>OU343222.1:277535186-277562349 GCA_910596185.1 Chrysanthemum makinoi
CAATGTTATATGGAATATCCCAGGGTCAAAGGTAACATCTTCACTCCCGAATGAATGAAGAGAAAGAGAAATCACCGGGTAGGTGAAGGGTAGTAGGGAGATCAGAACAGCAGTAATCACAAGAACTTCCTCCTCAAGAATTTGAAATTTAATTAAAGGAGGGGAGGTCTTATGCTTGATCTCAAGAATTTTATCAGTTGGTTCAACTGATTTGGATTCCTCTTTATGAAGTTGTTTGGGAGGGGGGATGGTATAATTTTCTGGGTACAGCAGTTGTTCAAGAAGAAGAATAACATCTTCCTCTTGATCACTCTCGGTATCATCAATACCAGGAAGAAATGTATCCAGATTGAGATAATCATCAATCTCATCCATAATAGAATCACTTTCCTCATTCAGAGTGAGGGAAGATGAAGAGTCGGAAATGATGGAATGAGACAATGTAGTGGGATCACCACTCACCAAATCAAGAACATAACCAAGATTTTCTTGAGAGTACTCCTGTAAGGCAACATCAATGACATCGATTCGGTTAACCGACGCAGAGTTATAATTGGAGGAGTACTTCGAAGTTTGATCATGGTTAAAGGTAATAGCCTCATTACCTACACGCAATGTAATCTGACGCTCAAATACATCTATAAGAGCGTGGCCCGTTCTTAGGAATCCTCGTCCAAGAATGAGAGGAACCCTAGGATCAGCATCGAATTCGACAACCACAAAGTTAGCTGGAAAATGGAACTTCCCTACTTTCACAAATACGTCCTCGCAATACCGAGGGCATAGATATGAACGATCTGCAAGCTCAAGAGTCATGCAGGTAGGGGTAAGTTTAGGAAGAGAAAGTTTCTTCCATACTGAATTAGGCATCAGGTTGATGCTGGCGCCCAGATCAGCCAAGGCGTTGCATGCAACCATTCCTGGAAATTCACAAGGTAAGATAAATTTCCCAGGATCTCCAAGCTTCTCGGGAAGCTTCTTTAAGATAACTGCAGAGCAGTTCTCATTTAGAGAAGTTTTTGCCAATTCAACCAGTTTTTCCTTGTTGTTTAACAACTGTTTGATTGTTGATGCGAACTTGGGCATCAAGATGACAGCATCCGCAAGACTTATGTCAAATTGCAAATCTTTAAAGATTTGCAAGAGTTTGTCTGTTTGATAATTAGACCTCTCGCGGTGTTCTTGCTCATTTAAGCGTGAAGGGTAAGGAATGGTAGGCTTAAAAGGTTTGGATTTAGGGACAGTAGGCTCAGGAGTTTCATCAGTCTCAAAGACAACTCCTTGTTTGGTTTTCTTTCGAGGGACAACTTGCGGTTGGACGTGTGCGGTACTTCGTGGGCTTGGAATTTGCACTTGGTCCTTGGCAACCTCGGGCTCTTTTTCCACATCGTATATCGGTGGTGGAATAGGAGTAGAGGGTCCCTCATAAGCAGCACCACTACGAGTGGTGATAGCTTTGATGATGTTGGAATCCTCCTCATCATCACTATCATCAAGTACACTCTTTCGGGAAGCATTAAGCATATGAGAATAAGTCATAGCTGCCCTTTGGTCATAAAGATTGTTTGACAAACTTTTAACCGTGAATCGTGAAAGAGTGGGATCTATTCTTGATGATGTAGTAATTGGGGGTGTAGAATTTGGGACAACCGTGGTTGGTCCAACTTGAGCTGTATCACTATGTGTAGTGACAGCTTTGAGTTCACCCCTAGGATTCGCAATAGTATTACTCGGGAGACTTCCCGAGGTGGAAGGTGGAACGAGTTGTTTCACCAAATCAGATATCATACTTTTAAGATCGTTCTTTAGCTCAGTATTGTTCTTTGCAATTGAAGAATCAAATTCATTCTTCAAATTGGAGATTTGGTTTTGAACCACTCTCATTTTAGCATCAGTAGCCTTGATGTGGTTAGCTAGTTCAGCAGATTGAGATTCTTGGAACGAAACTATTTGATTATTAGGAGCTGAATACCCTTGGTTAGAATTTGAATTTCCCCTATGGGGTGGGTATTGAACAGGAACAATTTGATTGTTCTGAGTACGATATTGATTTTGGTTATATTGCCCTCTTGGTTGGTTAGGATTAGACCTATTTGAATTGTTGGGTTGATATGATCCTGATGGTCCCTCTTGGTTATTAGCACGGTAATTTGTTTCAGCTGGTGGATGGTATTGGTTACCTCCTTGATTGAAATTACCGGCTAGAGCATCAACTTCAAATGCATTGCCATCGGTGGCAGTACAGTTGTAGTATGCATGAGGACCACCACAAGTGACACATGGTTCAATCTTTTTGACTTCAGCTGGTTTAGATGACTCTTTCTTTTGGTTAAGAGTCAAATTTTTAAGAGCATCCATGAGTTGAGCAAACTGAGTATTGTCAACAGTTTGAGTCATGGGAGATGAAGTAGAAGGTGAATCACTTGTTTTGGGAACAACTGGTTTGTTTCTTGAGGTACGGACCTCAGCTTTGTTCTCTATAATGGCTAAAGCATCCTTTGTTGTTCGATTCAAAAAATTACCTCCCGCGGAGGAATTAAGAGAGTCTTGATCAGCTTGTCTTATGCCATTATAGAAAGTATCCAGATATATCAACTCAGTAAATCCATGATGAGGACAGTTGCGTAGCATTTCCTTAAAACGATCCCATGATTCACTGAATGTTTCATCAAAATGTTGTGTGAATTTCATGATTTCATTTAGGAGATTCGTGGTTTTGAAGGAGGATAGAATTTATGCACAAACTTCTGTACTAAATCTTCCCATGTTTCAATCGACTTAGGGGGTTGTTTATCAAGCCAGATCCTGGCGGGTCCATCGAGAGAAAACGGGAAAAGAAGAAGTTTTATTGCATCCTCGGGACGTTTTACATTTCAAGGTGGATGTGATTTTATTAAACCACCGAATGTGATAGTGAGGATCGTCCCTATCAAAACCATAGAATTGACGTGCTGTCACTAGGTTTATTAACCCCGTTTTAAGCTCAAAGTTCTCAGCTACGATGGCTGGAACAACAATGGCATCTCCGTACCCATCGGTGGGTGCCTGGAGAAGTTCATTCATCGTTTGTTCTCCTGCCATTTTGACAAGAATTTTTGGCTCAAGACGTATCTCGGGTACGACTGATGGAGCAGAACGTCTACGACTTCTTCGAGGTATGGCTACAAGCTCGCGAAGAGGACTTGATGACCTTGAAGAACGAGTGCGCATGCACTAAGATGCGTCTAAGGATCCTTGAAGAAAAGGAAACTCAGAAGGGGTGCGAAGAGTATTTTGTGATTATTTATCTTTTATATATATAGAAAGAAAAAGAAAATATTTTTGTTTTTTATATTGTTTAAGGAAGATTAAAATACGATATTATATATAATATATATACAAAGGATAGATAATCAGCCAACAAAAATTGTTCAACGCAGCACAGCCTCCCCAGCAGCGGCGCCAAAAATTGATTCCCGGTTTTCTAGCCCACTTTATTAATCAACCACTTGTGAATGGTCAACAACTAAAGTCAAACTAAAGAAACCGTAAATGCAATAATCCGAGGTAGTACAGTTATATTCCCGGGTCGTTAATTCCCCAACGAGGTTGTGATATCCTGTGATTGAACGAATGTGTTATATAGCTTGGTTGATTAGGAATAGGGTTATGAATGATTTGTCACAATACTAAAAGTATGAATAACTCAATTGAGTTATATCAACTAATAAGTACGATCAAAAACCCTAGAAACGTACAAGGTATAATTAAAGGAAATAAAAGATAAAATGTATTAAATAAACGCTATCACTATTTTTACAATGATGAACGTTTAAAACCTAAAACGTACGTTTAAATAAAATTACGTAAACGTACAAAAATAAAAGTAAAAAGTGATCAATATAAACCCCACAAATGTGAAATTTATATTTTTAAGATCCTAAGAATAAAATAAAATTATTATAAAAAGAAAATTATTTATTTAACTATTATATTATTATTATAACCTATTTAATACTATTTATTAATACACTATTTAATTAGAAAATGTAAAATAAATCTAGAAAAATAAAATAAAAACTTAGAAAAATCTAAAATATTATAAAACTTATTTTAAAACTAAAAATATATTTATTATACTATTATTCTATTTAATATTAATTATTAACTATTTAAACTAGTATTAATTCTAAATATTATTAGATGACAAAAGAAAAAATCTAGAAAAAAATTTATAAAAGTACTTTAATATAAAAGAGATTTAATAAAAATATAAAAATACAGAAGTGCTTATAAATAAGCTAAAAAGAAAATAAAATAGATAGTTTCTATTAAATAGAAGCTAGCACTATAAGTATTTTTGGCTTTTTGTGGTTTTTCTTTTATAAAACTATTAAAATACTTAAAATAAAAAAACTAATACAAAAACAACAAACTTGGAAACCCAGAATAAGCACTGTAAGTGCTTATTACTCCAAACAGTTGACTTTGAAGGAAATAAGCTCAAATGAGCTTATGTGGAGTTCACTAGGGGAGATTCTGGTTCCAATAAGTTACTTATACAGTATTTAACAAGATTCAACCAAATAAGTAGCTTGAATAAGCCACAGAACACAAATAAGCACTTTGCTTATTGGATTCTGAGACAGAAAATGGGACAACTTTGTGAGGTAAAACCAAGTGGGGTCCACTATTATCTAGGCCAAACAAAGGGTCAATGGTTCAAGCCTGGTAGGAGGGGGGTTGGAAGAACCAAGATTTAGGGTGTGGGACCCACTGATGAGCTCAAAAAGAGCTTGTGAAGTGAGGGGCCCAAACTGATTCACTCAGTTATATGAGTGAGTGAAATAAGCTTGTAAGCTTGGTAAAAGCTTTAAAACAAGCTTAAGAAAGAAAACAAAAGGATAATTACTATGTATATATGGTATATTAACAAATATGAACAAGTGTGTTCACTGAATTAGCCTAATAAGCTTGAAATAAGCTTATAAGCACTTCCAATAAAACTGAGATCCAAACACAGCTTGTAGTCAAAAGTGAGACTAAATTAAGCTCACAGAATAAGCTTAAAAGAACAAATTTGATGTTGGACTATCAAGAGGGTCTGGTGAGGTTTTCAAAATGCCAAAGCTTGATCAGTGGGGACCACTGAGTAGCTTGTGAGGGGCTTATGAAGTTGGGTGGGTTGACTGAGTTCACTCAGTGAACTGAGTTAATGGACAAGCTTCAAGCTGTGATGCAGCCCTAGTTAAAGGCCTTGTGAGTGAAAGTTAAAGCTTGAACTGTGTTAATGGACTGCTTAGCTTCTAAATGAGCCAAAGATCACAAGCCAAAGCTTAGAAATGAGCTTATGATGGGCTTGTGAAATTGCTTGATTACACTGATGATCAGTGTTGTGGTTATTTGATGGCACAAGTTTAAGCAAAGAATAAGCAGACCAAATAAGCAATCAAAAGCAAATAAGCACTTATTTCAGATAACTAGCCACATGGGCATCACAAACAACCAAAATACTCAGACCAACACTCAATAAACAAGCTTATGGTAGCTTGTGAAAGTGGGTGTCAAACCTGTGCACAGGGGAGGTCTATGAAGAATCACCAAAAGTTAAGCACTAATTAAGCTCTTAATAAGCTATCATAAAAATTATGAAAAATAGTAACAAGGAGATCAGCAATAAGACTATATAAACCTACAAGCTCAAGTCCTAATATCAATTAACAAGTTCACAATTTAAATCCAAAGTTTATTCAAAAATTGTATAAGCTGCAAATTGACTTTTTAATGTAAACCAATATGTTGACTTAAGTGAGCTTTGATCCTAATTTACTGATTACTTAAGTTATATTAAGCTATGATATGGTGAAAATAAGCTAGGTTATCAGATTCTAAGCTAATATGATAATTATGGAACTTATAATCCTAACAGTTAAACATATGGATTAGATTAAGACCTATTTTGACTTTTTAACTAATAAGACCTAAATATTATGACAGAACTGAGCTAGTGTGATCTAAATAAACATGCAGAAACAAGAATAAAACACAATAACATGCATAAACTCAGATAAGCAGCTTGATCCAAACACACCTTAGCAAGGCAGTTTTTATGATTAGTGTTACAAATCCACAAATTACAACATGAAACTGATTCCAATCACTTGATTATGATGTAATTAGATCAAATGAACACAAAAACACAGCAATTAACAACTTATAACTATGAATCACTAATACACTATTTTAACTGTCTAACTTAAACAATTATTAACTATGATTTTCAACTAACAACCTACTAATTTAACACTAGATTATCACTAACCAATACCAACTAAGCATGAAACAAGAGAGATTAAGCTAAATTAAGAACTAATACAGAAAATGGCAAAATCAAGAAATTGCTTACAACTTGAATCAAGGCCAAAATCTGAGAACCAAGAACTGAGAACCAATCCTATATGCTTACCACTAAGCTCTAATACCAAGGCAATCCAAGATAGCACTTGCTCCAAGCTTCTTCTACAGTAACTCTATATTAAATTTCCTAATTTACTTGTTTCTTTTTGGTATTTTCTTTTTTATTGATTATTACTAATTAGATTGATCTAAAAGCTTGCTATGGCTTACTGAGAGCCAAGTAGTGTGATTAGAGTCCTCTAATTAACAAACATCAAACTGAAATTAAAAGACTTGTAATGAAAATGGTACGAAGTGAAATTCTGAAAACTTGAAAGATAGATTGATATGAGAATACAAAGTTGTTGAATACACTTAAGCAAAGTTATACAACACTTTTGAAACAGAAATAAACAATTACACTAATGATACAAATTATTTGATTAACTACGATTGATCATAAACTAGATTACTATTATGATATCTCTCTTCTTCTCCTTTCTTCTGTATTTATCACCCTTTTGCATCCCACTAGCTTCCAGATACTTTCCCACTTCGAATCACAGCCATTTATTGAGTCTAACTCATCTTGTCCGTTTAAATCCATTTTGGCGCCAAAATCGCCCACGTGTAATTGAGGCTGTTCCAGAGCAATTAAGGATTCTTGGGAGTGTTAGGAAGTGTAAGGGACAAGTTTTGTGATATTTTGGACCAAGTTGGGTGGTTTTGCTCAATACTGTGGGTACTAGTGATATTTCAGTGAAAATGGGTGGGAATGGCATTTATTGTGGGGGGTTTCTACTGTAAGAGGTGGTGGAGAGTGGGTAGGATTAGGGGTGAGCTGGAAGTGCAAGGTGGAGAGTGCAAGTGGCAGTTACAGGTGGAGTGGGGGAGAGGTGGAAGAAGAAGAGGGAAAAGCGGGGCACTGGGAGGTGTTTTATTTATTTACAAAGGGGTTGGGCTGGTGTGTTGGGCCTGGGTAATGGATTTGGGTTTAATAATAGGGTCCGGTTGGTTAAGTTATCACAAGGGACCAAACTTGTAATTTTTACAAAGTAAAGGTCCGAATTTGACAAGTTTCCAAAATTTTTCGAAGGATCAATCATGCCAAGTATCATTAGTACAAGGACTATAAATATAATTTTCCATTTTAAAGTATCCAAGGACCTTTTATGTCATTTTTGAAACTTGAGGGACCAAACATGTAAATTCTCAAAAGTTTATCATAAGGACCAATATTGCCATTTATAAATAGTATAAGGTTTATTTTGATTATTTTCTTATTTTTAAAACCTTAGGGACTAATTTTGACACTTTTCAAAATTGAGGGACCAAAGTTGCAATTTTGTGATTTTAAACTTCAAAGGATTATTTTGAACAACTTGTGAATCCCAAGGACCTTAAATGATATTTTTACAAGTTTTGATTAACCAGGGACTAGATTTGCCAATTTATCAAAGTTCAGGGACTGAAACTGTAAATTATGTATGTTTTGCATGTTTTTCATCAGTTTTCATCCCTTTTGCACTTTAACACCTAAAAACACAATTTGGAGATAATTCCAATATTTTGAAGCATATTTGTATGTTTTCAGATATTTTTGTAGCTTAAATGTGAACGAAATGATGAGTATTTAGACACTCATCAGTGTGTGTGTGTGTGTAACCTAGACGTGTAGTTTATTGTAAACGTCTAGGTTAGTTGTTTACCTCCAAGATCTAAGGTGTCTTAGATCCCTGTTACAGTTAGGTAACACGTATTATTATGATCAAATAATATTTGGAGGAGATTGGGTGAAAGTAAAACCTTGTGTCAATAATATATAATGTTCTTATTATTCCGCTGCGTTGCATATGTTATTGTCAAACCCTAAGGCTCAAAACGATCTCAAGGAGACTAACAAACTCCACATGTTGGTTAGGTTGAAAGGGGCGTGTTTGGTTTAGTAGAGTTTGGTGATTGTATCCTTGTGAGAACAATCCTCTTGGGAATTAGTTTGATTGGTTTATTTGGTGTAGGGGAAATCCTAGCATTGGTGGACTTAACCGGAGATGATTCGGTTGAGGAAACTTTGTGTATGGTCCTAGCAAGTTTCTTGGGTGGTTCTTGGGTGGATGAGTTAGCACTAGGAGCTTTTCTCATGATGAAATGACTAAGGAAGATGTTTGTAATTTCTGAGAATTATGTTGTGTTTGATGACTAAAGAGTTCTAACAAGATGACTTATAAAGGAAAGAATTTGGCAAGTGCATTTAAGACTTAAGCCACTAAGATTCCTAGAAATGTGATGATTAACATGCACAAGATTTGAATTCAGAGTTTCACTGATCTAGGGACTTAATAAAGATGAGGTGGAGTGTTTAAGTAAGCAAGATGAGCTTGAAATGATTGTTTGGCTAGAGCTGACATAATCTGTCACTCGGATCCCACGGTTCCCTCCTTGGAGGGATCTGTCTAGGCTAATCCTAGGGATTCGGCTCTCAGCAGTTTTGAAAGGAGAAAAATGATGTTTCTAAGATCTAAAGCCTATACCATCTAGAGTGCTTCAGTCCCCCGAAGTGTCTTAAATGAGGGTGTACTTGAATGAACAAGAGCAATGAGTGATATAGCTAATGATTGCCTTTTATGGAAGGAAAATGAGACTTTGTGATCACCAATGAATGATCAAGGATAACATTAAGAGTTTTGGTGGTGTCAAGTTATAATAAATGATCCTAGAGATCAGATGTTAGCTTGAGATGGAGTTTGAAAAATCCTCAAAAATCAAAAGAATTGAAAAACTAATTTTTGACCCGGTTTGAAATAAAGATGACTAGAAACAATTTCCTAAAATTGTTCAATATGTCCACCTAAGTGTTTTGAAGAATGGAAAATAATTTGTGAGTATTAAAGCGGAAATATCGTGAGTTTTGACATTTTGATAAATCAAAAGGCATTTTGAATAAGATCTTATGTAAGCTATGAGTGAGTTTAAGACTTTCTCATCCTTGAATAATTCTTAGTTGAGTTCTAAGATCTTATGTTTAGCTAGTGTGAGGTTATCTAGTAAACTATATTGATGTATGGGATGCTGTATTGCTGATATGTGGTCACGGATCCCACGGTTCCCTCAAGGGAGGGATCCGTCTAGGCTAATCCTAGGGATCCGGCATCTGCAGATCAGAACCATCACAGAATCATGTGCAGATTTTGCACACTAATCAACCATTAAAATAAACATAAATACAAGCATGTCATCACATAAAACATCTCATAGAAAATGGTAGAAATAGCAATATCCAAGTTAACGTAAACAAGAGTGCTAAAACATAATCATTCATACACACAACAAGTTTTTAAGAAACAAACATAATCCTATAGTCTCTTTCGTCAATTCTTTCTTTTCCTCTTTCCCGACTTTGTGACGTGGTAAGCTAGATTTTGAATCATACCCCTTAATTGCTTGAATTCCGTGGTCTTGTTTGGAATATCCGGAAGTTGTTCATAGTAATCAAAGGGTTCCAATTCGATGTTAGCTATGGGGTCGACGTCTTCTTCTTCTCCATCTTCTTCTTCTTCTCTTTCTGAGGAGTCCGAGAGAGCTTTAGGTTTTCTTCCATTGACCATGAATCGTTTAGTGGGTTGTTTGGTGAGAGGTACCATTACGTGATCGGCAAAGAATTGATCATCGTTGATAGGAGATGGTTGCAATGCACTAACATACTTACAAAGTCGTGTTAGGAGCATACCATATGGAAGTACCATGTTGGAAGCTTTGAATACCCCGGCCATTCTCCTCATCATGTAATAGGCAATATTAAATGGTTTTTTGTGGATAAGACAAAAGATCATTTGCACAAGACATGCATTTGGATGATCCTTGTTACCAACTAGGCTAATGACGTTTTCCCTAAGGATTTCTTCCCATTTTCTAAACATGGGATGCATTTCGAAAAGTTCCATTTGAAAAGGATCACGGTGAATGAGCTTTTTTTTCGGTTGTAACGGGATTGGTCGGTCCTAACCTTGAAGATAGTATCTCGAATGGTATGGATCATCAAGAGGAGTATTGTAGATAGGTTTAGAATCAAGTGCAAGGTTTTGAGCATTAATTGCCCAATCTTGAGAATACATACAAATTCCTTCACAAGGAATGCGAAGAATTTGAGCAAATGCGTTGAGAGGTAGAATGAAGTTTCGTTTATTGATGATGAAGGCGATTGAAATGTTATCATCGTCGTTTCGAATGATCCTAATGCTTTTATAGAATTCAAAGATGAAAACCGGGCAAATTTGTTCATCAATGTCAAGAAGACAATCAAAGTTGATTGCCGAGAAAACTTGACGAGTGTCAGTATCTTCAAGGAAACATTCCTTGACTACACAACCTTCGTGAATAAGTTGTTTTTCAAGTCTTTTGAAGACTTTGTGATCGGTTTTTGATAGCCCTTCTTCCCGATAGTAATGGGTGAGGTAATGGACGGTATCATGGTGGTCTTGTTGAGTGGATTTAGGCATGGTTGGTCCTAGAAACAAAGATATTCTAGTTAGGTAAAATTAGTTAATGTTGTGAACAAAGTGTAATCCTAATTGTGTTAAAAGCCCCTTTTAATAATTAATTTTGAAAACCCTAATTGAATTAATTGATTAGAAATTGTGAAACCATAAACCCTAGGATGAGGATGATGGAAATTAGAACAAGTTAGTGTAATTACTTACAATGGTGTTCTAGAGAAGAATACTTGAGGGTATGGAGTCCAATGAGGATGAAATCAGTGGTTGAGTCATTTTTGTGTTATGTGAGGAGAGGGAAACTGGTCTGTGATGTTTTTCAAATTTGTATAGCTTTGTTCTGTTCTACGGTTCCCCCGGATCCCTTGTATTTGGGATCCGGCTAGTACAACTAGAGGGATCCGGCTCCTGTAGATAGAAAAAGGGTTGTTTGGCTTTAATTTTGTAGTAGGCTATAAACTAGATTACGGAACAAAATTAGTTTAAGGGTTTCAAATAAAAGGATATTTTGGTCGACGGGATTTGATAAGTTAATTATCAAGGATCCATTTGTGACAACGGCATTAGTTTGACGAATCAAGAGGAATACTATTCCCGATGATGAGTAAGTCGGGAAAGTGATGAAAGAGAGACTTTAAAGAGACTAGCTATTATTAAACAAGAAGAACTATAATATCAACATACTCATGTAAGCTAGATAATGAAAAGTAAACATACCTCTATGCTTCTTGGTTTGGCATTATACCAAAAATACTTCATGAGCTCTTAAAGTAATCCTTTGTACTTAGAGTAAGTAGGTTGTGATTACTTTTGGATCCTTTCTCGAAGGTTGACTTCATTATTCTTTGAATAGAAATGAAGGTTTTGAAGAGATCCAAGCATGAAGATTTCTTGAAACAAATATGTTAGAATAATCTATCAATGTCCAACATGAAAGAGAAAAAGAAAATGTTTTGAAATATTTCCTTCTTTGTAGTTTTCAAACATACAAGGATCGTATCAAGTTTTTAAAGTACAACATACTCTAAGAAACTTGGTAACGAAGCTCTGATGCCAATTGTGGAAAACTAGAAGGGGGGTTGAATAGTTTTACCAATTTAAAACTTCTTTTTAAATATTTGGATCGACTTATGTCAATCTATTTCGACGTGTATGTTGGACGTTGATAGATAGATATATAAACGTGTAATGAAAGATAAAGAGTAAGAAGCACATCACCACGAAACAAGTATTTATAGTGGTTCGGCTACAAGGACACCTTCCTTGCCCTACTCCACTCCCCGAGTCACCTACTCGAGAGTTCGTAATCACTACATGACACCAACTCCTTATGGCGGAGAAGCCTTCACAACGTCGCCTACTCTTTTTCCGGTACTAGGCTAACCACCTGGTTCTTTCACACCAAGGTGAACCACACCTACCACAACGTCGCCTACCCTTTATTAGGTACCAGGCTAAGTACCTAGTTCCATTATAATAGAGGAACTACTACCCAACACAATACAACACCTAATCCCAAGGAGATCCACTCCTTATTACAACACCATCAAGGATATCACCATCCTTGGAAATAAACTAATACTATATGTATAACGATGCACCTCATCGATTATACGACTTAGGCATTCTTCCCTAATGCCACTTGATTTGATTCCTAGGCATCCTTCACTAATGCCTTTGACACAACGCTTGGCACCTTTCACTAATGCCTTCGTCTTGACACCATTTGCATTCTTCACTAATGCTTTTGACATGGACGTTAAGCATCTTTCACTAATGCTTTCGTCTTGACTCTTTCGGCATCCTTCACTAATGCCTTCAACACAACACATCTACGGAGAAAGAAAGAACTATCAACAAGAGAACCTCAGTTGTCTTGATGATGACGAAGCATGGCAACTCATGGACTTGAGCTTGCTCAACTTCAAGAAGTGGTGATCTCGCCTTTAAGAGGAACCTAGAGAATCACACAAAAAAACAAAAGACAAACTACATTGAAAGATCCCTTAGGATCAGTGGTTAGAGAGTTACAATACTTGGGGAAAGTATGTGTGAGAGTGGCAAACCAAAAGGAAGAAATGGCTCACTATTTATAGAGGAGAAATCTTATAGTTCCCCGGATCCCACGGATCCCTCCCACAAGGGATCCGTCTAGCGTAATGCTAGGGATCCGTGGGACGCTCCTCTTTACCCATGGGTATTTTGGTTATGGGTCATGGGTCATGGGTTATGGGTTGATCCATGGGTTACTTATTAGATACAATGTATCTTATAAGTTTAATGTACCAAGTCAAGTAGTTTGGATAATACCATGGGTTATGGGTCAATACCATTTGTTAGTTTTTACCCATTTTAGTATATATTAGTTAAGTTTATATTTACCCAAATATGTAAACACTAGTTGTTGTACATATGTATTACTAAATCATAAAATCACTTATACTTGTTTTAGTGTTTATGTGAAAGCGTAAGTGTGTTAGAAAACTATTGGCTCAAACAGTTTACGTATTTTATTTGTTTCGTTAAAATGATTTTACATTTGTTATCGACAAAACATTAGAAGATCGTAAAATATAAATAAACATTTTTACGGCTTATTTGTATTAACACATAGTGTTTATATAAAAATCAGTTGAACTCAGTTGAACTCAAGTTTCAAGGTTGGGCCACGTTGTTGCACCCATAACAAATACAGTGGGTCGTGTTGCTAGGCACCCATAACAGTGGGCTGTGTTGCTAGCACCCATAACAGAAACAGTGGGCTGTGTTGCTAGGCACCCATAACAATGGGCCGTGTTGCTAGCACCCATAACAGAAACAGTGGGCTGTGTTGCTAGGCACCCATAACAATGGGCCATGTTACTAGCACCCATAACAGAAACAATGGGCCATGTTGTTAGCACCCATAACAGATATAGTGGGCTGTGTTGCTAGGCACCCATAACAATGGGCCGTGTTGCTAGCACCCATAACAGAAACAATGGGTTGTGTTGCTAGGCACCTATAACAATGGGCCGTGTTTCTAGCACCCATAACATAAACAATAGTTTCTATAAACGCAATATCATTCATAGAGTGTTTGCATAAAAGCAGTTGTTAACCATATAGTTTGCATAAAAGCGATGGTTATTTATAAAATGTTTGCGTAAAGCAATTATCATTCATAAAGAGTTTGCATGTTTCTCACCCCAAAACAGTTACAAAACAGGTAAAGTAGGGGTTATGAACTCACCTTGGTATGCAGAAATGTAAGAATTAAGAGTAACACGACTGGCATCGAGTAGTAAGCACAACAGTATCAACAAGCAAGGCACAATGATATCAAAGTGTACGGGCACAACGGTACGTCATCGGTACAACCCGAATAGGAAAAAGAGACGGTTTTGATGGTGATGAGATTGGTGGCTGGCGTTAACTCCAATCAAACAAATCACCCTGTTGCTGTTGTTTTCGTTTTACCACGCACACGACCAATGACAACCCTATCGAGTTGGGTTTGATCTTGATCGAGAACCAAAACTAACAGCCCTTGCAAGTTGATCCTTGTACCGAGAGAAATAATACATCAAACATCCCAGTTGGGTTGTAGAGGCGGTGGGAGAGTGGCGGTGAGAGTGGTGATGTTATGGTTGCTGTTGTCATTCACCAAAGAGAGGAGGAAGACGCTGCCTTTGCTTCTTTTAGAGGGAAAGCAGATATGTTGATTTGATCTATCTTCTAATTATAAAAAGAGAGAGAGGCGGTTGGAAAAAAAATAAAAGATAAGGACAAGTCTTATTATTATTATTATTATTATTATTGAGGGTATTGTAAGTACCCCGTGTCATGTTGAGCTAGAATGTAAAACGTGGTACTTCGTTTTGGTAAATGTGAAGAATATATTTCTGGAAGCGTTTTTATAAAAAGAAAATTATAAAAATGAGATTATTGGCTCTGAATAATAATTATTAAACTTAATTCAGTACTAATGCGGTGTCGTTACGTGTCCGGTTTCCATGTTTTTATGAGATAACTTCTCGTTAAATAAACAGAGGTGAACGAGAACGTTTAGAGATTAATAATTTAAATAAAAGTGAATTAATTGTCTTGAGAAGTTACCGGTTAACTACAGATTGTGTTTACATTACGAGAAAAGTCAAATAGTCAAAAGTTAACTTTAAAAGTCAAAGTGTAAAATATTCATTTAACCTTATGAAAATTTACGTCACATTAGTTGGTTTTCTTAATCAGATAAACTGATAACGTTTTATCTAAAAAAAAATGGACGTAGAAAATAGATAAATATTCTTTTATTAGAATATTATATTAGTTTAATACAAGGTGAAATTTACTAGTGGTTACATCATTTCACACATGTAAGGTTTTAGAAAGAGAAAGTGATAAGCTAGAGAGAGAAAGTAACTAGATACAATTTCTTTATTACATAATGAATCAACTCTTCTCAAATAAGAAGATACAACCTTATATAGTCATTACATAAAGGCCTCATGGGCTCTAGATGGCCCGGGCTTTGGACCAAACATAATACATAGACAATATTAACTTTTTTTTTAAAGGTAAATTTCTTATTAAGTGCTTCGTGTCGCGGTTCGACAGCGGGATGTCTAGACTACGTTGTCTAAACCGGGTCCGCGCTAGAGAGCTCCCTCGAAGCGGAAATGCCTATTTCAAATACCCGATGGGGAAAACCCCCTACTAATCCGCCCAGGCACGGCTAATTAATAAGGGTAAACCCTTGCCTTTTCCAAGATTCAACCTTGGGTTACAGGCCCAAACCCCTTCATTAAAGGACTACCTTGAAGGAAAATCCCTCATTCAAACCCCTTGCAAGATTTGAACTCAAGACCTCCCTCCCCCAAGAGCCCCTAAGGACTCCAAGGTGGCCAACTAAGCTAAGCCAGTTGGTTAGACAATATTAACTAACCTAAGCTGTCATACCCATAATTAGCTAACTATTACATGTTATATTTATCTAACTATTACAAGACTCATTAGATCTCAATGTTCGTCACTTTAAGCGATTCCCAACACTTGAATTACCAGTTCAACAATGAAATATGAATTTGTGGCTTTAGCAGCTGCTGGTAAAGAGGTTGAATGGTTGAAAAAATTGATTCTTGATATTCCATTATGGCCTAAACCTATAGCATCTATTTCTATTCGTTGTGATAGTGCAGCTACATTGGCAAAGGCTTATAGCCAGATGTACAATGGGAAGTCTAGACACTTAGGTGTCAGGCATAACATGTTGCGTGAGCTTATCATGAATGGGGTGTTATCTATAGAGTTTGTAAGATCTCATCATAACTTAGCTGATCACTTGATGAAGGGTCTGGCTAGAGACTTGGTTATAAAGTCTGCTTTAGACACGGAATACTAAGACACCCAACTCCCTTCTGAGGAAACTTGGGAGCTGAGTTCAATGTGGATAGCTGAACGTTCAGTGGACTGAAGCACTTGTTTTACAATCATCCCAATGTTGTGCTCAGAACCTGCTAGTAAGGAGGATGAAGTCTTTACTTCTTAATGGTTAATTTCTTTGAAAAGGTTCTAAGCATGAGCATGAATAAAGAGGAACCATCTATGTGAATGTTGAAGTTTTGTCGCTTTAGGGAGCTTTGGAGTTTTGGCTCTCACAACATTCATAAATTGAATATAGACACATGGCTTGTATAGTGTCAGGAGCGTTTAAGTGTTTGAAAACTTGTGTGTATTTTATCTTCAGGTATTCAAATGGGTTGAAGGTTTCAGTTCTTCTAACACCCTGATTCTCGAATATTTGAACGTGTAATGTACTAAGATGGAAATTCAATCCTCAGGATATTTTCGTTTATGCACATGTTTTGTTTAATGTTTATTTTCATGCAAAGGAAGTGAACTAAATTTGGGGAGGATTGTTGGAAAATTTAGTGACCTTGAGGGTTTTGATTCACAACTGGTAATGGGTTAGGAGGTATGGAGTGTACACCCATTAGCTCCTCGATCCCCACTCGATAGTGGTTAAGTGTTGTTTCGGTCTCGATGAAGTTCAGTGAGTTCACTCCTCAGGGAGTGACACTCTGGAATGAATGGTATTCATCGGGCTGATGACATTAGAGGTAACTGATATCATCACGGAATAACTCCTTAGAGGATGTATCCTCAGAGGATATTCCATCAGCGGGTCATTTTCAGTATTGAACACCTCAGCATGTTTGCTCCTCAGAGAGTTTGTTGAGTGTTCAGTGGCGCTGAAGGAATGACATAGCTAGACTGAACTGGATAACTTGTAACGGTTTTGACCTATTCAAGTGGCAGTTATAACTGCATTATTGACTGCATTTAATTGGTCGTGTAACCACTAATTCCTACTGTTATGGAGGCTAATTATGTCGTGATTAATGGGGCGTTAATCACTCATAATTCCATTTACTATGGTTTGAGTGATCTCTAGTATAAATATAGATCAACTCTAATGCATGAAAGAGAGACATAAAACTTGAACACTTGAATGCACAAGGTTATTGATTTGTGCCTAATTCAATAATATACATTTGGTCTTATCCCAAGTAGATATTCGTGACACCCATGCATTAGGGTTGAATAGTTTACTTTGGAAAGTGATTACATGATTCCAAGTGATATCCGGTAACATGTATTGGTATTGTGTGCTTTTGAATATCTTCGCCCTGTTCTGTAATCATATACATCCAACACCATTTGGATGCCATTATCACGAAAAAAGGGTATCCACCCTCCACAAAATGAATGCAATGTCTGTATTTCAATAGTTGCAACTGAATTTACTGTCCAGCATTCTCCTTTTAAATTGTGAAGTAGTATCTTGGTTTTGCAGCCAAGAAGGTGTTCAATAGACAACTGACAGGGAACTTTCTGTTCGTTTGATAATTGAAACATTAAGGTAAAAAAGTGACTTGATGATACAAATAACTGATAGGGCATTTGGCATTGCACTTTGAAAGTGATTTATCAGTTTTTACTTTTTAGTGTTTTGAATCATAGTGAAGCTCAGATTTATCGAAAGGGTCATTTCACAAGTTGATTCTGAAATAACCAAAAACTTCCAGCGATATACGGAAACAGCAGAAGCACATCCAAACACTATATCCTCCGGCTGATTATCTAATTTATCTAAAAGGTCATGCTCATGCACACTTGAATCCCACTTGACACTCTTTAGAGATATTCAACAGATACGCACTTGCAATGACATTTTTGTCAGCAGAAGGCACACATATAAATATGCGGAGTAGATACACTTGCTTTGACTTTGTGTATTTACTGTTGCACTTTAGTTAGCTCACTTTGATATAAATAAGTGGGAAAAAAATTTCAGTTTTATAGTCAAATTCCTATTCGACAATCTATTGGTTTCTCAAGCAAAATAAGTTTGTATTCTCCTCTTATGTCCATCTAGTTAAGATGCGTTACTGAGATTAAAATTAATGTCTAAATGCAGCTTTTCTAATGTTGTGTTTTTCTTTGTTTCTTCTTGGTTAGGAATTGTTGAAAGCTTTGTTTGGTTTTATTGATGTTACATTCCCCTGTTTTAGTTGTTTTTTCACCATTTAAGAATTACATGGCAGGTCAAATCATGCTGAGAAATGAGATTTTTTTTATGCTTGGCATCCTAATTCCTAAACTAATGAATAGGAAACTCTAGCCAATGTCGTGTTGTTTGTGACTAAACTTTTTAGCTCATGAACTAAACCTTTGTTAAGAGGATGTTTGATATTGCTTGCATTAGCTGCTTAATTTAAAACAAATAAAGCAGCTTTGAGTTTTTTGAATGAAATTGTTTATCTGCCCATTTCAGAGTAAATAAACACTTTTAAAGTAAGTGTGTTGAATTTGTAGCAAATAAACACCTTAAAATGGTCAGTCGTATACACGCCTTAAATTGCTTATAATGTAGCCTCTCATGAAATACTTTGGTGGTCATAAGAGTAAATCTTCAAAACATTCCTGACAAATTGTTTCGAGGTTTTAAGTCATGTATTATACCATCACCACGGAAAGGAAAAATGGGGAATCATCCAAAATTGTCGCTTTGCACGTGTGGCAAACAATCTTTTCTAACCTTGCCTTTAAATAATTCAATTCCCATTATTTGTGCATCGGACCAGCAATAAGTGTATGAAACTAAAGGGTTAATAGACCAAACAAGTTCCTGGGTTACAGCTTATATACAAATTAGGAGGTTGTTACATGTTACTCAGCTAAAAGAAATTGTACAACCAATACCATAATGTTCTCAAAGAAATAGATAATTATGGCATGTACAATAGACAACTGCCACTGCAGATAGCATCACATCAATACCAGCTCGGATAAGCAACATCCACAATAAAGAAAAATCCCGGCCTGCAAATACAAGTAATGAAAATAAATGTGAATGAAGGCTTTGTGTATATAAATTCGATAAAAAAAATACAGAAGTTTGCATTCTATGTTTCTTCTTTGTTAGCAAGAAAGAGGTAAGAGGAAACGGGCAGTAAAGTTGGGTAACGGGCCAAATTCGGTGCTGGTGTAAAAGAGTTATTTTTGGTACGGATCGAGAAAAGTGAGGCCGCAAACTTTTGTGTTCATTTTTGTGAAGAGTTGAGATGGGAACCATAACTACAGAAACAATATGGATTAACAATGTGCATCTTTCAACCCATTTGTCGCCTTTTACTCGATAAAACACAACACAAATCAACCTCGAGTGAATAGAATGGAATGTATGATGGAAAAAAGGATGTGAATGATACTCACCAGAATAAGATGCCCCTTTTATCATCATGACTCGTTGGCTAATTTATTAGAAGATCCATTTCCAGTTTGATATTCAAAGTCAATTACATTCTTTCCAAACCGTGATACATGCACACGCATTTCACATCTGCCAATAAGCTCAAAGATGCAGATATCTCCCATTTGGATGCCATTATCACGAACAAACGCTATCCACCCTCCACAAAATGAATGCAATGTCTGTACTTTAATAGTTGCAACTGAATTCACTGTCCAGCATTCTCCTTTTAAGTTGTGAAGTAATATCTTGGTTTTGCAGCCAGGAAGGTGTTCCATAAAGAACTGATAGGGAACTTTCTGTTCGTTTGAAAATTGAAACATTAAGGTAAAAAAGTGACTTGATGATATGAATAACTGATAGGACATTTGGCCATTGCACTTTGAAAGTGATTTATAGTTTTTACTTTATACTAGTAATTTTTTGAATTAAGCTCAGATTTATCTAAAGGGTCATTTCACAAGTTGATTCTGAAATAACCAAAAACTTTCAGCCAATTAGCCAAATATGAAAACAGCAGAAGCACATCAAAACACTATATCCTGCAGCTGATTATCTGATTTTAATTATTGGGGGAATTGCATATATACCCACTAAAACTTAGAAACTTGCATATTTCCCCATAATACAAGTTTTTATTGCATGATGTACAATGCATTTTAAGCATGTTTTGGGTATATATGCAAATATGCAAGTTTTAATGGGTATATATGCAATTGACCCATTATCACGATCAATTCCGAAAGGAAATGCCAAACACCCCCTACTAATTAAACTTTTTTAAGAATAAGAGGAGTTACCAGAGTGGATGATCCACTGACATTGAACTTTTTCATTACTTTAACAAAATAAGGAAAATTAGAAATGAAAGATTCAGCTGCTATTCTTTCCTCGGGTTCCGACTTTATTGACATGCATCCCATCATAGAAGAACCCCTTTTTACTCGCAAGCCTTTTGCTTTTCCTATCAATATTCGAATTCTTAGGGATCAAAGCATATTGTGGTTATAGAATAAATAATATTTAAATGAATTATGCAAGTTACAGTTATACCTGATTTTCCGTTAATAGGCTGGGAACCATCATCAGATCCCTTGACCTTTTTAGTTAACCTTCCAGAAATTTTATGAGAAGTCCTACTATTTGACCCATTAACATCACTATTTTCATAGTCTAGCGGTTCCTGTCTAACTCTAAGAATATTCACACGCAATTCACACTTGCCTACAAGTTCAAATATGCAGACATCTCTCACGTTAATCTTATTATCACGAACAAAACTCAACCATCCACCACAGAAAGTATGTGAAGTCTGCACTTTTGTCGTTGGAACTGAATTAATAGTCCAAGATTCTCCTTTTAAGTTGTGAAGCACAAGCTTCACTTTGCAGTTGGGGAGGTGTGCCATAGCAAACTGATATGGAACATTCTGCAACAAAAGAATTCCAAGTTAAGATAAACATAACAATTCATTATCTAAAACTTTCAAAAAAACAACATAGATAACAAACTATGGTCGGATTTCTGTTTTGGGTATGTAATCTTGTTTTCACCCAAGCAAAGGAAAAAATTGTTAAACAATTGACTAAAACAATCTGACCCAGTTACCCAGTCAAAATGATGATGTGGGAGCTGGCGTGCCAGAACTTTGAGCATGTTGACCTGTTTCAGACATGGTACTAACATGGTGCGTGTAACAAGTTAACCAGGGGATTATCCTAATTGAATTTTCTTTATAACCAGACCAAATTTTTTGCCTTTTTATGCAATTTTCACTCTAAGGGACATAAAAAGATATAGGAGCTACCCACCAAAGTATATGAACCGCTCACGTTAAATCCTTTCATAACTTTGGTAAAGTGAGGAAAATTTGAAGAATATGCTTGAGCTATCTTATCTGCTTCAGAAGCTGGTATCCGGTCAAACTCATCTTCATTGGGGCATACCTCTGCATAATCACAGAGCACAGCAGTAACGTAAGGTAGAGTCATTTCATAGATGTAAAGAAAAAAAATCCACTACAAGATGAGTCAAATAACAAGATCAGAAAGTGAAAAGAATACTTGAAATCAACCCAAACTATGTGTGATACAGTTTAATACAAATGATGGAAATACAAATGATCTTTATTGTTTTTGGGTACCATGGTTTCTGACCTGTTTGCATCAAGCAGGATTCGAACTTGAGACCGCTCACACTTTAGTGACAATATATACAAAATTGGCATGCTTTCAAGAGGCCACCATTATGATGACCTAGCTGCGAGAGGTAAGTGACTTATCCCTAAATCACTAGTCATGCCGAGCATACTAAAGCACAACTCACAAACCTTACATCTAGATTTATCTAAATCTCAATATAATAATAAAATGTCACATGGAAATCCACCACAGCATGGTGTGAATATAACTTGTTATATGTTATCTTAGATGTTGAATAATATGAGTATATAATCAAACTAAATCAGACACAAAACAGATGTTAATCATTTTTACCCGATAAAGGCAAAGCATGAGTGATAGAATTCTTCAACCCACTGCCAGAAAGCCCAGAGCCATTCAATAAGCCTGCCACTTCACATCGTCCGTTTATGGTTTCTTGTAGGCCTAGTTGCGTCTCAGCTATGTTGGTCGCTTCATTGGCTAGTGAACTTCTTGCTTTCTTTGGCACACAGCCAGCCATATTGGTCAACAAAGATGCACATTCTCGTTCCCTCTTTTTACCAAAATGCTGATCGAAAACGCTCAAATCTTGATGGCACTCGGCAGAAAAAGCAGTTTCTTTCTCACAAGAACTTTGGTCAAAGATTTGTACTGTAAAATGCAAGTTACCATCGTATTTGAAAACTAAAGAGTCTCTTTTATCTAGAAAATGATCTCTCACAAAAGCTGCCCACCCATCGACGATATATAAAGCGTCATTTTGTTGTGACAAGTCAGCATGCCAGGTATTTCCACTGGCACCCATCAATGAAACCGTTCCACATGTTTTCCCTTCCAAATGTTTGCTAAATTTTGAAGGTATTTTCTGTAACAGGAAACCCCTATAATTACATAATGAACAGCAAAAGAGACTAACTAGCACAATAAGTATTTAGGATGTGTTTGATTTAGTTTATATTCTGGCTTATAGGCTTATTGAATATCGTAAAAGCCCATAAGCTCTTTGTGCTAGCATATGAGCTTATCAACTGAACTTTTATAGACTTAAATATGCCATAAGCTAAGGTTAATAAACTCATACACCGACAAATGTGAGCTTATAAGCTTTCACAAAGTTCACTAACCCCACAGACCCAATTTAAGGCTAAACCAAACACCCTCCAATATTCGACATCCCCTTAGTAAAACACAGATGTACATTATCATAACACATCTTAAAAACTATTGTAAATTATTTATTTCCGAAAACAGCTTATAAGCCTATGCAGCGTCAAAACACAATGCACAAGAGTGTTTGGGTTGGCTTATCCAGTTTTTTTAATTTTAAATAAGCTGTTTGACGGGTTATATGGTAATTAGAAATACTTCAAGCACTAATTATTAAGTGATCATTCCTTCTAAAATAAAAAATAAGACAAAAAGCAGTTTCCATCAAAGTGCTTGATATTGCTTATCTTTTTCAAAACAATGCAACAAGCACATATGTACTTAGGAGGCATTAAATCTACCTTATAATCTGGCTTATAAGCTTAATGAGCTCATTGATTTGGAGAGTGAGTTAATCAACTTGAGCTTTTATTGACTTAAAAATGCCATAAGCTAAAGTTAATAAACTCAAACACCAATAAAAATGCCCCTAATTTTAATGATCCTAAAATAATGAAAAGAATGTAGAGGATGTTATTTATATATACCAGTTGATCGAAGGTGATGTTGTTAGGGTTAATAATGAAATGAGGTGGTCTTGTTGTTGGAGCATTCATCGTTTTAGTATATCATTCAATAAAATGATCAGAAAAACACCGGAGATAAAATCAAATGAATTTTCGGATACATGTGAGATTGAATTGGATTAACTGAGGCTAAGCTTATTTATCATAAGCTGATTTGGGCTTATTTTCGATAAGCTCCGATTTTGTGGCTTATTTTGAGACTTGTCGGCTTATATAAGTTTATTATGATATGATAAACAAGCCGTGTCTCAAAAATTTTAAATAAAATAGGGCTTATAAAAAATAAGCCCAAATTTCGAAATTCGGCTTATTTTTTATAATCCTCAATTTCGGACTTTATTTTGAGACTTGTCGGCTTTATAAGTTTATCAGTCATAATAAACTTATATAGCTGACAAGTCCAAAATAAGCCACAAAATCGGAGCTTATAAAAAATAAGCCCAAATCGGCTTATGTTAAATAAGCTTAGCCAAACAGGGCCGGATTATTTCAAGGAAGATAGTGAGAGAGAGAGAGAGAGAGTTTTTTAGTGAGTGTTTGTGTTTGTGTTGGTGTTTGAGAGGGAGGCGTAGTTACGGGAGTACTGAGTACTAAAACGAAGGCATGTATAGAGCGTGGAAGCAGGGACGGACCAGTCAAAATTGGATCGGATTGAGACCGAACTAGCCCAAAATTTTATATTGAGGGTTGGACCGAATTTGTTTGGTTCAGTTAAAAAAACATAATAGCCGGGTTTTATGAAGGACCGGTCCGGATCGATACCGAAATAAGGAAAAAATCTGGACCGAGACCGGATGGTTGGTCCTTCGGTTCGGTCGGTATTCCGTCGGTTTTCTCGGTCTCGGTCGGTTTTGAGTCTGCAATGCTCAGCCCTATGTGAAACTTTGGCATGACTCTCGACTCGGGCTCGGTTTGATGGCATGATGAACGTGTAACTTTGCGAGCTTTCATAGAGAAGCTCAAGTTTGATTTGAGAAACATTTTAGATTTAACTCTAGGTAGATGTGAAAAACTCGGTATATATATATATATATATAGATAAAAACTTATATTTAGTGTATTTACATACTATAAATTAACTATATATACATACAGTATATAAACGACATGTATATCACCAGAAAGTTCGAAAAGCTTTATAATAGCTCGAGTTGCCTTAGAAACTCGATCTTGGCTTGTTAAACATTTTGAGGTCGTTAATTTGACTCATGCTCGAGCTCAAGGCTCAATAAAGCTCGACTCGAATGAGCTCGAGTTGAGTCCATGCTCGAGTTACTTGGAAAAAGCTTGACTCGTTAGCACTCTTAGTAGAGGAGTAGCCTAGAAAACGTTGAGGCCATGAAAGAGGCTTATTTGAGCTACTTGTACTTTGACTGACTTTTATTTAAGACTAAAATACACCGTTGGTCCCTAAACTTGGCAAAAAGCATCGCCTGGAACCGGAACATCGTTTTTTCGTCGTCAATAGTCCAAAGTATAGGTTTTTTAGGCCAAACTGGTCCCTTGACCCGTAATGCCAAACTCAACGTCAGTTTTGTGTTATTTTGTCGAGGGTATAATAGACCATACACATTTATACTATACCATAGTTAAATCTAACCCAACCGAATACCGTATTAGTACTAGCAACACACATTTGGCGTAATTAACAGGAACATACATTGAACCCTAAATACAAGCAACTCACATTCAACCCAAAGCAATAAACAAGAATGGCACAAAACGATAAGGGGAAGGCTTTTTTGAGTGCGTTGAGGAAAGAAGATTGTTCAAATGAAAAGGTTTTAGGTGTTATGAAGGAGAAGGAAGAGGTTGATATCGGGTTATCAAAGGTTAATGATTTAGAAAAAAGGATTAAAAATCTAGAAGTTTTGTTTAAATATCTTAAGGAAAGGAAGGAAATGAATGAAAAGGGTGATAGGGAAAGTTGTGGATCTAGATAAGTGTATGTTTAGATGATAGAAAACTTTGTAATGATTGTCAACATGAATCGAGCAATAAAAATATGAGTTGTTATTTTAACTGATAGTGTTTAGTTGTGCGTTGGTAATTATATTTGACTTAGGGAAGTCAAGCATATTTTAAGTGATAGTGTTTGACTTAGGGAAGTCAAAGATATTATAAGTGAAATCGATTAAAAATAATAATAATAATAATAATAATAAAATCCGCTTTTAACAATGGCATACTTTTAATATAAAATTGTGTTAGGCATTGTAATTGATAGATTTTGTTGTGCATTTGTAAATAGGTTTGACTTAGAGAAGTCAAAAATCAAGATGTTACAATTTGTGGCATTGGGGTTGTTCAGTCCTACTGTCAACACTAACACCATACCATTTGTTAATACAAATAAGCCGTAAAAACGTTTATTTATATTTTACGATCTTCTATTGTTTTGTCGATAACAAACGTAAAATCATTTTAACGAAACAAATAAAATACGTAAATGGTTTGAGCCAATAGTTTACTAACACACTTACATTTTCATATAAAATACTAAACAATTAATAGTGTCTACATTTTATAGAAATACATATGTATAACAACTAGTGTTTACATAATATGAAAATGTGCATACTTATATTATAATAGGTCTAAGTACTTGACCATTGACTAGATACATTGAATGTAGTTGGGTAAAACCCAAAATCCATGACCCATAACCCATGGAGCTTGATCCATATCCCATGACCTATTGCATGACATCATGCATTAAGTCATGTTCGGTATTGTCCATGGTCCATGACCATGACCCATGATCCAATGTCTAGATACATTGCATCTTGTATAACCCATGGTTCATAACCTATAACCCATAACCCGGTTTGCAACCCAAAATTTGGACTTAAGCTGACCCGGTGGGGATCCTTTGGTTGCACTAGCCGGATCCTCTCAGGGAGGGATCCGTGAGAACGAGGAACAGTAGAGAAATTTTCCTATAAATAATGAGCCATTTCTCTCTTGCAACTCATCCCTTTTACACACACTCTCTCTTAGTACTGTAAACTCTCTAACCTCAGATCCAAAGGATCTTTCTATGTAGTTTTGTGTTTGTGTGATTCTCTAAGTTCCTCTTAAAGGCGAGATCACCACCTCTTGAAGTCAAGCAAGCTCAAGTCCATGAGTTTCCAAGCTTCATCATCATCAAGACTATTGAAGTTATCTTGTTGATAGTTTTTTCCTTTCTCCTTAGAAGTGTTATGTCAAAGGCATTAGTGAAAGGTGCTGAATGTCATTGTCAAAAGGCATTAGTGAAGGTGTCGAAGGTTCATGTGAAGATGCATTAGTGAAAGGTGCCAAAGAGTCGAAATCGAAGACATTAGTGAAAGGTGCCAAAGGTAGGTGTCGAAGCATTAGTGAAAGGTGCCGAAGGTCCGTGTCAAAGGCATTAGTGAAAGGTGCCGAAGGTTCATGAAGGCATTATTAGTGAAAGGTTGCCAAAGAGTTAGAATTCGAAGGCATTAGTGAAAAGGATCCAAAGAGTTGCAAATCCGAAGGCATTAGTGAAGGTGCTAAGAATTACACACTTTCGATATGGTGTATCGATGTACTAGATAGATAGGTTGGGTTAAAGGATATTGATATCCTTATGATGTTGTAATAAGG
>OU343222.1:277562449-277651169 GCA_910596185.1 Chrysanthemum makinoi
TTAACTCCAATCAAACAAATCACCCTGTTGCTGTTGTTTTCGTTTTACCACGCACACGACCAATCACAACCCTCTCGAGTTGGGTTTGATCTTGATCGAGAACCAAAACTAACAGCCCTTGCAAGTTGGTCCTTGTACCGAGAGAAAAAATACAGCAAACATCCCAGTTGGGTTGTGGAGGCGGTGGGAGAGTGGCGGTGAGAGTGGAGATGTTATGGTTGCTGTTGTCGTTCACCAAAGAGAGGAGGAAGACGCTGCCTTTGCTTCTTTAGAGGGAAAGCAAATATGTTGATTTGATCTATCTTCTAATTATAAAAAGAGAGAGAGGCGGTTGGAAAAAAAATAAAAGATAAGGACAAGTCTTATTATTATTATTATTATTATTATTATTATTATTGAGGGTATTGTAAGTACCCCGTGTCATGTTGAGCTAGAACGTACAACGTGGTACTTCGTTTTGGTAAATGTGAAGAATATATTTCTGGAAGCGTTTTTATAAAAAGAAAATTATAAAAATGAGATTATTGGCTCTGAATAATAATTATTAAACTTAATTCATTACTAATGCGGTGTCGTTACGCGTGCGGTTTCCACATTTTTATGAGATAACTTCTTGTTAAATAGACAGGTGAACGAGAACGTTTAGAGATTAATAATTTAAATCAAAGTGAATTAATTATCTTGAGAAGTTACCGGTTAACTACAGATTACAGATTGTGTTTACATTACGAGAAAAGTCAAATAGTCAAAAGTTAACTTTAAAAGTCAAAGTGTAAAATAGTCATTTAACCTTATGAAAATTTACGTCACATTAGTTGGTTTTCTTAATCAGATAAACTGATAACGTTTTATCTAAAAAAATGGACGTAGAAAATAGATAAATATTCTTTTATTAGAATATTATATTAGTTTAATACAAGGTGAAATTTACCAGTGGTTACATCATTTCACACATGTAAGGTTTTAGAAAGAGAAAGTGATAAGCTAGAGAGAGAAAGTAACTAGATACAATTTCTTTATTACATAATGAATCAACTCTTCTCAAATAAGAAGATACAACCTTATATAGTCATTACATAAAGACCTCATGGGCTCTAGATGGCCCGGGCTTTGGACCAAACATAATACATAGACAATATTAACTTTTTTTTTGAAAGGTGAATTTCTTATTAAGTGCTTCGTGTCGCGGTTCGACAGCGGGAGGTCTAGACTACGTTGTCTAAACCGGGTCCGCGCTAGAGAGCTCCCTCGAAGCGGAAATGCCTATTTCAAATACCCGATGGGGGGAAAACCCCCTACTAATCCGCCCGAAGGCACGGCAATTAATAAGGGTAAACCCTTGCCTTTTCCAAGATTCGAACCTTGGGTTACCAGGCCCAAACCCCTTCATTAAAGGACTACCTTGAAGGAAAATCCCACATTCAAACCCCTTGCAGTATTTGAACTCAAGACCTCCCTCCCCCAAGAGCCCCTAAGGACTCCAAGGTGGCCAACTAAGCTAAGCCAGTTGGTTAGACAATATTAACTAACCTAAGCCTGTTACCCATAACTAGCTAACTATTACATGTTATATTTATCTAACTGTTACAAGACTCATTCGATCTCAATGTTCGTCACTTTAAGCGATTCCCAACACTTGAATTACCAGTTCAACAATGAAATATGAATTTGTGGCTTTAGCAGCTGCTGGTAAAGAGGTTGAATGGTTGAAAAAATTGATTCTTGATATTCCATTATGGCCTAAACCTATAGCATCTATTTCTATTCGTTGTGATAGTGCAGCTACATTGGCAAAGGCTTATAGCCAGATGTACAATGGGAAGTCTAGACACTTAGGTGTCAGGCATAACATGTTGCGTGAGCTTATCATGAATGGGGTGTTATCTATAGAGTTTGTAAGATCTCATCATAACTTAGCTGATCACTTGATGAAGGGTCTGGCTAGAGACTTGGTTATAAAGTCTGCTAAAGGGATGGGTTTAAGTCCAACTTAGACACGGAATACTAAGACACCCAACTCCCTTCTGAGGAAACTTGGGAGCTGAGTTCAATGTGGATAGCTGAACGTTCAGTGGACTGAAGCACTTGTTTTACAATCATCCCAATGTTGTGCTCAGAACCTGCTAGTAAGGAGGATGAAGTCTTTACTTCTTAATGGTTAATTTCTTTGAAAAGGTTCTAAGCATGAGCATGAATAAAGAGGAACCATCTATGTGAATGTTGAAGTTTTGTTGCTTCAGGGAGCTTTGGAGTTTTGGCTCTCACAACATTCATAAATTGAATATAGACACATGGCTTGTATAGTGTCAGGAGCGTTTAAGTGTTTGAAAACTTGTGTGTATTTTATCTTCAGGTATTCAAATGGGTTGAAGGTTTCAGTTCTTCTAACACCCTGATTCTCGAATATTTGAACGTGTAATGTACTAAGATGGAAATTCAATCCTCAGGATATTTTCGTTTATGCACATGTTTTGTTTAATGTTTATTTTCATGCAAAGGAAGTGAACTAAATTTGGGGAGGATTGTTGGAAAATTTAGTGACCTTGAGGGTTTTGATTCACAACTGGTAATGGGTTAGGAGGTATGGAGTGTACACCCATTAGCTCCCTGATCACCCTGACTCTGATAGTGGTTAAGTGTTGTTTCAGTCTCTGATGAAGTTCAGTGAGTTCACTCCTCAGGGAGTGACACTCTGGAATGAATGGTATTCATCGGGCTGATGACATTAGAGGTAACTGATATCATCACGGAATAACTCCTTAGAGGATGTATCCTCAGAGGATATTCCATCAGCGGGTCATTTTCAGTATTGAACACCTCAGCATGTTTGCTCCTCAGAGAGTTTGTTGAGTGTTCAGTGGCACTGAAGGAATGACATAGCTAGACTGAACTGGATAACTTGTAACGGTTTTGACCTATTCAAGCGGCAGTTATAACTGCATTATTGACCGCATTTAATTGGTCGTGTAACCACTAATTCCTATTGTTATGGAGGCTAATTATGTCGTGATTAATGGGGCGTTAATCACTCATAATTCCATTTACTATGGTTTGAGTGATCTCTAGTATAAATATAGATCAACTCTAATGCATGAAAGAGAGACATAAAACTTGAACACTTGGATGCACAAGGTTATTGATTTGTGCCTAATTCAATAATATACATTTGGTCTTATCCCAAGTAGATATTCGTGACACCCATGCATTAGGGTCGAATAGTTTACTTTGGAAAGTGATTACATGATTCCAAGTGATATCCGGTAACATGTATTGGTATTGTCTGCTTTTGAATATCTTCGCCCGTTCTCAGTAATCATATACATCCAACACCATTTGGATGCCATTATCACGAAAAAACGGTATCCACCCTCCACAAAATGAATGCAATGTCTGGATTTCAATAGTTGCAACTGAATTTACTGTCCAGCATTCTCCTTTTAAATTGTGAAGTAGTATCTTGGTTTTGCAGCCAAGAAGGTGTTCAATAGAGAACTGACAGGGAACTTTCTGTTCGTTTGATAATTGAAACATTAAGGTAAAAAAGTGACTTGATGATACAAATAACTGATAGGGCATTTGGCATTGCACTTTGCAAGTGATTTATCAGTTTTTACTTTTTAGTGTTTTGAATCATAGTGAAGCTCAGATTTATCGAAAGGGTCATTTCACAAGTTGATTCTGAAATAACCAAAAACTTCCAGCGATATACGGAAACAGCAGAAGCACATCCAAACACTATATCCTCCGGCTGATTATCTAATTTATCTAAAAGGTCATGCTCATGCACACTTGAATCCCACTTGACACTCTTTAGAGATATTCAACAGATACGCACTTGCAATGACATTTTTGTCAGCAGAAGGCACACATATAAATATGCGGAGTAGATACACTTGCTTTGACTTTGTGTATTTACTGTTGCACTTTAGTTAGCTCACTTTGATATAAATAAGTGGGAAAAAATTTTCAGTTTTATAGTCAAATTCCTATTCGACAATCTATTGGTTTCTCAAGCAAAATAAGTTTGTATTCTCCTCTTATGTCCATCTAGTTAAGATGCGTTACTGTGATTAAAATTAATGTCTAAATGCAGCTTTTCTAATGTTGTGTTTTTCTTTGTTTCTTCTTGGTTAGGAATTGTTGAAAGCTTTGTTTGGTTTTATTGATGTTACATTCCCCTGTTTTAGTTGTTTTTTCACCATTTAAGAACTACATGGCAGGTCAAATCATGCTGAGAAATGAGATTTTTTTTATGCTTGGCATCCTAATTCCTAAACTAATGAATAGGAAACTCTAGCCAATGTCGTGTTGTTTGTGACTAAACTTTTTAGCTCATGAACTAAACCTTTGTTAAGAGGATGTTTGATATTGCTTGCATTAGCTGCTTAATTTAAAGCAAATAAAGCAGCTTTGAGTTTTTTGAATGAAATTGTTTATCTGCCCATTTCAGAGTAAATAAACACTTTTAAAGTAAGTGTGTTGAATTTGTAGCAAATAAACATCTTAAAATGGTCAGTCGTATACACGCCTTAAATTGCTTATAATGTAGCCTCTCATGAAATACTTTGGTGGTCATAAGAGTAAATCTTCAAAACATTCCTGACAAATTGTTTCGAGGTTTTAAGTCATATATTATACCATCACCACGGAAAGGAAAAATGGGGAATCATCCAAAATTGTTGCTTTGCACGTGTAGCAAACAATCTTTTCTAACCTTGCCTTTAAATAATTCAATTCCCATTATTTGTGCAACGGACCAGCAATAAGTGTATGAAACTAAAGGGTTAATATACCAAACAAGTTCCTGGGTTACAGCTTATATACAAATTAGGAGGTTGTTACATGTTACTCAGCTAAAAGAAATTGTACAACTAATACCATAATGTTCTCAAAGAAATAGATAATTATGGCATGTACAATAGACAAACTGCCACTGCAGATAGCATCACATCAATACCAGCTCGGATAAGCAACATCCACAATAAAGAAAAATCCCGGCCTGCAAATACAAGTAATGAAAATAAATGTGAATGAAGGCTTTGTCTATATAAATTCGATAAAAAAAAATACAGAAGTTTGCATTCTATGTTTCTTCTTTGTTAGCAAGAAAGAGGTAAGAGGAAACGGGCAGTAAAGTTGGGTAACGGGCCAAATTCGGTGCTGGTGTAAAAGAGTTATTTTTGGTAGAAAAGTGAGGCCGCAAACTTTTGTGTTCATTTTTGTGAAGAGTTGAGATGGGAACCATAACTACAGAAACAATATGGATTAACAATGTGCATCTTTCAACCCATTTGTCGCCTTTTACTCGATAAAACACAACACAAATCAACCTCGAGTGAATAGAATGGAATGTATGATGGAAAAAAGGATGTGAATGATACTCACCAGAATAAGATGCCCCTTTTATCATCATGACTCGTTGGCTAATTTATTAGAAGATCCATTTCCAGTTTGATATTCAAAGTCAATTACATTCTTTCCAAACCGTGATACATGCACACGCATTTCACATCTGCCAATAAGCTCAAAGATGCAGATATCTCCCATTTGGATGCCATTATCACGAACAAACGCTATCCACCCTCCACAAAATGAATGCAATGTCTGTACTTTAATAGTTGCAACTGAATTCACTGTCCAGCATTCTCCTTTTAAGTTGTGAAGTAGTATCTTGGTTTTGCAGCTAGGAAGGTGTTCCATAGAAAACTGATAGGGAACTTTCTGTTCGTTTGAAAATTGAAACATTAAGGTAAAAAAGTGACTTGATGATATGAATAACTGATAGGACATTTGGCCATTGCACTTTGAAAGTGATTTATAGTTTTAACTTTATAATTTTTTGAATTAAGCTCAGATTTATCTAAAGGGTCATCTCACAAGTTGATTCTGAAATTACCAAAAACTTTCAGCCAATTAGCCAAATATGAAAACAGCAGAAGCACATCAAAACACTATATCCTGCAGCTGATTATCTGATTTTAATTATTGGGGGAATTGCATATATACCCACTAAAACTTAGAAACTTGCATATTTCCCCATAATACAAGTTTTTATTGCATGATGTACAATGCATTTTAAGCATGTTTTGGGTATATATGCAAATATGCAAGTTTTAATGGGTATATATGCAATTGACCCATTATCACGATCAATTCCGAAAGGAAATGCCAAACACCCCCTACTAATTAAACTTTTTTAAGAATAAGAGGAGTTACCAGAGTGGATGATCCACTGACATTGAACTTTTTCATTACTTTAACAAAATAAGGAAAATTAGAAATGAAAGATTCAGCTGCTATTCTTTCCTCGGGTTCCGACTTTATTGACATGCATCCCATCATAGAAGAACCCCTTTTTACTCGCAAGCCTTTTGCTTTTCCTATCAATATTTGAATTCTTAGGGATCAAAGCATATTGTGGTTATAGAATAAATAATATTTAAATGAATTATGCAAATTACAGTTATACCTGATTTTCCGTTAATAGGCTGGGAACCATCATCAGATCCCTTGACCTTTTTAGTTAACCTTCCAGAAATTTTATGAGAAGTCCTACTATTTGACCCATTAACATCACTATTTTCATAGTCTAGCGGTTCCTGTCTAACTCTAAGAATATTCACACGCAATTCACACTTGCCTACAAGTTCAAATATGCAGACATCTCTCACGTTAATCTTATTATCACGAACAAAACTCAACCATCCACCACAGAAAGTATGTGAAGTCTGCACTTTTGTCGTTGGAACTGAATTAATAGTCCAAGATTCTCCTTTTAAGTTGTGAAGCACAAGCTTCACTTTGCAGTTGGGGAGGTGTGCCATAGCAAACTGATATGGAACATTCTGCAACAAAAGAATACCAAGTTAAGATAAACATAACAATTCATTATCTAAAACTTTCAAAAAAACAACATAGATAACAAACTATGGTCGGATTTCTGTTTTGGGTATGTAATCTTGTTTTCACCCAAGCAAAGGAAAAAATTGTTAAACAATTGACTAAAACAATCTGACCCAGTTACCCAGTCAAAATGATGATGTGGGAGCTGGCGTGCCAGAACTTTGAGCATGTTGACCTGTTTCAGACATGGCACTAACATGGTGCGTGTAACAAGTTAACCAGGGGATTATCCTAATTGAATTTTCTTTATAACCAGACCAAATTTTTTGCCTTTTTATGCAATTTTCACTCTAAGGGACATAAAAAGATATAGGAGCTACCCACCAAAGTATATGAACCGCTCACGTTAAATCCTTTCATAACTTTGGTAAAGTGAGGAAAATTTGAAGAATATGCTTGAGCTATCTTATCTGCTTCAGAAGCTGGTATCCGGTCAAACTCATCTTCATTGGGGCATACCTCTGCATAATCACAGAGCACAGCAGTAACGTAAGGTAGAGTCATTTCATAGATGTAAAGAAAAAAAATCCACTACAAGATGAGTCAAATAACAAGATCAGAAAGTGAAAAGAATACTTGAAATCAACCCAAACTATGTGTGATACAGTTTAATACAAATGATGGAAATACAAATGATCTTTATTGTTTTTGGGTACCATGGTTTCTGACCTGTTTGCATCAAGCAGGATTCGAACTTGAGACCGCTCACACTTTAGTGACAATATATACAAAATTGGCATGCTTTCAAGAGGCCACCATTATGATGACCTAGCTGCGAGAGGTAAGTGACTTATCCCTAAATCACTAGTCATGCCGAGCATACTAAAGCACAACTCACAAACCTTACATCTAGATTTATCTAAATCTCAATATAATAATAAAATGTCACATGGAAATCCACCACAGCATGGTGTGAATATAACTTGTTATATGTTATCTTAGATGTTGAATAATATGAGTATATAATCAAACTAAATCAGACACAAAACAGATGTTAATCATTTTTACCCGATAAAGGCAAAGCATGAGTGATAGAATTCTTCAACCCACTGCCAGAAAGCCCAGAGCCATTCAATAAGTCTGCCACTTCACATCGTCCGTTTATGGTTTCTTGTAGGCCTAGTTGCGTCTCAGCTATGTTGGTCGCTTCATTGGCTAGTGAACTTCTTGCTTTCTTTGGCACACAGCCAGCCATATTGGTCAACAAAGATGCACATTCTCGTTCCCTCTTTTTACCAAAATGCTGATCGAAAACGCTCAAATCTTGATGGCACTCGGCAGAAAAAGCAGTTTCTTTCTCACAAGAACTTTGGTCAAAGATTTGTACTGTAAAATGCAAGTTACCATCGTATTTGAAAACTAAAGAGTCTCTTTTTTCTAGAAAATGATCTCTCACAAAAGCTGCCCACCCATCGACGATATATAAAGCGTCATTTTGTTGTGACAAGTCAGCATGCCAGGTATTTCCACTGGCACCCATCAATGAAACCGTTCCACATGTTTTCCCTTCCAAATGTTTGCTAAATTTTGAAGGTATTTTCTGTAACAGGAAACTCCTATAATTACATAATGAACAGCAAAAGAGACTAACTAGCACAATAAGTAATTAGGATGTGTTTGATTTAGTTTATATTCTGGCTTATAGGCTTATTGAATATCGTAAAAGCCCATAAGCTCTTTGTGCTAGCATATGAGCTTATCAACTGAACTTTTATAGACTAAAATATGCCATAAGCTAAGGTTAATAAACTCATACACTGACAAATGTGAGCTTATAAGCTTTCACAAAGTTCACTAACCCCCCACAGACCCAATTTAAGGCTAAACCAAACACCCTCCAATATTCGACATCCCCTTAGTAAAACACAGATGTACATTATCATAACACATCTTAAAAACTATTGTAAATTATTTATTTCCGAAAACAGCTTATAAGCCTATGCAGCGTCAAAACACAATGCACAAGAGTGTTTGGGTTGGCTTATCCAGTTTTTTTTTTTTTTTTTTTTTTTAAATAAGCTGTTTGAGGGGTTATATGGTAATTAGAAATACTTCAAGCACTAATTATTAAGTGATCATTCCTTCTAAAATAAAAAATAAGACAAAAAGCAGTTTCCATCAAAGTGCTTGATATTGCTTATCTTTTTCAAAACAATGCAACAAGCACATATGTACTTAGGAGGCATTAAATCTACCTTATAATCTGGCTTATAAGCTTAATGAGCTCATTGATTTGGAGAGTGAGTTAATCAACTTGAGCTTTTATTGACTTAAAAATGCCATAAGCTAAAGTTAATAAACTCAAACACCAATAAAAATGTCCCTAATTTTAATGATCCCTAAAATAATAAAAGAATGTAGAGGATGTTATTTATATATACCAGTTGATCGAAGGTGATGTTGTTAGGGTTAATAATGAAATGAGGTGGTCTTGTTGTTGGAGCATTCATCGTTTTAGTATATCATTCAATAAAATGATCAGAAAAACACCGGAGATAAAATCAAATGAATTTTCGGATACATGTGAGATTGAATTGGATTAACTGAGGGCATGTTTCGCCAAGTTTATTTATCATAAGCCGATAAGCTCCGATTTTGTGGCTTATTTTGAGACTTGTCGGCTTATATAAGTTTATTAAGATATGATAAACTTATAAAAGCCGACAAGTCTCAAAATAAGCCGTAAAATTAGGGCTTATAAAAAATAAGCCCAAATTTCATGAAATTTTGGCTTATTTTTTATAAGCCCTAATTTTACGGCTTATTTTGAGACTTGTCGGCTTTTATAAGTTTATCATGTCATAATAAACTTATATAAGCTGACAAGTCCTAAAATAAGCCACAAAATTGGAGCTTATAAAAAATAAGCCCAAATCGGCTTATGTTAAATAAGCTTAGTCAAACAGGGCCGGATTATTTCAAGGAAGATAGAGAGAGAGAGAGATAGTTTTTAGTGAGTGTTTGTGTTTGTGTTTGAGAGGGAGGCGTAGTTACGGGAGTACTGAGTACTAAAACGAAGGCATGTATAGAGCGTGGAAGCAGGGACCGGACCGGTCAAAATTGGATCGGATTGAGACCGAACTAGCCCAAAATTTTATATTGAGGATTGGACCGAATGTGTTTGGTTCAGTTAAAAAAACATAATAGCCGGGTTTTATGAAGGACCGGTCCGGATCGATAACGAAATAAGGAAAAAATCTGGACCGAGACCGGATCGTTGGTCCTTTGGTTCGGTCGGTATTCCGTCGGTTTTCTCGGTCTCGGTCGGTTTTGAGTCTGCAATGCTCAGCCCTATGTGAAACTTTGGCATGACTCTCGACTCGGGCTCGGTTTGATGGCATGATGAACGTGTAACTTTGCGAGCTTTCATAGAGAAGCTCAAGTTTGATTTGAGAAAATTTTTAGATTTAACTCTAGGTAGATGTGAAAAACTCGGTATATATATATATATATAGATAAAAACTTATATTTAGTGTATTTACATACTATAAATTAACTATATATACATACAGTATATAAACGACATGTATATCACCAGAAAGTTCGAAAAGCTTTATAATAGCTCGAGTTGCCTTAGAAACTCGATCTCGGCTTGTTAAACATTTTGAGGTCGTTAATTTGACTTATGCTCGAGCTCAAGGCTGCTCAATAAAGCTCGACTCGAACGAGCTCGAGTTGAGTCCATGCTCGAGTTACTCGGAAAAAGCTTGACTCGTTAGCACTCTTAGTAGAGGAGTAGCCTAGAAAACGTTGAGGCCATGAAAGAGGCTTATTTGAGCTACTTGTACTTTGACTGACTTTTATTTAAGACTAAAATACACCGTTGGTCCCTAAACTTGGCAAAAAGCATTGCCTGGAACCGTAACATCGTTTTTTCGTCGTCAATAGTCCAAAGTATAGGTTTTTTACGCCAAATTGGTCCCTTGACCCGTAATGCCAAACTCAACGTCAGTTTTGTGTTATTTTGTCGAGGGTATAATAGACCATACACATTTATACTATACCATAGTTAAATCTAACCCAACCGAATACCGTATTTGTACCAGCAACACACATTTGGCGTAATTAACAGGAACATACATTGAACCCTAAATACAAGCAACTCACATTCAACCCAAAGCAATAAACAAGAATGGCACAAAACGATAAGGGGAAGGCTTTTTTGAGTGCGTTGAGGAAAGAAGATTGTTCAAATGAAAAGGTTTTGGGTGTTATGAAGGAGAAGGAAGAGGTTGATATCGGGTTATCAAAGGTTAATGATTTAGAAAAAAGGATTAAAAATCTAGAAGTTTTGTTTAAATATCTTAAGGAAAGGAAGGAAATGAATGAAAAGGGTGATAGGGAAAGTTGTGGATCTGGATAAGTGTATGTTTAGATGATAGAAAACTTTGTAATGATTGTCAACATGAATCGAGCAATAAAAATATGAGTTGTTATTTTAACTGATAGTGTTTAGTTGTGCGTTGGTAATTATATTTGACTTAGGGAAGTGAAGCATATTTTAAGTGATAGTGTTTGACTTAGGGAAGTCAAAGATATTATAAGTGAAATCGATTAAAAATAATAATAATAATAATAATAAATCTGCTTTTAACAATGGCATACTCTTAATATAAAATTGTGTTAGGCATTGTAATTGATAGATTTTGTTGTGCATTTGTAAATAGGTTTGACTTAGAGAAGTCAAAAATCAAGATGTTACAATTTGTGGCATTGGGGTTGTTCAGTCCTATTGTCAACACTAACACCATACCATTTGTTAATACAAATAAGCCGTAAAAACGTTTATTTATATTTTACGATCTTCTATTGTTTTGTCGATAACAAACGTAAAATCATTTTAACGAAACAAATAAAATACGTAAATGATTTGAGCCAATAGTTTACTAACACACTTACATTTTCATATAAAATACTAAACAATTAATAATGTCTACATTTTATAGAAATACATATGTATAACAACTAGTGTTTACATAATATGAAAATGTGCATACTTATATTATAATAGGTCTAAGTACTTGACCCATTGACTAGATACATTGAATGTAGTTGGGTAAAACCCAAAATCCATGACCCATACCCATGGAGCTTGATCCATATCCCATGACCCATTGCATGACATCATGCATTAAGTCATGTTCGGTATTGTCCATGGTCCATGACCCATGACCCATGATCCAATGTCTAGATACATTGCATCTTGTATAACCCATGGTTCATAACCTATAACCCATAACCCGGTTTGCAACCCAAAATCCGGAGTTAAGCTGACCCAACTGGCGGATCCTTTGGATTGCACTAGCCGGATCCCTTTAGGGAGGGATCCGTGAGAACCGGGGAACAGTAGAGAAATTTTCCTATAAATAATGAGTCATTTCTCTCTTGCAACTCATCCCTTTTACACATACTCTCTCTTAGTACTGTAAACTCTCTAACCTCAGATCCAAAGGATCTTTCTATGTAGTTTTGTGTTTGTGTGATTCTCTAGGTTCCTCTTAAAGGCGAGATCACCACCTCTTGAAGTCAAGCAAGCTCAAGTCCATGAGTTTCCAAGCTTCATCATCATCAAGACTACTGAAGTTATCTTGTTGATAGTTTTTTCCTTTCTCCTTAGAAGTGTTATGTCAAAGGCATTAGTGAAAGGTGCCGAATGTCCGTGTCAAAGGCATTAGTGAAAGGTGTCGAAGGTTCATGTCGAAGGCATTAGTGAAAGGTGCCAAAGAGTCGAGTCGAAGGCATTAGTGAAAGGTGCCAAAAGGTCGTGTCGAAGGCATTAGTGAAAGGTGCCGAAGGTCCGTGTCAAAGGCATTAGTGAAAGGTGCCGAAGGTTCATGTCGAAGACATTAGTGAAAGGTGCCAAAGAGTTAAGTCGAAGGCATTAGTGAAAGGATCCAAAGGGTCGTGTCGAAGGCATTAGTGAAAGGTGCTAAGGGAGTACACTCGATATGGTGCATCGATGTACTAGATAGATAGGTTGGGTTAAAGGATATTGATATCCTTATGATGTTGTAATAAGGAGTGTGTCTCCTTTGGGGTCGTTGTGTATTGGTGTAGTGTTGGGTAGTAGTTCCTACTTGGTAATGGAACTCGGTATCTAGCCTTGTACCGGATAAAGTGTAGGCGACGTTGTGATAGATTTGGTTCTACCTCGTGGAAGAACTCGGTGTCTAGCCTTGTACCGGATAAAGAGTAGGCGACGTTGTGAAAGCTTCTCCGCCACATTAAGGAGCTTGTGTTGTGTAGTGCTTACGAACTCTCGAGTGGGGAACTCAGGGAGTGGAGTAGGGCAAGGAATGTGTCCTTGTAGCCGAACCACTATAAATACTCGTGTTGTAATTTTGTGTCTCTTACTCTTTATCTTTGCATTACTTATTTATATGTTTATCCATCATCATCCAACATACACATTAAATAGATTGACATAAGTTGATCAAAATATTTTAAAACGAAGTTTTAATCGGTAAAACTATTCAACCCCCTTCTAGTTTTCCACAATTGGTACCAGAGCTTCGTTACCAAGTTCTTTAAAGTATATTGTACTTTGAAAACTTAATACGATCCGTGTATGTTTGAAAACTACAAAGAATGGAATTTCTTAAAACAAAAAAAAATTATGTTTTTAGAAATCATCATATTTTAAATGTTGGATAGTGATAGATCATTCTAATATTTTTTTTGAGAAATCTTCATACTAGGATTGGAGCATCTTAGAAGATCATGAAGAATTTCGCGTCTATGATTTCTTTAAATCATAAAAAGAATATATATGGCAAAGGTATGTTCTTTTATAACTTACTTATAGATAAATTATTAACATATAATTCCTAGCTTTATTAGTAATATCATTTCTTATAACAAGTAAAGAATCATAGACTTAATACGTATACTCCAATATCACTAAAGTTGTTATTTATATTGAACACATCATCAAGAATAGCATTCTTGGTTGGTCTCTATAGACAAAACTACAAATTAGTCATTTTACCTCATAATGATATCTTGGCTATTTGAAAGCCTTAGTCATCATTTCTCACATAGGGTTGTTGGCATTACATCTATGTCAATAGTGTTCATGTGAAACTTTTCATATCATGATAAAATAGTATTTTGTCAAGATCCTTAAACTTCCCAAATTATGATTCATTCGTAAAAAGGAAACCTCGTCAAAAAGAGACTAGGATAACACTAAAACTCGTCAAAACCTTGAACCATAAACAAACCTTAAGCTATGGAGCAAAACACCAAACATAATCAAGAATTAAAACTCCCGTATCAAAATTATCAAAGTTCACTTAAACTGTTAACTGCCGATCTGCCGGATCCCTGCGATTGAACTAGCCGGATCCCTCATTCAAGGGATCCGTGGGAACTGGCACATCAGAAGACAAAATAAGTGCTAGATGATCAATGTGGAGTTTTATTTTCCACTTTACTCTCCCACTCACGAACATAAACCCTAAGTTATTGTTCATAGGAGCTCATTCCTCATCATTTCAAAGGAAACAATCACTTGTGTAAGTATTATCTTCACTACATTGTTATTTCCATTCTATAATTCCTAGAAGTACAATTTTCATCTTGAGAATTTTGGTTCAAATGGGTTTATCACAATTTGGTATCACATTGTTTTCTAAGATAAACTAAATCAAAGAATCAACATTGTTAATACAAATTAAAAACTCATTTTGAATTCAAGAAAGATGTATTGAGAAAAATTGTGATGAACCTAATTAGGATACTATTCACATAAATGACACCACATTGTGGTTTTGGTGTTTAGGATCAACCATTCCGAGCTCAAGGCAACAAGACTATCAAGACACGGCACACTACATACCGATGTATCATAGAAAGAAAGGTTTAAGTCCCGAGGACTGAAAGGCCTTCAAATTGTTGCAAAAGAGGTTGTTCCACGAATGGCGTGTATTCGAACCCTCATTTCTCAACAATACCGACATTCCCCAAGTCTTTGCGGGAATCAACTTACAATGTCTTTTAACCATCAATGAACAAGCTTGTCTGGTATTTTTCCTAGAGTTCTACAAGAGCATGAGGATCATAAGAAATGAAGATGGAACCATTTCGATCGCTTTTGTCATCAATGAACACGAATATACCTTCACCCTCGAGGAGTTTGCTACGATACTTCTTATCCCTTGCCGAGGGGTATGCTTGTTTTCAAATGAATGGTCACTAGCCCACCTCCACGACATGGTCGATGAGCATCCGTTCTATTCCACACCTATCTCGGATCCTACTACGGTAAGAGATACCGTCTTCATCCAAAGAGCCTCCCCGTCTCTGGTCACTAGGAAATCGAAGGTCATCTATAGTGTTAATACAAATAAGCCGTAAAAACGTTTATTTATATTTTACGATCTTCTAATGTTTTGTCGATAACAAACGTAAAATCATGTTAACGAAACAAATAAAATACGTAAATGGTTTGAACTAATAGTTTCTAACATATTCACATTTTCACATAAAACACTAAAACAAGTATAAGTGATTTTATGATTTAGTAATACATATGTACAAGAACTAGTGTTTACATATTTGGGTATAATATACACATAACTAGTATGTAGTATATTGGGTAATATAAATGGGTAGAAACTTAAGTATCACAACCCATTGGGCAAATACATTGAATGTAGTTGGGTACAACCCAAAGCCCATGACCCATGGAGCTTGACCCATAACCCATTGCATGACATCATGCTTATATCATACATTGATAAAATCCATATCCCATGGATTAACCCATACCCAAGTGACCAAGTGCATTGCACTTAAAGATACATTGTATCTAGCTAAAGATCCATGGTTCAACCCATGACCCATGACCCATAACCAAAATACCCATCGGTAAAAGGGAGCGTCCCACGGATCCCTAGCTTAACGCTAGACGGATCCCTTGTGGAAGGGATCCATGGGATCCGGGGAATAGTAGATTTTTTCTTCTATAAATAGTGAGCTATTTCTTCATTATCTTGCACTCCTTTCTAACACACTTTCTCTCTAAGTGTAAAACTCACTAACCTCAGATCCAAGAGATCTTTGTTTGTAGTTTTTTTGTGTGTGATCTTTTAGGTTCCTCTTAAAGGCAAGATCATCACCTTTGAAGTCGAGCAAGCTCAAGTCCATGAGTTGCCATGCTTCCTCATCATCAAGGCTACTGAAGTCTTCTTGTTGATGATTCCTTTCTTTCTTCAAAGAAGTGTAGTGTTGAAGACATTAGTGAAAGATGTCTCAAGAGTCAAGACGAAGATATTAGTGAAGGGTATCTATCGTCTATACCATAAGCACTTGTGGTAGGTGCTTAGAAGCCAAGATTAGAAGCATTAGTGAAAGGTGCTTAGAAGTCAAGACTAGAAGCATTGGTAAAAGATGCTTAGAAGTCAAGACACAAGACATTAGTGAAAGGTGTCTTGTAGATCTAGTCAAAGGCATTAGTGAAAGGTGCCTTAGATGTACATTCGATATGGTGTGTTTCGATGTACAAGATAGACTAGTTTTAGATCCAAGGATATTGATATCCTTGATGATGTTGTAAAGGAGTAGATCTCCTTTGGGATTAGTCGTTGGTGTAGTGTGGTAGTAGTTCCTCCATTGCAATGGAACTAGGTGCTTAGCCTAGTACCTAATAAATGGTAGGCGACGTTCTGAAGGTGTAGTTAGCCTTGGAGTGAAAGAACTAGGTACTTAGCCTAGTACCTTATAAAGGGTAGGCGACGTTGTGTAGGTGTGGTTCACCTTGGAGTGAAAGAACCCGGTGGTTAGCCTAGCACCGGAAAAAGGGTAGGCGACGTTGTGAAGGCTTCTCCGCCATAAGGAGATTGGTGTAGTGATTACGAACTCTCGAGTAGGTGACTCGGGGAGTGGAGTAGGGCAAGGAAGGTGTCCTTGTAGCCGAACCACTATAAATACTTGCGTTGTGGTTTTGTGCTTCTTACTCTTATCTTTTCATTACTTACCTTTATATGCTTGTTTATCAACATCCAACACACACATCCAAATAGATTGACATAAGTCGATCTAAATAGATTAAAAGGAAGTTTTAACTGGTAAAACTATTCAACCCCCCCCCTTATAGTTTACCACATATAGGGATCCCTTTCAAATGGAGCTTTCAGAGATTTTCCCATTGTACAAGAAATGGGAACTAGTATTAAGGGAGAATGTCCTTTGTTTGGTAGGAAATAAGGATCATCCCAACGCTTGCCTAGTCTACATGATCTATTGCCTTGTTACTAGGACTACTTCAATCTTGCCTATTACATGGTTAAACGGATGGCAAGTGTATCAAGGATAGACAAGATGGTGCTCCCCTATGCCATGCTCTTAACTCGCCTAGCCAATTTTGTCTTTGCTCTAGATCCATCTCCCTACACCGATGACCACATCTTTTGCAACAAGGTTATGATGCCCTTGTCCGATGAGAAGACTACAAGTTTTATGGTTAAAGGCAAGAGACCTCATCCACCAACGGACTCATCCGATGAAAGGGAGGGAGAAGGAAGCAACCCTATAAGCAACGTTCAACTCGACCCCATAGCATACGTTGAGCAATTGCCGGACATCCCAAGCCCATCTCAAGAATTTCAATAAACAAAGGGATGTTTAAATGTTTTGCTAAATTTTTTTATGAAGAAGAAGAAGTAGGCTTGAAGGGTTGAAGAGTAAAGCTTGAAGGCGATGGAGTAGAAGATTGAGTGAAAGGGAAGGTAAGGTCGTGGACCTTAAAATTCGATCAATGGTATGTAAAACATTTTAAACAATATTTCTGTAACTTAGGACTTAGCTTTAGTAGATGGCATGACGTGAACAATGATACCCTAACTTAGGCGACCCAAATGAGAATTTTACGACTACTTGATTGAAATCAAGAAGTCGGTCTTACTCATATTTGCTTACCTTTTAGTCACTCTTACTTACCATGCGTGATATACCTTGCTTGCATATTTGATAACTTGATGTAGAAATGATTAGGTTGGGTATTTGCTAAGAGGTGCAAATTCTGCACATTTTCTGTGAAGCTACTGGTTAGCAATAGCCGGATCCCTGAGCTATAACTAGTCGGATCCCTCATATGAGGGAACCGTGGGATCCAGGTAAACATATATAAGAATTCTACACTTTCACATCAATCCTATCTTTCAGACCTTATTATACTTTGTAAACATGATACTTTAGGATCACTTAAGTCTTCCTCAAGCTCAGTAGGTCTCACACTCACTCATAGCTAACTTAGGATCACATTCAAGGTGTTTTTGATTTATCACTTCACCAAAACTCACCACATTTCCGTTCCAATGCTCACACATTATTCCTCACATCTCAAAATACCTAGTTTGTTATTTCTCTTAATTTTAGCAAATTGAGTTAGTCATCTTTACCTCAAAATAGGCTAAAAACTAGTTTTTCATTTCTTTTGATTTTTTAGGAATTTTTCAAATTTTTCTTAAGTTACCATCTGATCTCTAGGATTATTTGGCTTCATTTTTCATCCTCAAAATATTAGTGTCATGCTTAAACACTTAGTTACAAACATTAAAAGTATATTTTCTTATCAAAAACCATCATTAGATGTCATCACTCCTTATGGTTGGACATTTAACTCCCATACCATTTAAGACATCTTAGGGAACCTATACACTCAAGATTTATAGTTACTAGACCTTAAATAGAACATAATCACTCCATCACATTGCTGTCTGAAAGACGAATCCCCAACTTACAACTAAACGAATCCCCAAAATTAGGGAACAGTGGGATTCGGGTCTACAGAACAATTTGCAATCACTTTACTCATCTAATTCAAACTCTCTTTGGTAGTTTAAACACTTTACCTTGCCTTAAATAACTCCTTAGGATAGAACAACACTATAGTTGACCTTAGTGCATGCCAAAATTCTTAGTGGTCAAGAATTTAATTCGCTAATCTAATTCCATCCTTTATAAACCAAGTGTGTTTATGCAAACCATTACTCAAATCACCATTCAAAAACAGTAGCTAAGGCATCCATTACATCCTCTTTTCACTATGACTAAAGCATCTAGCAAAACTTCTTCAACCAAAGGTTCCTCCAAGAAGAATGCTCATATGGTTCATGAGATATCATCAACCGAGTCATCACACATCAAGAGCCCAAATACTAGAATCCCTCCTCAAAAAACTCAACCAACCAAAGCTAGAAAACCGCTAGGATTAGTATTCAACCTTTTGTGTGGGACCTTCATTAGTGATGATCTTGACTTTAGCCATTTTCTTCACATATTCACTCCTTTTCGTCCAAATAAGCATCATTCCAGCATTTTGCCTTTAAAAGACCTAAAAAGTGAAAAGGAACGAAATTTAAGCCCTTAATCGCCCACTTTTATATCCGTTACTGCTTAATTTCGTTCCTTTTCACTTTTTAGGTCTTTTAAAGGCAAAATGCTGGAATGATGCTTATTTGGACGAAAAGGAGTGAATATGTGAAGAAAATGGCTAAAGTCAAGATCAAGACACTCAAGCTGCTAGAGATGCACCTGACGGCGTCCCACACAAAGGGCAACGCCGTCCCTATATTTGTGACGACTTGGAGTGAAATTGCTATTTTACACGGACGTCGCCAGGCTTTGAAGAGTAGGCGTCCACAAGACTTTTCTCCTCAAACGGCCTAGATCCAGATTCAGACGACGTCAGAGCTGAAGGCGGACGGCGTCACAACCACAACATGACACCGTCCCAAAGTTGACTTGGCCAAGACGAAACCCAAATGGCGGCGATCTGACGGTGTCACAATTAAAAGGTAACGCCGTCGCAATTGTAACTCTATATATAGAATTCGATTTTCAGACTTTTAGAGAGGTAGACTTGTGGAGTAAAAACCTAAAACGATTGTAGTCCATCTTGGAAAGTATTTTAGGGTTCTAATACCCTATTTTACATCGAGATAAGTTATTTATTCCCTTGATTACATTATGTCTTCGATTGAATGTGTGTATGCTTGCATGTTTAACATGTCCGACTAATTTACTCGTGTGTTTGCTTAGATCTATGAAACCTAGTTATTAAATATTGATTGGTTGTCTCTTATCTTAATTGTAATTGGCTTAGGAGTGCATGAAGCCATCGTTGTGTTTTTAATGCTTGATTAATCTTTGTTGAACATTAGTTTATAATTACTAGTGGAATTGTAGGCTAAACATCCAAAGATAATCTTAGTGTTAAGTTTATGAATCCTAGAGATTTCGTAGTCATTAACCTTAGGTTGCTTCAAAGAGTTAGGGATGAAAGCACACCCTACGACTTTAGAAAACACAACACGTTAAATATAAGGACGTGACAATTCAACCATCAATAAAAGATAACTAGGGAGTAATAGTATCTAGGTAGACACATCTTTAATCATCATACGAGCACACTTCAAAAAGACATAGACTACCCCTTAGATTAGATAACTAGAATAGTAGAGTAATCGGTAGAAGTACCACCCCCCAAATCCAAACCCTGAGATTTTACCTTTAGTTTCTAAAAAATATAAAAAATATAAAAAATATAAAAAAAAATAATCTTCCTCAACCCCAACCTTAGCGTAGTAATTTCTCACTAGCATTCCTATTTCCCTAGAGAACGATATTGATAAGGATTTAAAAGGTACACTTTTGAGGGGTCATTTAAGCCCTTAATTAATCAGTTTTGTATCCGTTACTACTTAATTTCGTTCCTTTTCACTTTTCAGGTCTCTTGAAGGCAAATTTCTGGAATGACACTTATTCGGACGAAAAGGCGCGAATATACGAAGAAAATGGCCAAAGTAAATAATCGAGACACTCAATTTCTTTGGGCCGAAGGGGACAAGGGTCACAGCTTAATAGCGACGCCGTCGCGACACACCTTGAGACGACTCAGAGAGCAAATGGCTATTTTACAAGTGACGCATCGTTTAAAAGAGTAGGGCGTCACAACTCAGGACGGCCTAGATTTGGATCCGACGGCGTCGAAGATGAAGCCGACGCGCGTCACAAGCATAAGGTGACGCCGCCCCGAGTTGAGGTGGCCAAGACGAAAACCTAATGGCGGACCGACGGCGGACAATTAAAGAGTGATGCCGTCGCATATTGTAACTCTATATATAGAATTCGAATTTTCAGTATTTTAAAGAGGTAGTTTTGTGGAGTAAAACCTAAAACGAACATAGGCTGTCTTGGGCAGTATCTTAGGGTTCCATACCCTATTTTACAAAAAGATAAGTGAGTTACTTCATTGATTCAATTATGTCTTCAATTGTTTGTGTGTATGCTTGCATGTTTTCCATGTCCGGCTAATTTACTTTTGTGTTTGCTTAGATCTATGAAACCTAGGTATTGAATATTGATTGGTTGTCTCTTATCTTAATTGTGATTGACCTAGTATTGCGATAGGTCATTCGTTGTATTTTTAATGCTTGAATAATCTTTGTGAACATTAGTTTATAATCACCTAAAGTTATTGTAATCTAAACATCCAAAGATAACCATAGAGTTAGTTTATGAATCCTAGAGATTTCGTAGGCAATAACCTTAAGGTAGACTCAAAGAGTTAGGGAAAAATGCATACCCTACAACCTTAAAAGAAACAACGCGTTAAGAATAAGGACGTGACAATTCAACTATCAATAGGAGATATCTAGGGAGTAATAGCATCTAAGTAAACACATCTTTAAATCATCATAAGAGCACACAACAATAGACATAGACTACACCCACCTTAGTTTAGATAATTAGATAATTAGATAAGTAGAGTAATCGGTAGAAATACCACCCCCAAATCCAATACCCCGAGATTCGTACCTTTCCATTTTCTAAAAAATAAAAAAAAAAGATAAAAAATAATCTTCCTCAACCCTAACCTTAGCGTAGTAATTTCTTACTAGCATTCCTATTCCCATAGAGAATGATATCAATTCCCGAGGCTTACCCTAATACTACACTACAATGATTAGGTTCACTGCCTAGGGTGTTGAAAAACTTGCTCGACGAAAAGGAAGTTCCTTTGACCCCAAACGCGCGTTGTACGCATATCAAGTTTTTGGTGCCGCTGTCGGGGAATAGTTATTGCTTAGGCTTGATTTATATCTCGTTTAGGTCTACTCACAAGATTCCTATCAAGTGAGATTTTTTTTCTTTTTATTAGCTTCCTTGTAGTCTATCCCCCTTCTTTGTGCCTTTATTCGTAAAACTTGTCCATTGACTCTTCCGTTCACCATTAAGTTTTCTCATAAAAAATTATGATATGACTAAAGCGGATTATTCAAGATGGTGGGAAGAAAGTAACCAAGTCCATAAACCTTTTGAGGGTTTCACCATTTCATCAAGCCCACAAAATACCTCATCTAGTGAAACCTATGCTTCGTATGAGCCTTCACCTAGGATAGACTTTCGTGAACAACCTCCATGTTTAGAAACTATTTTTAGTGAGGCCCTTAGGAGAACTGACCAAATCTGTGAAAATATTATGGTAAGCAACCAAGCATTAAACCATAAGTTGGATCAATTACTAGGTTTGGTTTCATCACGACCTAAGGAAATATCACATGACGAGCATATAGATGACGCAGATGTGATTGAGGATAAGGTGAAAAGTCTAGACCCACAAGGTATCCCACAAGTCCCACCATCATTTAAGGCATACACACCGCATGTGACTTACCCGGAAGTAGTAGAAGAGACTTTAGGAATCCCGATGTAGGTAGAAAATTTGAACCAAACGCAACTAGAGAATATAGGTTTTAATACTTGTAGTCTCAATATTACTCTTAGTTCTAGGGAATTTCCTAGTGTTGATGAATCGGAACCTCCATCTTTACATAATTTTCCATCCTTAGATATACATCTAGGAGACAAAAGAGGAACCGACCCACCCATCAACCAATTTAGTCCGAGTAGTTTTAAGATGAAGGAAGCCATTCACACCCCCCTTCACCTCACGTGGCAAATCGCCACCCTAAGGGTGTGTATCGCTACTATCACCCGCACTTAAGCTTAAGTGTAGCAAAAACCTCCCCCTTATCCGTTAAATAAGGGTAGAGTCAAGCTCGTGACTCGAACAAAACAAGCGCCTTGGGAGGCAACCCATGTGTATTTGTTTTTCATTTTTATTTGTGTGTCATATATCTTTTCATTATTGTATGTTCTCATGTTTGAATTATTGAAAATGCTTTATTTTGTCTTTAACCTCATCTTAATTACATATAAAGGTATTTTACAAAAGGGATAAGTGTAGGGAAGATTATTAAAAAAACGTGAACATGAGAATTACGATTATTAAAAAGATATACATATGTGTTTGTTTGAGTCAAATGCTTGTATCGAGTCATAATAGATGTTTTGCAGGAAATTTTTCCAGATTCTAAAGATATAAATTTTCCAGAATGTTTCCAGAAAATCGCATACGATTTCTCGCCAGATAACTGACGGCCAGATCGCAACCTGACGGCATAAGGAGGAGTAGAAACTTGACTTACTACTTTTTCTCGTTTTCTGTGTTACTTATAAATTTTTGGAATTTTCCAGGTCTTAATTTTTTAGAAATTCTGTAAACATCCATTCCACAAGCATTATATCCTAGTTTAGTAGAGTCATATATATATTGTTACCACCAATTTTACGTGAAAGTTTCGTTTGTTTTCTTCAAGTGTGCAGATTTTATTCATCAAAAAGAAGATACATAAGATTGGATGGAGCTTTTCACGCATACATTCTTCTTGAAGAAAGATTTAACCACTACTTCACACGGATCCTACCGAGCTAATCAGGGGAGTACTAGTTTCTTTCGTTTTTAATTACCTTCCACTATCATAACTTCGATACTTTCGGGGAACATTGGGGACAATGTTCAGTTTAAGAGTAGGGAGGGAAAATAAAACGGGAACTTTGAAACAATGCTTATCCTTGACTCTTTTCCTTGTCCAATTTCATTTGTGTAATAAACCATGAGAAATATCAGTTAGGGTAATTTTGGCACCAAATTTAAAATTTTCATGACATGTTGGAGTGGGCTATTAGTCAACTTAAATTCCACCCAAAATGTGAAGATCGCCCTTAGATTTGTAGGAATTAAAGCATTCCACTTTAATGCTTCGAGAGTGTACCGGTAGTATAATAGATTTTAGAACTTGTTTTGTGATGTATTCCGAGATCGCTAGTAAGACTACACTTGTGTAGTTAGGAATAACTAAATGATAAGAGGCATTAAGATAACCCTTGTTTGATACATGTATTATAATTACTTCTTCCACATCGGTTGAGTAATTCCCCCACACCCTTGCGTTGTACTCATCTTTAGTACACGATACCCCTAGTTAACCCCCCAGAGCCTATCTTTTTCGCGGTTCTCGTGATGTTTCGGTTTTCCGGAATATCAATGAAGAGCATTGTTTACAATCCACCCCCAAATGTACATCCAAATTGCCTTAGCCTACCTTGTATGCACTCCCTTTTAGTGCAGTATTGTTATCATACTTAACCCTTAGTTCAATTATATTGTTGCTTGCATAAGTTGCTAAGTCGAGTCATATCATTTGTACACAGTTTTGGGACGATTGGGACTCATGGGAAAAGTTAAATTTTATGAAATGACGGGAAGGAACGTTAAATTCAAATTCCCTTTATTTGCGTAATAATGTACTCCAAGTGTTTTGATCTTTTCAATTCGGGTCAAATTAGTGTTAGAGTAATAAAAACTCACGTGTAGGGATGTGCCTAAATCCCTATTATTTTGATGTTATCATAGAGGATGGTAGAGTAAAAGTGTATGAAAAAAAAAAATTTGAAAAATGAGAAAAATAAAAAAAATATAGTGTAAAAAAAAAGAAAAAAAAAAGAAATAGAAAGGGCTACCATCCAACACCTATCTTTAAATTTATGTTTGTTTGTTTCAATTTATCTAGAGTTTAGAGTGTCGAGTCTTGGCTTAGCAACGCCATTCTTCTCATGCTTGTAACATAAAGATTTTTGACTTGCCACCACTAAATCGCCTATCCCACCAAACCCTTTGTTTCCCTACCGTAACCCTAATGTTACAACCCTTTAAAAGACCTCTTGGATAGTTTTTCCTAGGTGCTTACGCCAAAAGAGATGGAGGTTTGATCTAGTCTCAAGCCTATGGTAATCTATGTACTAGGACCGGTTAATGAGTGTTTATCTTCTATTTCCAACTTGATATATTTCATATACATCCGAGAGATGAGAGTATCCAAACACCACTTGTGAGGTGCTAGTATGTAATTTTCGTGCTTGTTATGACTTTCGCTGGGCTTATACGTGTTGTGAATTGTTCTAAACTAATGCTTCATGACCCCTAACTTATAAATTAATTGGCTAAAAGCACATTTGCTTGAGAACAAGCAAATACCAAGTGTAGAGATATTTGATAAGGATTTAAAGGGTACACTTTTGAGGGGTCATTTAAGCACTTAATTGATCACTTTTGTATCCTTTACTACTTAATTTCGTTCCTTTTCACTTTTTAGGTCACTTGAAGGCAAATTGCTGGAATGACACTTATTCGGACGAAAAGGCGCGAATATACGAAGAAAATGGCCAAAGTCAAGAATCGAGACACTCAAGCTACTGGAACTGAAGGGGACGGCGTCACAGCTTAATAGCGACGCCGTCGCGACACACCTTGAGACGACTCAGAGAGCAAATTGCTATTTTACAAGTGACGGCATAAGGTTTAAAAGAGTAGGGCGTCACAACTCAGACGGCCTAGATTTGGATCCTGATGGCGTCAGAAGATGAAGCCGATGGCGTCACAAGCATAAGGTGACACCGTCACAAAGTTGACGTGGCCAAGACAAAAACCTAATGGCGGCGACCCGACGGCGTGACAATTAAAGAGTGACGCCGTTGCATATTGTAACTCTATATATAGAATTCGAATTTTCAGTATTTTAAAGAGGTGGTTTTGTGGAGTAAAACCTAAAACGAACATAGACTGTCTTGGGCAGTATCTTAGGGTTCCATACCCTATTTTACAACAAGATAAGTGATTTACTTCATTGATTCAATTATGTCTCCAATTTTTTGTGTGTATGCTTGCATGTTTTCCATGTCCGGCTAATTTACTTGTGTGTTTGTTTAGATCTGTGAAACCTAGGTATTGAATATTGATTGGTTGTCTCTTATCTTAATTGTGATTGACCTAGTATTGCGATAGGTCACTCGTTGTGTTTTTAATGCTTGAGTAATATTTGTGAACATTAGTTTATAATCACCTAGAGTTATTGTAGTCTAAACATCCAAAGATAACCTTAGAGTTAGTTTATGAATCCTAGAGATTTCGTAGGCAATAACCTTAAGGTAGACTCAAAGAGTTAGAGAAAACGTATACCCTACGACCTTAGAAGACACAACGCGTTAAGAATAAGGACGTGACAATTCAACCATCAATAGGAGATATCTAGGGAGTAATAGCATCTAAGTAAACACATCTTTAAATCATCATAAGAGCACACAACAATAGACATAGACTACACTCACCTTAGTTTAGATAATTAGATAATTAGATAAGAAGAGTAATCGGTAGAAATACCACCCCCCAAATTCAATACTCCGAGATTCGTACCTTTCCATTTTCTAAAAAATATAAAAAAAGATAAAAAATAATCTTCCTCAACCCCAACCTTAGCGTAGTAATTTCTCACTAGCATTCCTATTCCCCTAGAGAACGATATCAATTCCCGAGGCTTACCCTAATACTACACTACAATGATTAGGTTCACTGCCTAGGGTATTGAAAAACTTGCTCGACGAACAGGAAGTTCCTTTGACCCCGAACGCGCATTGTACGCGTATCAGATATCAATCCCCGAGGCTTACCCTAATACTCACTACAACAATTAGGTTCACTGCCTAGGTGGTTGAAAAACTTGCTCGAAGAAAAGGAATTTTCCTTTGACCCCGAACGTGCATTGTACGCGTATCAAGTTTTTGGAGCCGCTGCCGGGGAATAGTATAGCTAGTTAGATTTCTATCTCGTTTAGGTTCCTTTGCTTGATTCCTATCAAGTAAGATATTTTTCTCATTTTATCTTCGTCGTAGTCTATCCCCCTTCTTCGTTACATTTGTTCGTAAATCCCATCACTTTTCATCATGGAAGGTGATAATCAACCACCACTCATCAACCCACCACCAAATGACCCGCCAAGAGGCCGTACTCTTGGTGAATACTCAAGACCAAGCCAACTAGGCTATAGGAACACAATTGAGCTCCCTGATCAAGCTCAAACAACAGCCCTGCGATCCGACACCATCCGGTTGGTGCAAAACGGATATGCATTCCATGGACTTCGTTTCGCAGATCCTAATCAGCATCTTAAGGATTTCCTTAAAGTAGTCGATTCCATCGACCTTGATGCTACTACTAGGGAGACTACGCGCTTGCGTCTCTTCCAATTCTCTCTACGGGACCAAGCTAGTAATTGGCTTGAGCGACTTCCCGCCGGCTCCATCTCAAGTTGGGATGATCTCACTACCCACTTCCTTGCCCAATTTTTCCCACCGGGGAGAACTACCAAGCTTAGAAGGGACATCTTGACGTTCCAAAAACTTCAAGGCGAGTCCCTCTACGAGGCATAGACCCGATTCAAGGACTTGCTCCATAAAGTCCCTCATCATGGCATCGATCTTTGGCTTCAAGTCCAAATCTTCTATGACCATACCAACTTCATTACCAGGCGGTCCATTGATCGAGCCACCGACGGGAGGCTTAGCAACTTCAACACCGAAGAATCGTGGGATATTATAGAAGAGCTTGCCGATCAAAGCTACAGAAATTGGAGCGAATCCCATGAAACCCCCGTTAAAGTGGTTAATGCCATATCAATTCCTCATCAGCCTTCCAACATCACTGAAGAGCAAATGAGTGCTCTTGAGAGAAGGATCGATTATCTATTTGAGAGGCAAAAGAGAGCACCTGGACCAATTCATCAAGCAACGGTTAATTCCGTTAACTCCGCCAACCACCCAACACCTCTCTCTGAATCACCAAGCCGTGAGCAAAGTCCTAGTTCCAGAAGACGCTTCTGCTCTACCTCTCCAATTCCACTCTCACCAAGCTTCAAGGAACAAATGAGAGAGTACATGGCAGCCAATACGGAAAGACTAGCAAAATTTGAAGAAGAGGTTTATAGGCAAAGGGAGGAAATACAAGCAAAAATGACTGAGATGATGAACTTAGTAAAAGAGTACACTAAAACGAAGGTTCCCGAGGAGGTGCTAGTGAGAAACGATGATCACCCTGCCCCCACTTTGTTTGTTAATGCCATTTCCATTGTTTTTGATGAAGGTGAAGTAGTTGAGAAGAATGAGACTGAGAGCAGCAAGGACAGTAAGGAAAAGGAGGAAGGTGAAACTAATAATGAACCTGAGATCATAAAATACTACCTTAAGCTTGAGATTAATAAGAAAACAATTGTTAATCAAGTGAATAACTTTAGGTACAACGAGGTTCTTAGGAAAGCCCTCGAAGGAATAAAATAAAAGAAGAAGAGTACGACACCATGCCTATGGGACCTATGTACGAGTTGGTTCTGAGAAAACTAGTAGCGAAAAAATGAGAAACCTCGGGGAATTTCGTAATACCATGTAGCATAGGCGACATCGAGAATATAAATGCCTTTGCCGATCAAGGATCCGATGTAAACATAATGCCACTATCCGTCTATAATAAGTTGACTAAGGAGGAGCCAACCAAGACAAATCTTTGACTTTCCTTAGCAAATCACACATATGTTGATCCCATAGGAATAACGGAGGATGTCTTAATTGAGGTGGCCAATATTGTCTATGCGGCGGACTTTGTGACTATAGACATTGAGGAAGATAGAAATATGCCACTCATTCTTGGAACACTTTTTCTGGCCACCGCCAAGGCTACCATCAAATGTGGTGAGGGTATCATGATACTCAAAAGTGGCAAGGGATACGCTAGGATACCTATTGTTCCAAGATACCCTTTGAAGATTATGGAGTGGATAACTGATGAGAATCCACAGGTCCCTAATAATACTGTTAAGAAGAAAATTAACGAATGGGAAAGAGGGCTTAGAGAATTCATGGTTCAAGGATTAAATGCGACATTGTGGAAACGTGATAAAAAGTTAGGAAATAACTCTACCACAATACCACAAACTCAAAAGAACCCTAGGGAATTTTTGAATGGAGAAAAGGTGCTTTTATATAAATCGAGAATAAAAGCATTAAGAGGAAGGAATAAGCCAAGATGGTTTGGACCTTATACGGTGAAAGAAACTAAGCTAAAAAATAAAACCGTTATCATAATAGATGACGTTGGGAAAGAGTTCACGGTGAGGATACAACGTCTACAACCTTTTGATGAAGGCTTGGTGAAAGAAAAAAGGAACGGTAACGAGATCACGTAGGGGCACGACTTCGAGTCTAGCTATAAGACTCATAAATAAAGAAAAGCGCTTCGTGGGAGGCAACCCGTGCTTAATTGTTTGCTTGTTTGTATGTCATATATCTTTTCATTGATTGTTTATTCTGATGTTTGAATTTGTGAAAATGCTTTATTTTGTCTTTAACCTCGTCTTAATTACATATAAAGGTATTTTACAAAAAGGATAAGTGTTGGGAGGATTACACACGTTTTCAAAAGAACGTGAACATAAGAATTACAATTCTTGAAAAAGATATATATATATGTGTGTTTGTTAGAGTCAAATGCTTGTATCAAGTCATAATGGATGTTTTGTAGGAAGTTTTCCAGATTTTAAAGGTGTAATTTTTCTGGAATTTTTCCAGAAAAATGCAGCAGACCAGTTTCTGTCAGGATAACCTGACGACGTTAGGATTGCAACCTGACCGTCGGGAGGAAGCAGCAAAATACTTATCTAACTTTCTCTCATTTTCTGTGGTACTTATAAATTTTTGGAATTTCTCAGGTCTTAATTTTTCAGAAAACCTGCAAACATCCATACCACAAGCATTATATCCTAGTTTAGTAGAGTCATATATAGTTTTACCGCCGTTTTAACCGAAGGTTTCGTCTATTTTCTTAAAGTGTGCAGGTTTATATATCAAGAAGAAGAAACATTAGATTGGATGGAGCTTTTCACGCATACATTCTTCTTGAGAAGAATTTAACCACTACTTCACACGGATCCTACCGAGCTAATCAAGGGAGTATTAGTTTCTTTCTTTTTTAATTACCTTCCGTTATCATAACTTTGATACTTTCGGGGAACATTGGGGACAATATTCAGTTTAAGTGTAGGAAGGGAGAATAAAATGGGAACTTTGAAACTATGCTTATCCTTGATTATTTGTCTTGTCCTATTTCATTTGTGTAATAAACCATGAGAAATATGGGTTAGGGCAATTTTAGAACCAAATTTAAAATTTTTCATGAAATGTAGGAGTGGGTCTTTAGTCTTAATAAAGCGTCTCATGGATAGGAAGTTATATGACTAGCACAAAAAACCCTTTACCACTCAAATTCCACCCCAAAAATGTGAGGTTCGCCCCTAGATTTGTAAGAATTAAAGCATTCACCTTTAATGCTTCGAGAGTGTACCGGTAGTATAATAGATTCTAGAACTTGTTTTGTGATGCATCCCGAGATCGCTAGTGAGACTACATATGTGTAGTTAGGAATAACTAAATGATAAGAGGCATTAGGATAACCCTTGTTTGATACCCGTATTATAATTACTTCTTCCACATCGGTTGAGTAATTCCCCCACACCCTTGCGTTGTACTCATCTTTAGTACACGATACCCCTAGTTAACCCCTCAGAACCTATCCTTTTCGCGGTTCTCGTGATGTTTCGGTTTTTCGGAATATCAATGAAGAACATTGTTTACAATCCACCCCCAAATGTACATCCAAATAGCCTTAGCCTACCTTGTATTCACTCACTTTTAGAGCATTATTGTTATCATACTAAACCCTTATTTCAATTATCTAGTTACTTACATGGTTGCTAAGTTGAGTCATATCCTATGTACACAGTTTTGGGACAATTGGGATTCATGGGTAAAGTTAAATTTTATGGAATGACGGGAAAGAACGTTAAATTCAAATTTCCTTTATTTACGTAATAATGTACTCCAAGTGTTTTGATCTTTTCAATTCGGGTCAAATTAGTGTTAGAATAATAAAAACTAGTGTAGGGATGTGCCTATAAATCCCTTATATTTTGATGTTATCATAGAGGATGGTCGAGTAAAAGTGTATGGAAAAACAATCGAAAAAAAAATAGAAAAAGAGAAAAAGAAAAAAAAGAGTGTTCAAATATATATATATATATATATATATATATATATATATATATATATATATATATATATATATATATATATATATATGAAAAAATGAAAAAAAAACATACGGGCTACTATCCTACATCTATCTTTAAATTTATGTTTGTTTGTTTCAAGTTATTTAGAGTTTAGAGAGTCGAGTCTTGGCTTAGCAACGCCATTCTTCTCATGCTTGTAACAAAATATATTTGACTTGCCACCACTAAATCGCCTATTCAACCAAACCCTTTGTTTCCCTACCGTAAGCCTAACGTTACAACCCTTTAAAAGACCTCTTAGATAGTTTTTCCTAGGTGCTTACGCCAAAGCGGTGGAGGTTTGATCTAGTCTCAAGCCTATGCTAATCTATGTACTAGGACCGGTTAATGAGTGTTTATCTTCCATTTCCATTTGATATATTTCATATACACCCGAGAGATGAGAGTATCCAAACACCACTTGTGAGGTGCTAGTATATAATATCCGTGCTTGTTATGACTTTTGTGGGGCTTATACTTGTTGTGAATGATGTTAAACCATTGCTTTATACCCCCTAACTTATAAATTGATTGGCCAAAAGCATATTTGCTAGAGGACAAGCAAATACCAAGTGTAAGGATATTTGATAAGGATTTAAAACTTACACTTTTAAGGGGTCATTTAAGCCCTTAATCGCCCACTTTTATATTCGTTACTGCTTAATTTCGTTCCTTTTCACTTTTTAGGTCTCTTGAAGGAAAAATGCTGGAATGATGCTTATTTGGACGAAAAGGAGTGAATATGTGAAAAAAATGGCTAAAGTCAAGATCAAGACACTCAAGCTGCTGGAGATGCACCTGACGGCATCCCACACAAAAGGCGACGTCGTCCCTATATTTGTGACGACTCAAAAGTGAAATTTCTATTTTACACCTGACGGCGTCAGGCTTTGAAGAGTAGGGCGTCACAAAGACTTTTCTCCCCAGACGGCCTAGATCCGGAGATTGACGGCGTCGAGTCGAAGACGGCGCCATCCACAACCTACAATTGACTGTCCCAAAGTTGACTTGGCCAAGACGAAACCCTAATGGCAGCGATCTGACGGCGTCACAATTAAAAGGTGGCGTCGTCCCAGTTGTAACTCTATATATAGAATTCGATTTTCAGACTTTTAGAGAGGTAGACTTGTGGAGTAAAAACCTAAAATGATCAGTCCGTTTTGGACAGTATTTTAGGGTTCTAATACCCTATTTTACATCGAGATAAGTTATTTATTCCCTTGATTTCATTATGTCTTCGATTGAATGTGTGTATGCTTGCATGTTTAACATGTCCGGCTAATTTACTCGTGTGTTTGCTTAGATCTATGAAACCTAGTTATTAAATATTGATTGGTTGTCTCTTATCTTAATTGTAATTGGCTTAGGAGTGCATGAAGCTATCGTTGTGTTTTCAATGCTTGATTAATCTTTGTTGAACATTAGTTTATAATTACTTGTGGAATTGTAGGCTAAACATCAAAAGATAACCTTAGTGTTAAGTTTATGAATCCTAGAGATTTCGTAATCATTAACCTGAGGTAGCTTCAAAGAGTTAGGGATAAAAGCACTCCCTACGACTTTAGAAAACACAACGCGTTAAGAATAAGGACGTGACAATTCTACCATCAATAAAAGATAACTAGGGAGTAATAGTATCTAGGTAGACACATCTTTAATCATCATACAAGCATACTTCAAAAAGACATAGACTACCCCTTAGATTAGATAATTATAATAGTAGAATAATCGGTAGAAGTACCACCCCCCAAATCCAAACCCCGAGGTTTTACCTTTAGTTTCTATAAAATATTAAAAAGATAAAAAAAATAATCTTCCTGAACCCCAACCTTAGCGTAGTAATTTCTTACTAGCATTCCTATTCCTCTAGAGAACGATATCAATCCCCGAGGCTTACCCTAATACTACACTACAACGATTAGGTTCACTGCCCAGGTGGTTGAAAAACTTGCTCGAAGAAAAGGAAGTTTCCTTTGACCCCGAACGCGCGTTGTACGCGTATCACTCAAGTAAAACACCTAACCCTTCATTTATAGAACCAAGACTACACTCCTTTACCGCGCCTCTTTCTCATCCAAATCTCTACTCTGTAGAAGACTCACCACCTAGGACTTCTCATTCACCAATCTTCTCATTAAATAGGGAACCACCTTCACCATCAAATAGTCCAAGTAATCACCAAAACCATATAAAGTGCTTCCCATCTCCACCACCAACTCATACATCATCACCCTCATTCTTAGTTGAACCACATCCTACGACACTAAACTCACCTCCACAAATCCCACCATCTTTTGTGGAACCTTTTCAAAACATTCCACCTCCTCCGTTTCCTACTCATGACAATAATTGCTCTAATTGTCAACTTACCCAAGGATTAGTTCAAGAAGTACGAAATGAGTTGCATTTCATGTTTATCATCTCCTTGAATGATTTGACCAAATCAACAAATCTACTCATCCTTAAGATTACAAGCACATTAATGCTTGTTATTTGTTTTAGGCACAACTTAGAAATTATTAGAAAATGTACTACATGCTTTTATCATTCTCTTAGTTTTAGAGATATGTATATCATTTCTCATGTTTTATTGAATGAAATTACATGTTTTATGCCATGTGGTCTTGAAAATATGTTTGGTTCCTTAATACATAACTCTTGCTGATGTTGACATCACATTTTACATCTACATTGCTGTCATGAGAATGCAGGTTACGGATCCCTCATTTTGGCCTAGACGGATCCCTCCCAAGGAGGAACCGCGAGATCTGTGCAACAAAAGCACCTTTTGTTACTAATTTGAGTCTTATTTGCAGGAAAGTATGCATCATATACTTGCTTTCTAACCTTTGTTTTGTAGATTTTCAAAATACACATGAAGACTTTGACACCCTCAACAAGGGAGAGCTTTTAGTCAAAGCAAAACAATTGCAAAAACACTTGCAGTATTTTCACTTAGGATTTCGTTATTACTTGACGCCCTCACAAAGGGGATCACTCGTCAAGGGGGAGTATGTTCATCAAAAGACGAAACCATTTGCAAACATAATTGCAAAACACTCGCTTAGTCTTCCTAATTACTTGACACCCTCAACAAAGGGAAGCACCCGTCAAGGGGGAGCTAAGATGATAATTCTTCTCTTCTCTTACAATCTATTTTTCATATTATTGTTTTCACACGTTTTTCTCAAAACAATGCGTTAGTTTCTTTTCGACGCTCTTTTTGTTTCGACAATAAAGGGGAGAAGAGAGTAAAAACTCTAATTCAAACTTTTACGAATTCTATTTTTTCCTTAAAATAATCTTATGTTTTGTCATCAACAAAAAGGGGGAGATTGTTAATACAAATAAACCATAAAAACGTTTATTTATATTTTACGATCTTCTATTGTTTTGTCAATAACAAACGTAAAATCATTTTAACAAAACAAAACAAATACATAAATGGTTTGTGCCAATAGTTTACTAACACACTTACATTTTCATATAAAACACGAAACAAGTAATAGTGTTTACATTTTATAGAAATATATATGTATAACAACTAGTGTTTACATAATATGGAAATGTGCATACTTATATTATAATAGGTCTAAGTACTTGACCATTGACTAGATACATTGAATGTAGTTGGGTAAAACCCAAAATCCATGACCCATACCCATGGAGCTTGATCCATAACCCATGACCCATTGCATGACATCATGCATGAAGTCATGTTGGGTATTGTACATGGTCCATGACCCATGACCCATGATCCAATGTCTAGATACACTGCATCTTGTATAACCCATTGTTCATAACCTATAACCCATAACCCGGTTTTCAACCAAAACTCCGGACTTAAGCTGACCCAGCTGTCGGATCCCTTGGATTGCACTAGTTGGATCCCTCTCGGGAGGGATCCGTGGGAACCGGGGAACAATAGAGAAATTTTCCTATAAACAGTGAGCCATTTCTCTCTTGCAACTCATCCCTTTTACACATACTCTCTCTTAGTATTGTAAACTCTCTAACCTCATATCCGAAGGATATTTCTATGTAGTTTTGTGTTTGTGTGATTCTCTAGGTTCCTCTTAAAGGTGAGATCACCACCTCTTGAAGTCAAGCAAGCTCAAGTCCATGAGTTGCCAAGCTTCGTCATCATCAAGACTACTGAAGTTATCTTGTTGATAGTTCTTTCCTCCCTCCTTAGAAGTTTTGTGTCAAAGGCATTAGTAAAAAGTGCCGAAGGTCCGTGTCAAAGGAATTAGTGAAAGGTTTCAAAGGTTCATGTCGAAGGCATTACTGAAAGGTGCCAAAGAGTCAAGTCGAAGGCATTAGTGAAAGGTGCCAAAGGGTCGTGTCGAAGGCATTAGTGAAAGGTTCCGAAGGTCCATGTCAAAGGCATCTGTGAAAGCTGCCGAAGGTTCATGTCGAAGGCATTAGAAAAAGGTGCCAAAGAGTCAAGTCGAAGGCATTTGTGAAAGGTGCTAAAGGGTCGTGTCGAAGGCATTAGTGAAAGGTGCCAAGGGAGTACACTCGATATGGTGCATCGATGTACAAGATATATAGGTTGGGTTAAAGGATATTGATATCCTTATGATATTGTAATAAGGAGTGTGTCTCCTTTGTGGTCGTTGTGTATTGGTGTAGTGTTTGGTAGTAGTTCCTCCTTTGTAATGGAACTCGGTATCTAGCCTTGTACCAGATAAAGTGTTGGATCAGTCCTAGATAGATCTTCTGAGCAGGTTGAAATAGGTAGAATACTTATGTAATCACAAGCAAACTACAAGAGAGACTCTAACAATAAACTGATGTTTACGCGGAACATAAACAACAGAGTTAAAGAAGAATAACTAAATAATAATGATCCTTTATGGATCTATATTACTAACTATTAAAAGTGTTTTTCAAGGTGTGCATTGCTCATAGCCGTGAGTTTCTTTTATACTATAAGAAACCCTAATTGGCATTTACTAGAAAATGTGTAGAGGAGATATGCATTATCACTTCCTAATATATCTCATGCATATCCCTTTCTCTAACAAACTTCTAAACTTAGACGGGTTTGACTATTACTATAACCCGCATAAACAAAACTAACAGCAGAAACCAGTCTGCACTAACAATAGAAATCATATTAGTACTATACTAGCAGGAACTATATACCTGCCAGCAGAAACCAAAACTATTACTTCAGCAGCAATGAAGTATTAAAATATAATAAATCCTAACAATCCTCCCCTAAACTTGAATTTGATGTGGTTAACTTCAAGTTTGTAGATAGATCTGGGCTTCTAAAGTTTGAGGATTGAGACATGATCTTTTGCAGCAGCAACAAACTGAAGCAACAGCACCAATAGGACACGAGCAACAACCTAAGCAGTAACCAGCAGCAGCAAGAGTAGATTTGATGAGCCTTTAGCAAGTAGCTACTCACTCTTGGGCTAGCTATTCCTTTGGTGGAATCATGCCATCACCCTGGCGAACTAGTAACAAGTCCAACTCTTGGAACGTGAATCATTGGTGAGTTGGAAAACCCTAATGATTTTAGGCAAACCATCACAGCCATCAACGAATTTGATATGTCTTTACATGAAGCCATTAACTCAGGACTAGCCATGGTTTTCCACTGCCTTTACCACAAGCCATGAACTTGTGGGCTAGCCAACTCTTAATCTACACATATATTGTGAGTTGAGCACCATACAATTTTTGGCAAATTATCAGCCTTCAACGTCTTTACTAGAGTCGTTTGCTCATGGAGTAGCCAATGTTTTGGTGTATCAGACCATGGTACATTGAGAACCATCTGATTTTGAGTAAACCAACAACTGTCAACGGATTTGATGATCACAACAGAGCCGTACCCTCATGGTGAGTCAACTCTTTCTTGTCTAGAAGACATGGTGAGTTGAACACCATTTGTTGTGTGGTGAGAACCAACACTCAAATCCTGAAAACGTAGCACTCCAACAACAATAAAAAAAACTATTTAAGATAGGTTAGTTAAATAGAGGTTTTTTTTTTAATAATAAACTAAACCTATACGAAGGAAAAGAAAATAAAAAAAGGAATACAACAAGATTTACACAATAACATCATCCACCAGCAGGAACCTCAGTAGTAGCAGGAACCTGAGCAGCAGCAAGTTGATTCTTAATGAACCTAACCAACTGCTCAGCAGTAGTCAAGTCATTGCCAACAACCGTCTTTCCAATCTCCAACTTGTGCTTAAGCATCCTTTCCATAAGCCTGACAGACAGAGGATATGGCACGTCTACAAACATATGAAATAATTCGCCAATCATAGTATCTAAGACATGAACATTGGAGAAAGCGTAGAGCCTCCAACTCCTCACCTGCCAAAGCTGTTGATTCGACCAAATTGGATAACCATCACCACATTCCAGAGAATCTACCAAGACCTTTAAATCACCCCAAAGCATTAGACCAACCCCAGTAGCAGTAGAAGAGGCATAATGATTGACCACCATGCCATACAGGAAGATCAAGTCTTGCCTATCCACCATATGCAAAATCTCCTTAAGAAAGGTAAAGTACTTGGTGACACCATCAACCCTGTGTATGGCATTAACCTCTCCCAAAAGGGTAGAAACAACCTCCCAAGCAGCAAGAACAGCCCAAAGAACAGTGGGATCATCATCAGGGTCACTATCAGAGTCAAACTTAATTAAAGCCTGATCATCCAAATCCTCAATAAGCTTAGGAGCACGCTTCTTAGCCACAGACTTCCTGCATTTCCCTAAAGAGTTAGGGGAAGAGATAACTGATGGAAAAGTAGTAGAATTTGGAACCTCAGGTATCTCCACAGAAGTAGCAGCAGGAATGGTGGTACCAGCAGGAATGGTGGTACCAGCAGGAATAGAAAGATTGCCAGCAACATCAGTGAGAGATGGTTCCTCTAGTGTGGGAGCAGTAAAAGTAGGTGGTGGCATGACAGCAGGAATAGAGGGTGTGTCACCAGAAGAAACAAATGGAGCTTCTTGTGTGGAGTGACTAGGAATAGATTGGTCCTCTGGTGAAGGAGCAACATGGATAGAAGCAGCAGCAACCAATTCCTCAGAAGATAATATAGCATCAGTAGTAGGTTGTACAGACCCATCATGTGAAGAAGAACCAGCAGCAACCTCAGCAATGGAGTCATGAAGATCAGTAGTCTTAAGCGTTTTGGGAGAAGGTTCATCTAACAGAGGCTTTGGTCCGACCAAAGTCTTCTGAAACTGCAAGATCTGAGCTTTCTCAAGGGCCCTTTGAAGCTTCTCATATTCTGCCATTAGCTGGGCATCAAGTAATCGCTTGACTTGAGTCATGGTCCACCTAGAGCCATAGAGAAAGCAACTTTGATTTTTCACAAAATTTCGCATGTACTCCCTTTACAGAGCTTGAGTCATTGGCCTATCTTGTTTTTCCTTAGCAATACGTTCAGCAATAGCCTGCCTCTTCTTCTTCATTAGTGCAACCTTCCTAGCAGGAAAGTCTTCCTCTGTCACATCATCCCCTAACAGTTCCTGAGTGAGAGAAGAGTTTGTTGCAACCTTAGCCATTATATCAACCCAGTCAACTTCACTATACAACAAAGATTGAGCATCCAATTCTTGTTGTCTCTGGGTGGTTAGGGTGCTAGCCATTTGTGCCTCTTGCTCAGCTTGTATCCTCCTTGCCAATTATGCCTCTTCCTCAGCATGTATTTTCCTTGCCAATTCCTCTCCAAGTCTTTCATTTTCTAAATTTTGGAACAACCTGTCTTGATCAGAGGAAGTGTCATCATCCAGCATAGGAGCTTTCCCTTTGTTAATGGGGCCAGTAGAATGATTTGTGTCTGCAGTAGGAACAGTAGGTATAGTTGTACCAGCAGAAGAAAGACCAACAGAAGCAATACCAGCAGAAGCACTGGCAGAGGGAATGGCAGCATTGCCAGTAGGAACAGAAGTGCCAGCAGTAGTAATAACACCAGAGGGAACAACATCATCACCAAGAGCAACAAATGAACTATCGTGACAAGATCGGTAGGAGAATCGGATAGAAACCACACCACTACTACCGGTTAACGAGAGGAAGTGCGGCGTGGCTTGGAACTGAACCTCTCAAAAGCTAAGACATCTGATAACCTCCTTAGACGTTTCAAAGCTCTGCGTCTGGTATAGGACATGTAAGATGTGTCTGAAACTGGAATCTCATCATTAACCTCAGCCTCCTAAAAAGTAAAATGAAACTCCTCCGTAGGTGCATGCTCTGCATCCTTTGTATTGGCTTCAGCTAGGGAGACACTTGCCAACACTTGTAGAGCATCCATGTCAATATCATCCTTTGGTGCTTCGTTGTCATCCTTTGAGTCAGAAAGCACAGCGGAACTCTTGCACCTCTTAAGTTGGCCCTCAAAATGCTTGACTTTGGCTATCAAAGTAAGAACTGCACGACCAAGAGTTTGCCTGGTGTCCCTGAGTTTTGACTCTAAAGCATCAACCTTCTGCATGCACTTGTCAAGCAAAGAGGACATATACGTGAGAGTATCAGAATCCTCAGCTCCACCAGCAGGTTTACCTAGTGAATGTGGAGTGTCATTGGATCTGGAAGGAGAAGCATTATAAGTACCACATGTGAAGGTATCATCCTTAAAAGGCTGCCTAGTTGAAATAGGAGTTGGTTGCCTTGAAGAGGTGGTTGGGTCAGCATGGGTGGTATGTCTGGGAGGTGATGGTGATAAAGCATCAGCAGCATCAGCTGCACTAGGATCAGCAGCATCAGCTGCACTAGGATCATCAGAAGGTGGTATATTACCACCAGCAGCAACAGCTGCACCAGCACCATCATTGCTAGGTATGGGAGGTGGCATATTACCACCAGCAGCAACAGCTGCACCAGCACCATCATTGCCATGAGGCAACATAGCTGGCAACAAAGGCATATGTTCCCCAATAAACTTAGTCTTCATGGTGGCAAATAGTTTTGAAGTAAGCCTAACCATGGGTCTGGGTAAAGTGTCAGTGGTCAGAATACCTAGTATCATTTGGAGAAACCTAGGATACATGAGAAATTTAGTCTTAGTAGGCCCTATGTTCCCAACCATCTCCCTAAAAATATACCTAGAAAAATTGAAGGTCCTCCCATCAGACAAACAAATTATACCAAAGGCAATAGAGCTGAAAATTTGATCCCAACCTCCTGACTTGGGACTGAGGCACTGAAGTAAAGTGTGAACAAGAAATATCCATTGCGGAGAAAAACGGTTCTTGTAAAAGGTAAACGTGCCATCAGTTGGATAACCAAGGGTGGCCATACCCTCAAGTATCTCGGTCTGGGTTAAATCAAGCAACCCCTCCCCATCATTTAATTGAAGATGAGTCCGAACAGAGGACATCAACAGTGGCTACAATCTCTTTGGGCCTAACCTGAAAAGTTCGTGTAGAGGCAATGGCCCATAATTTCTTGACTAACGAGTCATAGACAATGGGAGGGCAATGTGTCAAGGCATACCTGATTGAGGATCAGTTTTTAAAATCAAGGATTTGATGATAATCCTCACTCCCTTTGGATTTGTCCAGATAAGACACTTTGTTATGATCTCCCTTGAATTGTAATGCCGCCATTTGAGAATAGGTACCAGCAGATTGAAGAACTTGGTATAAGAGGAAAGAGAGGGTATACTGATTGAATTCAAATTTGGTATTGGGGATTATGGAAAGTTACCAAATTAAATGGCAAGTATCTCGCTTAAAAGAATCTTTGACCAATTTAAATGATTTAATCCCAAAGATTACCCTTTTCCTTGTGACCAGTGGAAACGCAAGTCAATCTGAGGGTAAAATTGGTTGACCATTAATAATGTTCTACCAGCAAAAACACTAAGCCACCAGCAAAAACCAGCAACTCTACAATCAGAAGAAACACAGAAGACAGAGTCCAAGACACCAATTTCCATATATACAGAAGATGAACTATTACAAACTATACAACAATAAGCCTCCCCTTAGGCTTATGCCTCCCCTTAATTACAACAATCAGGGATTGAGCAATCCAATGCTCACCACCAAAAAATTAAACCTAGGGACATCAAAAGCGTTAGTCAATAAATCAGCCACATTATCATCAGTGTGAATTTTAAGCACTTGAATAAGATGTTTCTCATAAGCATCTCTAATGAAATGGTGCCTAATTTCAATGTGCTTTGTTCTTTGGTGAAAAACTGGGTTTTTAACAATGCAAATTGTACTTTGGTTATCAATAAAGATTTTTTTGTTCATGAAATAGAACCCATAATCTAGCAGTTGATTCTGTATCCAAAGCACTTGGCCACAGTTAAGCGGCAACAACATATTACGCGCCCGAGAAGAGGTAGCCACAATGGTCTGCTTCTTGCATTGCCATGAAATCAATCTCCTACCTAGAAACTTACAACCCCAGTAGTGGACTTTCTATCTAGGTTTGCACTAGCATAATCACTGTCACTATAAGCTTCCAACACAAAGAGAGAATCTCTTGGTTACCAAAGTCCCAGCTTAGGTTGACCTTTAAGATACTTGAAGATTTTCTTAACTACATTCAGGTTGGAAGTCAAAGGTGTGACTTGATGTCTTGAACAAGCACTAACTGCAAACATGATATCAGGTCTAGAAGCTGTTAAATACATAAGGGAACCTATCATAGATCTGTAGAGATGAACATTAACAGCATCATCAGGTTCATTCTTAGATTTAGGCTTTGGAGCTTCATATGGAGTTGTAGCAGTCCTCACATTTTCCAAATCAAACTTCTTAAGAATGTCTTGCACATATTTATCTTGGCTGATAAAAATCCCATCAGACTTTTGCTTGACCTTTAAGCCCAAGAAAAATGTGAGCTCACCCATAGCACTCATCTCAAATTCACCTTTCATCAATACCTCAAATTCCCTACACCAAGCCTCTTTTGTGGAACCAAAGATAATGTCATCCACATAAACCAGGACTAGGATGATATCCCTAGAATTTTTCTTGATGAATAGTGTCTTGCCTATAGTACCTCTTCTGTAGCCATGCTTCAACAGGAAGGTAGATAATCTGGCATACCATGCCCTGGGTGCTTGATGAAGACCATAGAGAGCTTTGACCACTTTGTAGACTATGTTAGGGTTCTGAGGGTCCACAAAACCCTTGGGTTGAGTGACATAGACATCTTCTTCAATATCCCCATAGAGAAAGGCACTCTTCACATCCATCTGGTATACCAAGAAGCCCATAAAAGATGCAAAGGCTAAAAATAGTCTAATGGCTTCAAACCTTGCCACTGGAGCAAAGACCTCATTATAATCAATTCCCTCCTCTTGCATGTAACCTTGAGAAACTAATTTATCTTTATTTCTGACCATAATACCTCTAGCATCCCTCTTGTTCTTTAGAATCCATTTTGTCCCAATTGCAGTTTTTCCTGTAGGGAAAGGCACAAGCTTCCACACATTTTGATTTAGAAACTGTTGCATTTCCTCCTACATTGCCTCAATCCATGCTGAATCTTCAAGTGCTTGTGATACACTACTTGGTTCAAGTTGAGACAGAAAACAAGCAAAGATGCAATGTTGATAATCTGTGTGATTGTTTCTTTGCTGATGGTGAAGATAGCTGACAAAAGCACTTTCATCATACTTTTTCTTCTTTACAGCACTCCTTGTCTGAACAGTTGCAGTAGGATATCCAAGAATTAAGAACTGAGGATGAACAGTGTTGATTCTTGTATTAGCAATAGGGTTGACATCAACAGTGGGTGCAAGGTTATTGACAGTAGGATAAAAGTCATAATCATATGAGGAGGAGGTGAAAATGCATGTACTTGGTTGATGATGGATATTGTCCATGTCAAAGGTTGAAGAGAGTGAGTTGCCAAGATCAGACGGGCTAGGATATCTTGTAGGAGGAACATTGAAACCCAAAGAGTCAGCAGAAGGAATGGACATAGGATCAGCAGGAACTGATGCATTAGGAGATACAAATGCATAACCAGCAGGAACCGAGCAACCAGCAGGAGCTGTAACACTACCAGCAGGAAGTGATGAAGTACCAACCAAATCCAGATTCCTGCGGGCTTCAATAGTAGCTTGCCTCAGAAGTTCCTTAGTATCTTTTGTAAACTCAAAGCCAAGTTTGTTAGCAGCTTTCTTAGCCTTATGTTCTTGTCTTTGAATCTTAGCAAGATCTTTTGCATAACTTTCACCCACATCAGAAGTATCCTTGAAGTCAGTACCTAAAAAAGGGTTAGATGGAAAAGAGGGAACAACAATGGATTTTTCATCACACTCAGAATCTGAATCATCTTCCAAAGCACCTGCATTGTTAATAGGAGACTCCATTGAATCTACAGATTGGTTAGCTTTGTAACGAGTATAACCTAAAGAATCAGTCAGATAGTCAAGGTCAAAATACCATTCAGGACCTTAACCCTGAGTGTTAGGTTTATCCTCAGGATATCTCAGATTTGTATCTCTTCTATTGTAACACCCCCAAATCTCGGTACAGCGGAAGACTTAATCAAGTTTTAGTCACGATTGGATTGGTATCTCACACAAGTATAGTAAACAAGATAGTCATTTTCATTCAAAACCAATCCCAAATTTAAATACTCAAAACATTAATCCAAAAGTATAAATATTAGGCCTGATAACGCTACACGCGTCGTTCGGGGTCAAAGGAACTTCCTTTTCGTCGAGCAAGTTTTTCAACACCCTAGGCAGTGAACCTAATCGTTGTAGTGTAGTATTAGGGTAAGCCACGGGAATTGATATCGTTCTCTAGGGGAATAGGAATGCTAGTGAGAAGTTACTACGCTAAGGTTGGGGTTGAGGAAGATTATTTTTTTTATCTTTTTATGTTTTTTAGGAAATGGAAAGGTACGAATCTCGGGGTTTGGATTTGGGGGGTTGGTATTTCTACCGATTACTTCTACTTGTCTAATTATATAAACTAAGGTGTATGTAGTCTATGTCTAATTATTGTGTTCTCGTATGATGATTTAAATATGTGTTTACTTAGGTTTTATTACTCCTTAATTATCTCCTATTGATGGTTGAATTGTCACGTCCTTATTCTTAATCGCGTTGTGTGTCTAAGGTCGTAGGGTATGCGTTTATCCATATCTCTTTGAAACTACCAAAGATTAATGACTACAAAATCTCTAGGATTTATAAACTTTAACTCTAAGGTACTCTTCGGATGGTTTAGCCTACAATGACTCTAGGTACTATAAGCTAAGGTTCACAAAGATTAATCAAGCATTAACAACACAACGGATGACCTATCGCAATACTAGATCATTAATGATTAATATAAGAGACAACCGATCAATATTCAATAATCAAGTTTCATATTCCCTAAGCAAACACACAAGTAAATTAGCCGGACATGGGAAACATGCAAGCATACACACAAGTAATTGAAGACATAATTAAATTAATGAGGTAAAACACTTATCTTGATGTAAGATAGGGTATGGAACCCTAAAATACTGTACAAGACATCCTTGGTTCGGTTTAGGTTTTTACTCCAAAAATACTACACACGAAAACTAAAAATTGAATTCTATATATAAGATTACAAATGCGGCGGCGTCAACCTTTGATTTGTGAAGCCCGGTTCATTAGGGTTTCGTCTTGGCCACGTTAGACTTGTGACGACGTCACCTAATGCTTGTGACGCCGTCCTTCATCTCGACATCGTTTGGATTAAATCTAGGCGTGCGAGTTGCGACGACCTACTCTTTTACAACCCTGAAGCCGTCACTTGTAAATAAGCAATTTGGCTCTTGAGCCGTCACAAAAGATGTCCGATGGCGTCACTAATTTGTTCTGACGCCGTCCCTTCAGTTCGGCTCGGTGTCTCGATTCTTGACTTTGGCCATTTTCTTTTTATATTCGCGCCTTTTCGTCCGAATAAGTGTCATTCCAGCATTTTGCCTTCAAGATACCTAAAAGTGAAAAGGAACGATATTAAGTAATAACGGATACAAAAGTGATCAAATAAGGGCTTAAACGACCCTCAAAATGGTACATTTTAAAACCTTATCAAATATCCGTTACACTTGGTATTTGCTTGTCCTCAGCGGATGTGCTTTTAGCCAATCAATTTATAAGTTAGAGGTCATGAAGCATTAGTTTAGAAGGATTCACAACACATATAAGCCCTTAAAAGTCATAACAAGCACGGAATTACATACTAGCACCTCACATGGGGTGTTTGGATACTCACATCTCTCGGGTGTATATGAAATATAACAAGTTGGAAATGAAAGATAAACACTCATTAACCGGTCCTAGTACATAGATTACCATAAGCTTGAGACTAGATTAAACCTCTATTGCTCTGGCGTAAGCACCTAGGAAAGACTATCCAAGAAGTCTTTTAAAGGGTTGTAATGATAGGCTTACGGTAGGGAAACAAAGGGTTTGGTGGGATAGGCGATTTAGTGGTGGCAAGTCAAAAATCTTTATGTTACAAGCATGAGAAGAATGGCGTTGCTAAGCCAAGACTCGACACTCTAAACTCTAGATAACTGAAATAAACATACACAAATTTAAAGATAGATGTAGGATGGTAGCCCGTATGTGTTTTTTTTTTTTTTCCATACACTTTTACTCTACCATCCTCTACGATAACATCAAAATGATAGGGATTTATAAGCACATCCCTACACTTGAGTTTTTATTATTCTAACACTAATTTGACCTGAATTGAAAAGATCAAAATACTTGGAGTACATTATTATGCAAATAAAGGGAATTTGAATTTAACGTTCCCTTCCAGTCATCTCATAAAATTTAAATTTTCCCATGAGTCTCAATCGTCCCAAAACAGTGTACAAAGGATATGACTCGACATAGCAACTTATGCAAGCAACTAGATAATTGAACTAAGGGTTTAGTGTGACAACAATAATGCACTAAAAGTGATGCATACAAGGTAGGCTAAGGTGATTTGGGTGTACATTTGGTGGTAGGGTGTAAACAATGCTCTTCATTGATATTCCGGAAAACCGAAAAATCACGAGAACCGCAAAAAGGATAGGCTCAGAGGGGTTAACTAGGGGTATCGTGTACTAAAAGTGAGTACAATGAAAAGGTGTGGGGGAATTACGCAACCGAGGTGGAAGAAGTAATTATATTAAAGGTATCAAACAAGGGTTATCCTAATGCCTCTTATCATTTAGTTTTTCCTAACTACACAAGTGTAGTCTAACTAGCGATCTCGGGATGCATCACAAAACAAGTTCTAGAATCTATTATACTACCGGTTCACACTCTAAGCATTAAAGATGAATGCTTTAATTCCTACTAATCTAAGGGCGATCCTCACATTTTGGGTGGAATTTAGGTGGTAAAGGGTTTTTGTGCTAGTCATGTAACTTCCTATCCATGAGACGCTTTTGTTAAGACTAATGGCCCACTCCTATATGTCATGAAAAATTAAAAATTTGGTGCCAAAATTACCTTAACCGACATTTTCTCATGGTTTATTGCACAAATGCAATTGGACAAAGCAAATAATCAAGGATAAGCATAGTTTCAAAGTTCCTGTTTTATTTTCCCTCCCTACACTTAAACTGAACATTGTCCCCAATATTCCCCGAAAGTATCAAAGTTATGATAATAGAAGGTAATAAAAGATGAAAGAAACTAATACTCCCCTGATTAGCTCGGTAGGATCCGTGTAAAGTGGTGGTTACATCTTTCTTCCAGAAGAACGTTTGCGTGAAAAGCTCCTTCTCATCTTATGTATCTTCTTATTGGTAAATTAAACCTGCACACTTGAAGAAAACAAACAAAACCTTCGCGTAAAATCGGCGGTAATAATATATATATGACTCTTCTAAACTAGGATATAATGCTTGTGGAATGGACGTTTACAGGATTTCTGGAAAATTAAGACTTGGAAAATTCCAAAAAATTATAAGTAGCTCGAGAAACGAGAAAAAAAAATGTCAGTTGTTTTTCTTCTGGCCGTCGGTCAGTTGCGATCTGGCCGTCAGTTATCGACAAAAGCGGTGCGCTATTTTCTAGAAAAATTCTGGAAAATTTACATATTTAGGATCTGGAAAAATTTCCTGCAAAACATCCATTATGACTCGATACAAGCATTTGACTCGAACAAACATACATGTATATCTTTTAAATAATTGTAATTCTCATGTTTACGTTTCTTTTAAAAACGTGTGTAATCCTCCCTACACTTATCCCTTATGTAAAATACCTTTATATGTAATTAAGACGAGGTTAAAGACAAAATAAAGCATTTTTACAAATTTAAACATGAGAATAAACAATCAATAAAAGATATACGACACACAAATAAAAATGAAAAATAAATACACATGGGTTGCCTCCCACGAAGCGCTTGTTTTTGTTCAAGTCACGAGCCTGGCTCTACCCTTATTTAACGGATAAAGGGGAGGTTTTCCCTACACTTAAGTTTAAGTGCGGGTGATAGTAGTGATACACACCCTTAGGGTGGAAATTTGCTACGTGAGGAGAGGGTGATGGGTGATTTATATGCTCAAAGGCGTGTGCTTCATTCATTCTAACCTTACCTAATTTTATGGGTGTAGCGGGTGAATCAAATCTCTCTCCTAAAAATGGATCATCTTCTATCAACTTCAAAAGATTCTTAGTTAAGGATCCATCTTGACCTAATAAACCCGGTTTAAACCCATAATGTTTCTTGTTATTAACCATGAATTGGTGATATAAGTGTGTAAGGTCATGGGTTACTCCTATATTAGCTTCCACTCTACATGGCCTAGAGTCTACCACCTTTATCAAGCAACTACCCGGACTATTTATTTTGATGGGTGGATTGGGGCCTAATTCAATTCCAAGATTCACATCTAAAGACGGAAAATTGGGTAAGGTTTTGGTTGAGGCTCCGGTTCATCAAAATTAGGAACTTCCCTAGGACTAAGAGAGAGTCATGACAACAAGCATCTAAACCTACATTCTCTAGTGGCGTTTGGTCCAAAGGTTCTATATCAATCGGGGTTCCTATAGTCTCTTCTACTTATTCCGGGTAAGTTATAAGCGATGTGTGTTCCTCAAGTGATGGTAGGGCTTGTGGGCTTGGAGTTTCCACCTCATTCTCCATTATATCTAGATCTCCTAAAAGTTCATCATGTGTTTTAGTATGATCTAACCCAAATACACTCTTAAGTATCTCAAATCCTTCTTTAGCCATTTCAAATTCTTGGTCCGATTCATGAGAATCATTCTCAAAAATTTGATCACTATGTTCTATTTGCCTAAAGGATTCCTCACGCGTGTCATATGTTTTGAAATCTATCCCACACATGCAACTAAGTATTTCAACTCTAACCATCTCACATTCTTGTTCGGGTTTAGGTTCCATGTTCTTAAAAACTAGGTCTTTTTGATCATGATGCCAAAGGTTGGATAAATCCTCCTTATCCATTTCCTCAAGTTGTGACAACTGATGGTTTATGCTTAGGAGGCTTTTCTCAAAAACTTTCCAGATGGTCTTACTAAAAGGCGTTGATCCTGAAAATGATCGTTGAATAGAATTCACACAAGCACAAATTTTTTTAAATCCATTCAACCTTACACCCGTCTCCTTTTGGATATCTCTAAGTTCACTCACAAATTCATTAGAACAATAAAAACCAATCCAATCTGCGAAATTCAATTGTTCTCATTTGTTAATGATTCAAATGCAACCTCACTTGCCATAGCGACAAATGAAAAGGGTTTTACGAACACAAACACAAAGAAGGGGATAGACTACAAGGAAGCAAAAAATGAGAAAAAGGCTTACTTGATAGGAATCAAGCAAGGAAACCTAAACGAGGTGGACTACTAACTAGCTATTCTATTCCCGACAGCGGCCAAAAACTTGATAACGCTACACGCGTCGTTCGGGGTCATAGGAACTTCCTTTTCGTCGACCAAGTTTTTCAACACCCTAGGCAGTGAACCTAATCGTTGTAGTGTAGTATTAGGGTAATCCACGAGAATTGATATCGTTCTCTAGGGGAATAGGAATGCTAGTGAGAAGTTACTACGCTAAGGTTGGGGTTGAGGAAGATTATTTTTTATCTTTTTATGTTTTTTAGGAAATGGAAAGGTACGAATCTCGGGGTTTGGATTTGGGGGCTTGGTATTTCTACCGATTACTTCTACTTATCTAATTATCTAAACTAAGGTATATGTAGTCTATGTCTAATTATTGTGTGCCTTTTTTGTGAGTGAAAGTGTGGGCTCGTATGATGATTTAAAGATGTGTTTACTTAGGTTTTATTACTCCTTAATTATCTCTTATTGATGGTTGAATTGTCACGTCCTTATTCTTAATTGGGTTGTGTGTCTAAGGTCGTAGGGTATGCGTTTATCGCTATCTCTTTGAAACTACCAAAGGTTAATGACTACAAAATCTCTAGGATTTATAAACTTTAACTCTAAGGTACTCTTCGGATGGTTTAGCCTACAATGACTCTAGGTACTATAAGCTAAGGTTCACAAAGATTAATCAAGCATTAACTACACAACGGATGACCTATCATAATACTAGATCATTAACAATTAAGATAAGAGACAACCAATCAATATTCAATAATCAAGTTTCATATTCCCTAAGCAAACACACAAGTAAATTAGCTGGACATGGGAAACATGCAAGCATACACACAAGTAATTGAAGACATAATTAAATTAATGAGGTAAAACACTTATCTTGATGTAAGATAGGGTATGGAACCCTAAAAATACTGTACAAGACATCCTTGGTTCGGTTTAGGTTTTTACTCCAAAAGACTACACACTAAAAACTAAAAAAATCGGATTCTATATATAAGATTACAAATGCGACGGCGTCACCCTTTGATTTGTGGCCGTCGGTCGCCATCATTAGGGTTTCGTCTTGGCCACGTTAGTCTTGCGACGGCGTCACCTTATGCTTGTGGCGCCGTCCCCTTCATCTCGGCGTCGTGCGGATCAAATCTAGGCGTGCGAGTTGCGACGACCTACTCTTTTACAACTGAAGCCGTCACTTGTAAATAAGCAATTTGGCTCTTGAGCCGTCACAAAAGATGTCGATGGCGTCACTAATTTGTGCTGACGCCGTCCCTTCACTTCAACGACCTGAGTGTCTCGATTCTTGACTTTGGCCAATTTCTTCGTATATTCGCGCCTTTTCGTCCGAATAAGTGTCATTCCAGCATTTTGCCTTCAAGATACCTAAAAAGTGAAAAGGAACGATATTAAGTAATAACGGATACAAAAGTGATTAAATAAGGGCTTAAACGACCCCTCAAAAAGGTACATTTTAAACCTTATCAAGGCCCAAAACATGATTTAATAAAATAGGTCCCCATAATTTATCAGAGTCAAATATGATCCTTTAACCATGCCTTCTTGCCAAGCTTCCACAGATCACGTATTCCAAACATCATTCAAATACCTGAGAATACATGCTAAAAGGTCGTCACTTACGTGGTGAGTTCATAGGTTTAAATTCAACAAAATCATAGTGGACTTGTAGGAGTTGATTTGCTATGCAAGACCAAAGATAGATAAACACCGTTCAAAAACCGATCCTACCCGGATCACCAACCATATCCGCATCCGGGATTACTCGGGCCCCGCGACTCTAGTCCGGCAGCATGCCGTGGCAACCACTAGAACGATTGACAACCCGGACTAGGTCGGGTAGAGGTCTATTCTTAGCTAGGTAGCGGCACCTAGACTAAGGCAACAACTACCGCACATCTATCTAAAGCGATTCAAGCACATAAGCAAATCCAAATAGTTTTAGAGGTCCAAAAACAGTAGCATGATTCTCACCCCAAATTAGTTAAAGACGTAGATAAAAGTGGGGCTATGAATCTCACCTCAAGCAACAGCGTCTGAATAAACACTAGCGAAGATAACAGGTAATCACGGCACAGCAACTATCGACTCGGCACATCCTATTAATGTAAACCAATTTTAATATATATTTCCCGAAATCAACGTTATCTACCCCAATGTATTCTATTTCGTTATTTCCAAAAATGTCTCGTTTCACCATTTAATCCTATTGTTTGGTATCCTCATGTGGGTGTATCGAGTCAATATGATGCCATGAATGCACTCAATTAACCAATATGACTCAATGCAACACGATGAGACATCTAAGCGATAAGCTCCATAGTCCAATAAGTTTCGGAATAAATAGTAGACCTTATCGAATTCGTCAACTCGATAAACTCAATTATCTATTTGTGTCGCTTATTATCCCATAAATCAGTCGCATCCTAAAGAGTCATAAGGATAATTCACCCATTAATAAGGTTACCCAACGTACCTAGTGGGCTCTTATAAGATTCGTCAACCTAATAAGTCCGCTACCCACGTGGATCAACACTATTAACGTTAGGTTATCCGTAACCCATGCACACAACGTAAGAAAATAAATACTTGAAATTAGTATTAAATGCCCATGATTGGCATATATCGATAAACGTGTACTCGAAACATTAATCACTTATTTATTATTAAACATTTCCATTTTTAGTCGTTAGTTTCTATTTAAAATCGTAAATAACAAGATAAGTCTTGGTATCGATATTTTTGGTATGAAAACCTTTTTATTATTTATGTTTCATAGTCTATTAGCATTTTCATATATATATATATATATATATATATATATATACTAGTAATTAATCAAAACCAGTCAGATGGGCCGGATATGACTTGTGGTTTTTATTTTTATGAGTTTGTGGGTCAAATATATATACTAAAAAGTAATTAAAATTTAATTGAAAGGGTTAAGATCTATAATTGATGTCACCATAATCCATTAAACGACAAAAAGCAGGTAAGTATTTTGATTTGTGGTTTTTATTTTTAGGATTTAGTAGAACAAATATACTCTTATTATATAGTAAGTGGTCATGGTTATAAGTTAAATGAAATAATGGTCCTATTTTTTTTAATTCATGAATTATGCAAATGTGCATGAATAAAAATTTATGTTATCTTTTGTATGGGCAAGAGCCTTGAGGATGTTCATAATGTGAAAGCATTATGCATTTTTGTAACTAAGGCTATCGTACAATATTTATGGTAATTCAACTTAAACAGTTAAGAGGGACGTCTTGTAGATATTGAGGAATTTAATATCAAATGAGAACTAATGGTTATTTGTTAACAAATATAGAATAATGAGAAGTTCCTATAACAATGAATTACAAAGTACTTGATCGGCGTTGTCATCCAATGTGAAATAAAGCTACTTTATACACCATGTTTGTTGTTGAGTTTGCGTATTTTCCATCTTTGTCACAACACCAAATTTTCAAACCCTTTTTGCTTTTAGCTCTAGATCTGTGACGTAAAGTTGTCGATGTGAGAATACTGGACATTGTAGAAATATCCCGACATGAGTCAATGTTTGCCTTTGACTTTTATTAATAGTCATTGCGAAACTCAAGGCAAATGGGAATTGTCTCCTGTTTAATTAAAATGACATTTTTTTTATCAATGGGGCTTAGGACCATACGGGTTATATTATAACGGGAATTGGATTAAGATTATGTCGAATCATAACAACATTTAGAATAACATGATGTCTAATGTAAAGAAGGCGGATGAAATAATCAACCAACTACGTCATTGAGCGGGACATAAGAAGCGATAATTATGTTGTTCACCACAACATTAGCGACAATGAAGATTAAATGTTTGATTATTTTTTTATGTTATAGTTGTTGATTTAAAAGATTTTCACTTTTAATATGTTTATCCCTTTGTAAAACACAAAATGTACCATTAACTTATGTTCAATAATTAACATGAGGTTTGTTTACCATTCGCGACGACCAAATATTGATAACCCCACTTGTTACTATCAAGCAACATATACCTATAACCTATCCACAGAAGAAAGGTCATCAACAAAAAATATTTATGAATGAGTGTACTAAGAGAATTCATGAAATTGGTTTGGCATTTCCTATCATGTGATAAGAATTTATGAATGAGTGTAGTATGCATGAAGTATATGAAAGTATCAGGGAGATTAGAGATAGCATGATGGGTTGGTGAAGAATGGATTATGGTTGAAAAAGGCCAATTGGGATGAGGGTCAAATGGATCAAAATGGTTGTTGTTCAAAGCGGTGGAATGGATTCAAGTTCATACAGATGGCTAGGTAAGGATAGGTCAACCTATATAAACTTGTTAGTCTTTTTTTTTTAAATAAAGAATGCGGTAGAAATGATTTCTAAAGAATCGACAAAAAACACCAACCAAATAGTTGTAGATAGTGCCATTACTACGAAGCCGGCGTTCAAGTGAAATGTATTTTGATAACCTTGTCCTTGAACTATCAAACAATAACATAATCCCGAGTTTTATATCTGACCCGAGAAATATGTATCAATCAAACTTCCTAACTGCTCCCAAAATCTTATAAACCCTACAGTTATAAATAATTGTTTGAATAGAAGATAATAGTTATCACGATATCTCCTCTAAAGTTTCACAAATATAAGCCTATAGGAGGTTGGTAGGTTGAAACAATGTTAATGACCATGCAGATTACAAACTATGATGTGCATGTAGCCACGCTAAAATACTACAATAACATGAAAAAACAGGTATAGTGTGCGGATCTTCTTCCAAGTATAAAAACCTAAAGTAAGGAAAAAGGAATAAATTCTAATAAGAGTGAGATTCTATAAGAATGAGACACTATGAGCTTCCAACAATTTTAGCTGAGATATTCTCAACCGACCTATCAATCTATCATCTAATGGATGGACCATGTATTCTCAACACCATTACTACAGGTGACTAATCACAAAATTTAATGGTGAGATATTTAATTCCATCCTAAGTAACCTTGTGTGTTCAATGCGAAAACAATAGTCGATACACTTATAAAATATTGCGAGCAAGAAAATGGTAAAGGTATATAGAACACAAGCGAAGCATAAACAGAAGTCAACAAAATAGAACGAAAGGGTTAAATGCATGTTTTACTTTCAATATGTGTGCCATCTGACTATGAACAACCCATCATCTGCAAGATTCTATTATGGCAGCAACTGCTTCATCAACTCCTTCATTTCATAGTCTAAAAAGAGCACCATATCTCTCGTACATAACCTTCTTGTTTTTTTAAAGGAATCCCTGAATAAAATCAAATGCCACCACAATGATCTAACCCTATTTGGTAGATTAGAGGCAAGTAGGTTGGATCAAATCATGTAGATAGAGTCAACTTCATGGAAAGGGGCTTCTACTATAAATATACCACCTTCATGGCCTTACCCTTGCTTTATATGCTTCTTTACCTACAAATATACTTTTTCAAAGTGAGTGCACGTACATTTAACATATTGATAATTACCAAGTTCTTTCCCTCAATAACAACACGGTTATGAGAGCGAATGACACGTTTAATTGTGCCAGTTTCTCCTTTATGTTTGCCCCTATTACCATAACCGCAACATAAAATTGATCAATCATCACCAAAATCATGTAGTTATATTGAAAAATAAACTGATTCCAAAAGATAATTAAATTTATTTGAATGTGAAGGTATTTGGAATTGCTTATATTATAGTGCGTATCCGCTTAAAAATGAGCAAACATCAACCTACTTTGAATGCAAATTTCTAAGCAAACTAAGCGAAAAAGCAACTTATCCAAACACTCAAAACTGCTTATTCGTTAGTAATTTATAAAAGAGTCCAAAAACTTGTCAATCTGCAATACATCCAATAAATTTCCAAATTATAAAAGAGTCCAAAAACTTATTAACACTACATAAACTTTATTTAAAGATCAGTCTCACATAGTCCACCAACTTATTCGAATGTACTTTCATATTATAAATTAAAAGAACACCTTGCTCAGCCGAAAACTCATAGACCATACTGTGCTGATACTTTTCACCAGGCTGAACTACAATCGAGGGAAAGTTCGTTTGGTTGATGGAATTCGGAAGTGTGTCTCTAAGCATAGTGGTCCATGCTTTTCGTACACAGCTCCCCCTTTCCCAACAATACCATTCACATAATTGGCTATGTAAAATTAAATTCCAGGTGCATTGGTCCGTAAGTTAAGAACCTGTGAGCTAGATGGATCCTTAAGTTTGGCGGAATGTTTTAAGTCTGGTTTTTCTTCAACACAATCTCAAGTACAAAATTGCGGTCTTACCCTATACCAAATTCATGGATTGAAGTGCCAATTTTTTTCTCAGTTGTGAAGTCAAATGGAGTTCCTTCTACAGGCTTGATCTCGCCAGTCGGGATTGGGGTTTGATCCAGGGGTGTGAAGTGTTTCGCATATATTTGTGTTGAATGGTCAAGAATGGTACCAGAGTTGTAGCTTGCTAGATTCCAGTAGGTGTGCTGTGCTAAACCAACAGGGGTTCATTTATTCTTAGGAATTACTTCAATGTAAAGCCTTAATGTGGTTTTTGAAGTAAGTGTCAACTTACTGAAAGCGTTTAAATACGTTTATAAATGCATAAAGCTGTTAATCTCTACCCAAACACTCAAAAGTACTTATTTATTGTATCAAAATAGTAAGGTAACACATGGTAGCGGGACTGCTCAAATTTTAAGCACTGCTAAAACAAGTAAAATATCTATTGTTAAACTTTAGAAATGTTGTTAGGTACAGATATTTGGAACATGAAGATAATATATGCAAAGAAAAAATTGTACATATACCTAGGAGCCTAGTGAATGAAGGATCGAATAACCAAGTGCCTGATGTAACCCCATGAAGGTTATTTTTAGTAGTTAGTGTGTACATAAGCCCAGGTTTTTACACACTCACTCAAAAACACTGATGTTGCCCATTTGATTCACATTGAGAAACTACTGTTGTTTATGAGCCTCCTCATAGTCGGCGAACAAATTCAGCATGGAACCGTTTAGGATCCTCTAGATGCTAGATATTGATAACGGGGCTATGATTCTTTACCCATAGGATTGTTTTTCAGAGAGGTATTCATCAAAGGTTGCAAATTGGGCAGCTTGAGTAACGGGCCAAAATTGGTTGGGTGACCCACATGCAGATTTTATCCAGTATGCCTGGTTACAAAAGTAATTAATAATAAGAAAATACTAAACAATAATACTAAAGCGCGTAAGTGCGTAAGGGTATATTTCACATTTGTGAAAGTATAATCCATTTCCCTGATAACTTTATAGTTATAAAACCAAGCTCGTTTATGGAGGGTCTTCCCTCTATCATGCCATATGATTCCTTTGGAAACCTTTCTTTGATTTTCTATAATAATAAAAACCACACGAAACATATTCTACTATATAATCATAGTTAAAAAAATTCTAGTATATTCAAAAACCAAGATTGACATTGAAAAAAAAAGATACCTCAGCTACATATTTTGGTCATTCATCTAATTGGCTTGATGTTAGGAAATCTATTAATTTGGCCCATATCCACAGGGCATTTTGACTGTAATTACTGATCACAAGAAAAAACTAAATGTATATATTACATACCAAAGAAAGTAAAAATGCACAAAGATATATCAGAATCAACACATACCATTCGTAAAGGCCAGGATTCCCTTTATAAGTATATATCCTATGCTCTTGTGTTAAGTCAGGGTAAGCATCTCCGTGGTAGCTGACTTTGGCTTTATTTCTCTTTGAACACATTTCATTGCAATTTCAAATGGCTTTGTGACTTCTTCTTGAAGGCTCCATCTTTTACGTTCCTATTTCACAAAACAAGTGACATCGTCTTAACAGTTTGTGTGTGTATATATATATATATATATATATATATATATATATATATATATATATATATATATATATATATATATATATATATACTAGAATGTGTGTATTTGTATATTAATTTAAATATAAATAATATATAGAAACAATAATAATGTGGATGTTAATTATCGACTTACACCAGGAGCTGAGATGCTTGCTGTAGAAGGTGCCCGCTTTAACAATCTCTTATGTTGCTGTATTACAAAATCAGAGCCATGAGCGTAACAGTGTAAATTCATACAGTATCTAAAAAAAAAAAAAAAAAAAAAAAAAAAGACTTACACCAGGAGATGTGTTGTTTGATGTAGAATGTTCCCACTCTGTGAGATATGTATTATATACCTGTATTATGAAACCAGTACCATCATCCTAACTGTGTGAATTTATTTAACATATTCAAACGTGAAGCTAAATGTGGTCACTGTGAAAACTCTTTTTTGCATTTATAAACAAGCGAAAATAATAGTTTGGGTGTAAAAAGTGGAGGCGGGAGTACTTACGTGTCTTTCTCCATATAAATGAGATGAACGAATTGGATAATGTGTGGGGCATACAGAATTTAGTATACCACCAGCTTATGCAACAACTTCCTGAAAATAAGACTAACCCTTGTTAATTATATGAAAATGATTGAACAATATGTTTAGGACAAACGCTTAAACAAGTATGAAACCTTGTGATCTTCGCCAACAGAAACATTCCAAAGGCCACCGGCTGCTTCTTGAGCTACCAATATGTTACATGAAATTGTAGAAAATGGTAATATGTTAGAAAAACATTCCAAGTATAGCAATACCAAACACTCTCTTATAGAAAAACATTCCTATTTGCAGAGCATTGAACATGCCAATTTACAAAAAGTCAAAAGAAGAAAGTGCAAAAATTTCCAGTTCCAACAAAAAAATAATAATAATAATAGCACAAAGTAGTGAATAGGTTACCTTCCTCCATAAAGCAAGAAACCTAAAACATGATTTAATTACAAAGTCATGCTACATAAAGTAATCAAGCTTCCTTGCATGAATCTCATGTGCAAGTTCTTACATATGGCATTAAAAAACCATAATCTTACCACATCTCTTCCATGTATCACGTAGACAATTAATAAACCAAAATCCTATTTTTACTAATTGATTAACACAAAATTATCCTCAGTTAGAAGTTAGAAGCTTACCATTGTTTCGTATCCAGGAAGCTGTCAAATGAAACTCTGAGCATTAGAAGCCGTTGCAGCAGCAATTACTTCATCCATCGTAGCATCAATCTTATAGCTAATCTAAGCTGATCCTGGTTGTCATGGCCATAAAAGAAAAGTTCCTTACGGAAAATCTACATATTACATCAACACAAGAAGAGATGAAAATATTGATGAGAAAAAACACGAGTCATAGCAACATGTCAACAATATCATTAATATATACACCAAAATTACTGGGTTAGAGAGCCTCACCATTCCAGCAAACATGCAACCAATTAGGCTCCACTTGTCTAAGGAATAATCATAGTTTTGTAGATCAACTAAAAGCTCAGGCCCCCTAAAGTATCTATGTAGTTGTAAACAAACATCATAAGAATCTAACAAATATATATGAAGATTTAAATCACGTTTTCCAGGTGGGTGAGGTATTCGTTCTATAACAGCCGGAAGTAAATGTTCAAGCCCTAAACCAGTTTTCGCAGAAGTCAAAAGTACATCACTCGGGTCAAGGTCAAACATTGTCTTTAAATGTGTTTTGACACGGTCAGGGTCAGCAGTTGGTTGATCAAATTTGTTTATGAGGGGTATTATTGTGAGATCAAATTCCAACGCTAAGTAAAAGTTTGCTACTGTTTGAGGTTGTATGTACAACTTGGGTTGCATCAACGACCAAAAGGGCACCTTGGCAAGCAGCATGGTTATAAAAAGCTTGAGATAGTACTTAACGGCTATTGAAGAAGACTAGTTGGTTTAATTTTTTCCGAATAAAGTAAACTAACTTATGGAATTCAGTATGGTATGACGTGGCTTGTAAATCATTTTTTCCATGATTAGCTAATTATCATCACAAAGACAATACTTAAGATTAACAAAAACATTAAGCCAACTAAACAACAGAAAAACGGTTTACCTGCTCAGACTAATATGCATGTATCAGCACTTGATGTTGAACACGGTGATTAGATGAACTTCCATGTAGCCTACAAAAAATCAAAACACACTGCAATAGCCATATAGACACAAAATTAAAACAAAATTATGAACATAGGAGGCAGAAAATCATACCTGAGACTGAATATCATCAAGAATTCGTGACTTTATGTACCTGCAAACACACATAATATGCACAAAAGCTATACATCAATCATGAACATAATAAATCATTCAAGAAGCAAAATAAAAATTACCATTAGGGAAGATGGTTGAGGAAAAATTAGGGTTTTGTGTCATGAATAAATTAAATTGCCGTATATTAATTTGGAACATTGGAAGGAATAAATATGGTGGATAAGTTTTAAATTATAATTGGTTGGGCGGGTTTATAGATTTGGAGTTAGTAAAATATAATACAAAAAATGTGTTGGTCTAGTGGTTATCACATTTACTAATGTTGATAACACCCCAAGTTCGATTCTCTCCAACTACATTTTTAAATTTAATTATTCCCAAACTTTAGCTCATTTAACTTACCGAATTTTATAATTTAAAAATTATAAAAACACAAAATTCAAAACAAATTAAAAAAATGCATAAATCTGATGATGGCGTGGATATGGCGTAGCATTATGGATCTTGATGGCATTATGTAATGGCATCTCCTTACATAAATCTGATGATGACATGGAAATATGGCGTAGAAAGTATGGGATCTTGCAGTGGCATTTATGTGGCGTCATATAACATATATAATGTATATATATATATATATATATATATATATATATATATATATATATATATATATATATATATATATCGTCAAATTCCAATATTAGTTTCTTAAGTTATTCGTTTAGAGTCACAAGCACGAAGTCATGACTTCTGACTTTTCAATCAATAGTCCAAATATACTAAAGCCCATGTTACTTGCGGCAATTAGGGGTCCACTATTGACTAAAAGTCAAAGTAGGCGTTCTTCTCAAAGTTAACAATTTATCAAGTCCAATTAAAAGTCATAATAAGCCTTGATTCAATCCCAAATCAACTCAAAACAATCTGCGCCACCAATCAACCAACCAAATATACGAAACCAATGTTATGACCTAATGGTCATGTCATGACACCGTGCAGTTAAGACCATGAGCCAAACAAGCTCTAGAAGCTTTTCGGAAACGCGTCTCATCCAAACACCAACAACATCAACCCGCAAGCTACCGACAACTCGACCGGGACCCGGTCGCGGGGAATTGGCGTCACATTGGCCAATGTGGCTCGTCGCACACTTCCATCTCAACCAAACACTTCCAATCAATACCACAACATGAATACAATCAATCAACCTCCAATCATCAACCAAACATCAAACCCAACATCTATTCTAACAAAAAACATGAAAATAGACCTAAAATGCAAAAACCCAACAATATGATACACCACATGATTCCCAAACACTAGCTACATGTTTATGTAAGTGTTAATTAGATTTAATCCCATGTTTAACCAAAAACCCCTAAAATTTGTGACATGTACGAATTGAAATCAAGCCATACGTGGCTTCATAAAGCTCAAACAAGCTTTACCCATGTTCCATTTACCTTATTCAAGCCCGATCTACAATATTTGATGAAAACCCTAAAAGTACAAATCTTAATCTTAAGATTTGAAGGTGTTATGGAGGTCTATATGGAGCGTGTAATATATGGTTGGAAAGAGGAGAAAGAGAGCTTCAAGATGGTGGTAGAGGTGGGTGGTCACGTCTGGAGGGTGGCCGGAGGTGGCCGGACGATGCGGTGGGTGGTGGTTAAATTAGGGTTAGGGTTTTATTTATTTGAGGAGAGAGAGAGTATAGAGAGAAAGGTGTGTTTGTGTGTGTTTTTAGTAAGAGAGTGAAAGGGATGAAAGGGAGGGAGGGTATATATATTTAGGGACTAGGGACTAGAAAATAAAGGGAGGGAGGAGGAGGCGTCGGCTAGGGGAGTAAAGGGGAGTAAATTCTCGCGTCATTTTATTGTCCCGGTCCCAAACATTCATTCATTCACTTCGTTATTTATGTTTTCAACGAGTTTTGACTATTTATTTGTCAATTTTCGATTACGGTCTAAAAGTTACATTATTTCGTTTTAGGCTTTTCTAGTGCTTAGAATCGAATAGTGCCTACCAAAAAGAGTTAAAACTCATACGATAACTCGTTCAATAATGAAATAAATGATAAAAACCAATAGACGATATAAAATCAAGTCACGGTTGATAAAAAAATAGTGTTAAAGGCTTCGGTTAAGTTTAACGTAATGCGGTTACCTAAAATAGACTCCACTAAATTGCCGGTTGTCACGGCCTCCCGACCTCTGAAGAAACGTCGGGTTTCACTCATGCTTGATGTCATGAAAGTTTAGGATACTTCCTCGAGGAAAGCGTCCTCACGTTCCCAGTGAACTCCGGTCCATGCCGGGAGTTCCAAGCGAACTTTGATAATAGAAATCGGCTATTCTTGGCCGTTTAATCTCACAATCCATGATCTCAACCGGTTCCTCAACGAAATTCAATTTCTCATCAATACGGATATCTCTTAAGGGCACAACTATGTTTTCCTCGAAAGACATTTCTTAAGATTACTAACATGAAAGACATTGTGTACCTTTGCTTTCGATTCGATGGTAGCTCCGGGCGGTATGCTACCACGTCCGATTCTTTCGAGGATTGGAAAAGGACCAATATATCGAGGATTAAGTTTTCCAGCTTTCCAAATCGAATCACTCCTTTCGAGGAGAAACCTTTAACATAACCACGATCTCCAACCTAAAATTATAAAGGTTCGTCTCTATCGGCATAACTCTTTTGTCTATCACGGCGGTTTGCAAGCGATTACGAACACGAACTATCTTCGGTGGTTTCTAGGACAAGTTAGGGACACGTAAGTTGACTTCTGACTTACCCAACAAGCAATTGAGCGACATTTTCGGCCATCTGATTGCCTCAAATGGAGTGGCCTTAATGCTAGAATGATAACTATTGTTGTAAGAGAATTGGCCAAAGGGAGTGTCTCTCCCACCTTTCTTGAAATCAATAACGAGCTCTAAGCATGTCCTCTAATGCGAATGGTTCTCTCGCTTTGACCATCGGTTTGAGGGTGATAAGCATTACTCATATCAAGTTTGTTCCTAACAACGGTATGGATCTCCAAAATGGGATGTAAAGCGGCTATCTCAATCGAAAATGATAGATATCGGTTCCTGAATGATACTATCTCCTTAAGGTACGGTCGGCGAGCTTATCGAGGCTATCGGTCGCTAATGGCTAAGAAGTGAAGCGGACTTAGTTAAGCGATCAACAATTACCGGATAAGCGTCATTAGCTAGTCGTTGTTATAATTTGGTGATAAAGTCCTTAGCGATTCGCTCAATTTCCATTACGGGAGTTGGGTTGAACTAAGAGTCACGAGGGTTTACGGTGTTCGGCCTTTACCTTAGAACAAGCCAGCGCCAAGCCCGACATCTTGAGCTATGTCGGCTTTCATGTTAGGCCACCGGTAGAGAGTTTCTTAAGGTCTAATACATCTTATCGGCTCGGGGATGAATAGAGTATTTTGATTTATGCAACTGCGTGCATAATCAACTCCGCGGATTCCACCATGAAATGGTATCCGGCTTTCGTCTTTGAAGCATAAGGTTCCATCGAATGCTTCAAAGCCGTTTTCACTACCATTCCATGAAGATTCTCGTAAGGCGGTTCTCTTCCATCAATGCCTCGGCTTGGCTAAGATTTGAGATGGTAGGCGAGAAACAATGGTCATTCCTAGGGATCGGACGAGTAATGGTGGAATGTTCTCACTACGATTAAGTGCATCGGCCACAACATTAGCCTTACCGGGATGATAGCGAATCTCACGATCATAATCACTAAGCAATTCTAACCAGCGGCGTTGTCTCATATTCGATTCTTCGATCTAAGATATGCTTCAAGCTCTTATGGTCGATAAACACTACACACTTGGTTCCATCTGAGATAATGTCTCCAAATCCTAAGGGAAACACAATGACACCTAACTCAAGGTCATGGTGGTGTAGTTTTCTCATCTTCTTAAGTTGTCGGGATGCATAAGCAACCACCTTCTCACGTTGCATCAAAACAACACCTAAGCCTTCATGCGGCGTCGCGATTACGACAAAGTCTTCGCTTCCTTGAGCAAAGCTAGGATGGGCGCTACAAAACTTCTCCGAGAAGTTGGAATGCTTCTTCTTCCTTTTCTCCCCATTCATATTAGCGTCCTTCTAGGTTAGTTTGGTCGTGACTTAGCTATCTTGGAAAATCCTCAATGAATCTCATAATAGCACGCTAAACCTAGAAGCTGGCGGATTCACGATAGGTTCTTAGGGCGCCCATTCCTAATAGCCTCAATCTTAGGCTGGGTCTACATGAACACCTCGACTATCTATCACGTGACCTAAGAATTGCACGGACGGAATACAAAATTCACACTTAGAGAATTTGGCATACAACTTCTCTCTCTCAATGAGCCTAAAATGAGCCTCAAATGCTCTTGCATGGTCCTCACTCTTGGAGTATATCAAGATGTCAGATCTATAAATACTATCACAAACTTATCGGATATGGCTTACATACTTTCGGCTCATGAGATCCATGAAGACCGTTGGTCAAACCAAATGACATCACTTGGAATTCATAGTGTCCATAACGAGTCCTAAACGCCGTCTTAGGGAGATCCTCCTCTCGAACTCTAGGCGGTGATAACCGGATCGTAAGTCGATCTTGGAAAAGACACTAGCTCCTTGGAGTTGGTCGAATAGGTCATCTATTCTAGGTAGCGGATATCGGTTCTTCACCGTCAACTTATTCAACTCCCTATAATCAATACACATCCGGCTTGATCCATCCCTTCTTACACAACAACAGGTGCTCCTACGGTGATGAACTTGTCGAATGAATCCCCTCTCGACACATGGCCCCATTTGACGGAGTTCCTCCAATTCTCTTGGAGCAAGTCGATAGGGTGCCGGGCCTACGGGTGCAGCACGGTGTCAACTCTATTTGGAATTCCACTTGTCGGACGGTGGAATTCCTGGCAAATCGTCGGAAACACATCCGAAATTCTCTAACAATGGGTACATCATTAAGGTGTCTTTCACACTTCCCAGCTTTTCTTTTGAAATTGAGCTAAGAAAAAAACCTCCTCTATCGATGTACTACGGGCTTAATACAAGAGATGATGCTCAGCCGGAAGGACTTCCGGTGCGCTCCGATCTCCTTGTATGCTAAAAACTTTTCGCCATCACGGTAAACACGCGATCTTCTCATGCGGATGATGTGTGGTTCTTGACAACCAATCCATTCCGATAATGGCGTCAAAACTTCCCGGTAGCGGCAATAGGTCTATGCTAAACGGGCGGTCTAGGAAACTTAAGGTACAACCTCAGACTACGGTGTCTATCTTCTCCCTATTTCCATCAACTAATTCCACATCGTAACTAAACCCTAGAGGTGTTTGGGAGATTCCTAATCTTGGCATAAAATTGGTGGATACAAAACTCATATCCGCACCGGTATCAAGCAGTATGGAAGCATAGCGATTATTGAGAAGGCGTATCCGTAACTTCGTTAGGGTCCTCACCATCTTCCTTCCCAATAGCATACACCTTGTATTTGTTCCGTCTCTCTGGCGATTCCTAGCACCATGGTTTCCACTGGTTCTCCACAACCTCAGCTTCACGGGGTTTAAGCCATTATTTCCCACACCTCGGTTAACAAATCCTCCTACATTACAGGGATTTCTTCTCATCCACGGCTCTCGGCACTCATTCATAAAGTGTCCCTTCTTTCCACATCCAAAGCGGTGGCAGTGGCCTTCAGTCCGCTCCTTATGCGGTTGAGGGCGGCAAGTGGTCGGGACCTCGATCTTTGGCCAAGTGTCCTACCTTAGAGCTTCCTACACATTGGGCATAGTCCATGGTGGTGTGGGTTGCAGCGACCACACATGGGTCTACTACCTTCATAACCTTTCCTTTCTCCATTTCATGGCGAACACCACAGGCTGTCACATGCCGTTTGTTGCCATTCCGCTTTAACCGTTCCTCTTCCTCTTATCACTCATATCACTCTTACCCTTGTCTCCTACTTCTAATACATAAGTGTCCATAAAGCGAGCCACGATGATTGCCTCATGCAAATTAGGCGGCCAGCGTGATGACATCATTCGAGTAGCTAAAGGCAATCCATCGTATACCTCTCAATCTTAAGGTCGTCGGTCGCGAACCATATCGGGGAAAGCAATGATAATTCTTGAAACGACGATTGTAAGTTAGTCATGTCGGTACCACTTAACCTTATGGTTCGAATTAGTCTCTAACTTCTTAATTCCCCTAGGGCCGGTAAGTCTTGATCAAGAGAGTCTTAAACTGAGTCCAAGTCATACTATAAGCTACATCACTTCCTACTGATTTGTGATAGTTGTTCCACCAAGTCAACGCTTCGTCCTTCAAGGTGAATGTTGCATACTTAACCTTACAATCCTCACTACAATTACTGTTGGGATCAGTCCCAGATAGATCTTATGAGCCTTAGAGAGAGTATAGTTAACCTGTGTAATCACAAGAAAAATATGGAGAACCTTTACTAGAATTGTATTCACGCGGAAAATAAATACAATACTCAAGAAGACAATTAACACCAATTGCTTGATCCTCTATGGATCTATATTAAATTACTAATAATGTTCTTGAAAAACATACATAAACCCTAGCCTTGGTTTTCTTTATACTACTAGAAACCCTAATTGTGCGACTGTAAAGCACTTCAAAAGATATGCATTATCTATTCCTAATTTAACTCATGCATATCACAACTAAATACTAAATATCACGAAACTACATATCATGAAAACAAAACTAACTATCGTTGGCAAGCGCTCTATCATAGGAACCACACTATCGTGAGAAACTATAATACTATCAGCATGATCCTTTATCAGTAGGAACCCACTGTTACATAATTCCTAACAATCATCCCCTAAACTTGAATTTGACTCTGTTAACTTGAAGTTTCCAGATAGATATTTCCCATGCAAGAGGATTGAAGAGAAACAACAATTGAAACAAGATGAACATCCAGTAGAACACCTAGAACCACCAGAACAACAATGAAGACCAGAATTCCATCAGCAACCACCTAGAGCAGCAGCATCAAGAACCTCCAATAGCATCAGTAACCTGAGTAGATTTGATGAACCTTTACCAAGTAGCTACTCACTCTTGGGCTAGCTAGTTCTTGAGTGGAATCATGGCATCCTACAGTGAACTAGTTACCATCCAACACTTAGAACATGAATCAATGGTGTGTTGGAGAACCCTAATGGTTTTGAACCATCAGCCAATCAACGGATTTGATTTGTCTTTACGAGCCGTTTAACTTCGGGACTAGTCATGGTATTCCCTTGCCTTTACCACAAGCCATAAACTTGTGGGCTAGCCAACTCTTCATCTATGAGGACATGGTGAGTTGAGCACCATACAACTTATTAGCAAGTTGTCAACCTTCCAATGGATTTGAGGTCACTTTACGAGTCGTTTCATCAGGTAGCCAATGTTTGGTGTGTGAGACCGGTACATTGATAACCCTCGATTTTTAGTAAATCGGCAACTATCAACGGATTTGAGAATACTTACTAGAGCCGTACCCCCATAGCAAGTTACCCCTTTGTCACTTAAGACATGGTGAGTTAAAACCATATAAGAAGCACAACGATACAACATGATCCTAAAAAATGAAAGGTAGTTAATAGAATAATATATAAAAAAGTTTTTTTTTTTTTTTTTTATAAAACCAAATAAAATAAGAAATAAAGAATAAGAAATAAGAAATAAATATAGCAACAAACCAGACGTCAAGTTGAAGAATCTACATAAGCAGCAATGAGCTTATCCTTTATCCTTTTTACCAGCTGCTCTGCATTAGACATATCATTCCCAGTGAAGCGGTGAGAAAGCCAACTTCTTTTCAACATTTGCTCTAGCAAATGTGCGGAACAAAGGTAATCTGATGCGAAAACATATAAAGATAGACCGGACAGTCGCAACACATCACGCATTAGACAAAGGATAGAATGTCCAGCCATAAACCTTCCACTGATTCTGACCTTCCCAAATCCTAAACCCTGCACCATCTTGATATTTGGAATCAAATAACACTTGAAGATCACCCAACAACATTAAACCAGCACCAGTTGTAAGATGAGATTCATAATGTTTTGACACCATGCCATACAGTGCAATAAGATCTTGTCTGTCTATAAAATTAAGAACCTCAATAAGAAAATTAAAATGTCTGACAAACCCATCATGGCGATACACAGTGTTGCATTCACCCAAACCACCAAGACCAGTAGGTGTAACTTCCCATCTCACAAATTTAGACCAAACTACTAACTCCTCATCAAAATCATCCTCCACAAAGTCCTTTATAAAAGAACTCTCAGAAGCATGAAGATCAAAGGAACCCCCCTTCTTTCTTGCTATACTCTTTTGTATGCGCCAAGAAGTAGAAGAAGGAGAAGAAGTAGTAGATGCATCAACAGTTTGGACCATAGGAGTATCAACCTCCTCTTGTTCAAATGAGACCATTGATGGATTTTGTGAAAAGACATGAGTGGACACATGCTCTGTCTCATCAGTAGAAAGACCCTTGTTTCCATCAGTAGTATTAGGTGGCACAAGATCAGAGGTAACTGATGCATGAATCTCAGCAGAAACCTTTAGAGAACTATCAGAAGGAATAGATTGAGCTATATCAACTTGTGTCTCCTCGTGGCGGAGCATTATCGAAGCATCACCGGTCTTTAATAAGCAGGATTAGGACCTTCGGAAAGAGATTGAGTCGTTTCACCACGGTATAAGGATGTAGACCATCCTTCCCAACCTTCTTGAGAATGGTGTTATACTCTTTGACCAACCGATCATCGGCGGGGATTTCACAAAGGCCATAGTCCAACTTTGTATTATAAGCTAGCGAGAACTTGTATTTTTGACAAATTCTCTCATATGTTTCCTCTGTTCAAGCGAGAGAGAGGTTTGTCCCTTTTTGCTTTAGCCTTGCGTTCTGCATCCGCCTTCTTTCTTTGATTCACCAAAGCCATTATATCATCAACATAATTCTTTGAATCAAAGGCACCACCGAAGATAGAATGGGCAAGAGTTGGATTGTTGGACACACCACCAGCAAATTGATTCCAAGTATCATCAGTAAATCTCAGAGCAAGATCATCAAGTTCTTTCCTTCTCTGTGGTGTGACCTCATGAACTTTGGAAGACTGACTTTGAAACTCTGCATCATAAGTAGCCTGAGTCTTTACAGCAATATCCGTATCACGTTGTGAAATCTCATAAAGACTCAATAGCCTAGCTTTTTCAGCCTTAAATGCATCAGAGTCCATATCTTCATCTAGAACTTTACCTTTGCCCTTATCAACCTGAGAAGCAGGCAAAGACTCATCCTCAATTGAATAATCCTTTGGATTAGAGGGAATGGACCTAGGAATCTCAGAAGCAACCGACGAAGGATCAGGCATATCTGCAGCAACAGACGTCTCAGTAGTATCTAAAGCCTCTGATTCCTTATCCTCACACACCTTGTCAGAATGAACGTGTACATAATCAGCAGAAACATAAGGTTGGAAGAATCCACTATACTAGCTTTGAGGGCCATTTGACTTAGATAACTCCTCTTCACAACACGCCTCCTTTGAAACACTTGAACCACGGATCCTTTGGAGCTAGAGTCTCTCTTAAACGGATGCCAAACCATGGAGTGCCTCAAGATCAATATGTGTCCTCTCATTACCATGTTCCTCCGAATCGACACCACAACTCTTCTCCTCCTATTATTAAGCCTCACTTCCAAATCTGTCACCCTCTTCAACAACTTAGCAAAGCACCACCAGTGCCAGCGGTTGGTCTCTTTGAGCTCATCCACGGATTCTTGAAGCTTAAGCTCCAAATCATCAACCTTCTTGATATACATGTTGAGTAAACTAGACATATTCATCAGTACATTAGGATCCTCAGCTCCACCAGCAGGTTTACCTTTGGTATTTGGAACTTCATTGGACCTTGGAGGAGACACATGAAAATCATCACCAAAAGTGGTATCATCCTCAAAGAAAAGTCTAGGTGGACTAGGAGGTTGAACAAAAGGTTGGCGGGGATTGACCTCGATCTCAGCGAGAATTTGTTCTGTGACTCGGAGGCAACCAGCGGCTCGGGAGCAACAATCTCTGGTGGTGGTTGGGCAACAGGTTGAGGTGAAGGTGGTGGTTGGTCATCAGTGGCAACCCGATGCGAGCACCACCAGCAACATTGACACCAGGCAACATGGAGGGTAACAGAGGTCTGTGTTCACCAGCAAAATTAGTTTTCATAGTTGCAAATGATTTAGCAGTTAATTTAGTAATGACCCTTGGAGTTTTATCAGAGGTTTCAATGCCTATTATCATTTGTAGAAATCTAGGATACATAAGAAATTTATGTTTGGCATCCTTTATATTCTTAAGCATTTCCTTAAAAATATATATTGAAAAATTATACTCTCTACCATGGGCCAAACAGATTATAGCATTTGCAATAGAACTAGAAAACTGATCCCAACCCCCAGATTTAGGACTCAAACACTGAAGCAAGGTATGAACTAAAAACCTCCACTTAGGGCAAAACTTATTTTTATACCAAATGATTTTCCCATCATAGGGATACCCTAAGCCGGTTAGACCAACAATAATCTCATCTCTATTGTTCTCAAAAAGACCACCTTCATCATAAAATTGTAGCGAGTCCTAATAGAGACTTCGGTTATCACATACTCTTCTCCATCAATGGTAGCCACAATCTCCTTGGTTGAACGGAAGGAGACCGCTCATGGCAGATGGACCAAAATTTCTTGACAAGAGAGTCATAAACAGCCGATGGAGAAAGTGAGAGAATACGATCTTGGAGCATAAAGAAAATCAATCATGGAGTCATACAAATCACTCCCTTTGCCATGTTCCAAGAAAGCAACTTTGTTGTGATCTCCTTTATGTCGAGTGTTGCCATTGATACTGAGTGAGAAGATAGAAGATGGCGGGATTCAAATTAAGAGGGAATTGTGGTGTGGGATACTTCTGATTGACTATTTAAATGAGTTACCCAAAATAGTCGTTTAAATTGGCAGATTCGAACAAATCTTTGACCAATTTTGACTTTAAATAAATCCCGAATTAAATTCCCAAATTGCATCACAACCAGCAACAATGAAAAGTCAACCCGTGAAACTAAGCGAGTCAAGCAGGGAGAAACCAATTAACTTTTGTCGTAGTTACTAATCCAAAGCTAGCAGAGAATCCACGACTCATCGTGAAACAATCACAATATCAGCAACAATGAAATAGGAATCAAATCAAATATTTAACCCATAACAGTGCCTTAACAGTCTCCAATCAGAACGTTTAGCGATATAAATTCCAACCATCAATATTTACCATAACTTCTACCGACCTAAGATTCCATAAAGCCTATAAAACCAACCCCTTGCATCAGCAGCCATACAAACAAATCACATAACCCTAATCAACAAAAACTACTAACAACCAAATAACAATGAACAACTTCGCCAAACCACCTATTGAACTATCATCATCGACGATGAACCAAACTAAACTTAGCGCTTTCCTCTGGTGCATCCAGCGGTGTGACTTACATCTCTATAGAGCCCCTAGCAAGTCATCATTTTGCATACACTTCTTGGATGAAGATGCTCCCAAACCCTCCTCATGTGGAGTTTGAAGTATCGATCTTTGGGCTCAATGCCATGAATGAAGACGCGATGATGAGGTTAATGATCCAACCTACAAGCCACGCAACCGGGCACTCAATGTTGCTCCTCTTGATATTCTACCACCCGGGTGCTTGATTTCAAACCCCCACCCTCCACATCAAACCCCACCAAGAGAAACACTTGATGGGTGCGGCTGCAGCGCCAGTGTAGGAATGGATGGACAGGCGGGGAAAAGACCATCATAGGATGCCAGAGTGGGGAAACAGGAGGCCAGAGAGGAGGCCTTGAAGATTGAAGCTGGAGTCTGGAGAAATGCTGAGTCTGGAGAAGTGTTGTGTCAAGCTTGTAATGTTTAGAGTCTTGTATTGTTCCCACTGCATCTTTGAATGCAGTGTTTTATCAATGAATAAAAGACTTTTATGCTTGCTCTTTTGTTATCTGTTCTCACTGATTGTTTGTTTGATAACTTGATCTGCAAGATGGTTAGTAGAACCCAGAACATACAACACAAATATATACAACCATATATACATAATATGCAAAAAGATATAATATAAACTATACAACTTAAATCCTCCCCTTACACCAGAAACCTCCCCTTAGGCACAATCCTCCCCTCAAATACACCAATCAGGGTTTGATCATGCCTATATGGACAACCAAATATTGAAATCTGGGACCATCAAAAGCTTTTGTTAACAAATCAGCAACATTTTCATCTGTATGGATTTTAACCACTTGAATAAGGTGTTTTTCATTAGCATCTCTGATAAAGTGGTGTCCTATTTCTATGTGCTTAGTTCTTTGATGAAAAGCAGGATTTTTAACAATGCATATTGTACTTTGGTTGTCTATAAAGATTTTAGTGTTTATAAAATTGAACCCATAATCAATAAGCGATTTTGAATCCAAAGTACGACCACAACAACTAGCGGCAACAACATATTAAACTTGTTAGAAGATGTGGCCTATGGTACGCTTCTTGCATTGCCGAGATTATTCTCCTACCAAGCTGAAAACCTCCATTAGTAGATTTGTGATCAAAGTTGGCACCATAATCACATCACTATAAGCTTCCAACTCAAATGGAGATTCTCTAGGATACCAAAGACCCAATTTAGGTTGGCCTTTGAGATACTTGAAAATCTTCTTGGCTATGATCAAATGGGAAGTCGGGTGACACGATGCGGGAACAAGCAGACTTGCAAACATATTGTTAGGCCTAGAAGGCTGTCAAATACATGAGAAACCAATCATGGATCGTAGAGATGAACATTAACGTGAGGATCTGGTTCATTATTTGACTTAGCCTTAGGAGCTTCATAGGGTGTAGTTGTAGTCCTGACTAGTTCCATATCAAATTTCTTGAGGATGTCATTCACATACTTCTCTGGATGAATGAAAATACAATATGATTTTTGCTGTACTTGAAGGCCCAAAAAGAATGTAAGCTCAGCCATTGCACTCATTTCAAACTCACTTTTCATCAACTCCTCAAATTCCCTGCACCAAGTTTCTTTGGTAGAACCAAAGATAATGTCATCCACATATACTTGCACAAGAATGATATCCCTGGAGCTCTTCTTGATAAAGAGAGTCTTATCAATAGCACCTCTCTTGTATCCATGTTTCAGCAGGAATGAAGAGAGCCTAACATACCAAGCTTTAAGTGCCTGATGAAGTCTATAGAGTGCTTTAACCACTTTGTAGACCATATCAGGAATATGAGGTCTAAAATCCCACAGGCGGTGACATAAACTTCTTCGTCAATTTCACCATATAAAAATGCACTTTTCACATCTATCTGATAGACCATAAAGCCCATATAGGAAGCAAATGCCAAGAAGAGTCTAATAGCCTCCACTCTTGCAACAGGAGCAAAGACCTCATCATAATCAATACCTTTTTCTTGTCTTTGACCTTGAGCAACCAACCTAGGCTTATTTCTAACCACAATCCCCCTAGCATCCCTCTTACATTTCAGATTCCACTTTGTCCCAATAACATACTTTCCAGGAGGCAATTGAACAAGCTCCCACACATTTTGATTTAAGAACTGTTGCATTTCCTCTTGCATAGCAGACTACCCAATCATCATGCACTTGAAGCACGGGCAACGGTAGGTTCCACTTGAGATAGGAAACAAGCAAACAGACAATGATGATAGTCTATATGATTGTTCCTATGTTGATCCTGACTGTAACTAAGAAATGCAAGACATTCAGTATCAGGGAACAACACAAAGTTTTTCTTGTCCGCAGATTGGGGACGGAAAATATTTTGAAGTTTCTCAATTCTTCCACATAATACACATTCTCAAAGTCCAGATTGGAAGTTCTAATAGTTCCCTTCCCTGTAATTTTGCCATCTCCTCCTCCAAAAGTAACAGTACCTCCTTAAAGAGATACAAAATCATGAAGTCATCTCTGTTCCTGTCATACTCCTAGAAAAACCACTATCAACAATGCCTAAATCTTTATTAGTATGAGGATCATCCTACAAGTTAAAAAGATATACAACAATATTAGTATACATGGAGACCCAGTCATCATGACTTGGGCACCTTGTAATGGTTCATATTAGATAAACCTGCAGATTGATGAGATCCACTATTGTTCTTGGAACCCTTCATAAAAGATGGTCGATTGTGTGTCCAGAGCAACTGCTGGAGCTTAACAACACTATCCCACCTTGCCCCTTTTTATGGTCATTATTATAGAACTGTATCCATTTTGAAAATAAGTACTAGTTGGTTTGTATAATGGTCTATAAACATTTATTCTCCAACATGATGAAGATGGCCTGTCAGTAGAAATTGGGTTACCAGTGGGAAATGGTCTACCAAGCGACAAGCGGTCTACGGTGAATTGGTTCTGCTGGTCCTCACATGTGTTCCAGAGGGAACAAACGGAGGAATGTTGGTCACATCATTCCATATAGGTCTATATCTCTGTTGATTAGTACAAATACCCATATGTTTCTCATAAAAATCACAATCTTTGATAAGATGAAATGTACTACCACAAACAAAACATGATTTCTTCTTAAAATGCTTGTTCAAAACAGGAATAGTCTTATCACAAACAAAATTATTCAAACCACAACCAAAATTAGAATTATTTTTAACAAAATCAACAGAACAAGAAATGTTTCTAAAATGAACTGTCTTTGAAGAAGATTCATTAACAGCAACTCTTGGGATAGGCAAGGGCTTGGGAGAGGCAGACTTGGGCGTTGTAGACTCTTCTTGAATCTGGCTGGCATAGTCTTTAGGCTGGGTCTCGAAGTCCTATCCTTTGGAAGAACAAGAGACAAAAGTATTAGATTCCTGCCGGTCGAGATAAGTCATTGGACTTTTGACCATAGGTCATATGTGATTCATCATGTATGCAGTCTGATGCAGGTTGGGTGGCCTAACAATACCATTTATGGAAGAAGGAACCGAATGCATTTCACCATGTTTTACAAAGTTAACATGTTTTCTATATTTATCTTCCTCTTCATCAGTGACATGATTAAAAACACTATATTCAGTAGGGTCATAAATCTCATCTGGTCTAATATAATCCTTGAACCCTAACCCCATCTTAGTTTTAATAGACATAGAGCTATTCCAAAGTTTATCTAGGTTCTTAGCCTGTTCTTGCCACTGATTATGTCTAGCCACCTCTAAATCTAAATTAGCTTGAAGACCTTCTTTTTCAGCAATGACCTTTACATATTCTTTCTTATTAAATTTTAGCTTGTTCAAGGTGTTTTCCAGATCTCTTTCTAAAACTTTAATTTTTCTCTTGAGCGATTGATTTTGTTGGTACCGGGCTTTTGTTTTAAAGATTGAATAGTTTTCTTTTAGGCACGGACACGAATAAAATATTCTTTATATTGGCCATTAACATCATCAAATTCACTTTGAAGAGCATCATATTTAGCATTACAACCAAACATACAACTTTGTGCACGAGAAGTGATGCCCATAGTGCAATCTCATCGTGATGTCGACAACCAATCAACGAGGATTGTCATCCTCAACTTCATTTACATGCTCATCGGTCAACCACAAGACTCCAACGGCAAAGTTGTAGGTTTCACTTCCTCGGCTTCCTTGAGCTTGTATGCATTATACCTTAACTACGTCACCTCCCTTCTTGTGCGGACATTCTCTAGCAAAGTGACCAAGTTAGATTGCATTCAAAGCACGATCTTCTTCTGTCAAACCTAGATGATTCTCCTTCCCTTGTAGCCAAACTTCCTCCCGAGCCTTGCTCAAACTGTTGACCTTCCACGGCAAGCATGGCCATCGCCATTTGAGGTCCATCTCCTCCAATCCCATTTATCTAGTTGTTCTAAATCTTCATAGGCCAATATTATTGGTCTTCGGTTTGACAAAAGAGTGAAGCACATCCTCTATCACGGAATTGGACTTTGTTTTCTTGTAGAAAGTGTGTGTTAGGTTCTTTGTGATGAAGAAGTGGGACTTCGACATAAGACACCATTGTGTTAGCACTAGTAGCACTAACAAAAATGAGTATGTTGGACTTGGAGAATAAGATGAATGACCCTTAATATCAATTTCAAGGGATCTAAGTTTATTGTATAAGTCATCAAAGCTTAAGTAGTCAAGGCCCCCCTTTGCCTTGAGTGTGAAAAAACACTCTAAGAAGAAGGTAAAGCGAAGGAACTTGAGATTACATTCCTCATTGTCGGGTTTGGACTTCATCCGATTTAGTTGGTGAGGATTTTCGGAACTGTCATACCCCTTGTAGCCTTCCTCTTTAGAAATCGAAAACTCAGAAAGTTACGCGAGCATTGACTTCCTCATCTTTTTAGACTCTTAGTTACCTCCAACCTTGCTTTTATTGCTCTCTAGATTTCTCTAGCATCATCAAGATAATAAAAGTCACTCATATGCTCATCTGGAAGAGATTGAAGCAAGGTAGTCCTTGCCTTTGTTTCCCTCGAAGTGCAGGTACGTTATGCATTACACTTCTTTGGAAGAATTATCACATTCCCATGAATCTCTTCCGGTAGCCTTCTTCTTGTTTCCTTTTAGAACAATGTTCCTGAGATTGATGTCCATGTTGGAGATATAATTTTCCATCTTCATAGCCCATATGTCATATTCTTCCTTCTTCAGGTAGGGAAATTTTGCATTGGTGTTGGACATGGTGGTAACAACCTACTGAATAGTGCTTGAGTGTTTGTTGGTTCGGTGTTCATCATTTTACGAATCGAATGTTTGATGATGTTATTGTAATGGTTTTGAGAAAGATAGTAAAGCGTCTTCTAAGAAAGATTCTCACCAGGCTCTGATACCACTTGTTTGGATCAGTCCCAGATAGATCTTATGAGCCTTAGAGAGAGTATAGTTAACCTATGTAATCACAAGAAAAATATGGAGAACCTTTACTAGAATTGTATTCAAGCGGAAAATAAATACAATACTCAAGAAGACAATTAACACCAATTGCTTGATCCTCTATGGATCTATATTAAATTACTAATAATGTTCTTGAAAAACATACATAAACCCTAGCCGCAGGTTTCTTTTATACTACTAGAAACCCTAATTGTGCAGCTTGCAAAACACTCAAAAGATATGCATTATCTATTCCTAATTTAACTCATGCATATCACAACTAAATACTAAATATACGGAAACTACATATCCGCATAAACAAAACTAACTATCAGTGGCAATTGCTCTATCCGCAGGAACCACACTATCAGCAGAAACTATAATACTATCAGCAGGATCCTTTATCAGCAGGAACCCATACGTTACATAATTCCTAACAATTACTAACGGCAAACACATATTTGGTTTTCTCCAACCACCTAGTTAGGTAAACTACTCCCTTAGTTCCTCCGAACTCGATGGGACCACAAAATCGGAACTCTTTGTAGGTACAACCTCGAGTTGATTGGCATGATAAGGGTTCCACCAGAGGTGTTAGAGAGGTTAGTCTCTGTAGAAACTGTAGACCTTGATAGATCTTGAGCACTCGCAGATCGTTAGTATTACTTATGTAATCACAAGCAAACTAATAGACAATCTCTACGACTTATATTCTTTAGCGGAAAATCAAATATAAGCACAAACACAATAACTAAGAACACGTTGATCCTCTATGGATCTTTATATTACTAAAACTTTGTTTTCAATTCGTTACATTAATCATTCTATTGTGTTCCTTTTATAAGCAAGGAACCCTAACTTGTTTCCTAAAGCGTATAATCATAAAACTAAATAAGATATACATTATCACTTCCTAATAAAGCTCATGCATATCCTAACTAACTATATAAAACATGGAATAACTATTTGGATTCGTTCTTCGTGAAACATTGTACTTTAGCGAGAATCTCTTGGCATAACATCGTGAAATTCTAACTTAGCGAATTCCCAACAATCCTCCCCTAGCTGGAATTTGACTTGGTTAAGTTCGGTTTCTTGATAGATCTTCAGCGGCAGGAGTTGTGTACTTTCGAACATAAACAACGAAACACCAAATAATGACACCTCGATGATGAAAAATGGGTAAAGTTCGGTCTTTCGGCAACAAATGACATAAGATACATCAAAACATATTAGTTTCATACTATTCTCATCACATCCGGGTGTGTTAACTCCTGTGAGAGGTGAATCATTGAAAATAATGGATTTGATGTCTCTTTAATAATATCACCTCTTGGAGTAGCCAAATGTTTGAGTTCGAAAACTATGGTACTGCGATAACCATCGATTTATTAGCAAATCGGCAACCATATAAAGCGGTTGATATGTCTTTACATGTAGTTTGCTCGGGACTAGTCAATTCTTAGGATTGGTGAGGCTGATTACCAAATATGGTATTCCTTGCCTTTACCACAGCCATATACATGTGGGCTAGTCAATTCTTGGATTCCAAGAAGGAATAAACCATGGTGAATTGATGACCATACAACACTCAACAATTAAGCATGGGTGGTTGCTACCATGATTTTGAGCAAACCATTCACAGCTATCAACGGATTTGATGTGTCTTTACCCGTACCCTTTGGACTAGCCAACTTGTTGACATACACAAGGTACATCACGGTGAGTTAATAACCATCAATAATATACAACAAACCTGCAAGAAAAGTTAATCAAACAAATAACATACATAGTTTTTTGTTTTTTGTTTTTTGTTTTTTTTAACTAAGAAACAAACAAATAAATAAATATTACAAACCATACAAAGTACCACAATCAAGATGAGGTCCTATGTTTCAGAAGCTGATTCTTAATAATGCCAACACATTGTTCAGCATCCAACTTATCATTTCCAACTAGATCAGGAGGAACTTCCACTTGAATAAGCATTCTTTCCATAAGCCTCATAGACAAGGGATAAGTCCTCTCGGCAAAAATCTGACGGTAATTCCACCCTTCGTCTCCACCACATGCATGGTAGAGGATAAAATCGCCAAGACTTCGACCCTCGGATGAGTTCTTCCAAATAAAATGTCCTTTACCATTGGAAGATTGAGAATCAAACAAAACATAAAGATCTCCCAATAAGAATATCCCGAACCTGGTGCATGCATATAATGGTAATGCTTAGTGACAAGGGTATACAAAGTAAGCAAGTCGCCTATCCACCAATGCAATATCTCCTTCAAAAGTTGAGGCGCATATTGGATTGATCAATCGATGAATGATGTTAAGCTCATTATCTTTCAAAGACCAGTTAATTAACACATCATGAGATCCCCGGAAAATGTGATGATCCTTTTTTGATAAAGGTTGACTCGGCCAGATTAAATCCACATGAATGCGCTTGTGAGATGTCTCAACCTTAATATTCTTGCGAGATGGTGAATCTAGCGGATCTCACGGATCTCCGTGAGAAGAGAATCTTCTTTTAGCCATCCTCTTCTTACGCACCCGAGGATATAGATGTCCAAAGATGGAACATCTTGATTCTTAGAACTTCTCTAGAAACACCACCGCGTAATCGGATCATTACGTCAAGCACCTTTCTGCTTTGTTTAGATTTGACATCTTTGTTTCAACTTCCTTAACCATATTACCTCCTACGTATCGGAGATGCCACAAATGGAGTTGAAACTTGCACATCGGTGTTTGAAGAAGAAACCATAGAAGGTTCGGCAGAAGAAATCTTGTCAGTTGAACTAGTAACCCGATGATTCGTCGGCAAACAATAGTAGGTTGATGAAGAAACCGTGAGGTGAAGGAGCTTTAGTAGTGGTTTCAGAAGGAACCACTGGAGACATCACCTTAGGTGGAATATCATCAAAATTCTCCACAATCTCAACAAACTTAGGTCTTTTGGCCTTTGGAGCAAGCTGTATTTCGGCAATTCTTTTCAAGTTGGAAGAAGGTCTTGAAGAAGATGAAGTAAACTTCATGATCTGATTATACTGAATCGAGAACATGATCGAGCAAGCCAAAACTTGCTTCATTGTTAAACAGGTATACGAAGAACTACGATTTTCACCACCATTCTCATATTTGCTTTCTTGAGCCGGTTGGTGGTTTTTCTCTCTTAGCTTTGTTCTTTTGGCGATGATAGCTTTTCTTCTTGGCATTTGCTTCTTCCTTTCTTTGTTTTCCACGAACCACCATTTGAGCCACAAAATTGTCACTATCAAAATGCATCCAAAATACTGCAGGCAAGTGTAGGATTAGAAATAACTTGCAGTATAAGCATCGTGTGCATCGGGCATCTGAGTAGCCATTGCATCAATTATTTTTAGATCTGGGGCAATTTAGAAATAGACTCGACTTCAAGCTTTTAGCCAATTCATCACTTTTCTTCACATTGGCACATTCATCTATGGTCGTCTTGAGCTAACCTTTCACGTTCACTAACCAAATCTAGACCAAGCTCGGTATCAACCATTACTCCTTTCTTTTTATCGGTAGATTCAAAAACAACATCGTGAAGGAGTATCATTAAAAGGAACTTGAAGATTCATCGGATGTGCATCGGAAGAAACATGTTGAGATAAATCTTCAACATGTGTTGAGAATACATCGCTTACGTTCAAATTAAAATTCCTTCCGGCAAGGAAAACTTGAAGTATCAATTGAAGGTATAGAAGCGGGTTGTGCTTGCACATATGAAGCTTGACCAAGCTATGATAGCGGCATCCATCATAGGAGTATCAACTACAATATGTTCTTGATGGTTGAAACATCCTCACTTTGCAATGTGTCCTTGCTCAAAGATTGTTTTCTCCTCCTTCTAGTAAACAAAATTGTCTCCTTTTGCTTTACAGATTTATCAGCCATTGGAGTAGACACATTAGATTCTTGAGCCACATTAGCCAACATATCAAGTGACTTAAATTGTCTGTCCATTTCCTCCTCATCAGAAGAAACATCCAATCTCCTTTTTCTACTATGACCCAGTTTTACTTCCAAATCATGAACCTTTCTTTTCAATTCTACAATCTCACCACCAAGATTAGATTTAGTCTCTGTAAGCTCCTTCTTGAGATCGGTAACCCGACTACATACACATTCACTAGAGCATACAAGATGTAAGTGTAATAGGGTCCTCGGCTCCAGGCCAGTTGCTACGTGGTAATGGGAGCATCATTGGACCTTTTAGAAGAAATATCAACATGCTCAAAGAATGGAACACTATCATGTTGAATCTCTAATAGGACTAGGAGTGGTCCGCGATTAATCTCGATCTCATCCTCATCATGAGTAACCTGTGTAGGTGGTGGACTAGAACTAGGTCTAGGTGAAGGTGTGGGGTGAAGGTTGTTGGGGAGAAACAAGAGGTGCTTGACATTTGAAGGGCCTTCATCCATTATGTGATGGATTCCCATCGGCCACGGTAGTAGAAGGTGGAGAACCAACAACATTCCCTCATCGGCGACCTCATTGCCTTGAGGCAACATAGCTGCTAGCAAGGATGATGTACCCCTCATACTTTGTTCTCATTGGAAACAAATAGTTTAGAGGTCAAAACTCCTATGGGACAAAAAGCTTGGGCTTGTGTGGTAATGTCTAAAATCATCTGAAGAAACCTACGGTACATCAAAAACTTATGCTTTTTCCTATCTATATTTTCAACCATATTATCAAAAATAAACTTAGAAAAATTATAAGCCAAACCACGAGAAAGACAAACAATACCACATCGAGTTCGTAGAAAATTGGTCCCATCCTCTGATTTATTGCTTATACCTTGAAGCAATGTGTGAACCAAAACCTCCACATTGGACACAATGATTCTTTAACCACATATGAGTCCTTGTGCCACTGATATCCAAAGGTCTTAACCCGGCAAGAATATCCACAACATTAGAATGATAAACCCCATTCTCATCGTCCAAACGAAGCTTTCTTCTAATCAACTCCTCGACACAACATACTCATTAGTCAACCATAGCTTCACGATACTGTATCATTCCTCTGCGGCGATGCGCCCAAATTGTGTAACCAATGATTCATAAACCACTTCCAGAGAATGCGTTAAAGCATAATTAATCTTTGATCTCTTCGAAAATTCCACCATTGGCTTATCTACGGATCATCACTTTTGCTTCTCCAAAAGAACTTTGTTATGATCCCTTTTTAATTGAAGCGCCATGAGTGAAATTGTGAGTTAGGGTTATGATTCTTGTAAGTGAAAGAGTTGTGAACTTAAGTGAAGAGGGAATCGTTTAATTTGAAGCGAAGATATGAGTGTAATGTGTTGGTAGAAGTTACCCAAAATATAGTCAAAAATATGTCGAACTTACGTTGACCATATCTTACGTGTATTTTAACTTTAACCAAGAGGTAACCTTGGTGGCTTCACGTGAGAGTCAATCTGGCGAAGTAATACACTTCGTGAAACAACTCAAGATAAAGATTATCCTCAGTAAATATCTAGAAGCGTTCTTGTGCCACCAAACTCACATTAAATTACATTAAACCTCTAATCCGTCTATATAATGATCCCAATGCACACTTCACATACATCATTTATCCCCAATTCTCATCATAAAACCCTAATTTCATCACAAAACACAATCAACCACAATCAACCATGAATACCAAACCAGAGGTTATAGATCCAACCTCTTCTCCATCATCATCATCATCCAGTGATGATACTAACCTTTGGCGACTCTATATTCCTCCACAAACATCACGACCAAGAAAATCCCCCTTTCTCCCTTCTTCTAAAGATGATAGTGTGGTGGATCCAAGTGAGTCTTCGATGACTACGAGGAACCCTCTACTGAGATAAATTCTTACTCCCAACCTCGGCACCTCCACCTAAACAGGTTGGTGTTAAGCTCTTCTGCGCCATGGTTGGTGCTTCATCTCATATCGTAAAAGGAAGGGTAAAAGGAAGATGGATTGATTGCTTTTTGGTGAAACCAGCAGATGAAGCACAAAGGACAAAGTCATATCACACATCCATCTACTGTATTCATCTTCATCATCTTTGGTTTCCTTAATCCATCCTTCCCATTTTGATCCTTAGCTCGTCGTCATTGGTCATGCATATCATGGTTATGCATATCCAGCGATGGGAATAGATGATATGAGCTAGTAGATGATAGGAACATAGTATAGGTTCAATAGATCATGTAGTTATAAATCTTGTATTTCCTTTTGAAGTTGATTGTATGCAATGTAAGTTTGTAAGCTGTAATTGTAACTTGAATGAATGAGCATCTTTAACTTCTGTACTTGTCTTCAGTAGATACAATATGCTCTCTTCAGTCTCTTCAGTACTTATGCTTTCAGTAGAAACAAACTTTTAAGCTAACATGTCCATCTTCGAACTTAATAAACTCCAACTTATATAAGCAAACTGCAAAGCAGAACACTGAGAGAAACACACAACCAAACCAACACAAACTAAAAGAACATAAGTAGGTTAGTGTTAGCAAATACATAAACTAATATACAAAATAATATACAAAGTTTACATTCAAAATCCTCCACCCGAGGCATATGCCTCCCACGAGGCCTATGCCTCCCCTTAAACTTTGATCAAGGGTTAAGAGCATACCAATATGAACCACAAGGTGTTGAAACCTTGGTCCATCAAAAGCCTTAGTTAACAGATCTGCCACATTATCATCGGTGTGAATTTTAACCACTTTTATCAAATGTTTTTCATATGCATCTCTTATAAAGTGGTGCCGGATTTCAATATGCTTAGTTCTCTTGTGAAAAGCTGGATTTTTAACAATGCATATGGTACTTTGATTATCAATAAAAATTGTTGTGTTCATGAAGTTATACACATAATCCAACAATTGATTTTGAATCCAAAGAACTTTGTCCACGGCAATTGGCAGCCAACATATTACTGCATTAGATGAGGTAGCCACAATAGTTTGTTTCTTGCACTGCCAAGAAATCAATCTCTTTCCAAGGAATTGGCAACCTCCGGTTGTAGATCTCCTATCCAGTTTGCACCCATAATCACTATCACTATATGCTTCCACTTAAAGGAGACTCTCTTGGGTACCAAAGGCCTAAATGAGGTTGACCTTTCAAATACTTAAAAATCTTCTTCATTGCATTTAGATGGGAAGCAAGTGGAGTGACTTGATGTCTAGAGCAAGCACTGATAGCAAAAGTGATGTCAGGGCCTAGAACATTAGATACATCAATGAACCAATCATAGATCTGTATAAATGAACATTCGCGGTAGATGCGGTTCATTGTTTGTCTTTGACTTTGGAGCTTCATAAGGTGTTGTGGTAGTCCTGACACTCTCCATTCCAAACTTTTTCAAAATGTTCCTCACATATTTGTCCTCTGATAAAGATACCATCAGGTTTACATTGAACTTGAAGACCTAAAAGAAAGTAAGCTCCCCATTGCACTCATCTGAAACTCTCCCTTCATCAGCTCCTCAAACTCCCTGCACCAAGCTTCTTTAGTGGATCCAAATATGATATCGTCCACATAAACTTGCACAAGAATAATGTCTGTGGAATTCTTCTTCAGGAAAAGTGTTTTATCAATGGCACCTCTTCTATAGCCATGCTTGAGCAGAAATGATGAAAGCCTAGCATACCATGCTCTTGGTGCCTGATGTAGTCCATAAAGAGCTTTAACTACTTTGTAAACATGATGTGGATGATCTGGATCTTCAAAGCCTTTAGGTTGAGTGACATAAACCTCCTCTTCTATTTCACCATACAGAAATGCACCTTTAACATCCATTTGATATACCATAAAACCCATGTAAGATGCATAAGCCAAGAATATCTGTATGGCCTCTACTCTAGAACAGCAGTGCAAACACTTCATCATAATCAATCCCCTCCTCTTGTCTATACCCTTGAGCTACTAATCTTGCTTTGTTTTAATGACAACACCCTTGCATCTCTCTTATTTTTCAATATCCATTTTGTCCCAATAGCATATTTCCCTCGGTAGTGGGACCAATATCCAAACCTGCTGATTTTGGAACTGTTACATCTCTTCTTGCATAGCTTCAAGCCAACTTGAATCTTCCAAGGCTTGAGTGACACTGGTTGGTTCCACTTGAGAGAGAAGCGGTGGCAAGCGGACAATGATCATAGTCTGTGTGATTGTCTCTTTGTTGATTTGAGACATAAGAGATAAAAGCCACTTGACCATATTTAGAACTTGTTATAGTGCCTCTAGTTCTAACAGGTGCATGAGGATCACCAATAATATTTGACTGTGGATGAGCAATGTTGATCCTTTTAGTAGCAGTGGTGTTTACATCAATGGCGATATCAAGATTAGTTGGTTCAAATTGTCATAGGAAGGTGAGGTGAAGACTCCAGCTTTGGGTTGATGATTGCCAAGATCTGAGGGTCTTGGAAGCGTGTATAAGGATCTCCAAGTCTGTAGACACTCTGGTAGAAATGGAAGTAATATCAAGCATCACCTTCAAGATTTGGTGATGATAGGAGAAACAGGATCACTTTCAGTGATTGTGATTTCACGATTGCTTCTCTTGCAATCTCCTCATTCCTCACTTCTAGATTAGCTGCATACTCCTGCTTCTTAAGCCTAGCAATGTCCTCTGCATAATTGGACTCATCTTCACTCTCCTTAGAAGGAATTTTGGAAGTGTCACCTGCAAAATTGTTAGGGGAGAAAGAAGGTACAACAATAGGATGCTCATCATCCTCAAACTTACTATCAGAATCAGCATTCATAGTAGCAGTACTGTCAGTGGGAGACACTTGTATATCTGTATTCTGGTTAGCCACATGTCTAGAATAACCCAAATAGTCGGTTAAGTAATCAAGGTCAAAAGACCAAACATGACCTTGTCCTTGAACATTAGGCTTGTCTTCTAGATATCTCAGGTTCAAAGTCTCCTCTATCTTCTTAGCATTCAAATTGTATACCCTATATGCTTTACTATGAGTCGAATAACCCACAATATAACCCTCATCAGCCTTCTCATCAAATTTACCCAGTGGATCACTAGTATTCAAAATAGTCACTTAGCAACCAAAAGGTTTAAGGTAATGAATAACAGGAACTTTCCCATAGAGAAGTTCATAAAGTGTCTTAAAGTGAGGTCTAGTGATAGATACCCTATTTAGAACATAACAAGTTGTGCCAAGCTGCTTGAGTCCAAAACATGGTGGGTAACTTAGAGTGCAAGCATAGATCTTGCTGCCTCTGTCGAGGTCCTATTTTTTTCTTTCGGCCCACCCCGTTTTGTTGAGGTGTTCTTGGAGTACTATAGTCCCTTTTGATTCCTTTAGACTTACAGAGTTCTATCAAAACGGCATTCTTGAACTCTGTCCCATTATCACACCGGATACCTTTAACCTTTTTGTTCAGTTGGTTTTCAACAAGAGTAATGTACTCTTTTAAAACTGGAGAGGTTTCATCTTTAGTCCTCAAGAAGAATACCCAACAAAACTTGTTATAGTCATCGGTTATAACGGACAAAAATACTTGTGATCTATGCTTGACTTGAGTTGGACCAAAAGATCCATGTGAAGCAGCTGAAGAGGTTCTGAAATAAGGCTCACTGCATTAATAGCTTTGTATGAGGCTCTGTGTTGCTTTCCTTTGTTGCAGGCAACACAGTTTTGTTCATTGGTGAAAACTTTAGAAGGAAGTCCTTCAACAAGACCCAGTTTAGATAGCATGTTAATGGTCTTGAAATTCACATGTGCCATCCGTCTATGCCATTTTGTAGACTCATCCAGGGATGCTTTAGCCACCAAACAAGTTAAATCACCTTCTGGTTGTACATCATTTAAGTTGAATGTGTATAGATTGTGAGTACGAGGAACTCTCAGCAAAATAGATGTATCTTCTGGAAGTTTGAAGTCTTTAGACAGCACAAGACATTCATCCTCAGAGAAGAGTACATTGTTCTTTGTATCACGATTTTGTGAGACTGAGAACAAGTTGAAGTGTTGTAGTTCCTTGACATAGTACACATTTTCAAAGTCCAGTTGAGGTGTTTTGATGGTCCCTTTCCCAGTGATTCTACCATCACTTCCACCAAATGTCACATTGCCTCCTCCTTCAAGGGGTACAAAATCATGCATCATATCTCTGTTTCCTGACATGCTTCTAGAGCAACCACTATCAACAATGCCAACTTCCTTGTTCTTCAGAGGATGATCCTGCAATAACAACAAATAATATACAAAAAGTTAGTACACTATTGAGGCTCAAGTCATTACTGACTTGAACCTGCCTTGTGGATCTTTAGATTGAGGCCATGCAGATTTATAAGATCCACCATTGTTCTTGGGTTTCCATTGAAATTTAGGTCCCTTTTGTGGCCAAGAACAACCTGCTTAGGGCTTCACAGCAGTATTCCAATAACCTTTCCCATCATTCATTGAGTCAACATATCCAGGCCAATAACCATTTTAAAATATGAACTAGTTGGTTGCACATATGGTCTAGCTACATCCTTCTCCAAGGAGAAGGTTTATGAGTGGCTTGTGGAATATAAGGTGGTATAGCATTAACATTAGTCCACATTGGTCTCAATTTCCCAGCACATACACCCATTCTTTGTTCATGAAAATCACAATCCTTAATTAAATGAAATTTACTTCCACACACAAAACATGTCTTCTGTTTAGAAGATTTATTCAAACCAAAAGATGTTCTATTACAAGCAGAAGTATTCAAACCAGAAACATGAAAGGAATTGTTTTTAACATCATTATTATGCAAAGATTTAAAAGACAAGTCTTCAGAGGAAACTGGCTTGGAAGATGAATCTTCAGCAGCAACTCTTAAAGGCTTGTAGGTAGGCTTGGGTGCAGGCATGGGTGAGGTCTTTGGTAGGTCTGACTTATCACTTGAATCACAGCTGGCATAAGAAGTAGACCTTGATCAAAGATTTGTCACTGTCAGAGCAAGAGACAAATCATTAGATGAAGAATCAGGTCTGGCAAGTCTTTGACTTTTGCCATAAAGATGGTGTGATCCATCAAAGTCAACAGTAATGGAAAGGTCAACTGGCATAGGTATTCCTCTAATAGATCCACGTACAGCATGTAGGTCACCTTCTTTAACATAATTAGCTAAGCCTGCTGGTGTAGTTTTACGACCATCATGTCTAGCTTCTAATCCTACATACTTTTTAAAACCTAAACCAATAGCAGAGGTCTCAGATTGACTACCATAGATCTCTCTAGCTAGATTATTACCATATATTAACCATTGTTTATGTCTAGCTATTTCAGCATCTAGTTTTTCTTTCAACACACTGTTTTCAGACACCACATCAGCTCTCAATTTCTCAGACCTTTTTTATTCATTTTTTGTACATTCTAGATCACATTCTAGCACCCTAATCTTTTCATCATAAGCAATTTGATTCTTCTGAAACCAAACCTTTTGTCTTTCTAATGTTTTTAAACTATGTTTATAAGCTTCAACTTCAACATAGCATTCATTATATTTAGGTTTCAAAATATCATATGCTTCCTTAAGTTCATTATAACGTTCACTACAACCAAACAAACAATTGTGTACCTGAGAGATGCCCATCAAGGCAATCTGATCATGCCTATCTTCTGAAGTACAGCTTGCTAGCAACCCAATATTATCACCACCAGGACCATCATCATTCTCAGACTCATGTGACTTCCAGTCGACATTGGCATCCAAAGTGACCATAGCTGCTGAGGATCTAGGCTTCAAAGTTCCAGCATCCCTTTGATTATGCTAATAGGAAGAGTATCTCACCTCATCTCCAGCCTTCCTATCCTTGCACTCTCTGGAGAAGTGACCCATCTGATGACATGTAAAGCACTTGACCTTCTTCTTGTCAAACCTTGCTGGATCTCTTCCTTGGAAACCAAACTTCCTCCCAGCCTTACGCTCAAATTTCTTGATGTCCATAGATAGCATAGCCACTTGCCACTTCAACTTCATCTCTTCCATCTCCAGTGGATCTACTGATCAAAATCCTCATATGCAAGTTCCTGCTGAGGATCATAATCAGTAAAGAAGGATCCAAGCACATCTTCCATTATACCACTAGTTTTAGATTGAGAACTTGATGGAGTGGTAGTGTAAGATGATGATGAGTAAGTTGGGCTTGGAACATGAGTCATCTTTGGATTAGAGGCCCCAACAAATGTTTTATGACTAGCAGTAGTTAATGAACGGAAGGGACTTCGTACATCAGGCTCAAGAGATTTAAGCTTGTTGTACAGCTCATCAAATGTAATCATATCAAGCCCACCTTTAGTTTTAAAGGCAATGCTTACTTGTAACCAGGATTGAGGTAAGGATCGCAAAAACTTGGAA
>OU343222.1:277651269-277729776 GCA_910596185.1 Chrysanthemum makinoi
GTAGGAATTGTAAGTTCCAGAATCAGAATTATCAAGGATGATCATCGATGTTACACTCTTCTTAATGTTGAAAACAACAACATAAAAATGATTGGAGACACGAATCGGGAAAAACGCCTATTTCAACAAAATAAAGGAAAGTTAAAACTCAAATTCAGACTTCTACAAAATTAAATTTCTAATGGAATGAGAAGTTACCAATTCAATATCCGCAAGAGACCTAGAGGCATTGTCATCGTCATTTTTAAAATGAGCAAATCTCCTCACAAAACATATTCCACCGCCATGTTCATCAATAAGTTTTTTAACCATAGCTTCTCTCAGATAAAACAAAAATCATATGCTATTTAATCCTTGAACTAAATCATGTTTATGTGTAAATATCATATATGATTCACTCAAAATCGATATGAATTTGTGTGAATCATGTATGATTACTGTGGATCATATATAAATCTGTAGAATCATATATGATTATTATTCCGATGAGAATCATATATGATTACTCAAGATCATATGTTATTCAATCAGTAATCATATATGATTTATTTAATCTTTATATTCACTACCGAATCATATATGATTAATAAGAATCATATATGATTATTCGTAATCATATGATTATTCAGAATCATATATGATTCTCAATGAATAACTTATGATTCTCATCAAATATGATTCACTTAGATAACATATGAGTAAAAACTTATTGAAAAAGTTGAATTAAAATAAAATAAAATAAACTAACTAACAATACAATTCGTGGGAAAAAAATGCCTTTTTGGTGACGGATCCTTTTTAAGCGATTTTTCATAATTCAAAGACTGCTCTTCAAGAGTCAACAACATTTGCATCTATCCACAAACTTGGTGCCAACCTTCCATATGTTTAAACGATAGACGATACCTCATGGTTTACTTTAACGAGTTTGAAAAACCATTTCACTAAATTAAAACAAAAAAAGGAATTAGAAATGTTATTACATAAATAAAAATAAAGACCAAAACAAATAAAAATAAAGTAAACTTACAACTTATCGCCTCACATTGAAAAACAAGCTATTCCTCAACTCAAACTCAACCCTCTTAAGAAGAGCTTATAACTATCGTCTTTCTATTCATGTATGGTGATGACAGGTAAGAAGATGGCTTAGGAACTCTTTTCTTAGGAGATGAATGAGTAACCACTCATTCAGGAGTGTGAGGACACTCAATGTTAATCGGCTGAACAACCCGAGGCCACTTAATATCATCCTGAATAAAAACAAATTTTTAGTTACAAAAGATTAAAAGAACAAATTATAAAAAGATTAAAAGATGAAAATTTTGTTTTGCTGTGTTACTCGACTTGAAACTTGTAAGATGAAACAGCTAAGAGAGAAGGGTTAAACAAAGTACATCATAATAGGCATCGCAAATACAGTCAATCACCTCTCCGACCCAATCAATATTTGTTTCAAGCCACCGTATACGCTTTAGTAATTATTGGTACTTCCTGCTCATCTTCAACAAATGCCTCGCAAGCCTCGCTTTCCAAATTATCTCCTCAACATCTTTATTGTCACCATCAACTATCACCATCATCGATCCTCCTCCATCTCTTGAATTAAAATCATCAACATGAACATTTCAAATAATGTAACATCTTTAAATACTCCTCCATATTTCTCGTATAATTCAAGAACTTCTTCGCCACTAAACTTTTGTATTAGCCTTTTTTCAAGATCTTCAAGTTCAACCTTCTCACGAGATATGTTTGAAAGCTTGTTTTTAATCATCTTGCAAAAACTCTGAAGATAAAAACAAAATCATATAAGACATGTCACATAAAACTAAAGTGAAAATATTGAATAACATGTCAATTAGTCTTTAGTCATATGTGATTCAAACAGAATCTCATATGATTCAAGTAAGAATCACATAGGATTCAAACATAATTGTATGTGATTCTGTTTGAGTCACATATGATTTTGTCAGAATCACATATGATTCTATCAGAATCACATATGATTTTACTCTAAATCACATATGATTCTCTCTGAACCACATATGATTATGTCAGAATCACATATGATTCTGTCATAATCACATATGATTTTACTCTGAATCACATATGATTCTATCATAATCACATATGATTCTCTCTGAATCACATGTGATTCTGTTTGAATCATATGTGATTGTAGTTCAAACAAATAATTCAAAAAAGACAGGAAAAGAGTCGAACCTGTTTATCGCATAGGAGGCACACAGGAAGTACGAGCCTTGCTCACATTTACACCACCATCATAAAAATCTTCGGTTTCATGTACTTCAGATTCACTCCAATCTCCATGCAAATCCAATTTGCCTATGACTTGTTCTTCAATTTCAAGCTTTTGCGGTAGATTCATCGAAGTTGTGCTCAGTTTCTGGGATAGCGTGACAATAACGGATAACATTAAATCGCTTAAATTTGTGGAATCAAGATACAGGAGTAAAAAAGTAAGAAAATTCACAATAATGAGATCATAAAAAGCATACGCAAAAACAAGAAAACATAAAAAGTATAAACTTACAATCACGGCACAATGGACCAATATAGTAGCCCATTTAAGTCTGGGATCACTATATTTAAGACACCGTAAATGTAACCACACCAATCAATTGGGCAATGTTAGTATTCGGTAATACGCCTAACAATAGTCAAATTAACAATTGCCTTCATTGTATCAGCTTTACCCATCACATTGGCAAATAACATAAGGAAGTTGACTTTAAACATAAAGTCAACTCGCTCTGCGATGACCAACTTTGAAGCAATATGACTAAAGCTCTGATATCCTTCAACTTCATTGGATAAAATTACTTCAACCACAACTTCACAAAAGGATCATCAAGAGATCTCTCGGGTAAATCAAATAAAGAAATTTCACCAAGAGGAATTCCTAAGATCTCATGGATTTTCTCACGAGTGACAAGAATCGTCCCCTTCTCCAATACAAACTCGTAAGTTTCGTTATTAAACTTTGACACCACGAACCTTGCCAAACGAGATGGAAGCGTGTTAATAGAAACCATGTGCAATGAAGAAAAACCAATATCCAAACGAAATATCCCATGTCAACTCAAGATCACGGATTTTAGAAACAAGCTAGAAGGAACTATCCTAGAAAAGAGAACATTAAATTTACTCAAATACTGCCTTTGAATCTGCTCGGCAGTTAGAGGTTTCTTCTTCTTCTCCCATTGAACTGACCAATACACGCCTCCTTCTTTCACTTTAACCTTCTTCTCTGCCTTTAACAAATGCTCCTTCTTAGGTTTCAATAAACTATACCTTCTTCTTCAAAGATTTCTTAGGCTTCGAGACATTTTCTTCTTTTGACTTAGAAAAACGCTTCCTTTTCTTAGTCTCTGAAACATCCTTCATTTTCTTGACACGTTTCTTAGCCCTTTGATCTTTTGATTCGCTATCAGACTTAGAAATCTCTTTCTTAACCTTTGTACTCTCCCTTAACACTTTGATTTTAAAATCTTAATTAACTCCTCATCCCCTTCATTTTCCTCACCCCTGTCCTCTTCACTTCCCTCTTCTTCATTAGAAACATGCCTTTCCTCTTCCTCACCCTCATCCTCACCCTTGCCATCATACTCATCCTCACTAGAACCACCAGACCCACTATCATCTTCACTAGAACCACCAGACCGACTATCATCTTCACTAGAACCACTGTCTTCATCCTCTTGCTCCTCAGACGCTATATTTTTATCAGTGGCAGGTTTTTGTTTACCAAAAGCTTGAGGTTTGACAGTAGGTTTAACAGAAGGTTTGACAGTAGGTTTGACAGTAGCTTGAGGTTTGACAGTAGGTTTAACAACGGTTGATTTAGGAGGAGTCCTATTCTTCATGAGTTCTCCCTTGTCATCTTCGATTGCCGCTTTTGATTGACCTGCATCAAAATTTTAAATGTTAATAACCCGCAAATAATCTACTACAATATGATTGTTAATAACTCAAACATATGATTCTACTATGATTCTAGTAGAATCATATATGATTCAGATAATTATATATATATATATATGATTCTAGCACTATAGATAAGTCATCAATTTTTTTTCAACTCTTCACCCAAATAAGTATGCACAAATATAAATACATGTAGATGACTCTAAATTGTTAAAATCCCTAAAAACAATCTACCATTTAACCATTTAACATGTGCTACTTGTATTGAAACTGATGTAAATAAGCTAATGGAAATAAGCTAAAAGCAAGTAGAAGCTACCAGAAGCTAAAACAATCTAAAACAAGCTAAAACCAAAGGATATCAACCTATTGTAACAATCTAAGAATAGTAAAGCTCAAGTTATAAGCCAAAAGATGCTAATCTGAATCCTAACAGTATTGAACGAAACAACCTTAAACCACTATTTTTAAGCTTTTCTACACGACTGTGTTCAAAAGTTTTCTGCAAATTACAAATTGGAATCTCAAATTAGTACAGCTAAGAGCTTAAAAGATGAAGGAAAACTTATGAGAGGCTTATGAAAGCTTCTGAGTAATCCTTGAAAAGGGTCACTCAGCCTAATAGTTGCTGTCACAGGGCACTATAGTGCCAAACTGTCCACTTAAAGCCACTGATAAGCTAATCTAGAAAAATCTTAAAATTAATCTAAAAAAAGTAGCTTATGTAATACCAACCAAATACTAAATTTCCAAAATCTCAGTTGAATTGAATTAGAAATGAAGAAATTAAAAGTCACTAAATGAAGCTAGTTAAAACTGTTTTGTGGTTTTTGACTTTTAAAGGAAAACTTTGAATTTTGACTTTTATGAAATTTAACTACTTCTAAATCATCAAATGATATATTAAGCTAACTTAAGACATGATTAAGCTAACTAGACTAACTTTAAACCTAGATGATGGCTTATGCAAGTTTTAACTAAGCTGATGTGCAGTAAAGAAGTGCAAACTCAAATGTTGACTATCCTATGTATGACAATGCAAAACAACAGCCTAAATTACCTAAATATAACTAATAGTGACCACTGCAACTAAAATTAATCACTAAATGGACCTCTACCTTAGCTAACTGATCTAATCCAAACACCCTTGATAACACAATATTTGATTATTTATCAAAGAAAACTATAACAATCTAACAAATCTAACTCTAAAATAGAATCAATCACACATTTAAGATCTAATCTATGCAGATAAACTAATCAAATCAGTCAAGAACATTAGTTTGCAAATGATGACAGGCTAATTCAATTTAACATGCAAATGAACAAATCAAGCTTGTGTAAACTTCTAACTACTCACAATAGCAATAATGACAGTGAATGTCAAGTGCTAAATGACAGTAAATTACATATATCATAAACAGATCATATATGATTCTGAATCATATAACTAAAATAATCATATATGCATAAATTAAAAATGTTATAATCATTATCCAAGTGATTCTTATCTAAACTGAAATCAAACTAAAACAACCAAAATATACAATAAAACAATTATAATCATTATCTAAGTGCGTCTACTCATAATCATTTTGAAAAAAAACCATAATATAAAAAATATAAAAATTACCAAAGAACAACACCCCTATTTGAGCTTCGATGATGAATCTCTTCGCTATCCTTAGTCGCTACTATTTCAAAGACGTAAATCCATTATTCATATGATTTGGGGGAAAAATTAGGGTTTGGTGTGAGTGATTTAATGAGAGAAAATTAGGTATGAGAGTGAAGCGTGTTAATGAGAGTGTGAAGAGTGTGGTGTGATAAATGACCAAGTCACCCCTGAGAGGTATAATTAAATTTTATAATTATTAAATTACAAATAGCCATTGGATGATATGTGTAACATATTGGATTTCACAAACACACTAAACCATAAGATCAAATAGGCGTATAATGAGTTCTAGATAGAGAAAGTTAGAGGTTTAGGGAACTTTAGTGAGAGAAAGAAAAATCTTATTATGAGCTCCAACTCTCTACCTTGGGAGGTAGAGAGTATTTATAGTACTTACATATAACGCCACCTGACGGGTGGATCAGCATACAATGGGTAAAGACCACCGTCTTCACTCAGTTACTTAACTAAATACTACTTAACATTAATAACTACGACTACGAGCTTTCTAACGAATACATATACTTGAGGTGACCGAGTCTTTAACTATCGGATTTTCTAAATCCTAACAATCTCCCCTATGGAGGTCACCTCAAACACACATTAAATTACATAGAAAACAAACAGATATTACATTAAGATTGTTCTTGAATTCTTGTTTATGTTCTTTGCTCAGAGTCGTAGTCTTTGATTCTTCATTTTTGCATGTTTGGATAATCTGAGTGGAGGTCTTTAACTGATCCACATGATATTGAGTTTTGAGCCAGCCTTTGAGATCATCAAACATTACATTTCACTCATCCATTGTGGTGTTGGTATTATGTGATGTTGTGATATTTGGACCGACATGCTCACATTATGGATCATGAATTATTCATATCGAGTAGCGAAGCTTTCGTTGATTCATGATATTGGCACCAAATAGCAGTAGCATGGAGTGATAATATCAGAGTCATTGATGCACTAATCATGATTTCTTTAGACATAAATGTGTTGTGTGAGCATGCGGCTATGGATTGACCGCTCCATTCCGATCAATCGCAAACGTCCGGTGTACCGCGATAAGACAGCGTTAGTAAAAAAGCGCACGAAAAAGTGCTCATGAATTGAGGTACACGGCCCACGGTTCCTCGCTGATCAAGACATAGTATGCGCTGTGATCGTATATTCGAAGAATTTTCGACAGGTTTCATGCTTCAATGCTTCAAAACCGAACGCCTCAAAGAAGACAACACTGAGTGAGTGAATCAACAAACGAGATTCACCGATTGATGAAAAGAGATTTGAAAAACAATCGTGTATCGCTCAATAGAAATTGTTTTCGCAATACATGAAGGTTTTAATGAAAATCAATTATCAATCATAAACACCTTTTATTTGAGAAATAAGTACACAGTCGATGTGCTAAAGAAAAGAGTTATTAAGCACAACGACCGGTTTTTCAAAGGTATCCGCCAATCCATAACTGAACCGTGATTGATTCAAAAGATTGAATCGCCCCATTGTTTTGTTCAGTTGTCACATGGTTGATCTATTTGATAGATCTCACATGCCACCCACCGGGAGCTTGTTTGATGTTGGCTTCCGAAGGCTTTCCATCTTCATTGTGAATATGTTTACATATCACTCGGATGTTCTGGCAATACAAGGATAATGCGTGGAGACTAAGATATAATCTCTTTCCACATTGTGTGAAACAGAGAGTCTTCATTGAAAGTGTCCTAATGAGATTTTTTGATGATCTCATGGCTCTAGACTCAATTGTGCATATTTGGATCCTATATCGGAGACTAGGGAGAGGGTCTCCTTCTTCAATATCAAAAATCACTAAGAGAAAGTCGATAGATAATGCCTGCCTCTCGTGAGAATGAAACAAGTCCTTTTAAGAGGAACTTGAGTGGTTTGGGAAGTTGAAGTGCAGTGGCCACGGGTCCATGACGTCTTGTCTTCAATACCGATGTTACCTTGGTAACCATCAGTAGTATATGAATTGAACCCGGTTTCCGCCCTAAAGTTGAATAAATGGAGGGCTATTTCTTTTCACCCTTTTTCATATTCAATTCTTTTTCATTCTTCAACCCCTTCAGTGCTTACCGAGACTTCATTACTAGAACCTTGTTGGGTTTATTCCAGTGCTAGCTCAGTCTTAGTCCAAGACTCTTCCCATATCTCACTTTTCTCCTTTTTTCATCATACCTAAAGACTTCTACACTATCTAGTGGATTGTCCCTGGGTAGATCCCTCCGGTTCTGGCGGATCATGGGAATGAATACCTAACCTAACCATCCTTATATCACCATACATAAAGTAAATTTGGTCGGTCTTTTGGTATTGTTCATCTGCCATTGGAACCAATTGAAAACCATTTGAAAATCAATCAAGATACTTGATATAGAATCAAAGCATTTTGTATCTTAATTGTTTTGATATTTTAGAAATGCTCCTCTTCAACATATGCATGAAAATTTAGAAATTGTTTAGCACATGGTGGCAAGAGATCTTTGAAATCGTTAGATTAAGAGTGAAAGGTCCAATCTTTTGATTAACATTTTCTAAAATGATCATCATCACTTCCCAATCAATTTGAGTAGATAAAACATTTTGAGGAAGGATGAGGTTTTTAAAAGTTTGCTCCCCTCAATATGTGCCTCGAATTTTGAAAGAGTTTTGCACATATTAGAGGGAACCTACACTTAGAGACAATTCATCACGCTTCAATAATTGAGGTTTAAAATAGATGCTCCCCCTCAACATGTGCATGGAAAATTTGAAATTATTTGTCACTTGTGGGGATGCAAACATGCTGATCACTTATGAAACCATCTATCGAATTATCAGTTTAAATCCAATTTAAATCACAAATTCTCCCCGATCACAATTATCAAATTATTTGAGATTTGTGATCTTCAGAGATTTAAATTGATTTTGAAAGCTTTTAAGGAGAATTGTGACTTGATTATGAAAGCCTTTTAACTGATAAGGATTGGATTTTGAGACTTTAAACTCCATTGATTAAACATGCATAATTATCTTTTGAAAACATAATAATAACCAAGGTCTGAACCAATTGTGTAACATTTTGTAAACCATTTAGAGTAGACCTTAATCATTTAAGTGCAAATTGTTTGAAAAGAACACTTTTTGATTTAATTGAAAAATCATTATCTCCCTCAATCAATGACGAGAGTTGTTGATTGAGGAATTGAGATTTTGACACTTGATAAGTTCTTTGATTTTCAAAAATAGAGTCCTATGTTTTCAAAACAATTGAGTTTTCATAAGATTACAAATATTTTTCAGAGGAATCTTTAGAAGGAAAAATATTTGAAGTTAAATATTTTTCTTGTTGATGACAAACATTTGTTTTAGAATCGTAGCATTGGTTTAAAAAAAGAGATAAAGCATGGCTCTTTTTCTTTTTTTGAAAAGCGGGTTATTGCCCTAAATGACAATAAACCATTGTTTCTTTTCTCCCCAATTTTTTTTTATTTTTTTTAAAAGAATTAACAACATCTAAAGTCCCGGTCATTCTTTTGAATGACAACATCAAGACCATAGATATAATCGAATCGAGAGAAACATGACAAAGTGACAATATTTTTTGAGAATTTTTCGAATTTTTCAAAATTTTAAGGATTTTGAAAGTTTTATATTTTTCTATTTGATTTTTAAGGTTTTGTAGTTTTGTATTTTGTTTTTCAATAAATATATACAAGAGATAGATGAAGAAAAGATTTTACTCCTCTTCTTCTTGAAGGCGCTTTGAGTGTTTCTGGTTGAAGGCTCTAAGACCAAGTCGAAGAATAAACTCAAAACGCTCTTGGAAGTTTTTGGTGAAGATGTTTGCTAACTGGTATTCAATCCTTACAAAATATAGTTCCACTACACCTTTTTCACTTGTCCCTGATGAAATGATGTCGAATGTCGATGTGCTTTGCTCTTGAGTGTTGAACGTTGTTGCATTAGAGCAATAGCACTTTTATTATCACAAAGACAGAGGGATTTTGTTGAATTCAAAGCCATAGTCGATAATTGGGATCTCATCCATAAGATTTGAGCACAACAAGATGACATGGCTATGTATTCAGCCTCTCGAGGAAATAGAAGTACTCATTTGCTTCTTTGAAGACCAAATTTTACAAGCTTATCACCCAAAACCGAAAGCACCTCCGCATCATTCTCGACGAGTATCTTGACATCCCCGCATGATCAGACTGTGATAGGTCGTTAGTGACATACCGGTGTCCTTCGGGTACCAAAGTCCCATATTGATGGTTCCTTGGAGATACCAAAAGACCCGTTTAACCGCCTCAAGGTGCTTTTAGTAGGCTTAGCCCGTATCTAGACACATGCAAACAAATAACAAGATGTCCGGGTCTACTAGTCAGTGAGGTACATCAGATCCAATCATACTACTGATATTTTGTTTGGTCTACCATGATCCCTCGAGTGGTCCTCATCTAGTTTAGTAACGCTCAATCATGGGAGTGTTGATGAGTGTGTAAATACTCATCATTTTTGGTCAACTTAACCCAAAACAATTAAAAACACTCGTAAATGCATCAAAAATAATGAAAATATCCCAAAATTGTGTTTTATATGTTTTAAATGCAAATGAGTAAAAACAAATAAAAACTAACAAAGTTTGCTTAATTGGCGCTTCATCTCCCTCTAACTTTCAAAAATGGCAAAACAAGTCCCCGGATTTTTAAAAATGGAAAATATTATTTATGGTCCTTGGTTAATAAAGTTTGTAATCTATGGTCCTTATGAATTTTGAAGTTGCAAGATCACACCTTGAAGAATTGGAAAATTACACATTTGTTCCTTGTGATTAATACCTACCAAATCCTGCCAAAATAAAATACCCAAAACAAAACATAAAACCCTTTTACCTCTTCTCCTAACCCAAAACCCAAGAATAAAATGATGGCTTCAATAATCTTTCCCTCCCATCTCACTGACACACTCAACCTCTCTTTTTCCTGCTTTCCTTCCCCACTCAACCTCCATACCACCTCTACCCATTCATCACCTCCCACCCCCTCATGGCGAGAGAAAGAAGACAAAGAGCCTGACAAAAAAAAAAGCACACCAAGAAAGAGAGGAAGACATCTAGTAGTAGTATAAATACATTGTAGCCTTGAATCTATAAAAAAGTAGTTAGTTTTTTTTTAGTTTTAATTTAGTTTTTAGTAGTAGTCTAGAAATCTTGTTCTAGTCCCAATTTTTAAATCTACATTTTGTCATTTTTAATTGCACTTTTAATTTCCAAGTAATGCAATTTTATTAATTTTTCATGTCTTTATGCTAATTTACTTTTCTCGTTCATGTCCCTATTTTGCCATTCTTTAAAGTGTGTTGTAAGTTGTTTCAATTCGCTTTAAAGTTGGTTGAAGGTGGCAAAAGTAAGTTTTCTTAAATCTCAAACTCATGTAAAACGCTTTTCTAGTTTCTTCGCCTAATAGGTTGTTTGGATTAGCTTGGTTTGTGGGTAAAAATAAAAACCATTTTTGACCCATGTATGTTCTTGAAATAGTGTGTTTAAGTCAAAATTGCAATTGTGTTTAGTTATTAATAAGTTTCTTGTCCCAAATTAAATTTTAGAAATAATTTTCCCAAAAAGCAAATCTCACCTTGATGTCATGATTGTCCTTATTTTAGCCTAATTTTAGATAAGTTTAAGTTAGTTCTAGGTATTGATCTTTTTAGCATAAGTAGTTAGGAGTATGGGAATAAGGTGTTTCACCTTATCCTGGGAGTACCGCTAATTGGTCACTTAACTTTGCCTTCAATGTCACCTCTAAATAAAAAGAAATTTGGTTTTCAGCTTTAAAAGCCAAGACAAGATCGTGCCTCGAAATGGCCGTTTTATGTTTTTTCTCACTTATTTGATGTTCAAGGTTGTAAAATGGATCTTTCTTAAGTCATGTTTGATTCTCGTGGGAAGCTTTTGTGCTTATTTTATAAGCACTCAAGTACTTTTCCGTGCCACTGAATCGAGTCCCAAATGATAATGCTTTTGAGTTCAAGTTCGTGTAAGTTGTGGTTGTTTTAGCTTAATCGTTAGGATAAGTAGTTAGTAGCACTAGGATTATGTTTCTAAGCTTAATATGAAGGTAGGATAGCTTATGTTCGCTTGTTTTTGTCTTTTAAACCGCCACATCAGCCTCCCTAACATCCGCCACATCTACAAAATTCCTAGTTATTCATTTTAGCTTTTAACTTATGTTTTGTGGGGCAAAAGCTTGGCCCCCCGCCTTGTCTTTAAGAATCCAAAAGCTCATAAGCTCACCCCTTTGTAGCTTAGTTAGAATAAGCTCAAAGACACCACGTTAGGGGTCTTTTAGGTACAGCAAAAACCCCCAAACAAGCAGCTACACATCTTTTGCTTATTAATAGTCTCCTTTGTGCTTATTTAGATATTTTAGGATCCATAGGTTGATTTAGTTTAGGATTAGTTTAATTATTTGCTTATTAGTGCTTAATGTGTAGCTTTTATAGCTTGTTATTCTATCTTTTTGTAGCTTAGGAATTCCCTAGTGTAACTCTTGCTCACTGACTTCCCACTTTTATTTTTCGCTTTTATTCCTTCATTTCTAGCTTTTTATAGTTTGTACCTTAGCATGCCATTTTATTTTGTAATTCACAAGTGCTTGTTATTTGCTCTTCATGCTCAAAATGTGGAAGGAGTAAGCTGGTTGTGTGTCGCAGAAACAAATAGCTTTTAAGCCGTTACATCAGCTTAGTAAAAGCTTCAAGAATAAAGTTTTCACAAAAAAGATCACTTTGACTCGCCTTTATCTTCCAAAGTTCAAAATCAAAAAAAAAAAGAAGTGAAATAGCAATTTTTGCATAACTTTGTGGAATTTTCACAGATTCATCTTAAGTCTATTTGAGCTGAAATTTGGGATACAAGATCTTTGGTTGGTGATCTACAGTATTTTTTAGTTTATTTTTGTGATTTTTCTAGATAGCTTAATATAGTGCTTAAAGTAGGGCCTAGAGGTCGTGTGACATATAGTTATAAAAATCGGTCGTAGTTTTTTTTCTCGTAGTTTGTGCTTTTACTTCCTAATCAGTTGCATTAGCTCATTTTAGGTTAGATTTAGGCTTTAGTAGCTTATGGTAGCTTATAGTTAGCTTTTAGCTTATTTCAAGTGCTTATTTAAACCGCTTATTTGCCCAATTCAGCTTATTAGTGGGCTTATTTAACTTTTTATATTTTTCCCATGCTTAGTATAATATTTTAGATTTTCCCTGAAAGTCTCATAATTTTTACTGTTCATTTGTTATTTTTCTTAATTTTAATTAGTTTAAATTAGTTTTTAATCAATAATAATTATTTAAAAAGTCTAAAAAATATATTTTCAGTTTTAAAATAACTTTTATAATATTTTAGATTTTTCTAAGTCATAATTTCACTTTTCTAGCTTTATTTCATATTTTCTTATATTTTAAGGTATTATTAAATAGTTAAAAATAGTTTTTAATTAATAATAATTAAATAAATAGTCATAAAATAATTTTATTTTTCCAATAATTTTCTTGCATCATTAGGATTGTAAAAAAATGTATTTTCCATATCCGTAGGTATTTTACTTTATTTTACGTTTTATTTCGTACGTACGTAATTTTAATTAAACGTACGTTTTAGGTTTTAATCGCTAATCGCTTTTAAATATAGAATTAAAATGACTTCAAAGTCTTTATTAGATTTAACCTCTTAGTGTAAAATCAATCGAACCTTTTCCTGTTCAATATTCACCATCACGATTCGTTACGTTTTACACCTCGTTGGGACTTAACGACCTGGGAAACACTATACTCTCCGGACTTAATTGCATTTTGTTCTGAGTCGCTTGACTTTTATGGTTGACCATTCACAAGTGGTTGACTAATAAAAGATAGACCGCTTCGAGCGAATCAAATTTTGCGCCGCGCCGGGAGCTGTAATAATTATCTTACGTTTTGCGCATTAGTGATTTGAATATTCACTCCTTGTTCATACCATCTATATATGTTTATATTTTCTTATAAAAATCCAAAAATCCAAAACATTTTAAAATCAGTTTTCAACAAACACAAAAACCCCAAAAGATTTTCTTTCTTATTTTTACAAAATGTTTTTCAAAAATACCAAAAATATTCCTCTTACCCTCTTACCCTTTTTGATTCTTTATCCCTTTACCCTCTATCCATTTGATTCTAACTTCTACTATTCTCATGGAATCTCGACTACGACTCGAATTCTGGAACGAATTTGAAAAACTTCATACTTTATCACAAATGTCAAGAATTCGCGTTGTTCGTGATGATCCATTAATTCGCGAGGGAAATGGAACGAAACCGGGTGACAAAGGACCGTACTTCCCTCTGATAATGGAAGTGCTAAATACGCCCAACCTACGGTTATCCAAAGATCTAACCCCTCAATTGCTCTTAAGCCGTCTAAAATTGATCCTAAACTTTCACAATTTACTAAAAAGCAATCATGCATTTAGACCCGGTGATAGCAAGAATGACTTGCCTAATCTTCACGTTTCTCAAGAACCCGAACCAGAGACCATAACGGAAGTGGTGGAAATTGCTAGCTCTCGAGACACCACTTGTCCCACCTCCGGATTTTTCAAAATGTTCTTCGAGACTTGATAGTCATTCGGATCACCATGTTGGTTTTGTTGATTCTTTGAATGAACCATTCCTTCTCATAACTCTCAAATGGAATCGTTTATTCCTTGTGTCGGTTGTGGTGAGCCTCTTTTTGATTCACCATGTCGCTGTGTGTAATGCGGTGTACAAGTGGTAATGATATTCGAACGGAGTTGTTTGTTTTGTGGTTCGAGGAATTCATTTGATTATGATCCTAATCTGAACTCATTTAACGACCCTCAAATTTTTCCAACTACCCACCACGTTCGACTTATCTTCATATAATCAACATAATCTGCTGTGGAATTTTGTGGAGGTCCTCACCAAGGATTTGAGTGTCAATCCGGAAACACGTTTGCCTATGAACAGTTTTCAATGGATGCTTAACTTTGGTTATGACCAATATCCATATAATTCGCCATCCGGCTCAACAGTTTTACTGTTGTGAGAATTGTGGAGGTCCTCACGATAATTTTCAATGTCAACCGTGGAATCAAAATTACTATACTTCCTGTTTTGACAATTTCCAACCTCCACACACACCATACGGTTCAAACTCCACCGAGCCGTTGTTTCAAAGAAATTTCCCAAGATTTTGAAACCGCCAATGAAAACACTTGATGATATGATTCAAAACTTAAGAATCAAGTGAGTGGTGAAAACCATGGGAGAATTGCTAGCCGAAGAACAGAGGCTCTCGCAAATCTAGGGAAGAATTATTAGTCCTAGAGCATGCGTCTACATGCTCCCAATTTCTAAGGCAGCCTCTTTATGATGATGAAGAGGAGAGTTTTTATTCTTTTAAGAATATTATTTCTCAACTCCTCGGTCATGATATCCCAGCCAGTTGAGATTCCATCTCAAACAATCCTATCACACCCGGCTCCTACCACTCTCAACACGGGGACGAGCTTCTTGACACCGTTCTCTGAAAAGGAATCGGACGAATTCATAAAGTCTAGTGTTGAGAACCTTGTCCCAATCCCGCGAGAGTCACAGGGAATTTCTGATCATATGTGTGATTCTTCTTCCCCTCTTGAGTGTTCAAACGATCAATTTGAGACTTTCTTCGATGGTAGCGAAGACTGTGGTTTTATGGAAACATTGAGTATGTTGAGGCATCACTTCCAACAACTGATGTGATCATCTTCTTGAGGAGTTCACCGATGAACTCACTCACATCAATCCACTTTCATCTGGAAGTGATGATGGTCTTTGATTTCAAGACGATCCGAGAGATTGAAAGTCTCCTTGATAATGATCGCTCACTACTTCTTATCCCAACAAATTCCAATAGAGAATGATCACTTTGTTCCCGAAACATTCAAAGCTACTCTTTCACCAACTCTATTTGAATTCGACTCAATTCACTTTTAATTTCTCGAGAACCACTTTTGATACTCAGATTGAGGATAGTAATGAGTCCACAATGGAACAAGAGTTCACAAATTCACATCATGTGAATGATTCTCTTCATGAGGAGTTCATCGGTGAACTCACTCATATCATGACTCGCCGTAGTATGATCGCTGGATGGCAAAAATCATGATCGTGGGGAAAAGTTCTCAATCATGAGAGTTTGTATTTCTATGACAAATTTTACAACCCTCCCTCCCGAGATGCTTTCCAAACCAAAGAGCTCAACCGATAACATCCAAACGAGTGCAATCTGACTGATCCCGAAAGAAGATCTTATCATGATCGCCATCATGATTTTCCTTCTTTTCTTCACCTACCTCGGTGACTTGTTCACTCCTTCGAATGAAGACACTATCTTTGACCCCGCATTTCATTTATTATTTGTGAGCCGGATCTATGTATACCTCATCGGTGTGGAACTTTCACGCACTTCAATGTTTATACAAACATCTTGAATGAAAGTCCGATGGAGATTGTCTCTTCCACTTATCATGAACAAATGAATTTTAGTCAAGAATCAAAAAACAAGAGGTTAAACATGGGTTTTCACCCATGTGTACCACCCTAGTGTGGGGAGTTGCCCCCCGCTGTTGTATATAAAGTTTTAAAAAATATATATATAAAAAATAAATAAAAAAAAATAAAAATAAATAAATAAATAAAATTCAAATAATGGCCGTAGTATTTCCCTTTTACGTTCTATGTTTCGGCATAACCGCCGGTACTTTGAATATTGAGGGCAATATTCATTTCTAGTGTGGGGGGAATTCTCACTAATTTTATCATGTAATTATACCACCCACCCCCATTTTACAATTTTTGGGAGTAAGTGTTTTGCACTTACCTCAATTTTACGGTTATCAATCCGCCATGTTCAACAAACAAAAGGATTGGCTAATCCGTGAGCAAACGCTCTTGGTAAAGATATCTCAAACTGCTGACGGCTTGCAATTTGCCCAAAATTGTATTGTGTTCAAATTTCACCATATCTTTAATTAGTGAAGAGTTGTCTAGCCCGCAAGTTTATTGCTTGTGGTAAAGGCATTTGGAAACCATAATTGGTAATCACCACCAAAGATATTTTATCTAAGAGTTATTAGTCCGTATAAAACTCGTAAAGACAAATCAAATCCTTTGAAAGTCTGGTGATTTGCTCAAAATCATTTGGTTATCATTGTACAAGGTTCTTACTTGAACTCAAAACAATTGGCTACTCCGTAAGTAATGGCTTTTGCAAAGAGATTCAAATCCATTAAGTTTTCTCAAAAGATTGCTAGGGACTAGCAATAGTTTAGTGTGGGGAATTGATGAGTGTGTAAATACTCATTATTTTTGGTCAAACAACCGCAGAAAACATTTAAAACACTTAAATGCATCAAAATACTGAAAATATCCCAAAATTGTGTTTTATATGTTTTAAATGCAAAATGAAAACGCCTAAAAACGAACAAAGTTTGCTTAATTGGCGCCACCCCTAACTTTCAAAAAAATGGGCAAAACAAGTCCCCGATTTTAAAATGGAAAATATTATTTATGGTCCTTGGTTAATAAAGTTTGTCATCTATGGTCCTTATGATAATTTTGGAAGTTGGCAAGATCACACCTTGAAGAATTGGAAAATTGCACATTTGGTCCTTGTGATTAATACCTACCAAACTTGCCAAAATAAAATACCCAAAACAAAACATAAAACCCTTTTACTCCTTTCCCCTTCTCCTAACCCAAAAAACCAAGAATAAAATGGCTCAATAATCTTTTCCCTCCCATCTCACTGACACACTAACCTCTCTTTTCCCTGCTTTCCCTCTTCCCCACTCAACCTCCATACCACCTGCTACCCATTTACCCATCACCTCCCCACCCCCTGCGACAGAGAAAGAAGACAAAGAGCCTGACAAAAAAAAAAGCACACCAAGAAAGAGAGGAAGACATCTAGTAGTAGTATAAATACATTGTAGCCTTGAATCTATAAAAAAGTAGTTAGTTTTTTTTAGTTTTAATTTAGTTTTTAGTAGTAGTCTAGAAATCTTGTTCTAGTCCCACTTTTAAATTCATTTGTCATTTTTAATTCGTACTCTTTAATTTCCAAGTAATGCAATTTTCAGTTTTTATTAATTTCATGTCTTTATGCTAATTTACTTTTCTGGTTCATGTCCCTATTTTGCCATTCAGCTTAAAGTGTGTTGTGTTGTTTCAATTCACTTAAAGTTGGTTGAAGGTGGCAAAAGTAAGTTTTCTAAATCTCAAACTGTTGTAAAACGCTTTCTAGTTTCTCGCCCAATAGGTTGTTTGGATTAGCTTGGTTTAGGTAAAAATAAAACCATTTTGACCCATGTTGGGTTCTTGAAATAGTGTGTTTAAGTCAAAATTGCAATTGTGTTTAGTTATTAATAAGTTTCTTGTCCAAGTATTCTGTTTAGAAATAATTTTCCTAAAAGCAAATCTCACCTTGATGTCATGATTGTCCTTATTTTAGCCTAATTTTAGATAAGTTTAAGTTAGTTCTAGGTATTGATCTTTTTAGCATAAGTAGTTAGGAGTATGGGAATAAGGTGTTTCATTTATCCTCGGGAGTAATGCTTAATTGGTCACTTTAACTTTGCCTTCAATGTCACCCTCTAAATAAAAAGAAATTTGTTTTTCACTTAAAAGCCAGTACAAGATCAAGCCTCGAGCAAATGCTCTTATGTTTTTTTCTACCTTATTTGATGTTCAAGGTTGTAAAATGGATCTTTCTTAAGTCATGTTTGGATTCTCGTGGGGAAGCTTTTAGTGCTTATTTATAAGCACTCAAGTACCTTTCTCGTGCCACTCTAACTGAGTCCCAAATGCATAACGCTTTTGAGTTCAAGTTCGTAAGTTGTGGTTGTTTTAGCGTTAATCGTGTTAGGATAAGTAGTTAGTAGCACTAGATTATGTTTCTAAGCTTAATACGGTAAGGATAGCTTATGTTCGCTTGTTTTTACCTTTAAACCGCCACATCACCCCACATCCGCCAACATCTACGTTCTAGTTTATTCATTTTAGCTTTTAACTTGGTGTTTTCAGGGGCAAAAGCTGGCCCCAGCTTGTCTTTAAGAATCCAAAAGCTCATAAGCTCACTCCTTGTAGTTTAGTTAGAATAAGCTCAAAAGACACTACGCTAGCTGTTTTAGGTCCCGTACAGCCAGCTACACATCTTCTTTTTGAGCTTATTAATAGTCTCCTTTGTGCTTATTTAGATATTTTAGGATCCATAGGTTGATTTAGTTTAGATTAGTTTATTATTTGCTTATTGTGCTTAATGTGTAGCTTTTATAGCTTGTTATTCTATCTTTTTGTAGCTTAGGAATTCCCTAGTGTAACTCTTGCCTATCTTATTCCCACTTTTATTTTCGCTTTTATTCCTTCATTTCTAGCTTTTTATAGTTTGTACCTTAGCATGCCATTTTATTTTGTAATTCACAAGTGCTTGTTATTTGCTCTTCATGCTCAAAAGCCAGAAGGAGTGTTTGGTTGGTGCTGACGTAAACAGCTAGCCTTTAAGTCGTTACATCACTTAGTGAAGCTTCTCAAGAATAAAGTTTTCACAAAAAGAGTCACTTTGACTCGCCTTTAATCTTCCACAAATCAAAAAAAAAAAAAAAAGAAGTGAAATACAATTTTTGCATAACTTTGTGGAATTTTCATGCATTCATCTTAAGTCCATTTGAGTCGAAATTTGGGATACAAGATCTTTGGTTGGTGATCTACACTAGGTATTTTAGTTTATTTTGTGATTTTTCTAGATAGCTTAATATAGTGCTTAAAGTAGGGCCTTAGAGGCCATTTGGCATATAGTTATTAAAATCCGTCGCGAAGTTTTTTTCTCAGAAGCTTGTGCTTTTACTCCTAATCAGCTTGCATTAGCTCATTTTAGGTTAGATTTAGGCTTTAGTAGCTTATGGTAGCTTATAGTTAGCTTTTAGCTTATTTCAAGTGCTTATTTAAACTGTTTATTTGCCCAATTCAGCTTATTAGTGGGCTTATTTAACTTTTTATATTTTTCCCAGGCTTAGAATAATATTTTAGATTTTCCTGTAAAGTCTCATAATTTTTACTGCTCATTTATATTTTTTCTTAATTTTAATTAGTTTTAATTAATAATAATTATTTAAAAAGTCTAAAAAATATATTTTCAGTTTTAAAATAACTTTTATAAAATTTTAGATTTTTCTAAGCTTTAATTTCACTTTTCTAGCTTTATTTCATATTTTCTTATATTTTAGGGTATTATTAAATAGTTAAAATAGTTTTTAATTAATAATAATTAAATAAATAGTTATAAAAATATTTTTATTTTTCCAATAATTTTCTTGCATCATTAGGATTGTAAAAATATATTTTCCATGTCCGTAGGTATTTTACTTTCTTTATTTTACGCTTTATTTCGCACGCTACGTAATTTTATTTAAACGCACGCTTTAGGTTTTAATCGTAATCGCTTAAATATAGAATTAAAATGACTTCAAAGTCTTTATTAGATTTAATTTTCTTAGTGTAAAATCAATCAACCTTTTTCCTCGCTCAATATTCACCCATCACGATTCGTATTACGCTTTCACACCTCGCTAGACTTAACGACCCGTGGAACACTATACTCTCCCGGACTTAATTGCATTTTGTTCCAGCTATTGACTTTTATGGTTGACCATTCACAAGTGGTTGACTAATAAAAGATAGACCGTTCGGAGCGAATCAAGTGTCAACAGGGTCACTTGAATTAAATCCAAATTTTCTTTAAAATCTCATTTGCATATTTAGATTACAACAACAACGAACCCAATCCCGCCGGGGCAGGGTATGGGATTTGCATATTTAGATTGATTTATGAAAATGCCTCCGGGACTTTGAGAAATTTGTAATCCTAAGAAAAATGACATTTGTCCCATCATTGACATTTGAAATTTAGAACCCATTACTTTTGAAAAACGGTCACATCATTGGGGTCGTCCGAGGCAAAAGATGATATCATCAACATAAATTTGAACATGAATTAAATGTTTGCCTGACTTCCTAGTGAACAATGTTGGATCAATCGCTCCTTTGTGAATCCGTAGATAGAAGAAACTTTGATAGCGTATCATACCATGCCCTTGGAGCTTGCTTCAATCCGTAAAGAGCCTTCAAAGCGATAGACGTGAGTAGGATGCTTTCTGATTCACAAAGCCTTCAAAGCCGACGCATCGACTTCTTTAAGATCTCCGTTCAGAAATTCCGGCTTTTACATCCTTCTCGATAGACTACCATGTTCTTACTGGCAGCATTAGCCAAGAATATTCTGATTGCCTCAATACGAGCAACATGAGCAAATGATTCTTCAAAGTCAATACCCTCCTCTTGACGGTATCCTTTAGCAACCAATCAAGCCTTGTTCTTTAAGACATCACCATGCTCATCAAGTTTCACTTTGAAGATCCATTATAGAGCAATGATCATAGACAACTGAGCAGTACTAATTCCCATACATCAAGTCGATCAAACCCATGAATTTCTTCTTGCATGGCATTGAACCAGCTGTCTTCATTCATGGTCGTTTTAATGTCTTTTGGTTCGACCTTAGAGAGTACGGAGTTGAAGAAGCACCATAAGGCAATATTGCTAGTTGTTTCCGTGTGGATACCTGGCGAGAGGGTTTCCAATGATGTTGTCCAATGGATGATCATGTGTCCATTTTCTAAGGTGTTCATGGTTGTTGTTGAACCGGTAGCGTAGTCGATGTCTCTTGATGAAGATGGTTCGATGATGATTCAGGAGCAAAGATATTTTCAAATGGAGCATCTTCGGGAGTTGCAAAGGGATTAACTTCTTCATTGATGCCAGAAACAATTCCATGATGTATATTCGAAGATTGAAGATTTATTGATGAGACAAAGGATCACAAAGCAGGCTTCTTGACTTAATGATATTGAAACCAAGGGTTGACTTCATTCACAGGATATGAGCGCCTCGTTGATGGAATTGACAGTTCATTAGCACATGGCTCATAGTGTTTATCAAACATCGGATCAAACAATTTCTTCAAATCATCTTCACCGAGGTACATATGGAGTAGCCGGAGAGGAATTTGGTACAAGGGATGAACCAATGGGATTTTTGAAGCGCGGTCCGAACTGGGTTGTCCAGAGCCATTTGACCGGTCACTCATCGAACGTAATGTGAATTGTTTCCATAATGTTTCGGTTCTCTTATTGTAGATTCGTAACCTTTTTGTTTGGTGCATACCTACAAATACTCCAATGTCCGCTTTAGCTCTCTTTCCTAAGTCTTTACCATCATTAGTTGGATAACATAAAGCACCAAACACACGAAGGTATGATAGATCGGGTTTTCTATTGTGGACAAGTTCATAAGGAGTCTTTCCATGAGAAGTGTGAATTAGAGATCGATTTTGAAAAATAGTGGCAATAGCTTCAGTCCATAGAAACATTGGAACCTTTGAGTAAATCAGCATTGTCCTTGTAGCTTCTACAAGAGTTCGATTTCATCTTTCAACTACACCGTTTTGTTGAGGAGTTCGAGGGACACTTTGGGACCGATTCCAACATTTCCATAAAATTCATTGAGTTCTTTATTAACAAACTCAGTTCCATTGTCAGCACGACGATTCAACCGCTTTTGTTGAGTCGACCGGGTTGTTTAATGAAGTTTAATGATGACATCTGGAGTTTCATCCTTCATCCTCAAAACTTAACCCAAGTGAATCTGGAGTAGTCATCAACCACTACTAACACATATCTCTTCCCATAAATAGTTTGCACTCTCATTGGGCCGCACAGATCCATATGAAGGGTATAAAGAACTTCATTACGAGTTTGTGGGTTTTGGTTTGTGGGCATATTTAGTGCTTTTCCCGGGCAAGCTGAACAAAGATGATCTTTTTCATATTTTAACTGGGTAAAGCCTCGACAAGATCCTTTCTCGAAAGGTTGTTTATGGTGCCGAAGTTCAAGTGATTGAGACGACGATGCCATAACCAAGACTTTGTTTTCGAAGCCTTTGATAGCAAGCATATTGAGAAGACTTCATCATGTAATCGATAGAGATGGTGTATAGGTTAGAACCTCGAGTACCTCTTAATAATTCTACACCATCAAGTTCTCTAACAAAGCAAGTATGTTTTCTAAAAGCTACTTCTAGATCGGAATCACATAATTGACCAACAGAGAACAGATTATGACCAAGACCTTCCACATAATATACCTCGAAATCACACTTTACCAACCACATAATCTCCATAACCCATAATTGCTCCAAAATGGTCGTTCCCGAATCTAACAGTTCCGATGAATTTACTCACGAGTTCATGAGCGCGACCGGCCTCCAGCCATATGCTTGGAAATGTACCTGAGTCCAAGTACCACGTAATCGATTTGAACGATCTGCAGTTGAACACATACAAGAATGGATAACTCGATAATTGGGATCCCCATGCAAGAATGGGTTCCACTTGGTTAGTAAATACAAGAATTGGAACACCCACACGTAAATAGAAACATCCATATCGTAGTAGAAGCAATGGAATCATTAGGAATAGATGCAAGTCGGTGCCTCGTATTTGACCTATTCAAAGTATGTTCACTTCTTAAGGGAATAGTTCTACCAATAGGCATCCATTTTCTAGTGGGCATAGTCTTAACAGTTTGAGGGCAAAACCTGATTATTCTTATGGCCAAAAGGTATCCAATAATAACCTATCTTTATAAATGTACTTCCCGTGGGTTTCCAATGCTTTCTAACAATCTTTTCGCCTTTGCCTTTTTGCCTTCTTAGCATGATATTTTGCATTAACAATTTTAACTGGGCATTTGACAAAGATTAGACAAAGCATTCACACCACATTCATGATTAGAAACAATTCAAGCAGCACATCATTACAAGGTTTGCAAATAGTATGTAATTTGAATTAATTACAATACGCCTATGGCTAATACTAGAATCAACACGATTCGTTTTATTCAACACAAGCTTAAAGTTCCTAGGTTGGTCTTCTACTCTCTTCCAATGCACATTTTTAGCTTGCAAGGTCCTATCTTGCTTGGTATTTCCTGGAGGCTTTGACCTGCTTGCTTTAATGTCACCGACACTCCCTAGAGGGAATTATGGGAACATTAGTTGGTTGATCTACTTTTTGCATTCCTAACTAGACGCCAAGCACTGATCTCAGACATAGAAGGCACATTGATGTTCACTTTCTTAAAACCGGGCCTAGAATGGTTTGAATGCTTGGCACTAGGCATAGAACAAGGCATCACAGCTTTGCCCTTTGCACCTAAGGATTTTGGACATGTTGCAATTACACATTCAAGCAGCTCTTGAGATCGTTTGGCCTCGAGGCAAGCAAACCTAATTTCTCTATCAAGAGGTTTATTAATGAAATCCTCTTCAACAATCTCACTGAGACATTCTAGACTATCCTTAAGGTGAGCACAATAGTCATGAAACGCATGTTCATTATTCCTAAGATGAGGATGAGTATATTTAACCGTCACAAAGGTATTTGGTACCAAGGTGACTTTGAGACAACATTCTTATTGAAAACAAGTGGCGCTTTCCCATTTCCCTAACTTCTCGATTCTCAATTTCCTTTGTAAAGACGTTATTTTTCATTGTTTTGGTCACGGTGACTTTCATTGAATCATATAACTCTTTAAAGTGTCGTTTAACTTTTTCATTTTCTTCTAGAAAACTCTCGCTTTCCTTTTGTAAGGCATTAACTAAGTTTTGAAGATGAAAAGTTTGAGAGTACTGAGAATCTAAAGGAGGAGGCATTTGGGATCCAATCACATTGTTCTTTTCACCCTTTAATTGAGAGATTTGGGCTTTTAACTTTTTGATCGTGTTACAATGAGCTCGAATGCTCATCACGCTTTGTTAATTTCAAAAGCGCATCAAATTCGGAGCATCCAAGGATGTCTTGATATTTGAGGTTTTAACATTTTCTTTTAGATGTTGATATTTTAGTTGTAAATCAAAATGTTCAACTTCTAGTTTAGAAAGATGCTTTACCAAATTATCGTGATCATCCTGATCAATTTTCTCATTAAGTTTTGAATTAATCTTTTCAAGCTCAATGACACGATCATGGGAGACTTTCAGAGCAAAAGATAATTCATGAAATTGAGAAGCATTAATGGAGCAATTGAGTAAGCAGTGTAAAACACATCTTGAGCAATACATTCACAAATAAGATTCTCATTCAAGGTATGCAAGTTCTTCCTCTCAATCTCATTATATTTTAATGCTCGCCCATAGTCACTAACCTCAACTATCATTGCATCAAATTCCTTTTCCATTCCTTTAATATCTGAATCTATCCCCTTTTAAGACTCTCAAAATGATCTTTTAGTTGTTTAAAGAAAGGCATGACCTTAGTTAAATAACATTCTTTTGTTTGCTCAAAACCCCTTTCCCCTTCAGTTATCCCACTGGGTGTGATCCTTTTCTTACAAGTTTTCTCAAAATCAACAAATAGTTGAAGAATAACATATTGGCTGATTAAGGTCTTGCTTTTAGTGGCAATAGTTCTAGGAACTAAATGCATTGGTGTATTTGGAGGATACACAGTCGCGGCAGGCATTTTCCTAAGGGAAGGGTTTGTTTCAACAAGATTTTCAACTTTTGCTTATCTAATCCTTTTTCCGAAAACTTGTTCGGTGTTAACAACGTTTGAGGCTTAAACTTGTTTAAGGAAATCCAATTTTCCTTCTTGTAATCATGGGGTGTGATATTTATTTTCTTTTCTTTACATTTAGGATCATCTAATTTCTTGTTCATCTTTTCCCTAGTGATTTCATCTGATTTCTTATCTTCCTCAGCGCACTCAACGCAACTAGGTTTCTGTCTAGGTTTAAGGATTTCATTGCCATCATAAATTACCTTATGAGCAGTTCTAGCCTTTTAATGACCTCTGGATTTGGTTCCTCAACAAGGGGAATGCTATGCTTATCGCTAAGGACTCTATGCTTAGTGATCATGTGGCAGTCAATGGTGTATTCCCTTGTACGCATAACTTGTTTTCAAGCTTGTTTTTCAAAGTTTTAGATTAGAAAAATCATTCAAAAGTTTTGATTCCTTAGCATTGAATTCTTGCTTAAGCATTTTCACATTTTATTGAAGTTCTTGTTTTTGCTTAGCAGTTTTAGAAAGCTTTTCTTGTAAGGAGTTTAACTCTTGTTTTAATACTTCTTCTCTAAAATTACTTTTTCTAATAATTGTACGTATTTGGTCATCCATTTCCTCGCACACGGTGGTCAACTCAAATTTAGCACGTTGTTCATAAATAGCAACACGTTGTTTATAGGCATTAAGTTCAGAGATAAAAGAATCATCGGTGCACATGCAAAGGTATTCATCAAAACATAGTCATCATTGACTGCATAAGATACATCACTTGGTACAATCTCACTTTCACTTTGTTTCACATATTGATCATATGGGACAACATTGATATTACCCATATTTTCAATATCTGACTCAATAATTACAATTGATTGTACTGTCATGATCTTTTGCTCATCAACTTCATCATATAATTTAATACCTCGAAATGATTTTGTCTTTGATGGACCAGTTTGTGGTGATGAAGAGACTTTAGGAGAGACCATTGGAGAAATGCTAGCCATGAAAATGGTTTGTGCAGTAGGTTCTTCATCAACATCAGAGTCGTATGCATCACAATCAGCTACTTGAAAGGCATTCGATGATTATGGCCTATCTCCTGAATTGTTGCTCATCCACATCGCATCATATGTCTTAGCATTTCCCTCAGCAATGAACAACAACTCCTCTTCATCCAAAGCTGCTCCATTATCTTGAGCTTGCACGAGCAACATCTTATCCCTCAAGTACTGGTGATTCTCGAGGACGCTTTGGTTATGTGCGCTTGCAATGTGTCCCTCACCACCACAGTTGTAACATTTGATAGGCTTAGTTTGTTCTTGATTTCCAATCCTTCCTCGATTCTGATTTCCACCATAGCCTCCACCTACTCCACCCTCTTCTCCTTGATCATACCGCCTTTCTTGAACTCGGCTGCACCATAACCTTCCCATCTCTCGGACAGCTGGCTTGATTGTGGATTGGATGCGCTTCAGGATTGTTGTTGGTGTGTGGAAGAGAGTTCATGTTTTGACTAATCAGATGAGCCAGTTGATTAATGAAGTTTCCACATGTGCATCAACATCGCCTTGTTTGAACATAGGATCGTGAATGAGTTTGGATTACCATTACCCATGGGTATAACTTGAGATGCTTTGGTGGTAATTCCAATGTTTGAGTAGAAGGCAGTTGAATCATTTAATGAACTTGTTTCTCCTCATTGGTTTTGAACTGCTCCTAATCCTTTTTCAAACATAGCATGTCTCTCATTCTGGAGAAGGAAGGCATACAGTTGCTCATAGTTAGTATTCTTCAAACCTTTAGTGAGCTTCTTCACGTAAGTGACAAACTTTTGCCATTCGGGATTCATGTTGTTCACAAATTTTGAGTTCAACTGAATGTTAGGCATAGTCATTTTGATGTTCCTCATGTCATTCACAAGCTTATGGAATCTCACATAGTACTCATAGACACTCTCATCTGGTTTCATCTTGAAATGCTCAAATTCATCATATAATTGTGATTCTCTATCTTCAATAGTCAATTCGTAACCCGAGAAGCATCTTGACATTATCCCATATAGCCTTTGCTTGTTGTGTTTGATAAGCTTGTATATGTCTTTTGGAAGACCTTGCAAGTATGATGTTGAAGCCCCATATCCTGCATCAAATCTCTTCTTCTCCTTATCATTGAGCTCATCATATGCCTTTTTGGTATGTCAATTCCATAGATCATTGTTCCATCTTCACCGATCAATTATGTCTCTAGTAGTCTCAACCCGATACGGTCCTTCATCAATGGATTTGAGAATGTTGACTCCCTTTTCCTTTCCAAGACAAGATAATATGATTCGTTGACCCAAGAATCGAAATCGGCCTCTACAAGCATGGGCGGGATCGTATCTCGAACCAACTGCTTGAACATCCTCAAGAACAAATGAGATGATTGTAGGAACGTTGGTAGACATGTTGACAGATTAAACGGGATTTTATAATTCTATGATTAAACCGGTAAATAGATTCTTTCACGGGATTTTACTAAATCAAGAGAAACCGTGATACAATAATGAGTCAACCAAGTCGCTAAGAAAAATCAACTGTCGTTAAGCACCAAGTCGCTAAGACACAATCAAGTCAAGCAAATAACAAATCCTCGCTAAGCACCAAGTCGCTAGCAAAATTTTGACAAAGAAGTCGCTAAGCACCAAGTCGCTAAGTTGTCAAGTCGCTAAACATAACCGCTAAGCACCAAAATCGCTAACACCAAGTCGCTAACAAACTTAAGGCAAGTCGCTAACTTTTTCACCAAGTCGCATCGTGAGGAGACCCACTGGTGTACTTTTGTCGGCTTGTCTCAATAGACAAGTCGCTAGCTCAACTCGCCATTCGCACTATTAAACCGCTACCAAATCAGTAGCAAGTCGCTAGCAAGAAAATTCATTCATACTCAAGTCGCTACTATAAACAATAAATAACACTTTTTCATCAAAAACAACTCAACCAATGATGATTCGCTTACAAATCAAAACCCAAGCACATACAATGATCTCTAAACACAAAACAACACCAAGATTCAACTTTAACACTAGAAATGACCAATGATGCAAAACCACTAAACTATTCAAACCCCAAAACCACCTTAAAAGTCACTAGAAATACAAAGATATGTAAGAGATGATCAAACCATGGCTCTTGATACCATTTGTAACATATTGGATTTCACAAACACACTAAACCACAAGATCAAATAGGCAAGATAATGAGTTTAGAGAGAGAAAGCGAGGTTTAGAGAACTTTAGCTAAGAGAAAGAAAGTCTCTATTATGAAGCCCAACTTTCACTCAGAGAGCATTTATAGTACTACATAAACGCTAGCCGATGGCTGGGATACAGTAATTGCCTTCAGTTCTTCACTGCAGTTACTTAACTAAATACTACTTCTAATTAAATAACTCGACTCATTTGTTTTCTAAATCGAATACATATACTTGAGGTGACCGACACTTTAACTAATGGATTTTCCAAAGCAATAATATGTAGATGAGGTCCAGACACTGAGCTTTTATCTTATGGTAAAATTGGTTCTATACTCTTAACTTTGCCTTCTAATATATTATCCTAAAAGAGTGAAAATAACTAGATCACAAGGGCAAACACAACTTAAATTTAAGCTCAAAAACTCTAATTTTCCTATTCACCCCCCCCCCACACACACACTTAAGTTGAACATTGTCTTCAATGTGAAAAACGAACTTCAAAGCATAGTGTTAGGAATTAGAAATTCTAGGTATTAAAGAGTCGGTCACCTCAAGTATATGTAATCGTTAGAAAGCTCGTGGTCATAGTTATTTTAAGTTAAGTAGTATTTAGTTAAGTAACACCGTGGGAGGACTGGACGGTCTTTACCCATCGTATGCCCGATCCACGCCCGCATGTGTATGCTTTTATGTAAGACTATAAATACTCTCTACCTCCCAACGTAGAGAGTTGGAGCTCATAATAATATCTTTCACTTTCTCTCACTAAGTTCCCTAAACCTCTAACTTTCTCTCTAGAATTCCATCTATATGCTACCTTGTGTTAATGTTATGATGTGTATGTGAAAAGTTATATCTACAATTGGTATCAAGAGCCATGGTTAGATCATATCTTGCACATCTTTGGATTTCTAGTGGTTTTAGGTGGTTTTTGAGTTTGAAAAAGTTTAGTGGTTTTTGCATCATTTGGTTGATTTCTAGTGTTAAAGTTTGATTTTGATTGTACTTTTGTGTTTAGAATCATCACAAGTGTTTAGGTTTTGATTTGGAAGGCTTGAATCATCGTGGTTGGGTTGTTTTTGGATTGAAAAGTGGTGTTTATGTGTTTTTCATGCTAGCGACTTGCCACTAGTCTTTCTTCGTAGCTTACTCTTGCTTCACATTTTGTAGCGAAGTTACGTGTTTGGAGCTAGCTTAAGACTTTAGACCTAGCGATTTACAAAGTACAAGTAGTGGACTCTCCACTACGGGTAGCTTACTTTGTGGTAGCTTACTTGGTCTCAGAGCTTAGTTGCTCTTTAGCTTAATTTTGTATTCTAGCTTAATTGAGTAGCTTAATTTGCCAAAATGCTAGTTACTGCTTAGCTAATTTGCTAGCTTAGGTTAGCTACTTAGTGGTGTAGCTAAAGCTGCTAGCTTACTTAGTGCATTATCTTCTAGCTTACTTAGTGCATTATCTTCTAGCTTACTTAGGCATTATCTTAGCTTAATTTGGTTCAAGAATTCTTAGCTTAATTTGTTGACTTTTCCCTACAAAACTTCAAACGGCTATAACTTTTGATCCGTAATTCGCTTTTCGCTTCTACCCATCAAAACGACATCGCGAGAACGTAGAAGAATGTCACGCCAATCAACTAAAGTTCATTCGGGTAAACCTTCGAGGGCTAAACCGCCTCAAATGTATTATTGAGGTTTTTATGTTTTAGACCTAAATTTCTGAAAATCGCATAAACCAATCCAAATCTCAACCAAACAACATCTCGCTATCCCACAAACAATCATAAGTCCTAACACACAATTGTTCATCATTGTGTCGATCCATCAGCCATCTTAACACATTCCATTGGTCATTGCTTAACGGTTTGGTCTTGATTTAAGTAAAATCCCGCGAAAGATTCTATTTCTCGGTTTAAATCATAGACTTGTAAAATCCCGCGCATTCCACCACATCATGTCTTACTTACTGTAATCAAATGATTTCGTAAGTGCTTAAATTGTATGATGTGGACAACAATGATAAAGTATGCTACCCCTAACTGTTAAAGATGTTTGAATTGAACAATGAGGATGTGAGATCTTCATGTTCTCAGTACAATGAGAATGCCACGCAAATGGAATGCAAAGATTGAGCCATATCGCCTACTTCATCTCGCACCTCATACAACCATATCCATAGGGGGATCGAACATGTAGTGCTCTTTTTCCGCCAGACTTACCTACATTGACAAGAAGCTTGCCGTTGAACTTAGAACACTTAAAGCTGCAACTTACCAATAAAGAGGTTCAAAAGGATGGTTCCAAAGCAGTAAAACTTCAAGTAATCTACAAACAATTTCACCATTCATCATGGGGAATATTCAAACAGACATTGATCAACACTTGACCGAATTTCCTTCAAAAACATACCGGAATGGAAATTCAGTGAATTATTGAGACATTTATCCAACTCATGGATAATGTGAAAAGTACATTGAAGAATCTCGCCAAAAGAATGAAGACGTGAATGAGTGTCGTGCGCTTGAAAGATTGTTGTGATAAGTTGGGTAATGTATATGTTGAAGAATCGGTGTTGCCGAATGCGTAATGTCGCGACAACAAAAAATGATGAGTCGGATAATGGAAAAATGGAATCTTCGTGCTCAAATTCGCAAGAGAGAGAGGTGAACCGCATAACAACCTGTGCAAGTTAATGCAAAGGAACGCCCATGGAAGCTTCGATGTACCCAAGATGAGATGCATTCCGTTACACCGTGCATGTCAATGCTCAGGTAAGTTGCATGGATGTTTTTGCTATACCTAGTTGTGCATCTTCTACTCAAAATGATGATTATGAACGCATGAGTACCGCGATTTGTGCCTCGATGATTCCCTTACCATCGAGCTTAACATATATAAGGATCAAGTTGCTATTTATGAACAAATAAGCTAAGTTTGAGTTGACCACCCGTGAGCGTGAAATGGATGTCCAAATACGTATAACTATTAGAAAAAGTAGGTTTAGAGAAGAAGTATTAAAACAAGAGTTAAACTCCTTACAAGAAAAGCTTTCTAAAACCGCTAAGCAAAAACAAGAACTTCAAGAAAATGTTAAAATGCTTAAGCAAGAATTCAAGGCTAAGGAATCAAAACTTTTGAATGATTTTTCCAATCTAAAACTTTGAAGAACAAGCTTGAAAATAAGTTGTACGCATAAGGGAATACCATTCAGACGCCTCGCCACATGATCACTAAGCATAGAGTCTTGCTTATAAGCATAGCATTCCCTTGTTGAGGAACCTAATCCAGAGGTAATTAAAAAGGCTAGAAATGCTCATAAGGTACTTTATGATGGTAATGAGATCCTTAAGCCTAGACAGAAACCTAGTCTACTGAGTAATCGAGGAAGATAAGAAATCGATGAAGTCACTAGGAGAAAATGAATAAGAAGCTAGAAGATCCCTAAGTGTAAAAGAACAAGATAACGATAAAACCCCATGATTACACTAAGGAAAATTGGATATCCTTAAACATGTTTAAGCTTCAGACTCTATTGACCGAACAAGTGTTCGAAAAAGGATATGGACTTGCAAAAGTCAAAAATCTTGTTGAAAAGAATCCCCTTGTAGGAAATTCTAAAGCTTAATCGCGGTATCCTCCAAATACACCAATGCATTTAGTTCCTAGAACTATTGCCACTAAGAGCAAGACCTTAATCAACCAATATGTTATTCTTCAACTATTTACCGATTTTGAGAAAACTTGTAAGAAAAGGATCACACCCATTGGGATAATCAAGGGGAAAGGGGTTTTGAGCAAATGAAAGAATGTTATTTAACCGAGGTCATGCCTTTCTTTAAACAACTAAAAGATCATTTTGAGAGTCTTAAAAAGGGATAAAATCGATATTAAAGAAATGGAAAAGGAATTTGATGCAATGGTAGTTGAAGTTAGTGATTATGAGCCTGCACTAAAATATAATGAGATTGAGAGGAAGAACTTGCATACCTTAAATGAGACTCTTATTACTCAATGTGTTGCTCAAGATATCTTTTTCATCGCTTCAAATTTCTCTATTAATGCTTCCAAATTTCATGAACTATCTCAGGGCCCTCGAAAGTCTCCCATGATCGTGTCATTGAGCTTGAAAAAACTAATTCTAAACTAAACGAGAAAATTGAACTTGATGATCACGATAATTTGGTTAAACATTTTTCTAAACTAGAAGTTGAGCATTTTAATTTACAACTAAAATATCAACATCTCAAAGAAAATGTCAAAACTTCAAATATCAAGACATCTTCAGATGCTCCAGAGTTTGATGCAGTCTTTCAAATTAACAAACGTGATGAACAGATTCAAGCTCATTGCAACACGATCATAAAGTTGAAAGCCCAAATCTCTCAATTAAAGGGTCAAAAGAACAATATGACAGCTCCCAAATGCCTCCTCCTTTAGATTCTCAGAATTCTCAAACTTTTCATCTTCAAAACTTAGTCAATGCATTACAAAAGGAAAACAAGAGTTTTCTAGAAGAAAATGAAAAAGTTAAACGACATTTTAAAGAGTTATATGATTCAATGAAAGTCACCCGTGACCAAAACAACGAAAAAATAACGCCTTTACAAAAGGAAATTGAGAATCGAGAAGTCGGAAATGGGAAACCGCCACTTGTTTTCAATAAGAATGTTGTCTCAAAGTCACCCTTAGATTGCAAATACACCGTGACAGCTTAAATATATTCCTCCTCATCTTAGGAATAATGAACATGCTTTTCATGACTACTGTGCTCACCTTAAGGATAGTCTAGAATGTCTCGTGAGATTGTCGAAGAGGATTTCATTAACAAACCTCTTGATAGTGAAATGAGGTTTGCTTGCCTCCGTGCCAAACGATCTCAAGAGCTGCTTGAATGTGTAATTGCAACATGTCCAAAACCCTTAGGTGAAAAAGGCAAAGCCGTGAAGCCTTGTTCTATGCCTAGTGCCAAACAGAAACCGCTCTATGCCTAAAGCCAAGCATGTGACCCTTGATATGCCTTGTTCCATATCTAAATTCAAGCAAGCAACCTGTGATGTACCTCCTAGAATTTCAAATCCCAAAGACTTCTAGACCAGAATGCAGAAAGTAGTGAAGCCATGTAATGTTCCCATCAAGCATTTCTACATGTGATGTTAAGATTGACACTAAAAGCTGTCAAAACCTAGAAGCTATGCAAAGAAGGATAGGATTACTTGAAACTAAAAGTGATCATGATAAGGAAGTGAAAGAACACCATAGGGACAAGAAGTTTGATTTGAACAAAAAAGAATCGGTTAGTTCTAGTATTAGCTCTAAGCTTACTAAAATTAATTCGAGGCCTTATGTCACTCAAGAAAACATGCAAAAATGTTTAATTTCTGGTAATCATGATAAATGTGATGTGTTATTTCGAGGTCTAAGATTCATAACCCGCTTAAGAAAGTTGGAGAGCAAAATGATTAAGCAATCCCGAAACCTACAGGAAGGTTTTACCAATGTAGGATTTCGGAAGCCAACAGTTTTCAATATTCACGTAATGGCAAACCTTGCCCCTTAACTAGATCCACTATGCCTAGAGTAGTGCCTGCTAAGGTTTGGAAGCCAACTGGTAGAATAATCCCATTAAGCACAAAATGTCCCTCGACTAAGTCTGATGCTTCTACTAGTTCAGCTTCTAGTGACAATGACATTGCACCTAGGGTTTCTCGGCCTGATTCAAAGATTGTTTGTATTAACCAAAAGGACCCCATGAGCACGGGATCCAATGTTTCCAATTCCATTTCGTCATGTCCAAAGCAGTCGCATAAGTCGCCCCTGGTATTTGATTCGGCGCTTAAACATATAACCGGGCTCTTAACAATGACGCTCGCTCACATCGGCCTGTGCCTCGCTCTTCATCATTATGGTGTCCGCAGATATCACTTCGTGCCCCGCTCTTCAAAGAAAAGAAAAGTGTACGCTTCTTCTCGCGGCGCTTTATCTTCTAAAGAGAAATTCTCTCATGAATGGCCATACTCATCTACATTCTTCATCAACAAGCTTCATGTTTTTCCACGCTTATTCAATCATCAAGTGGATCTATGATCATTGGTGTATACTCTTATTCACTTGTTAAATCAAAAATGGCAACTTCGATGCAATTTTTGAGGGGGAGAAGAGTGAATATACTACATGATGATGGATGTTTGAATAATGGTTATAAGACTTTATTTTTGATGATGATGAGTGTATATTCCTTTTGATTATGAGTGAATATACTAAGGATAACTGGGATTCATTGTTTTGAATTTTGATGACTCTCCTCCAACGCCTAATGCTTCACTTACTAAGGATAATTGGGAATCAATGTTTGGGATTCATTGTTTTGCAAAGATATGTTTGATGAGTACCTTCAACCTTCACCTAATGTTGATCATCCAACTGGGCTCATGCTCCTGGGTTTCTATTGACTCAACCGTTCATCATCAAAGAAGTACAACTCACTACTAAAAAGCCCTATCTCCAGCTATTCCTCAAGGCGTTGATAATGATTATCATAATATTGCAGTTGCACTCATGAATAATGATCCGCTCTTTGGTATTCCTTTGCCAAATCTTCACGGATTGTTGTTCATGGATAATGATCCGCTTCTTGGTATTCCTTTTGCCAAATCTTTACGGATTATTGTTCCTCTCTATCATAACACGCTTATAAATCAACCACATGAACATTAAGGAAAATGACTACCTTATTCGGGCCAAGACATTTGTGTAAGTGAATCTTCTCCACGGGCCCTTACATGTATACCTTGAGTAGGAAGAATGCATTAATGTCGAGAAATCATTTGTTCCTGGCTCAAATTGTCTACTTATGGGTTGATAAAGATAGTCAGAGAGAGTTTCTATCGCAATGGTCCTATGGCTCCTCGGACAATCCAGCCTCGACCAAGACTTCAAAACAGTCCCATTGGTTCATCCCTTGTACCAAATCCTCTCTCCAAGAAACTCCATATGTACCTCCATCTAAGATGATTTAAAGAAATTGTTTGATCCAATGTTTGATGAACACTATGAAACAAATGCTGATGAAATGTCAAATCCATCAACAGAGGTCGCCATATCCCTATGAATGAAGTCAACCCTTCGGCAGCTCTCAATATCATTAAGTCAAGCAGTTTCCCCGCCGATCACTTGTCTCATCAACAAATCATCAATCTTCAAATGTACATCATGGAACTGTTTCTGGCATCAATGATGAAGTTAATCCCTTTGCTACTCCTCAAGATGCTCCATTTGAAAATGTATTTGCTCCCTAATCTTCATCGTAACCATCTTCTTCGTGAGACATCGACTCGCTACTTTAGTCCTCAACAACGCCACATGAACACCTCAAAATGGACTCACGATCATCCATTGGACAACATCATTGAAATCCCTCTCATCCTGATCCACACGGAAACAACTTGCAACCGATGCCTTATGGTGCTTCTTCAACTCGCAGACTCTAAGATCGAACCAAAAGATGTTAAACCGCCATGGATGAAGATACCGGTTCAATGCCATGCAAGAAGAAATTCATGAGTTTGATCGACTTAATGTATGGGAATTAGTACCGCCCAGATTGTGCTATGATCATTGCTCTAAAGTGGATCTTCAAAGTGAAACTTGATGAGCATGGTGATGTGTTAAAGAACAAGGCTCGATTAGTTGCTAAAGGATACCGCCAAGAGGAGGGTATAGACTTTGAAGAATCTTTTGCTCCGCTGGCTCTAATCGAGGCAATCGAATCTTTTAATGCCGCATAGTAAGAACATGGTAGTCTATCGATGGATGTGAAGACGCATTCCGAACGAGATCTTAAAGAAGTCGCTCACGCCACCCAACCCAAGGATTTGTGAATCCAGAGCATCCTACTCACGTCTATCGTTTGAAGAAGGCTCTTTATGGTTTAAAGCAAGCTCCATGGGCATGGTATGATACGCTATCAAAGTTTCTTCTATCTACCGGATTCAAAAAAGGAGCAGTTGATCCAACATTGTTCACCGTGAAGTCGTGCAAACATTTAATTCATGTTCAAATTTATGTTGATGATATTATTTTCGCCTCGACCGACCCCAATGAATGTGATCGCTTTTCAAATGAAATGAGTTCAAATTTCAAATGTCAATGATGGGACAAATGTCATTTTTCTTGGGATTACAAATTTCACAAAGTCCCTGAGGCATTTTCATAAATCAATCTAAATATGCAAATGAGATTTTAAAGAAATTTGGATTTGATTCAAGTGACACTGTTGACACTCCCATGATTGATCGTATCAAACTAGATGAGGACCACTCGTGGATCATGATTGACCAAACAAAATATCGAGTATGATGGATCCCCGATGTACCTCACAGCCAGTAGACCGCACATCTTGTTCGCCGCTTGCATGTGTGCTAGATACCAGGCTAAGCCTACTAAAAAGCACCTTGAAGCGCTTAAACGGGTCTTTCGGTATCTCCAAGGAACCATCAATAAGGGACTATGGTACCCGGCGACACCGCAGATGTCACTAACGCCTATGCGCATGCCGATCATGCAGTTGTCAAGATACACGCTAAAGTACATCCGAGGTGCTCGGGCTGGGTGATAAGCTTGTGAGTTGGTCTTCAAAGAAGCAAATGAGTACTTCTATTTCCTCTACAGAGGTTGAATACATAGCCATGTCATCTTGTTGTGCTCAAATCTTATGGATGAGATCTCAATTATCCGACTATGGCTTTGAATTCAACAAAATCCTCTCGATAGGATAATAAAGTGCTATTGCTCTCTCTTGCAACAACGTTCAACACTCAAGAGCAAAGCATATCGACATTCCACATCATTTCATCGTGGAACAAGTGGAAAAGGTGTGGTGGAACTCTATTTTGTGAGGTCAATACCAGCTAGCGTAACATCTTCACCAAAGCTCTTCCAAGAGAACGCTTTGAGTTTATTCTTCCTCGACTTGGCTTGAAAAGCCTTCAACCGAACACTCAAACGCCTTCGTGAGGAAGACGAGGAGTAAAGGTCTATCTTCATCTATCTCTTGTATATATTTATCCAAAAAGCAAAATACAAAATTATAAAACCCTATAAAACCAAATAGAAAAATATAAAACTTTCAAAAATCCATAAAAATTCAAAAAAATCTAAAATCTTCAAAAATATTGTCAATTTGTCATGTTTTTCTCGGTTCGATATATCTACGTGTTTGTGTCTGTCATTCAAAGAATGACACGGACTTTAGATGTTGTTCAATTTAAAAAAAAATCAAAAAATCAAAAAATAATTTTGGGAGAAAGAGAAACAATGGTTTATTGTCATTTTCAGGCAATAACCCGTTTTAAAAGAAAGAACAGAGCCATGTTTTACCATGTTTTCAAATTCCATGCTCTGATTTTATAAACATTTATCTCACTGCCGAAACTAAATGCTTTGAAAAATAACTCGGACTCTATTTTTGATAATCATCCGGACTTATTTGTCAAAATATCTATCTCTCAATCAACAACCTATGTCATTGATTGAGGGGAGAATGATTTCAATTAAATTAAAAAGTTATTTGGCATTAAATTGTTTTCAAAAGATATACATGCATGTTTTATCAATGGAGTTTAAAGTCTTGACATCCGATCCTTATCGCTAAAACGCTTTCATAATCAAGTCACAATTCTCCTTAAAAGCTTTCAAAATCAATTTAAATCTATAAGAGATCACAAATCTCAAATGATTTGATAATTGTGATCGGGGAGAATGTGTGATTTAAATTGGATTTAAACTCCAATGGTTTTATAATGATGTACATAGCTCTCCTTCCCACATGTGACAAACGATTTCAAATTTTCCATGCACATGTTGAGGGGAGCATCTATCTTAAACCTATGATTTGAAACGTGATCATTTATCTCAATCGTGTGTTCCTCTAGTATGTGCAAAACTCTTTTCAAATCTCGAGGCACATATTGAGGGGGAGCAAAATCATGAAAACCTCATCCTTCCCCAAAATGCTTTATCTACTTGATTCGATTAGGGAAGTGATGTTGATATTTTTAGAAAATGGTAATCAAAGAAGTTAATTCTTTCTCTTGCCTCCGTGTGGAAAACTATTTCAAATACTTGATGCACATGTTGAGGGGGAGTTCTTCTTCTAAAAATATCAAAAACAATTCGTGTACAAAATGCTTTGATAATATATCACAAGTATCCGGATTGATTTTCAAATGGTTTTCAATTGGTTCCAATGGCCGATGAACAATACCAAATAGACCGACCAACTTTACTTTATGTATGGTGATATAAGGATGATAAGGTTAGGGATTAGTTCCCATGATCCGCAGAATCGAGGGATCTACCGTGGACTATCCACTAGTTAGTGTAGAGTTCTTAGGTATGATGATAAAAGGAGAAAATGAGATATGGGAAGAGTGCGACTAAGACCGAGCTAGTAATCGAATAAACCCAACAAGGTTCTAGCTATGAAGTCTCGTAATCAAGGGGTTGAAGAATGAAAAAGAATTGAATGAGAAAAGGGTGAAAACAAATAGCCCTCCTATTATTCAACCTTAGGGCGTAAACCGGTTCAATTCATATGCTACCGATGGTAACATCGGTATTGAAGACAAGACGCCATGGACCCAAAGGACGACCGCACTTCAACTTTCCAAACCACTCAAGTTCCTCTTAAAAGGACTTGTTTTCATTCTCACGGGAACCACATTATCTATCGACTTTCTCTTAGAGATTGTTGATATTGAAGAAGGAGACCTCTCCCTAGTCTCCGATATAGGATCCAAATATGCACAAATTGAGTCTAGAGCCACGAGATCATCAATAAATCTCATTAGGACACTTTCAATGAAGACTCTCTGCTTCACACAATGTGGAAAGAGAGATTATATCTTATGAGTCCTACGCAGTATCCTTGTGGTATTGCCGTAACATCCGAGTGATGTTGCTACATACTCACAATGAAGATGGAAAGCCTTCGAGCCAACATCTAACAAGCTCCCGTAGGTGGCATGTGAGATCTATTATAGATCAACCATGTGACAACCGAATGTAAACAATGGGGCTTATCAATCTTTTGAATCAATCCCGTTCAAAGTTATGGATTGACGGATACCTTTGAAAACCGGTCTTTGTGCTTTAAAACTCTTTTCATTAGCATGTCGACCGTGTACTAATTTTTCAAATCAAAAGGTGTTTTATGATTGATAATTGATTTTCATTAAAACCTTCGCTATATTGCAAAAACAATTTCTATTGAGCAATACACCATTGTTTTTCAAATCTCTTTTCATCAATCGCTGGACTCAAATTGCCGGTTCACTCACCTTGTTGTCTTTGAGACGCTCCGTTTGAGAAAACTAGAGCAACGCTAAACCCCGCCAAGGAAATTCTTCGAATTATACCGATCACAGTGCAGATTTGTATCGATCAACGGGAACCGTGGGTCGCGGTACCTCAATTCAACGAAAGTGATCAAAGACACTTTCGTGCGATTTATTGCTAATCTGTATGCGTGTACGCCCGACGCTTGCAATGCTCGTAATGAAGCGTCAATCCATAGCCGCATGCTCACTTAACACATTCATCTCAAAAGAAATCATGATTAGTGCATCAATGACTCTGATATTATCACTCCATGCTTCGCTACTGCCGCCAATATCATGAATCAACAAAAGCTTCCGCTACTCTGATGAGAAGATATCATGATCCGTAATGTGAGCATGTCGGTCCAAAAGTCACAACATCACATAATACCAACACCACAAAGGATGTCACGAGATTTTTTATGGTCGATGATCTCAAATGATGGCTCAAAATTATTATCACGTGGATCAGGAAAAGACCTCCACTTGAAGTAACCAAACATGCAATGTGAAGAATCAATGACTACGAAGCTTAGAACAAAGGACTACATCAAGAATGCAAGAACAATTGTTAATGTAATATCCGCTTGTATTCAATGTAATTTTAGTGCATGATTGAGGTGACCTCCCTTATGGGGAGATTGTTAGGAATTAGAAATTCCATGTATTAAAGAGTCGGTCACCTCAAGTATATGTAATCGTTAGAAAGCTCGAGTCGTAGTTAGTTTTTTAAGTTAAGTAGTATTTAGTTAAGTAACACCGTGGAGGACGGACGGGTCTTTACCCACTCAGTATGCCCGATCCACGCATGTGTGTGCTTATGTAAGACTATAAATACTCTCTACCTCCCAAGGTAGAGAGTTGGAGCTCATAATAATATCTTTCACTTTCTCTCACTAAGTTCCCTAAACCTCTAACTTTCTCTCTCTAGAATTCCATCTATATGCTACCTTGTGTTAATGTTATGATGTGTATGTGAAAAGTTATATCTTACACATAGAAATATGGAAATAGAGATAAAACCAGATTTTCCAAATGATTTTTTCAGCTTAACTTTTCGATCCAAGCTACCCACGAAGTGATCATTACCCCATTTAACCCTTTATACAAAAACAAAAATAGTTTTATTAAGGCTTGTCTCCCCCCCCCCCCACTTAAGTTCAACCAAATGGTTAAACTTTGAGGCGTGACCATGGAAAAATGAAAATCAAATCTGAAAACAACACCTGTTGCCTCCCGAGAAGCGCTGTTTTATTACCTAGTCATCACCGACTCAAAATTTCCTAATTCACATAGTTGCAAAGAGCAAAGAGTACTTTTGGATTTTCTAAAATTTTGGGAATATACATAAATTCTTCAATAGTCGCATCAATATCTCCGTATGAATTTAGCTTTTGGTGCCTAAAGGAACACTTTATTTGAATCTTCCTGGAAAAGGTGCTACGAATGTGATGGTTTCGAATTCTATCTCAGGAAAAATTGCCTTGTTTGAAATTTTATTCAATTGCTCCTTATCATAATATAACTTGATTCGGTGCCCATTAATAATGAAACTTCCACCTTGCTTGTCATAAATTTTGACATAACTGGATGGATATCCATGTTTCACTATATAAGGTCCAACCATTTTGCTGGGTACTAGGAGCTTTGAATTTGAATTTCATGTTGAAAAGTAGAACTTCATCTTCCGCTTTGAATTCTTTTCAATTTATTCTTGTCATGATAAGCTTTGGTTCTAGCTTTATACAGCTAATTTCATAAGCTTGAGTCTTAATTCATCGAGTTCATGCAATCTGCAAGAATCTCTTTTCCAGCTATTTTGAGATCGTTACAAAACTTCTAAGGGCCCAAGAACGATGTTTGACTTGAACGAAAATGACAAGTTTTTCCATACAAAAAGTCCTGTGAAGGGAGCTGCAATAGGAATTTTGTAAGTCGCATCTAAACGCCCACGAGCATCGTAAGGCAAGTTTTTCACCACAATCAAGGATTATCCTTCACCGTTTTTGAGTATTCTTTTCGAGCTTTGTTGGTGTTTTCAACTTGGTCACCCATGGATGATAAGTCAGTAGCAAAAAGGATGATGAAGTCCATATCGTTTCATGGTTTTCTCCATTTGTTTGTTACAAAAATGAGTTCCTCGATCGCTTATCAAAGCTTTAGGAATTCCATAACGAGCTTAAAAGCTTTTGAGAAAATTAACCACAACACGGTGCATCATTTGTTGGTAAAGCTTCCGCTGCCCATTTGGAGACATAATCGATAGCAATGAGAATGTATTCGTATTTGTAGGATTTAGGAAATTGTCCCATGAAATTGATTCATCTTTTGATAGTTCATTTGTTTCTCCTGGTGATGATGTTGTTCTCCGTGATATTACTTCACCGGCACTTCGTTCGGCCTGGTAATGCTGCCATTCCTCTGCCAGTTGCTTCGCCGGTACAACTATACCTAATGCTCTCTACCGACACGGGTCATTCCTATCGCCCCATTAACAAAGGGAAAGCTCCTATGCTGGATGATGACACTTCCTCTAATCAAGACAGGTTGTTCCATAATTTAGAAAATGAAAGACTTGGAGAGGAATTGGCAAGGAAAATACATGTTGATGAAGAGGCATAATTGGAAAGGAGGATACAAGCTGAGCAAGAGGCAAAAATGGCTAGCACCCTAACCACCCAGAGACAACAAGAATTGGATGCTCAATCTCTGTTGTATAGTGAAGCTGACTGGGTTGATATAATGGCTAAGGTTGCAACAAACTCTTCTCTCACTCAGGAACTGTTAGGGGATGATGTGACAGAGGAACACTTTCCTGCTAGGAAGGTTGCACTAATGAAGAAGAAGAGGCAGGCTATTGCTGAACGTATTGCTAAGGAAAAACGGGATAGGCCAATGACTCAAGCTCATCAACGGGAGTATATATGAAATTTTGTGAAAAATCAGAGTTGCTTTCTCTATGGCTCTGGGTGGACCATGACTCAGTCAGCTGACACCTGATGCCCAGCTAATGGCAGAATATGAGAAGCTTCAAAGGGCCCTTGAGAAAGCCCAGATTTTGCAGTTTAAGAAGACTTTGGTCAGACCTAAGCCTTTGTTAGATGAACCTTCTCCCAAAAGGCTTAAGACTACTGATTCATGACTTTTGTTGAGGTTGGCATCGGTTCTTTCTTCACAGATGGTCTGCACAACCTATCGCTAATGCTACATTATCTTTAAGGAATTGGTTGCTGCCGCTTCTATCCTCAAGTGTCCTTCACCATAGACCAACTGCTTCCTAGTCACTCCACACAAGAAGCTCCATCTATTTTTTCTGGTGACACACCCTCTATTCCTGCTGTCGTGCCACCACCTACTTTTACTGCTCCCACACCAGAGGAACCATCTCTCACTGATACTACTGGCAATCTTTTCTCTGCTCTCACGGTACCACCATTCCTTCTGTTACTTCTGTAGAGACACCTGAGGTTCCAATACCTACTGCTTCTCCACCAGTTATCTCTTCCCCTAACTCTTTAGGGAAACGCAGGATGTTTGTGGCTAAGAAGTGTGCTCATAAGCCTATTGAGGATTTGGATGATCAGGCTGTCATTAAGTTTGACTCTGATGTGCTGACCCTGATGATGATCCCCCTATTTTTTGGGCTGCTCTTGCTGCTTAGGAGGTTATTTCTACCCCTTTGGGAGAGGTTAATGCCATACACAAGGTTGATGGTATCACCAAGTACTTTACATTTATTATGGAGATTTTGCATATGGTGGATAGGCAAGACTTGATCTTCCTGTATGGCATGGTGGTAAATCATTATGCCTCTTCTACTGCTATTGCGGTTGGTCTCATGCTTTAGGGTGATTTAAAGGTCTTGGTAGATTCTCTGGAAGGTGGTGATGGTTATCCAGTTTGGTCGAATCAACAACTTTGGCAGGTGAGGAGTTGGAGGCTCCACACTTTCTCTAATGTTCATGTCTTGGAGACTATGACTGGTGAAGTGTTGCATATGTTTATGGACGTGCCATATACTCTGTCTGTCATGCTTATGGAAAGGATGCTTAAGCACAGGTTAGAGATTGGAAAGACGGTTGTTGGCAATGACGTGACTACTACTGAGCAGTTGGTTAGGTTCATTAAGAATCAAATTGCTGCTGCTCAGGTTCCTGCTGCTTCTGAGGTTCCTGTTGGTGGATGATGGTATGTTGTATATCTTGTTGTATTTCTTTTGTTTATTTTCTTTTCTTTCGTACAGTTTTAGTTTATTATTTAAAAAAAAAAACTCCATTAAACTAACCTATCTTAAATGGATTTCTATTACTGCTGGAGTGCTATGTTTTCAGGATTTGAGTGTTGGTTCTCACCACACAACAAATGGTGTTCAACTTACCATGTCTTCCAGACAAGAAAGAGTTGACTCACCATGAGGGTACAGCTCTGGTGTGATCATCAAATCCGTTGACAGTTGCTGGTTTACTCAAAATCAGATGGTTCTCAATGTACCATGGTATGATACACCAAAACATTAGCTACTCCATGAGCAAATGGCTCTGGAAAAGAGAACTCAAATCCGTTGAAGGTGACATTGCCAAAATTGTATGGTGCTCAACTCACCATATTCGTAGATGAAAAGTTGGCTAGCCCACAAGTTCATGGCTTGTGGTAAAGGCAGTGGAAAACCATGGCTAGTCCTGAGTTAACGGCTTCAGGTAAAGATATATCAAATCTGTTGATGGCTGTGATGGTTTACCCAAAATCATTAGGGTTTTTCAACTCACCAATGATTCACGTTTCAAGAGTTGGACTGGTTACTAGTTCGCCAGGGTGATGACATGATTCCACCAAAGGATTAGCTAGCCCAAGAGTGAGTAGCTACTTGGTAAAGGCTAATCAAATCTACTCTTGTTGTTGCTGGTTACTGCTTCGGTTGCTGCTGGTGTCCTATTGGTGCTGCTGCTTCAGTTTGTTGCTACTGCAAAATATTATGTCTCAATCCTCAAGCTTTGGAAGCCCTGATCTATCTAGAAACTTGAAGTTAACCGCGTCAAATTCAAGTTTAGGGGAGGATTGTTAGGAATTATTATATTGTAATAGTTCATTGCTGCTGATGTAATAGTTTTGGTTTCTGCTGGCAAGTATATAGTTCCTGCTGGTATAGTACTTATATGGTTTCTGTTGTTAGTGCAGACTGGTTTCTGTTGTTAATTTTGTTTCTGCGGGTTATAGTAATAGTCAAACCTATCTAAGTTTAGAAGTTTGTTAGAGAAAGGGATATGCATGAGATATATTAGGAAGTGATAATGCATATCTCCTCTACACATTTTCTAGTAAATGCCAATTAGGGTTTCTTATAGTATAAAAGAAACTCACGGCTATGAGCAATGCAACACCTTGCTTTTAATAGTTAGTAATATAGATCCATAGAGGATCATTATTATTTAGTTATTCTCTTTTTAACTCGTTGTTTATATTCCGCGTAAAACATCAGCTATTGTTAGAGTCTCTCTTGTGGTTTGCTTGTGATTACATAAGTATTCTACCTATTTCAACCAGCGTAAGATCTATCTAGGACCGATGACTGATCCAACATCATGGTTTTTGAACAAGACGGGGTGATTTGTTAATCTCTATATAAAATGGTTTTCGAGAGCATGTGTTGGTTTTTCAGTTTAAAATGGTTTCTCAGTTTTGAATAAGACGAGGTGTTTTGGTTTCTCAGTTTAATATTAGAGGATTAAGCAGATTGAGTAGTTTCATTATTGGACTTAATCCATTGTATGCGAGGTGTTTTGCAAAATTTACACTTGTGCTTACATAGATATCTAAATAGTTTCATTATTATGATAACTATTTGATAGTTTAAAAAACTAAAGAAATTATAATATTAGAGGTTACAGTAAGCGTGTGTGTTGAAAGTCCTGTCCATTAAAGTAATTCATACGTTACAAGCAGGAATTGCCTTGGACATCAGAATTTGATGTGAACTTGATTTATATGCGAGTATTAGACAAAAGATAAATATCCGCAGCATCAGAAGTTTTGTAAGAGAAATAACAAAACCACATATTATAAATAAAATTAAGTTCTTAACATGATTTATCATCAATTCCAGACTAAAAAGCAACAACAAGGAGAACGCATGGAAGCCACGGAGGACAAACGAGTAGCGGATCACAATACAGTAAAACTGCATCCCTCTCGTCTCCTCTGGTCCTCACTTCAACTAACTGGAACTTGCTTAGGTTTCGAGTTTCGACCTTCAGATAGTTTATGTACGCTTCCAATACTTTGTAAGAGTAAGACAGGTAGATATCCTTTTACGTAAATGAATGAATTATAGGTTGGCTTTCAGTGCTAGGGCCTTGTGTTTCTAATAATGGTCCTTGTTTGGACCTAGATATATAAACTGTTGGTGAAAAATTGAAATAAGCTATTCAATCTACTTAATCTCAGTTTAAAATGGTTTTGTTAATCTTTATATAAAATGTTTCAAATTCATAATGATAGTAGGTGATTTGAATGTTTTTTTTTATTAAAAACATGTTTCATGGCAGTAGGTTATTTTTTGGTGATACGTTTTAGATTTAAAATTGGTTGTAAACCGTGGCAATATTAATCTGTTTTATAATAAATTTGAGATATGTGTTATTTATCAAAAAAACATTTTTGTTTGAAATATTAAAGTAATAAAATTGATTTTTGAATGTTGATATGCATACTTTTCTATTTCTCTTATATAGGCCTTTTGTATGCATGTATTTAATTAAGAAATAGGAATATTTTTTATTGTTTTAATTTTTCTTTAGGTTTTGTAGGTCTTATAGCTTAACGCTTTTGGGTTTGGTATCGTAAGTTTTTTGGTTTCATGAACGCCGAATAGGCAACGGTTCAAATCTTATGATGGATCTGGACACACACCTTGTGTCAATGATATTTTGTATAATATTAATAAGCACGCGGAATTTACTTAGTAATACTTAGAAGACGGATTGTATGATGTATTGTAAGTAAACACAGATTAAACACAAAGCTTAAGCTCCAATATTATTGATGAATAATACAAGTGATCTTGCTTATCACTAGGGTTACACCTTGAAGCCTTTGATTCGTAAGTATTAAGTAAGTACCTAAGATATGAACAACCCTCCTTTTAGCACAAGGAGTCCTTACAAGATAAGTATAAAGCTAACAATATAGAATATACACAAGATCTTTTCTATACTTATCAAACACGCTTCCTATAGCTCTCGTAATAATGTTCTAGTTAGCTGGTAATATCGCTTCAATCGCTAGTGTATTCCTAGCAAGCAGTAAACCACAACTATCCGTGGTAACAAATTATTCCCAACAATCCTCCCTAAACTTATGATTTCTCTGCAAATCAATAAGTTTCTTCAATCTGTATCATCTTCAAGGATTTGGGAAATTCAACCAAACACTTTACTTTCCTTAGCTTCCGAATAGCTCTTGAACATTGATCTTGAAGCCTATGTAACAATGCTCTTACTTTCTCATTGTCTTCATGAACTCTTATAGTGGTACACAAAGATCACAAAGGAGAGTTCCAAATTGAGTGGATATTCTTTCTCAAGAAGCATGAATGCATCTACTCCATTTGTCAGGAAACATGGTGAACTTCACATGAGTCATAGTAAAACCATTTAGTACTGTGACATGTACATGAGAATCGTAAATCATCATTAATATCCGTTCATAGAGCCTCTAAGATTAACCCATAACGCAGATCTCTTCATATCTTTGAGATCTTGAGCATCAAACCTTTCTTGAACTAACTTCCATAATTTGTCAAGGTCATCTCTGTAAAAAGCTTTGATGATATCTTCAAATTGAATGAATGATGAAGTTTCACCACCTAGCCCGGGATCTTCCATGTTGGAGGAAAATTGCTAGCAAGTGTAAACTTCCCAATCAATGATAGATGTCCGACTTGCAAGTGGTTCTGGATAAAATCTTCTTCTATTATCACAATCATTCCAACAATAATTTTGTTGAACTTCTCATTGAACTTCTTGTTCTTCAAGAACCTTAGTCTTCTTAACTAAATCACATTTTTGCTTCTTCTTCAGAGCCCATTGAAATAAAATCTTTATCATGTTTTTGAACTCTGTAGTAAATACCTTCAACTTGATGCATTCCTTTGAATTGATGCTTTTTCCAACCACCAACATGACAACAATAAGTCTTCATGTATGAGAGAATTTGTGCCATGGTTGGTTGTCTTTGTTTCTTTTGACCCTTTCTGACTGTACTAATCACATTTTGAAGTGCTTGATTATTCTTCATTTGAATGAAATCCTTCAACTGAGCAGCTTCTTTGATCTTCGCTAAGGACATATCAATAATTAGGTCAATTGCCTTCTTCGATCATGGATTATTAGCAATCAAGAACTCAATATATTCTTCAGTAGGAACATAATCGAACTCGAGTCTTCTCTAAGTATTGTAGGTTGAATAGTAGGGATTTTCCAACATATCCAAATTTTTAGCCTCCAAAAGCTTGCAACTTCCAATTCTTCAAGCTTTTCCTATTCAGCAACTTGTTCTTCATTAATCTTTTCAGCAATTTCTCTATCAAGAGCAATGCGCACTGTGCTTTTTCTTTCTTTGAAATCTTCCTTCCAGGTTTCTCTTCACTTTCCATAACTACTTTACCTTTATCTTTCTTTTGTTTATCAATTTCTTCACGGCAAATGCTACATCATGGTCATCAAGTGGCAATTATTTAAGGCAGCAAAGGAAATTGAACGGTAAAATCAGTATTTAAAACGCCTTGCTCTAGTTGCTCTTCTTGAGTATCGCCTCTGCACCTTACTAGAAACACCTTCATCTTCAAAATCAATTTTCTTCCCCGAGTTTCAACATCTTTTCCTCCCCTATTTGGGAGAATTACCCAAATTGATCAAAACTGGTGAATCACCATCATTAGGTTAGGATAAAGATGAGATCACCAACTTGCGCCTGGTTTTTCAACCCTGCAACTCATCACTTCCATGGTCCGAATCTCCTCTTTTAAGTATTTAATATCCATGGTATGTCGCTTCTTGACATGTGCCAGTCCTTTTGTGTGAGATTCAACCTCGCTTGGCTAATTTGGTACACAAAACCATCAATTCCAATTGTTGCCCACTGCCCTCATCACTTCCAACCGTGTGACCTGTTGGGAGAGGTGAATCATGGGGCAATGGCTCAGATTCCTCCCTAGTTGAACTAGGTTGAAGTCTAGAACCACCACTGCTTGTTCCTAGACCAAAAGGTTCAGAAACATGATGTGTTGTCATGAGAGGAGTTGGTCTGTTTAGACCTTCTCTCATAGGTGTGAGAAATCGGTGGAGTATAATCAATGTTTGGAACAGAGATTATGGGTGTGTTTTGTTCAGATGTAATCTTTGCAAGCATTTGAGGAAGGAGAGATGTAAAAATCATGTTGCCATCTTTGTTCATGTTTTGAAAAACTTTAGGCTTAAGGCAACTGATTTTGTAAACATTAGTATGGGGTTGTAGTTGAAACTCATTTAGCACTGCTTGCACAAACCTTGGATACATTAAAAATTTTGTTGAACTCTTTACATTGCCAGTCATACTTGTAAAAATATATTTTGACCAGTTAAAAGTCTTATCAGTGGCTAGACAAACCAAAGGGTAAGCCATGGTTGAACTAAATTGCTCATAAGATGTTTTCTTTGGACTGAGACAATGTAAAAGAGTATGTATCAAAAATCTCCATTGGGGACAAAAATCACTCTTTTTGAAAGTAGCCTTTTATCAGTGGTATCATACCCTATGGATGATAAAGTATCATGGATTTCTGGCATAGATAATGTGATAATACCATTGAGATCATCCAATTGGAGAACTTTCCTCAAGGATGCCTTAGTAACATCAATAGTTACCCCATCCACAGTGGCTCTTAGAGCATCCACTGTTTCATGTGTATCTCCATTCTCGTGTTATGGACTGAGAAGTCCAAAACTGCTTGATTTGAGAGATATAGATTGTGGGTTTTAAAAGCAAAGCATACCTTATATGGGTAGTATTGAGAAAATCCATACCCTGATGGAAAACAGGCCACTCTTCTCGCTTTGACTTTTGTAGGTAGGCCACTTGGTTGTGCCTCATCTCCAAATTTTAATGGTGCCATAGAAACTTTTGATGAAAAACAATATTATGTCAAGAATAATTGAAGGAATACTAGCCAATTGAGAGAGAGAAAGATATATAGGGTTAGGTTAAGTTTATTATGCAAGAAAGACTATCTTTAGAAAGTATTTATCTTAAGCGGATAAATAACAATATGGAAAGTAGATAATCTCCTTAAAATTTTACCCTATATATATGGAAAGTGGTTTCTTTCAACTAGTAAAAATATGTTAATGACACAATCATTGTAACGCTAGAACAATGTGGTAAAATAATACTGTTAGTGGAAACCGTGAACTAGCAAGAGTAATTCTTCACAAAAATTTCAAAGAGCAGTGGTAAATAAAATCATATGAAAACTAGACTGCTCTTATCATAGTTTTAGCAAACTACCAGCTATCAATGGATTTGATATGTCTTTACCATGAGCCGTTTGCTATGGACTAGCCAACTCCTAATCATAAAGAATATGGTGAGTTGATAACCATATAGTTTTTGGTAAACTATCAACCATAAACAGATTTGTCAAGTCTTTACCAAGAGCCGCTTGCTCGACTAGTTGATTCTTATGTTGATTAGACATGGTGAATCAATAACCATTTGTTGTGTATCTCAGTTATACACCTTTTAAGATCAACTCCCATCTATGCTTCATAAAAACTTAAACATTAATACAAGCAAACATATACAAACTCATACAACAATTTCAGTGCCCAACAGCCTCCCCTCAACACCAGAGAACATTAGACAAAAAGTTTATGGATTTAGCATTCCAATACTTGTTACCAAGTATTGAAATCTTCCCATATCAAGTCCTTTTGTTAATAAATCAGCATAGTTGTCATCAGTATGAATTTTGACAACTTGAATTAGTCCTTTTTCATAGCAATCTCTAATGAAATGGTGTCTAACTTCAATATGTTTGGTCTTTGTGTGTTGAACAGGATTCTTTATAATGAAAATGGTACTGCTATTGTCAATATGAATGATGGTATTCATGAAATTGTACCCATAGTCCAAAAGTTGATTCTGAAGCCATAGAACTTGAGCACAACAACTTGCAGCAGCCACATACTCTGCTTTAGTTGATGAATTAGCCACCATTGTTTGTTTCTTGCACTGCCATGACACTAATCTGTTGCCAAGAAATTGGCATCCACCTGTTGTAGATTTTCAATCCAAACTAGCTCCAAAGATAGTCACTATCGGAGTAAGTACGAGAACTTGGGAGTGACTTGAAACCTTGCACATGCACATACTGCAAACATAATATCTGGTCTAGATGATGTAAGATACATCAAAGAACCAATCATAGACCTGTACATGTGCACATCAACCGCTTCACCACTATTTTCCTTCAAAAGTTGATGTGTAGTCTTGTTCCATAGGGTGCCGGATGACTTTGCATCTGTGAACTTGAACTTCCTTAGTATCTCAGCCACATATTTATCTTGATTGATGAAAATACCATCTGGCCTTTGTAGTACTTGAAGTCCCAAAAGAATGTGAGTTCACCCATAGAACTCATCTTGAATTCTTCCTTCATTAGCTTCTCAAATTTTTTGCACATCTCTGTCTTTGTGGATCCAAAAATGATATCATCAACATATACTTGAACTAACAAGATATCATTTTTGTCTTTCTTGATGAACAAAGTTTGATCCACTCTGCCTCTATGAAACCCATTATCAAGAAGATAAGTAGTTAAGGTTTCATACCATTTCCTTGGTGCTTGATGCAAGCCATACAAGGCTTTAACCACCCTGTACACTTTGTCAGGATATTCGGGTCTTCAAAGCCCTGGAGGTTGTGAAACATAAACCTCCTCATCAATCTGCCCATAAATAAAGGCACTCTTTACATCCATTTGATAAACTTTAAAGCCCATAAAGGATGCATAGGCTAAGAAATGTACCAATTGCCTCTATTCGTACAACTGGGGCAAAAACTTCTTCATAGTCAATACCCTCCTCCTGAGTGTATCCTTGAGTCACAAGCCTAGCTTTGTTTCTGATAACAATTCCACTTTCATCCTTCTTGTTTCTGAACACCCATTTGGTACCTATTACCTTCTTACCAGAAGGTAAATCATAAAGCACCCAAACCTTTTGAAGCTTGAATTGGAGTAACTCTTCTTGCATTGCTTCCACCCAACTTTCATCTTCAAGTTCCTTGTAAACATTCTTTGGCTCCATTTGTGACAAAAAACACATAAAGAGACATTCATTCTTGCCTTCATGAGTCTTAGATTCATATATTTCACTAATGAATCCATGAATATCAGACAGCTTTGTTTGTCTCCTAGTCTTCACAGGTGAATCGACAGCCCCAATCACATTTTCAAGAGGATGTGATTTATGAATTGTAGTATGGGGAGTCTGAGGAACTGCAATCTCACTTGGCATATTCGAGATTTCAACATCATTGGCTTGAGCTTCCTCTGTAACTGGAGTTATATTTTCCACTTCTGGTGTTGCAGTGGAAACTTCTGGACTAGCAGTGGAATCAGAATTTTCACTACTTTTAGGATCTTCAGTGTTCATGTTGCTACCTCCTTCCTTTTCATAATCATTAGAAGGATGAGCATCTCCAGTCTTTGGAATATCTCCATTATCTGCATAGTCCCAAAGAGGCAAATTGAATTCATCTTGATCATCTACTTGATCCTTGCTGGGTTCATCATCATCAAGAAATTCTTCTGAACCTGCAAAATCATAAGAGGATGTACCTGTAGAGATAGGCACATAGTTCATAGTATTGGTTAGAGAATCAAGATCAAACAGCCTTTCTGGACCAGTTCCTTTGACATTTACTTTGTTTTCCAGGAACTGAACATGCAGATTCTCTTCAATCCTTTGGGTTCTTAAGTTGAATACTCTGAAAGCTTTACTGACCATGGAATACCCAAAAAAATACCCTTTGTGGAAAACTAGAAGGGGGGTTGAATAGTTTTGCCAATTAAAACTTCCTTTTAATTATTTAGATCGACTTATGTCAATCTATTTGGATGTGTGTGATGGATGTTGATAGACAAGCATATAAAGATAAGTAATGAAAAGATAAGAGTAAGAAGCACAAAACCACAACGCAAGTATTTATAGTGGTTCGGCTACAGGGACACCTTCCTTGCCCTACTCCACTCCCCGAGTCACCTACTCGAGAGTTCGTAATCACTACACCAATCTCCTTATGGCGGAGAAGCCTTCACAACGTCGCCTACCCTTTTTCCGGTGCTAGGCTAACCACCGGGTTCTTTCACTCCAAGGTGAACCACACCTACACAATGTCGCCTACCCTTTATAAGGTACTAGGCTAAGTACATAGTTCTTTCACTCCAAGGTGAACTACACCTTCACAACGTCGCCTACCCTTTATTAGGTATTAGGCTAAGCACCTAGTTCCATTGCAGTGGAGGAACTACTACCACACTACACCAACAACTAATCCCAAAGGAGATCTACTCCTTTACAACATCATCAAGGATATCAATATCCTTGGATCTAATACTACTCTATCTTGTACTTCGAAACACACCATATCGAATGTACATCTAAGGCACCTTTCACTAATGCCTTTGACTAGATCTACAAGACACCTTTCACTAATGTCTTGTGTCTTCACTTCTAAGAACCTTTCACTAATGCTTCTTTGTCTTGACTTCTAAGCACCTTTCACTAATGCTTCTTTGTCTTGACTTCTAAGCACCTACCACAAGTGCTTATCCTATAGACGATAGATACCCTTCACTAATATCTTCGTCTTGACACTTGAGACATCTTTCACTAATGTCTTCAACACTACACTTCTTTGAAGAAAGAAAGGAATCATCAACAAGAGAACTTCAGTAGCCTTGATGATGAGGAAGCATGGCAACTCATGGACTTGAGCTTGCTCGACTTAAAAGGTGGTGATCTTGCCTTTAAGAGGAACCTAAAAGATCACACAAAAACAAAACTACAATCATAGATCTCTTGGATCTAAGGTTAGTGAGATTTAACTCAGGGGAGAAAGTGTGTTAGAAAGGAGTTAGAAATAATGAAGAAATGGCTCACTATTTATAGAGGAAAAATCCTACTGTTCCCCGGATCCCACGGATCCCTACCACAAGGGATTCGGCTAGCACAAAGCTAGGGATCCGTGGTACGCTCCTCTTTGCCCATGGGTATTTTGGTTATGGGTCATGGGTTGAACCATGGATCTTTGGCTAGATACAATGTATCTTTGAGTGCATTGTACTTAGTCACTTGGGTATGGGTTGATCCATGGGTTATGGATATTATCCATGTATGATATAAGCATGATGTCATGCAATGGGTTATGGGTCAAGATCCATGGGTTATGGGCTTTGGGTTCTACCCAACTACATTCAATGTATTTGCCTAATGGGTTGTGATACTTAAGTTTCTACCCATTTAAATTACCCAATATACTACATACAAGTTATGTGTGTATTTACCCAAATATGTAAACACTAGTTGTTGTACATATGTATTACTTAAATCATAAAATCACTTATACTTGTTTTAGTGTTTTATGTGAAAATGTGAATATGTTAGAAACTATTAGTTCAAACCATTTATGTATTTTATTTTTTTCGTTAATATGATTTTACGTTTGTTATCGACAAAACATTAGAAGATCGTTAAGTATAAATAAACGCTTTTTAACTTATTTGTATTAACAATCTCCCTTTTTGTTGATGACAAAACATAAAATTATTTTAAGGAAAAGCTAAAATTTGTAAGAGTTTGAATTTGTAGTTTTTACTTTCTTCTCCCCCTTTTTGTCGAAACAAAAAGTGTTTGAAGAAAAGCAACATATTGTTTTTAAGAAAAACATGTGAAAGAAGTAAAAGTAAAAAGAAATAGAGAGCAAGTAACGGGAAAATATCTCGTCTTTACTCCCCCTTGATGAGTCCATCCCTATGTAAGGGCGTCAAGAAAGTAATACTAATCTAGTTCATTTGCAACTAAGTTTGCAAAAGATTTTGTCAATGTGACGAATTTGCTCCCCCTAGATGATTGCAATTTTGCAAATGGGATGTCATAAAATGTAAACCTAAGATTGCAAGTAATTTGCAATGTATTGTTTTGACACCAAGCTCCCCTAGCTTTAGGGTGTCAAATTCTTCATGTGTTAATTGAATATCTATAAAACAAAGGTTAGAAAACAAGTATAATGCACAATTTCCTGCATATATGATCCAAGTTAGTAGAAAACTAGTTCCCTGTTTCACGGATCCCGCGGTTCCCTCCTAGTTGGGATCCGTCTAGGCAAATTAAAGGGATCCGTCTGTCTGATGAAAAATTCAGCAAATGGTGGTATAACAATTGATGTTATCACCAATGTGAGATATGTAACATGAACATATACTCAGAAATATAGCAAGTAGCATGTAATTTCATTCAATAAAACAAGAGTTATGATACACATGACTCTAACAACTAAGAATATAGATGATACATGACTCGGAATTTCTAGACCAACTAACGCTTGATGCTAGGACACCACTAAAATCTTCTAGCTCAAGTTTTATTTAGGTTTGATCTCACAAACGCTCGAGGAGATGATAGAACATGAAACGTTGGTCTTCTCGTACTTCATGTATCAAACTTTCAACATGTTGACAATGATAGCAATCTTTGTCATGGCTAGGTAGTGGTGGTGGAAGAAATGAAATGGCTTGATGCGAAGGATCAAGTGAAGCGGCTTGTGGAGCTTCAAACGATGGAGGGATTGGTGGAGCTGCATTTGAGAATGACTCAACCAAGAATGATGGTGGTGGTAGAGAAGTGTCAACTTCCATATGGTCAGGTGGTTGACTTTGATGATTTCTCATAATCCAAATAGGATTATATGATGGAAACGGCGAAAAGGAAGCCGGAGCAAGTGTTGACTCAACACCTTGATTTTGAACCATTATTCCTCCTAATGAGGAGAATGTTGTCGGCAGAAGCGGATGAGACGGCCTAGGAGGCAAGTCTTCTAAATTGTAGAGGTGTGGTGATGATAGTGGGGATGTAAATGAAATAGCTCTAGGAACCAATGGTGATGGTTTGGTGGAGATAATATTGTTTGGCCTAGGAGGCATGGTGGTGTTTGGCATTGGTAGTTTTGTGGGTACTATCCTTTTAGGAATTGGTTTGATTGAATGATGAAGGATCATATCATTTGTTGGCTTGATCGGAGATGATTCGGTTGAGGAGATTTCGTTTATAACACGAGCCTTTTTCATGGGTGGTTCTTTGGTGGATAAGTTTCTACTTGGGGTTTTCCTCATGATGAGATGATTTCAAGAGGTCGCAAGAGCTGAAAGTTAGGATGAGAGTGATGACTATGGAGGTCCTAACAAAGTGGTTATAAACCAAGAGATTTGGCAAGTGCATTTAAGCCTTAAGCCATTAGGATTCATTGGATTGATTAACATGCACAAGAGTCAACTTCAGAGTTTGCACTGATCTAGGAACTCATTTAAGATGAGATGGAGTGTTTAAGTTAGGAAGATGAGTTGAAATGATTGTTTTAGCAAGATTTGACCTATACTGTCATCCGGATCTCACGGTTCCCTCCTCAGAGGGATCCGTCTAGGCTAATCCTAGGGATCCGGCTCTTAGTAGCTATGAAAGAGTGGAAATGATGTTTTCTAAGATCTTAGACCTATAACATCTTGAGTGTTTTAGTCCTCTTAAGTGTCTTAAATGAAGGGGTGCTTAAGTACTTGAAGGTAATGAGTGATGTAGCTAATGATTGTCTTTTATGGAAGGATTTGGAACTTTCAAGAGTACCAATGGATGAGCAAGGATGACACTAAAGATGGGAGTGTCAATTGAAGCTAAGTGATCCTAGAGATCAGGTTGTGACTTAGGATAGTGTTTTGGAAAATATCCTAGAAGCTTTGAGATGGGAAAAACTAGAGTTTGATCAACTTTGATCAATTTTGAGATAAGGATGATTGATGATCAATTATGCCATAATTGCAAGATTTCTATGACTAAATGTGAGGGATTAAGTAAAAGATGAGGTGTGAGTTTGAGAGCGGAAGAGTAATGGATTAAAAATGAAACGGTAGATCTATAAGCGTTTTAGAGTGTGATTTAGGTGAGTTATGTGTAGGAAGGATCTACCTATCTTGATAAGGACTTAATTTTGCCTTAAGGCACTATGTTTTAACTTAGTGTGAGATGTTCTAAGGATGTATTTGAAATACAATGCTTGCAATTGCATTTTCTGTTTGCCGGATCCCACGGTTCTCTAGGTGTAGGGATCCGTCTAGCACAATTATTGGGATCCGCCTTTCTGCTCAGCAGAACCTTTACTAAAGGTATGCAATGATCTTGACAATGCATTATATCTCAAGGATAATATAAAAAGAGTTCTAATACCAAGATATCAAATGTAAGATGTTTTATTTCATGAAAGAAATTGGATTACATTGATAAAGCAAGAGTACAAGAGAATTGATCCTATTTTGGAATACTACTAGGTTCCTTGAGTGTTTTCGCTAGAAGGATCATTATGTGATTGATGAGTGTTGGTGGAATCAAGAATGAAGAAAGTCTTCATGAGAGATATGTTTAGCGGTTCCATCATCTTGTTCACAAGTACGTACAACGGACTTTGAAATTGAGGATGGAAGTGCATAACATTATGATAGAGGCGTGTCAAGAACATTCCATAAGGGATGAGTTTATTCTTGGAGCCTTGACGATTTGCAATTAGCCTTGCGAAGAAGTAGGCGTGATTGTATGGTTGTTGTGTTAGCAAACAGTACAACATGTGAGAACAACAAGCGGGAAGAATTTCTCGATTTCCCCTAAGACTCCAAACATTTTCATGTAGGATGAGTGCAAGAGGCTTGTACTCTTCTCGGATATCCCTTGTAAAGATAATGTTTGGATCGGAGTAATATGGTCGAGGTTTGCATATAATGCGATTTAAATCTTCCGGAGAGGGTATGTGTGAACAATATGGACTATTCTCTTCACGAAAGTTGAAGAGAGAATCAAGAGACCAATCTTCGGTGAAGGCACATTGTCCATGATCTGGAATCCGAAGGATGTGAGCAAAATGCCCAAGGGTTAGAGTGAACTTTTGGTTTTTGATATAAAACCAAAGGGATAGAGAGCGATCCTTGTTACGAACGAGTTCGACTTGACGAAAGAATTCCATTATGAACCTTGGACATATCTTCTCGTTGATTTCAAGAAGACATTCTAGTCCTATGGCTCGGAAGGAGGTATTGATACCTTCTTCGAATTGTAGATAGGTGTCTACAATACGTCCTTCGTAGAAGTGACGGTTTTCGAGATTATTGAACCCACGGACATGATTGCCAGGTGTGTTGGGTTCGAGAGAGATGTTCGGAGTGTAGACGCTAGCGAGTGAAAAATCAAACTCATATTCATGCGTCATAGTTGAACGTATAGAGATGATGAGTTAATAAAGGTGATGTTTGTGATCAACCTATGATTATCTAACGTTTTTATTAGATTTTTATTAACAATGGTTATAAACAAGAAAGACACTTAACTCACTTATGGTTTTAATATACTAGTGGAGAATTACTTTTAAAAGAAAAGTGATTTTTAATTTGCATGAAAAACTGTTCTCCAGTAGGACGGATCCCACGGTTCCTTTTCAAAAGGGATCCAGTTAGTATATTTTCCGGGATCCGTGGATCTGTAGTAACAGAAACAGATTTGATAAAAACATAGGTTTTATAGTTTTTATACCATGAAATGTGTTTTATCCTAAATTTTCTTTTAGCATGCATACATGACTTCTAATGTATCACGAAGGAATATAAAACATATAAATCACAAGAAAATAACAAATAATAAAGATAACTAGATTATTAGTAATATTGCATTTCAATGCTAAGGATAATACAAAGGATTGGGTATATGATCCCAATGTAGATTAACAACACAAAGTAAATGTCTCCATATGTGAACTTCATCATAGGGAACACAAGTGCGATGAGTGTTAGGGTGATGAGCACGAGTGCGATGTAAACCATGTTGATGACGGATCTTCTTGGTTTCGGTTGAGATGGAATGAGGAGGAAGATGAAGTTTTTGAATGAGAGGAAATTTTTGAAATTGGAAGATTTGAAAAAGTGAGGGTTGATAGAATGGTTGACGATGGGAGTATTTATGGGGAAAGAGGAATTTTGAGATTTGTGTTTTGTTTTATTATTAGAAGATATGATTTTTGGATTAAGTGAGACAAAACACAAGTTTTATAAACCATGATTTTAGACGAGGAGTGACGCGTATGTGAGAAAAAGCTTCCTAATGAAGCTACATGTAAAACATGTGTAACACGAATCTACTCAAATAAATGCCTAACAAATAACACTTATTTATTAAACTAATATCATTTAGATATAAGTAGAAAGTCATACCTCTAATGCACTTAGGAATGTCTTTACAAATGACACAGCAAATGTCACTTAGACGATTCCCGCTCCTTTGAGTTTAAGATACCTTCTTAAGGAAGGTATTCTTGTTACCAAGCGATTCCTACAGCTTGGTGGGTATGAGCTTTGACTAATCAACATGACTAAGAAGATTAGTGCAATTAAATGAAAAACTAAATAAGAAAAATATTGTTATCAAATCAACATCCAAACATATAGTTTTAAAAGACATGGTGTTTGTTTTTATGAAAAACCTTCTTTGTAGTTTTCAATTAACCATGGATCGTATCAAGTTTTTAAAGTACAATATACTTCAAGAAACTTGGTAACGAAGCTCTGATGCCAATTGTGGAAAACTAGAACGGGGTTGAATAGTTTTACCAATTAAAACTTCCTTTTAATTATTTAGATCGACTTATGTCAATCTATTTGGATGTGTGTGTTGGATGTTGATAGACAAGCATATAAAGATAAGTAATGAAAAGATAAGAGTAAGAAGCACAAAACCACAACACGAGTATTTATAGTGGTTGGCTACAAGGACACCTTCCTTGCCCTACTCCACTCCCCGAGTCACCTACTCGCGAGTTTGTAATCACTACACCAATCTCCTTATGGCGGAGAAGCCTTCACAACGTCGCCTACCCTTTTTCCCGTGCTAGGCTAACCACCGGGTTCTTCACTCCAAGGTGAACCACACCTACACAACGTCGCCTACCCTTTATAAGGTACTAGGCTAAGTACCTAGTTCTTTCACTCCAAGGTGAACCACACCTACACAACGTCGCTACCCTTTATTAGGTACTAGGCTAAGCACCTAGTTCCATTGCAATGGAGGAACTACTACCACACTACACCAACAACTAATCCCAAAGGAGATCTACTCCTTTACCACATCATCAAGGATATCAATATCCTTGGATCTAATACTAGTCTATCTTGTACTTCAAAACACACCATATCGAATGTACATCTATGGCACACCTTTCACTAATGCCTTTGACTAGATCTACAAGACACCTTTCACTAATGTCTTGTGTCTTCACTTCTAAGCACCTTTCACTAATGCTTCTTTGTCTTGACTTCTAAGCACCTACCACAAGTGCTTATCCTATAGAAGATAACTAATATCTTCGTCTTGACACTTGAGACATCTTTCACTAATGTCTTCAACACTACACTTCTTTGAAGAAAGAAAGGAATCATCAACAAGAGAACTTCAGTAGCCTTGATGATGAGGAAGCATGGCAACTCATGGACTTGAGCTTGCTCGACTTAAAAGGTGGTGATCTTGCCTTTAAGAGGAACCTAAAAGATCACACAAAAACAAAACTACAAACATAGATCTCTTGGATCTAAGGTTAGTGAGATTTAACTCAGGGGATGAAGTGTGTTAGAAAGGGGTTAGAAATAATGAAGAAATGGCTCACTATTTATAGAGGAAAAATCCTACTGTTCCCCGGATCCCACGGATCCCTACCACAAGGGATACGGCTAGCACAAAGCTAGGATCCGTGGTACGCTCTCTTTTTGCCCATGGGTATTTTGGTTATGGGTCATGGGTTGAACCATGGATCTTTGGCTAGATACAATGTATCTTTGAGTGCATTGCACTTAGTCACTTGGGTATGGGTTGATCCATGGGTTATGGATATTATCCATGTATGATATAAGCATGATGTCATGCAATGGGTTATGGGTCAAGATCCATGGGTTATGGGCTTTGGGTTGTACCCAACTACATTCAATGTATTTGCCCAATGGGTTGTGATACTTAAGTTTCTACCCATTTAAATTACCCAATATTCTACATACTAGTTATGTGTGTATTTTACCCAAATATGTAAACACTAGTTGTTGTACATATGTATTACTTAAATCATAAAATCACTTATACTTGTTTTAGTGTTTTATGTGAAAATGTGAATATGTTAGAAACTATTAGTTCAAACCATTTATGTATTTTATTTGTTTCGTTAATATGATTTACTTTATTATCGACAAAACATTAGAAGATCGTAAAATATAAATAAACGTTTTTACGGCTTATTTGTATTAACACCCTTCATCAGCTTTTTCATCAAATTTGCCCAGATAATAAATGGTATTGAGAATTGTAACATGACATCCAAATGGTCTCATGAAGTCTAAAATAGGAGATCTTCCTCTAAACAGCTCATAAGGTGTCTTGTTCTTTGTTTTTACCACCAAAACCCTGTTTGCACATAACATGCAGTGTTAACTGCTTCACCCAAAAAGTGGTTGGCAATTTGAATCTACCAACATGTTCTAGCAGCCTCAAGTGTCCTATTTTCTCCTCTCAGCACAACATTTTGTTGAGGAGTTCTAGCAACACTAAATTCTCTTTTAATACCTTTTATCTTTAAAAAATCATCCATAACTCTATTCTTAAATTCTGTCCCATTATCACACCTGATGATTTTCACTTTCAAATTTATTGGTTTTCTACTTCAGTTATAAGGTCTTAAGGATGCCAGTTGTTTCATCCTTTGTATTAAGAAAGAAAACCCATGTAAACCTCTAAAATCATCATTACTACAAGACAGTATTTCTGAGATTCAAGCTGCTCACATGTAGGACCAAATAAGTCCATATGTACATTGAAGTGGGTGAGCAATAGAGTTAACTAGCTTTGACCTGCAAGAAGCTCTGTGTTGTTTTCCTTTAAGACAAGCCACACAAGTTTGGTCATTTTCAAATCTTTTCTGAGGTAGACCTCTCACCAAAACCATCTTTGACAATCTTATTAATGGTTTTGAAGTTAACATGACCAAGTCTTCTATGCCATAGAATGGATTCATCCACTGGTGGCCTTGCAACCAAGCAAGCATAATCATCTTTAGCAACAATATTGTTCATATCAAAGCTATATAGATTGCCTTTTCTAGGAATTTTAAGAAGAATCTGACTTTCATCAGGCATCTTAAAATCCTTAGAGAGAACAAAGCACATATCTTTCGTAAAAAGAACATTGTTCATCTTGTCACACATTTGTGACATACTAAAAAATTATACTTAAGCTCTTTTCATAGTACACAGTTCAAAGTCCAAGTTACTAGTTTTGATTACACCTTTACCAGCAACTTTTCCATTAACTCCACCTCCAAAGCTGACATACTGTCCATCATAATGTTCAAAATATGAAAGATAGGACTTGTTTCCAGTCATGTGCCTTGAACCCACTGCTGTATATCCTTGATCTGATCTTTTGTCCTTAGATGTTCCCGCACATAAAAGAAAGAGTTAGTTCTTTTGGGGCCCAAGCCATAATTGACTTGGATCGCCTCGTGATCACATAGTTAAATTCTATCAAGGTCATTGATACACCATTGGGATTGGTTGTAGAGGTAGTTCCTTTAGGTTTCCATTCCCAACGTGCTGAGGCCTTCACAGCAGTGCCCATGTCCCCCCTTTTCTTGTTTACAACCCTTGTATGCAGTGTATCTTTTGAATGAGCATGTGGAAACTGATGGTTTGTTTTAGGTACCACTGTTGATTATAATGAACCTTTTTAGTTTGAAAGTTCATTTCCTTTTTGTGCGATTTTGCAAAAGTTGTTCTGGACTTGCACTTTTAACAGGTGACTTAGGGTTAGCAGGTTAAACATTTTTTGCAGTGGCAAAGTTTGATGCCACTTCTTATTGAATGCTCTTTGACCATTTTGCAATGTGAATTAGATTACATTATTTTGAAACTCTGTTAGACTCCACCCTTTTATTCCCATGGACTTCCCTTCTCCCATTAATATAGTAAAATAAGCCTGTAGATGATCAAACTACCACATATAATAACATGCTTTGTTGTACATCACAAATCACTACCTAGTTGTTGAGATTTACATGATCCAACTCTCTGTTACCCCTAGTGTGTGGTTTGTTCCTATACATCTCAGCATACCTTACAGTTGGTCTAGGTTTATTACTGGTTCCTAGGTTCCTCTGTAACATATTAACAACTTTTGGGTAGACCTCTACATTCTTTAACATCTCATCAACAAAGATGCGTCACTACACTCTAAAAAACATCATTATCATGCTTAACCTCTCCTTACATTTCAACAGTTGTGTCTTTAAAGGACATATTCACATTTAAGATCCTGAAACTCTTCTAAGCCTGTATGAGCTAAATCTATACCTGGAGGTGATGGAACACCTTGTTAGGTCACTAGTTTTACAACACAAGTTATATAGAAAGGAGATGAGGCGATTGAACAAGTATCAAACACACACACACATATAGTAATACGGTTAGGCGTAGAATATGTGTGAAAAGAAAACTTGAACAACCAACCTTCAAATGAAGGTTATTACATGGTTTATATAGGCAAGGAGCTAGGGCAACACTCCCTCTCCTTCCCTATTCCTTATTGGCTTGGGCCTAAGCTTATGGCCTTCTACATAAGCTTGACCTTAAACAAACATAAAGGCCATAATAAAGCTACCTATTACATATGAAATATAAATACTTGAAATACTGTTTAGGAGTGATTCCAACAATCTCCCCTCAAGTATATATGAATGTAAACAGTGAAGGCGTTGATGTAATAGTAGCAGGGACGTCTTCTGACATTCTTCTTTCTTGTGAGAAGAATTGCCTTGATTCGAACAATCTCACCAGTGTAGAGAGATAGTTATCTTTGAACAGTTATGCTTTGACGTCATCTTTAACTTTGTTCTTTGATCATTGTTCTTTGTGGTGAAAGTGATAGTATGTTGTTGTCTGCATCAGTCTGCCTCAGTTCTGCTTCGCTGCTCCAGTGTCTCCACGTCATTCTTCAACATGCTCACACGCTCTTTGACGTTGGAAATCAATACTGATGAAGTTCTTTAAGTCTTTGACTTTGTAGATTCTTTGGTTAGACGAAGAATCATTCTGACTGTTGTGTTGCATTGAGATAGAACTTCCATTAGTGATGATGTTGGCGTGAGCATGAGAAGGATCAGCACGATCATCCCGCTCCGGAGCTTCCATAAGAAGAAAACATTTCAAACGGTTAGTAATAAGCGGTTTCCTGCACTTACAAGTTTGAACTTCGAGAGTGTCAACAGCATAGTGTGAGGACACAACTCTAATTCTTACAAAGGCCGTTCCTGAATCTGAGTCCCACAAGTGAGATAACACGATGTACCGAAGTACACCTACGATTCAGATGAGTCGCTGAGGTACACCGAAGCATCACCTCACGATTATAGACCGTTTGAGACCACTCCGCGTAATCCACGGGAGTTTACCGAAGTGACCTGCTGACAGGGCTGTTTGATGTTGACCCTGGCAGGAGTTTCCATTCAATCACTGAGGATCACAATGTGAACCTCTCATAAATGTTCTCGACAGATTGCTAAGATCTGTGAAGGACTCGATATGAACCACTGATGATCTTATTGTTGATCATCAAGTGATTAAATGTCAAGTGTTCCTAAGAGATCTTTTTATGAATCTCGTGGCTCTAGACTCAATAGTGCGTTTTGGTTTTCCTGAGCGGAGACTAGGGAGAGGGTCTCCTTCTTCAATACCAGCAATCTCTAAGAGAAAGCCGATAGTTTACGTAGGGTTCCCTGTGAGAATGAAACAAGCTTCTGTTGAGAGAAACTTGAGTGGATAAGAAGGTTTAGTGCATGCGTCACTGGGTCCATGACGACTTTAATCTTCAATACCGGCGTCACTAAGTGACAACCAGTAGCATATGAATTGAACCCGTGTCTGCCCTAAGTTGAATAATCTGGAGGGCTGTTTCTTTTCACCCTTTACTTTACATTTCTTTTTGATTCTTCAACTCCTTCTTTCTCCGATTCTCATTTTCTCCTTTTTTATAATCATTCCTAAGGACTTCTAACACTAACTAATGGTAGTGTCCTTGGGTAGATCCCTCCGGCTCTGGCGGATCATAGGACGGTTATTCCTAACCTTAGTCACCTTATAACTCCATGACTAACCTATGTTTGCCATTAAAACCACTGTATGAAAAACTGTCTCTCAAAGGGTTTGTTAATGAAAAAACATGTTTGAACCATTGTGAGAGATGATGTTTTGCATAAATACTCCCCCTCCACATGTGCTTAATAGTTTTAATGGTTAAATGCACAGTGAGGAAAGAGCGCGCACTTTTTGAATTGATCCACTGAAGATAGACAATCCCCCGCGAGACACGGTTACGTTGCATAGTTAAAGAGTTACATTGTCAGCTTTTAGGTGACAACTAGCTCTAATAACTACCTTGAAGGTGTAGACAAACCTTGGAAGGTTGTCAAACCCGTCAGAGTTCATGTCTATCAAAAGTTTCTCGAATGGTACATTCTACTCAGACAAGTCCTTTGCGAGGCACGTTTACATCACTAGCGAACTAGCTTGAAATTATTACCCGTCCAGGACAAGTCTTTTCGAGTTACTAACAGTTAAGTACCGTCAATTCGTTGGTTAAGTCTGAGGTACACAGATTCATTTGCATTTTGTACAACATATTTCTTATCACACAATTTTCTCCCCCTCAAAAATGGCATATTAAAGTGTTATTTTTGAAACGTTTGAGAATAAATATGACCATTTCGAGTGTTGTGGGAAGACGACCACTGAGAACAATTTTGAACAAAGTTTTGAATCAAGTACTCCCCCTCAACGAGTGATATAAACGGTTGAGGTTTTGAAAATCATAAGGGAAAGTACTTGTTCTTTTGAGCAAAACCTTGAAAAGTGAAAGGTTTGATAGGTTTTACTCAAAAGTAAGAAGCTTTCGCTCCTTTTATAAGGATTGTGGCACTGAAGCGTACCACAGGGTCCTTTATTGACAATTACGGGTTGTACACTGTTATGTGTGCACAAGCCATAGACATATTTGATCACACATCCAAAATTATGAAGGAAACAATTCAAGGGGTACCAGGAAGTGCAGTGATGTTCCCAGGAGTGCGCGCAGGACGTTGAAAGCCGGTGATGTTTCTCCTGGGTCGACCACCAACATAGCTCTCCAATCGTCTGAACTGATCCCTTCTGAACAACCGTTCATCAATCATGGTGATGATCCTTCTCACATCCCTCCTTTCCTGAGAATTCCAGCGCTTACGAGACCCAACTTTCAGGCGTATATCCTTCAACCTGTACGCTAATCCGTCCCTAACCAGCTTCAAAGTATGATCCCCGAATTTCTGAAGATCACTACACGCCATTAAGCACTTTCTTTGAAGTTCACTGCGGTAAACAACTCCGAAAGGTTTGCTGATGAGCGTATATTGAGGTAGCTGATTGAGATCGGGAAGAGTAAGCGTTGGAGGAGTGAGGTTGACACGCGTCTGATAAGATTCAACAGCCATCTGGATATCTTCAACACGTTCTTTGATCACGATGCGTCTAATGAAGATGAGAACTGACTTGATAAATTCACGTTGAACTTCAGTCGAGAATTGTCTCATACGACCCTGTACTTTGGCAAGGTACATGTCTTCGATGTCGTTGAGGGACAAGTTCTCAAAGTCAGCCTCGGAGAATCCATAGTCCTGTTCATCTTGTCGTTTGACTATGATATTCTTTAAGAATGTGTAGTCCCACTTAGACTTGAGATCAATGTGTTTGATGGCCACGATGTCCTGAGAACTATACACTGCATGTTGAGACTTCTGAACCAGGCAGCTTCTGTAGTAGATTCTTCGGCGTTCAGGCCAATGATGAATCCCATACAATGCATCTTGGTCGTATGCTTGCACGTTGTCAGAAAACAAGTGATTTGCACGTTCCTCGATAGCTATGCAGTTTGAGTAAATAGCCGCTGGGAATGGAAGAGTCAATGATGTAGCGTATTTTCGCGAACCATCGCTACCGTGTAAGAGAAAATCCAGGTCTCTGTTAAAGAAGTATCGGAAGGGAATCCGTGGTTCGTCTGTTTGGCCAATGGTCGGTAGGGGTTTAGTCCAATCGGTGTAGTATGGAGGGTTGTCCCTTTGTGTGAAGTCAATGTTTGCTTCCGGATTGAGCCAATCCATGTCGTTAGACATAGCTCGAGCGATGTTCTCAAGATGATATTCGACCTCGACGGCCCTTTCAGAGCTGTCTTTAAGAAGTTGGAATGCTTCATTCTTGATTCGCTTCAATTCAGATTTCGTCATTTTCTTCACATGGAACTTTTCTTGCAAAAGTTTTGCGTGCTCCAATGTAGAACCGTCTACCAATTCTTGACCTTCATCAGGGTAGGGAGTTTGATTGACAAGTGTGGAGAACCATTCAAACTCTTGGGTTTTATCGTCATCTAGCCATGAGACGACTCCAGGCTGAGTCGTCTTTCTTCTTCTTTGGAAGGCCTTGATGATGATATTGGTTTCTGCACTTGTTTGGGTGAGGTGGGTTGTTGTCGGGGCTCAAGGACCTCTTCATCGTCACCACCCGTATACTCAAAGTAATCACCTGTTTTATGAGTCAGGGGTGGTAACTCGGAATCGTCCCGAGGTTTATCAGTAGAAGACCGAGGTGGAGGAGACTTTTGTTGAGAAGAAGTTCGTGGTGGAGGAGGTGGCATAGAGGTAGATTTACCAGACTGCTTCTGACGTTTAGGTGCAGAATCCTTATCCTTATCTTCGTCATCTCTTGGTCGTTTGGGTTGATCGGCTGACTCCTTGCATGATGATCTGAGTTGAAAATCAAGTAGATTTTCGAAAAATTTAGCTTCATCCGAAGTAAACGTTCCAGATCGCTTTGACATTTGTATCACAAGTTTAGCGATTAACTCAGATTCAGAGAGATCAGCTTCTTTGGCCATTGTATTTTTAACCAATGCTACGATGTTAGGGGTGAGTTGTCTGGAAAATATTTCTCTAGTCACACCGGGACAGTGTCGAGAAGAAACTTGTGAGTATGATCTCTTGCTGTCTTTTCCAGTTCCTTTTGGACTTTAGGAACGATATCCTGAAGGTACTTGTTAGTGTAACCTTCGATCATTTCGTTCAGTTCCTCTTTACGATGACTCTTCATGAACTTCTGAACAAATTCCCTTTCTTTCTCCATCTTGTCATGCTCGTCATACATATGCTGTATGTGATCAGCAAAGAAATTTAGCTTTTTGTAGAGCACGTTTTTCTTTCTGACTTGTTTGACAGCTTTGTGAATTCGTTTATGAGCTTGAGAAATCCAAGATCGATGTGGTTTCTTCACAGATTTGGATGATGATTTTGTTGATCTTTTTGATGGTGGTGGTGATGAGTGAGATGAAGAATCTGATGAGGAGGGGACATGAGGAGATTCGGGGTCCTTTGGAGGTGCAGAAGTATCCTCCTTGGAACGAGTTGGACTGTTGAGAAGAAAGTCATCATAATCTTCTTCGTCATCATGTCCAGTTTTAGCCTTTTCTTCCGTCTGTACCTTAGCTTCTTCATCAATTTTCTCTTTCTCAGTCTTATTCTTTTCTGGTTCCTCAATGTTAAGATCAGTAGACTCCTTCACAAGCGTTTGTTGTTGCACAAGAGTGGTGGCACCAGATCCCTTATCGGGTTGATTAACCGCATCAGGACCTGGTGAAGAGTGGACAGCACCACTCGATCCTCCGGGGCCACCCATTTGATCTTTTGCAAATTCTTCAGCTTTTTGAATTTGTCTAACTAATTTAAACTTCTTCCTGTAGGATTGATCCAGTTGCTCTTCTTCTTCTTCAGAGCTTTCATCATAAGACTCAAGTACAGGAGTCTTTCCTTTTCCTTTGTCAGCAGGTGGACTTGGAGGTTTAGCTGCTGAAGGAGGTGTAACGGTTGCAGATTCTGAGTAGGTAATCTCTTCATCTGTTTCAGTACCTTCAGAGCTTTCGTCCACAAGCTTTCTTTGCGGTTCGGGTTTTGGAATTGGGATGGGAGCAGCTTCCTTAGATGGAACAATCCTCTTTGAGGGAGGGTTCCTCTTGGGGAACTTCCTTTGACTCACAGTACTTGCCGTACTTCCTGCACTTCCTCTTTTGGTTCTCCTTACAGGCGTTCCAGAAGATTTTTCGTCGAGATGACCAACTTTGCCTTGTCTAACTGCTTCCAGATACCTTTTGTACGGTTCGAGCTTTCTGACATCTTCAGTTAGAAGGAAATCTGGTAGCACAGCACCTTGTTTCTTTGTAGACGTTTCCTTGATTCTGACAGATAGAATGGGTTCCGTCAACATGTCGTGATTGTCGGGATCATTGAGCCTCTTGGGAATGTCAGGATGAAGTCCAAGTGCTCTCTGGATCAACAATTTAGTATATCTGATGTAGGGAATCTTTGAGCCAAGTTTTTGAGAAATGACATCATGTCATCCCAAATCAAAGCTTCGATAGCGATGTGTTTCTTGTTGACCAATGCCCAGAATATTTGCAGTTCCATGAGCTTAGGGTGCTCATAGCCGCTGTCACGACCAGAAACAGACTTGGTGATGATCATGTAGAGAGTTCTCCAGGTTTGAGGAATACTCTTAAGCTCTACGTGAGAATGCTTGGTGATTACTCCTGTAGCCTCGTCATAACCGATATTGATTAAGAATTGGAGAGTGAGCTCTTCAGCAAGTGTGGCATATAGTTTGGTTGGATCGACATCAGGAATTAGGAGAACAGCCCTTAAGTCTGCAGGTGTAATGGTGACTTGTTTGTGATTCAGAGTCACCGTCACAGCAGTTTGTCCTTTGACCCTTTCCATAGTGTTCCAGAACTGTTGGATGTAGATCTCAGGAACAGTTGCAGAGTGTGAAAGCATGTTCTGATACGGATGAGTCCTCAGAATATCAATAGCAATTAAACATGAAGATTCTAAGCAAGTGAGGTTGTCAAAGTCAACACGAGATTATTCCTTTCCTATCTTCATTGGATAGCCATGAGGATAGATATCAGCAATGGAGAGAACTTCAGGTGCATCCACATTCATTTGTTCAGCCATGTCGTGATCTGAAATAACATTAGCCAAAAGAACCAACATATCGAAAGACATAATGTTAGTCAACAGAAGGTCTTATTGTCTAGTTATTGAATGTACAGTGTCAATGATTGTTACGAGTCCTAAGTCACTTGTATGTTCAACAGTTCAATGATGTCGTGAAATGTTTCGTGAGTTAGTTAACTTTAAGTTTTAAAGTTTATTTTATCACTTATTGTTCACAACATATCAAATGATTTAAGTTTATTAGTGACATTTTAGGATTCGTGATGATATGATTAGTTTATTTACAAGTTTGAACTAGTAACAATTCATCATGAAGGTCAATCCAGGGTTAAGCGTAGCTTTGGCAAAGTTATGCGTAGACAGGAATGATATATGCTTAGGCGTAGACTTACGCGTAGAATCCTAACTTACGCGTAAGAAGTATTATGCGTAGGAAAGGAGACCTTATGCGTAGAGGTTACGCGTAGGCATATATTAACCTTACGCGTAAGGCTACTCGTAAGAGTTGACCTTATGCGTAGAGGTCACTGTTTACGCATATCCTTCACAGGATACGCGTAGTCCATTGTAGAACCTTACGCGTAGCTGTTATGCGTAGGATTATTCTTACGCGTAACATGACTACGCGTAGGGTAATCCTTATGCGTAGAGTGCAAATGACCTTGATTCTGATTTTCACAAGTAACAAGCCTGAAATAAAACCATCACATCATCATTATTAACACATAGATACATTTTAACAACAGATCATGGCAAGAACAGATGTTACACAGTTATGCGTAGAACTACATACGCGTAGTCTAAACCCTAAATCTACGCGTATGAGATCTAGCCATGGAATATGCACCAAAGTTTTTCTGGTATATCTTAGATGTTGTGAGAGCATAATGACCAAGTTTTAACACTTAATTTGCAGTGAATCAAAAATACCCAATCTCAAGAACCTTAAACCCTAATTTCAAATTGTTAACCAATTCGTGTTTCTGGGTGGTTATAGACCTTGGAAATCATCAATTCAATAACACAAGAGCATAACCCAACAATCTTTTTGACCAAAACACTTCACATTTAGAAATACCCAATTCGACTCATAAACCCTAATATTCAAAAATCATTAATTCGTGTAACTGGGTTTGTTTTGAGCTTAGAAACTATATCATAGATGTTGTTAAAACATTTTGACACATTCCTTTTAACCATAAACACATAACACATGATCATGTGTTCTTACGCGTAAGCGAAGAACACAAAATCACTCATAACATTAGATTTGACCGTTGAATTCATTTGAAAATCAAAACCAATGTTCAAAAACATGTTAGAAACATTAATCCACTTACAAAATGAAGATCAGAAACACGGATTTCTTGAGTGAATTTTGTGCGTAGGATGGTTTTAGGTTTTGTAATAAATGAGAAGTGAAAGTAGGTGGGAGGGTGTTTTATTAAAAGTGAGTTTAACCTTTTGACAGTTTAGGTCCCTCCACCTTTTCCCTTTTTCATCCAAAGCCTCTTGACTTCCATTTTTGGTTACCAAATGAAGATTTTAGGAAAGAAACTTGACGACACTCCCCCTCGACTTGAGAAAATAATGAAAGGTTATTAATTAAAGTCCGAGGAGTGTCTTTGAACCAGGAAATGTACCACCATTTGTAAAAGAGTCAACCGAGATATGATAACATGCAAGTACACAGATGTTTTGAAGCAGTTAAAAGATTATTTTCTCCCCCTCAACACTTGATCGGAAAAATACTGAATTTTGAAAGATTAAAGTGTTGAAGGAAGAAATGTACTTGCAATGTTGAAAGAAAATTAGATTAGAAGAATATTTTTGTTGTTTTATCAGGTTTTATAATTTTGTATTTTGTTTTTGAAAAATTATTTACAAAAGAGAATTTGGTGTTTGACAGGTTTTTAAGACTGTTTTAGGAGATCATCCAATTCCTCTTGAGTCAAACACCTCATACCAATCCGGTGGACCAACTCATTAAACCTAGCGGGAGGCAAGGCTTTGGTGAGAAGATCTGCCAATTGGTATTCTGTACCCACAAAATATAATTCAAAAGTACCCGTTCCACGTGATCCTTGATGAAATGATATCGAAGATCGATGTGCTTTGATTTCGAGTGCTGAACTGAGTTGCACGAGATTGCAATGGCACTCCGATTGTCGCAATACATCGGGATTCTGTCAAATACGTAACCATAGTCTTTGAGTTGTGTTCTCATCCATATGACTTGAGCATAACATGCGGACATGGCTACATATTCTGCTTCGGTTGATGACAGCGATGTACAATCCTGCTTCGATGCCATGCCATGACCATTTATCACCAAGAATTGTAAAGCTCCGAAGTGCTTTTCCGTGAGTCTAAGCATCCTGCGTGTCAACGTCTGAAAAGCGATTAGTTCAAAACCAGAATCCTTCGGATACCAGATCCCCAAGTTAATGGTTCCCTTTATGTATCGGAGGATTCTTTTAGCCTCAGAGAGGTGGGTTTCAGTTGGTCGCGACTGATAACGGGAGCATAGATAAACGGCAAAGACAATATCAGGTCTGCTAGCTGTTAGATACATGAGAGACCCAATAATACTACGGTATTTTGTAGGGTCCACCAATTTCCCATGTAAATCAGCGTCTAGCTTCTTGGTATGAGCCATTGGTGTGGCATAGGTGTCACAGGTTTTTATTCCAAATTTGTTTAACAATTCAAGGGCATATTTGGACTGACACAAGAAAATACCACGGGGTGATTGATGAACTTGCAGTCAGAGAAAGAATGTAAGTTCACCCATCATGGACATTTCAAAATTTTTCTTCATTAGTTTTGCAAAGGCGATTGAAAACTTTTTATGTGTAGACCCAAAAATGATGTCATCCACGTAAATTTGAACAATTAAGATATGTTCCCTGTGATATTGTATAAAAAGAGTTGGGTCAACCGAACCTTTGGTGAAATTATTGGCAATGAGGAAAGATGATAGCTTATCGTACCATGCCCGAGGGGCTTGTTTGAGACCATAAAGAGCTTTGTTCAGTTTGTAAACATGGTTCGGGAACTCAGGATCAACGAATCCATCTGGTTGGCTGACATAGACCGTTTCTTTAAGTTGTCCATTGAGAAACGCCGTTTTGACATCCATCTGATAGACCGTCATATTCATATGAGCAGCGAACGCGAGAAATATCCGAACAGCCTCAAGACGAGCAACCGGAGCAAAAGATTCTTCAAAGTCTATTCCCTCTTCCTGACGATAACCCTTAGCCACCAGACGTGACTTATTTCGGATAACATTTCCTTCAGCATCCAATTTGTTTTTCCAAATCCATTTTAGACCAATGACGTAGACTCCTGTTGGTCTTTCAACCAGTTCCCATACTTCAAGACGTTTGAATTGGTTGAGTTCTTCTTGCATGGATTCAATCCAGTTGTCTTTTGTCATTGCGTCTTTGATGTTTTTAGGTTCAGATTGGCAGACAGTGAGTGCATAAATGCAATGTTCACCGTCTGTGTGAAGACGTTGTCTCGTAACGACTGGTTGATTAGGGTTGCCAATAATGTTTTCCAGAGGATGGTCTTTCGTCCATCTATGTGTGGAGGTTGATGTTGGTATACATTGTGCAGATTCTGAGGATTCAAATGGTTTGTTGAAGATTCCGCGACATCTGTGCAGCAGTCTCATTAGAAAACGGGTTGAAGAACGCATTTGGATCAACATCTGCAGGTGGGGGTATTTCATTCAGAATATCATCAGCCGGTTCATCATTGTTGGAAGCGGTGTGTTCAACTGTTGTGTTGGAGTCAACTGGTGTAGGTGCATCTTCAACAGTAGTTGTTGTAGCAGGTGTATCAGGTGTAGGAATATTATCAGTTGTAGCGGAAACAGCGGATACACCTGGAGCACGTTCATCAATATCGTCACTGAACAGCGGAGCAAATAACCTTTCCATTTGTTGACGAGTAAGCTGAGGGCTTTCTTCAGCTGATGATGGGGGTTGAGGGAAGTTTAAAGCTTCACAAAACCTAAAGAACCTTATCACCCATTGATCGTAGTTTCCTGGAGTGAGCATTGGAGGTCTATCAAGTGATCCAGCCTCATGAATTGATTTTTGGCTGCTTAAAGCTTCACACATCTTTGCAAACCAAGTGGGTTCCTTCATAGTGTTCCTTGATGGATGTTGATTGAATTCATTTGTGTACGTTTGAACTTGAGGACTTGGTGGTGGTTGAACCATTTGAAGTTGTGGATTTGCAGCAAGTTGTGGAGTATGTTGTTGATTAAATTGTTGTTGATAAATTGCTTGTTGTTGATTCCATTGCTGATGTTGTGGACTTAGTTGTTGTTGTCGTTGAGGATAAGTGTAAGGGAAATAGTTAGAGTATGGTGGTTGTGACATGTTGATAAACTTGTGTGGTAAAAATGGATCTTTGTAGTCGAATGAACCTTTGTTGATGAAGTGTCCTTAGGCGTAGAAAAGACAAGAACCAAGTAGCACTTATGCGTAAAAACACCAAAAGTTACGCGTAACAATGAGGAGTTACGCGTAGGTTTTAGCTTACGCGTAAGTAGGATAAAAACACTAAAGTTATGCGTAGACAAAAGTTAGGCTTAGAAAGTAGGCGTAGGATTACCTTATGCGTAGACCTAAGTTTACGCGTAAAGTGAATCTTATGCGTAGGATTTCTACGCTTAAGCTTATGCTTTGCGTAATTTAGGGTTTTGCCCAAATGATCTTTTTACACTTCACAGTGCAAAAGATATCGAAATTCGACGTATTTTCAGACTTATCCAAGTAAGAAAACACGGAATAAACCTTATGAAACAAAACCAAGGAAAATCTTACCGTATTTTAGGGTTTTGATACGAGTAATTACTCGTAACTCTGATTTTGCCCAAATGTGTTTCTAAACCAGATTTTTGTTATGTAATAGCTTCAATAGTACCAAAAGAACACAAAAGTGTGAATTTTGATGTACCAAAACTGCTAACGGGTTACGCGTAGAACGACACCCACGACAAAAACAAGCTTAAAACTAAATCCACGCGTAAGTTTGAAACTTTTGCCAAAACAAGTATTTTAACACCTCAAAACATTGAAAGTACAAGAATCTTGGATTAAAAGTGTAAAACGAGTTTTTAAGATAACCAAAGATTGCGTTATCTTTACGCGTAAGACCCAAAACCAAAACTTCAAAACAAACGATACACCCAACTATTGGCGATTGATACCACTGTTAGGTCACTAGTTTTACAACACAAGTTATATAGAAAGGAGATGAGGCGATTGAACAAGTATCAAACACACACACACACAATATAGTATACGGTTAGGCGTAGGAAAATGTGTGAAAAGAAAACTTGAACAACCAACCTTCAAATGAAGGTTTATTACATGGTTTATATAGGCAAGGAGCTAGGGCAACACTCCCTCTCCTTCCCTATTCCTTATTGGGCTTGGGCCCAAGCTTATGGGCCTTCTACATAAGCTTGACCTTAAACAAACATAAAGGCCATAATAAGCTATATAAAGCTACCTATTACATATGAAATATAAATACTTGAAATACTGTTTAGGAGTGATTCCAACACACCTCTTAGTGGTGGAGGCACTGTATTATAACCCATACCAGACTTAACTTTACTTTGTATTTGAGCATTCCAAATTTTATCAATTGACTTAGACTGATGGTAACATGTATCTAAAGTTAAATTGACATTTTTATTTTTCTTTTGAAGTTTTTCAAACTCCTTTTGGTATGCTTCGTTCACAGCTGTTGTATGTTCTAACTCTCTTCTAGAGAATCATATCATCATTATATTTTGACTCATTTTCTTGATAGTGCTTTAGTTGGTTTTCCAATACAGCTATAGCTCTCCTAAGGTTAGACACAGTATAATTAGCATATACACACTCTTGTCTTTCATTTGAATATAAATCATTAAGCCTTTCAACTTCTCTAGCAGCCCTACATGTTTTAGAGCAACTTTCAAAGTTTTGTACCTCAAAGTCAGAGAAAGCCAGAGAGCAATTCGTAGAAATAAGAGCAGCATCTGAATGTTCTTCTTCTTGATCATCAGCCATGAAACTCCAATCATAGCTCACACCATCAATAGCCAACATTTCCTTTGGTTCTTCCACAGTTGATTCCTTCTTTTTCTTGTACCAAGTAGACCTGGTGTCCTTGGTTTTTGGTCTTCTACATTCTCTAGACAAGTGTCCCAACTTGTGGCAGTTAAAACATTCCACTTTCTTCTTATCAAAGCCTACAGTTTCACTACCATGGATGTATAGGCTTGCATTCTTCTTGTAGAATTTCCTGCTCTCATGCTAAGCAGAGCTATTTGCCATTTATGTCCATCTCCTCCAAGTCATCTCATCAATTTGCTCTATGTCTTCATGAGTTAAATAGAGCCATTGACTTGAGTGGAGATAAAGCATAAAAGGTAGGATCTCCAATACCAGCAACCTTCTTCTTTGAACCTGCAATGGTAACACTAACATTACCAGGGTAACTGTAGAACCAGCAGTGGCAATATCATCATCAACTGTCATCTTTAGAATCATCACTTCAACAAGGTTGACATCAAAGCCAAGCTGCTTGAGCTTGTACTAAGTATCCCAGCCTTTTTTAGTCTTTTTTCAATGAGTTTAAAGTTGTTGTAAAGATCATTGAGCTTCATTGTTTCAATATCTGCTTTGTTTTCCCAGACAGTAACATTAGTTTGGAACTCTGAAGGCAAAATTCTTAGAAACTTCAAATTGAGGTCTTCCTTTTCTACCTCAATGCCAAACACAGATAGTTGTGTAACAATCTTCTGAAGTTTGGTGAAGATTCTATCAAGTGAGTCATTGCTTGAAGCAGAGAAATTTTCATAACTTTGCTTCAACAATGTCTTTTGTGTCTTCTTTGTAGCATCATTACCACCAAACATGAGCAATCTCTTCAAACAGTCTTTAGCAGTCTTGAACTTTCTAAATGCTATGATCTGGTCTCTAGGAAGAGTCATCAGCACACACTTCTACCTTAAGATCATTCTTCCTAGTGCTTTTTCAATACTAGATTCGTACAAAATTTTCAAAACTTCTGTGTCACCAACCTTCTGTACTAGTCACAGGCTTGAAAAAATCACCAATTTGAATGATCTCCCATAGGCATAGTCCTAATGAGGAAGTATTGCTCAATCAGTATCCTCCACATCTCAAACTTAGGTAGCCTTGTGTAGAGATTGGACTGATTGTTTTCCATCTCCATTGATTTGAGTGAGTAGGTTAAGCTTATTCCCTGGATCTTCTAAAACAAAATATCAGAACCTTCGCTCTGATACCACTTGATGGATCTGTACACACACCTTGTGTCAATGATATTTTGTATAATATTAATAAGCACGCGGAATTTACTTAGTAATACTTAGACGACGGATTGTATGATGTATTGTAAGTAAACACAGATTAAACACAAAGCTTAAGCTCCAATATTATTGATGAATAATACGAGTGATCTTGCTTATCACTAGGGTTACACCTTGAAGCCTTTGATTCGTAAGTAATTAAGTAAGTACCTAAGACAATGACCTAGGACCTCCTTTTATAGCACAAGGAGTCCTTTACAAGATAAGTATAAAGCTAACAATATAGAATATACTCAAGATCTTTTCTATACTTATCTAAACACGTTTTCCTATAGTAGTGGTAATAATGTTCTAGCAGTGGTAATACGTTTCCACTGTTAGTGTATTCCAAGCAGTGTAAACCACAACTATCCGTGGTAACAGATTATTCCCAACATCTTACATTTTATTGCTCTTATCGTCTCAGTATGCACATGTGTTTTTGAGTGTGCATATGTATTTTTACAGTTGTGAATTTGAAACCTTCTATGCATATGTGTTTTTACAGTTTCATGAACTTGTTTCTTTTGTTTAATTTCAGTTGTTATGAAAAGGATTGTGCATATATGTTTTGTTAGTTGTTATGATTAAATAATTCCTCTATTATTTGTTTTGTGATTAAAGGTTCGAGTATAATGAGCGATATGAAGAATGCACATACGTGTATATAAGGGCATATGGACGAACTCAACTGCACATATACATACAAAGAGATC
>OU343222.1:277730745-277751339 GCA_910596185.1 Chrysanthemum makinoi
ACTCATAAAGCGGTGATTACTTTGAGTATAGGGTGGTGGCGATCGAAAGAAGGTCCTTGAGCAAACATGCTTTGAGACACGGATTTTCTCTTACCGGTAGCGATGGTTGGCGAAAATACGCTACATCATTGACTCTTCCATTCCAGTGACTATTTACTCAGCATAGCTATCGAGGTACGAAATCACTTGTTTTTACGACAGCGTGCAAAGCATCACGACCAAGATGCATTGTATGGGATTCATCATTGGCACGAGCGAAGAATCTACTACAATTGCACAGTTGAGAAGTCTCAACATGCGGTGTATAGTTCTAAGGACATACGTGGCCATCGAACACATTGATCTCAGTCTAAGTGGGACTACACATTCTTAAAGAATATCATAGTCAAGCGACAAGATGAACAGGACTATGGATTCTCGAGGCTGACTTTGAGAACTTGTCCCTCAACGACATCGAAGACATGTACCTTGCCAAAGTGCTGAGGTCGTTATGGAGACAATTCGGCGAAGTTCAAGCGTGAATTTATCAGTCGAGTTATCATCTTCATTAGGCCTCATTGATCAAAGAGCGTGTTGAAGATATCGGATGGTTTGTTGAATCTTATCGGGCGTGTCAACCTCACTCCTCAAGCTTACTCTTCCCGATCTCGGCTATCTCAATATACACTCATCGGCAAACCTTCCGTTGTTTACCATAGTGAACTTCAAAGCTGCTTAATGGCGTGTAGTGATCTCCACAGTGGGGATCATACCTTGGAAGGCTGGTTAGGGATGGATTGATGCGGGTTGAAGGATATCGCTGAAGTTGGGTCTCTAAGTGGCGGAATTCTCAAGAAAGGAGGGATGTGAGAAGGATCATCACCATGATTGATGAACGGTTGTTTAGAAGGGATCGATTCGAGGCGATTGGAGAGCTATGTTGGTGAGTGACCCAGGAGAAACATCCGGCTTTCCAGCATACATGCGCACTCACAGGAACATCATCAGCACTTCACTGGTACCCTTGAATTGTTTCCTTCATATAATTTTGGATGTGTGATTAAATATGTCATTGGCTTGTGCACACATAGCGGTGTACAACTAGTAATTGTCAAAAAGGACCCTATAGTGCAGCCTCGGTGCCACAATCCTTATAAAAGGAGCGAAAGCTTCTTATTTTTGAGTAAAACCTATCAAACCTTTCATTTTTCAAGGTTTTGCTCAAAAACACAAGTACTTCCCCATATGATTTTCAAAACCTCAACCGTTTATATCACTAGTTGAGGGTATTGAACTAAAACTTTGTTCTAAATTGTTCATAGTGGTCGTCTTCCCGTAACACTTTTCGAAATGGTCATATTTATTGTCAGCGTTCAAAAATAACATTTTATATGCCATTTTTGAGGGGAGAAAATTGTGTGATAAGAAATATGTTGTACAAAATGCAAATGAATCTGTGTACCTCGGACTTAACCAGCAATGTGGTACTAAGCTGTTAGTAACTTCGAAAAGACTTGTCTGGACGGTAATAATTTCAAGCTAGTTAAGCTAGTAATGTAGCGTGTCTCATAGGGACTTGTCCAAGTAGAAAGTACCATTAGAAACTCTTGATAGACATGAACTCGGCGGGTGTGACACCCTTTCGAGGTTTGTCTACACCTTCAAGGTAGTTATTAGAGCTAGTTGTCACCTATAAGCTGACAATGCAACTCTTTAACTATGCAGCGTAACAGTGTCTCGAGGATTGTCTATCTTGGTGGATCAATTCAAAAGTCGCGCTCTTTCCTCCTGTGCATTTAACCATTAAAACTATTAAGCACATGTGGAGGGGGGTATTTATGCAAAACATCATCTCTCACAATGGTTCAAATGGTTTCATTAACAAACCCTTTGAGAGATATTTTTCACATCTGATGGTTTTAATGGCAAACATAGGTTAGTCATGGAGTTATAAGGTGACTAAGGTTAGGAATAACAGTCCTATGATCCTTGAGCGGAGGATCTACCAAGGACACTACCATTAGTTAGTGTTAGAAGTCCTTAGGAATGATTGTAAAAAAGGAAAATGAGAATGGGAGAAAGAGTTGAAGAATCAAAGAAATGTAAAGTAAAGGGTGAAAAGAAATGACCCTCAGATTATTCAACAAGGGAACCTTGGGTTCAATTCATATGCTCTTGGTTGTCACTTAGTGACCGGTATTGAACCAAAAGTCGTCATGGACCCGATGGCATGCACTAAACCTTCTTAGCCACTCAAGTTTTCTCAGCGAAGCATGTTTCATTCTCACGGGGAACCCTACGAAACTATTGGCTCTCTCTTAGAGATCTTTGGTATTGAAGAAGGAGACCCTCTCCCTAGTCTCCTTCGGGGAAAACCAAAAGCACTATTGAGTCTAGAGCCCGAGAGATTCATCAAAAGATCTCTTAGGAACACTTGACATTTAATCACTTGATGATCAACAAATAAGATCATCAATGGTTCATATCGAGTCCTTCAGCGGATCTTAGCAATCTGTGAAACATTTATGAGAGGTTCACATCTGTGATCCTCGGTGATTGAATAGAAACTCTGCCGGGTCAACATCAAGCGACCATCGGCAGTCACTTCGGTAACTCCCGTGGATTCGCGGAGTGTGTCTCAAAGCGGTCTGATGCATTGGTGATGCTTGGTGTACCTTAGCGACTCATCCCAGCTGTAAGATGTACCCGGTACATAGCGTTATCTCACTTGTGGGACTCCGGTTCGAGCGACCTTTGTAAAATTAGAGTTGTGTCTTCACACTATCTTTGTTGACTCTCGAAGTTCAAACTTGTAAGTCTGCGGAAGCAGCTTATTACTAACCGTTTGAAATGTTTTCTTCTTATGGAAGCTCGGTGGGATGATGCGTGCTGATTCTTCTCATGCTCACGCCAACATCATCACTAATGGAAGTTCTTTCTCAATGCAACACAAGACCGGAATGATTCTTCATCAATCAAAGAATCTACAAAGTCAAAGACTTAACTTCATCGATTATTGATTTAAAAGCGTCAAAGGCGTGTGAGCATGTTGAAGAATGGCGATGGACCTGGAGGCGTGGCGGAACTTGAAGCGGTGATCGGAGACAACAACATACTATCACTTTCACCACAAGAACAATGATCAAGAACAAAGTTAAAGATGGCGTCAAAGCATAACTATTCAAAAATAACTATCTCTCTCTGGGAGATTGTTGAATCAAGGCAATTCTTCTCAAGAAGAAAGAAGAATGAGAGGGCATCGCTGCTTTACTATTACATCAAGCGTTTACATTCATATATACATGAGGGGAGATTGTTGGAATCACTCTAAACAGTATTTCAAGTATTTATATTTCATATGTAATAGGTAGCTTTATTATGGCCTTTATGTTTGTTTAAGGTCAAGCTTATGTAGAAGGCCCATAAGCTTGGCCCAAGCCCATAGAAAGGATGGGAACTAGGAGTGTTGCCCTAGCTTCCCTCATATAAATAATCTTGTAAACCCTCATTTGAGGGTTGGTTGTTCAAGTTATTCTCTTCATATACACTCTTTCTTAAGCATTATTGTTAGATGTGTGTTTGTGTGTGTAGCTTGTTCATCCGCCTTCATCTCTTTCTCTATAACTTGTGTTTGTAAAACTAGTGACCTAACAAGGGTACTGGATAAAGATAATCAATATAGAATATGATGCGTTGGGAAATACAGAAGGTATAATATGGGTATATCAATAGTGTAGTGCAAGGTGCAATCTACCACGAGCCAACACAACAAACCAATATCAATAGTGGCAATAGCGGCCAGTAACCAATAGTAACCATTGTATTGAGGGTGACCCGGAATACCAAACCAAATAGGAGGGGAGACCTCAGTAACCAATGGAGTAGCTAGCTCCCAAAATGTGAGGGTGTATTGCACCGCAGCACCACATCACAAAACAATATATCAATATCAATACAATACAAATCTAGGATGCATCCATCGCCCTGCCAAAACAATAGTGGCCATACAATATCTGAAGGCGGCATAATCAATACAAAGTAGGGACGGTGTGGAACATCACTCAACCACACTAAAGTCATGCCATTGGTGCATCAATGACGCAGGACATGGAACCCCCATGTACCTAGTTAATGGCTCGGGTATCAAGCTGACCGGTCAAAACCAAAGGTCCAAAGTGTAGCAATGTGTAAGTCTTCATAATCAAAGGTTCAATATAAATGGTTCCCAATTCAGAGGTTCATAGCAATAGTTCAATATCAAGGTTCATATCAAAGTTCATATCAAAGGTTCATATCAAAGTTTCATATCAAAGGTTCATAATCAGATGGTTCATAATCATAAGGTTCATAATGAAGTTTGAGAATCATAACAAGCGAATATCATAGCGAGCAGAATCATATCAAAGGATTATGTCGGAATCATATCAAAAGGATCATAGCATAAGGAAAATCATAGCAAAGGAATATCATGAGTGAAGCAAAGTCAAGGATTGAAAGTCAGGAGAAATCCCTACTGAAAAGGGATAGAATATCGTACCTTATTGAAACAAATCAACAATGAAAGCAAAACCAAGAAATGAGATCAACCCCGTCGTCCGGAACCTATATGATTTAGATAAGCGTTTATTAGATCAGATTACTCATTTTAGACGGCTTTCCATTTTTAGCAGGTTTCCACTTTTAGTAACTTCCATAATTAGCAGGTTTCCATATTTAGAAAGTTTCCTTATTGGCATATTTACCCAACAAGCCCTAAGTGTCCAATTTTCATATTACACCCTCATTATCCTTATTTATCGAAATACCCCAAGTTTCAGAATTTACAAACAAGCCCCTCTATTTTAATAATTACATTTCGGTTTACAAATTTACCGATTTACAAAATACACCCTAAGTCACATATTTACGAAAAAGGTCCTCATGTTACATTTTATACTAACACCCCTGGTCAAAGTATATTAAAAAATAGTCCACAAGTTTTATAATTACAGAGAAACAACCCCTTTTTATTTTGAAAACTCAATCGATAATACAATAAAATCATCAAACCCTAACCCTAATTCCCCAAATCAAAACAATCATTATTCCATCATTATTTCATCATTAAGACCAGATCTAGACCATAACATAAACCCTAGGTCGATCGTTCCAATTTCGTTTATCCATTTATCGTTTTTCTTTTTTATAAAAAAAACCCGATTATAAACAATAATTCGACAAGGCCATTTTAGACAATAACAATTCGAATGAACATTTTTCCATTATCATATGGGTCGTATAGGTCTTAAATAAAATGGGTTTTACACACCAGAAAATTAGTATAACCGATCTATAGTTTTGCATACGTTTTAAGCATGTAACTCCCATTCGACTATTTAAACATGCATGATTCTTTTTTTTATCATTTTATTTAGGTCATATATGATATAGATAGTATGAGAAAAAAATACCCAATCTATTTTAAGACGTGTGGATCAAGCGCAGGAATTTCATACCTATCGGATGAAGAATCGACCAAAAAATCACCCCGATCGAACCAAGCCTCCAACAAACCAAAAAACTATTTTTCCCAGCTACTCTTGATGATGAAGAACCCCAGAAAAATGCTAGATCCCTTCCAGAAATTCGTATGGAGTCGTGGTGAATTTTTTGTGTATGTTTGAATTGGTAAAAGGTAGGTTACAAATGAGAGAGTAAATGGGGTTAAATGAGAAATCATGGGATTAATGGGGATTGATTTTCGGCCAAAAAAGGGGGGAGAAGTTAATGACTAATTTAATTTTCCTTAATTACAAAATGAGTTGGTTTTATTTTCAAGTTAATGTATAATGTAAACTTTGTACATAATTAGGTCCAACTAACTTATATAACGTGTGATATATTATTTGTAGACATAATTGTGAGTTGGTTATCATTATTTTGCATAATTCATTTGTGAGTTAAACGTTAAACATATCTAACGAGCTTGACATATTTTACGAATCCTACAATTATTAAGCTTGAGCGGCAAAATTTGTCTTTTACACGCGTTTGAGATTTTAGGGTTTTACAACTCTTCCCCTCTAAAAAGAAAATTTTCGTTCTCGAAAATTGAAGTCATGAGGGTACACAGAGAGCGTACGAGTTTAAAGCGTAGCAATCCATAGTCTCACACATATCATAATGATATCGGTCCCATAGTGTACAAAACTTATTAAGTAACGGATGTCGGTGAGAATCTCGCGAAGAGTACGAGAATTCCTAATCGAACATGAGGAGTGACAAATAACGGGTACAAGTCATATTCCATTCACGTACCCACCCCAGGCATTTCCCAAGACGTTGTATGATTTCAATAAGTTTCAAATCATATGATCTCGGTATTATCACGTTGATCAGGCGTCATAATACTTGCATCACATAACAAGTCGTTATTGTCATCATATTCTGTCCCGAGTCATGACAAACCACATAACCAATATCACAACAAAACATATCACATACAGATAGCAATTAACATACCAAAACAGACCAAATACACATACATGCAGCATATAATACATCAAACCAACTTACCATAACACAAAGAAGGGAGGCCACCAACTTGCTCAAAACGGTTCCTCATGACTCATTGCTGACGATCCAAAAGAAAACTGAGATATTAACAAAATGCCAAACAATAAAACTTCACGATTCAAACCGAATCCTGAACGAATCAAAGAAAAGCAATACAGATCAAAATCACTTAGCAAAATATCAAACCGCCACAAACGCATGACAAACTAATTGGAGTAACACAAGTCGCGCCCAAATCATATGAAGTAGATGAATTTCCTCAGCCACTAATTGAATCTTGTCTCCGTCTTTGCGCCTTTGGTTGATCCGTCCAGCTCCTCGGCCCAGGCATCTTGATGTCTCCGGCACCTCCGCGATCGGGTGCGGCTTACGCTCAGCGAACCTCTCAGAAATTGTTGCGGCAGTGCGAGGGTCGGCACCATCATCTTCGGTTCCACGAGTAGTCTTCACCTAACGATCAGCAGACGGATGTACGAAGACAAAATAACAAAGTTCGATGCAAAAAGAAGAAGGCCAATCGTGGTGAAGACAAAGAATATCGTCAGTCATCGGAACAACAACCAAAGGAATGGGAAGATATCAAAAGCAGACGGAAGCCTAGTGTCTACCCAGTCCTCACAGGTCAATCCTAAGGTCAACAAGACGAAACCTTAGCTCTGATACTATAATTGTAACACCCAACCCGACAAGGGTAGAAGTGTCACATTCTGGTGTCATATCAGAACATACAAATAAAATTCTTCAAGCGGAAGTCTTAAAGAATAACGTACCAAGTCATTTAAACAAAAGATTTACAAGGAATTTACAAAATCCAAATGTCTAAATAAACCCAAAATTTCAAAACAATAGCCCGCCAAAATAAGTCCAACTAGAAAGGTAACTAGGGTTGGTCCACTCAGGATAATTCAACTCTCGACCCATCAAAGCCCATCTTCAAATCTAAAACCTGCGTAGGAAAAGAAATGCGCTTGGTGAGCTTAAAAAGCCCAGTGAACAGATATAACAAAACGAAAGCTAAATAAAAGCAGAAACGAAATGAAACAAAGGAAAATAGATAACAAAGTCGCGGCGAAAAGAGAACAATGAGTCAAAGAGGATCCTGCAGAACACAATTATACAGATATCCAAAACGAACAGATAACAAGGAGAACGAAACAAAGCAAAGCATCAACGACATATAAACAAGCACATACAACCCAGACATACAAGAACTGAAACATAAGCAAGCATATCAAGCGTCGCATCCACACAACATATATGTCATACAATCAATTCAGGAAACCAGAAGACATACAAGCCAAACAGATATCTACAGGAAAGCGAAAGCAATTTATTAATAAGTGAGCATAGCAATTCACACAGGTCAAAACCCTTAGTTGAAAACATAACCAGTATCATAAACAGCGGAAGTACTAAGCAGATCAACACATGGCAGTCACACGTAATAAGTAGGAATACCATATATAAGCGATATAATTAAATGAATTAAAGACATAGCAGGGCAACTAAACAAATTAACAAGTCAGACGTCACAAGATGACCCATTTACCCAATCAAACCGTAACATAAGCAGAAATGTAAACATGGCATGTCAACAAATAAACACATAAGAATACAACGGGATAGTCATAGTCCACGAGATACCAAACAAAGCACACATAATAAACCGACAAAACTATCGTTTACACATTAGTATGGTCGGACAAATCGAGGCGTCACATAACAGTGAGATTACATATCATCAGTTGAAAACAGGTAACTCAGATAACCACATATTAATCACATCATAGCAGGATAATCAGTAGTCACATAAAATATGAATAGCATAATCAAATTCAATAAGCATATAATAACCAGTGATGTGAATGGAACGATGGTGCGAAAGTGGGAACCAGTATGACAGACTCAATGAAATGGAGTACATATAACATGGTAGTAGAGTGAGTCACATAAGGGTACTGGATAAAGATAATCAATACAGAATATGATGCGTTGGGAAATACAGAAGGTATAATATGGGTTTATCAATAGTGTAAGGTCTTGCGAGAAATCTACGAGCCAACAAAACAAACCAATATCAATAGTGGCAATAGCAGCCAAGTAACCAATAGTAACCATTGTATTCGGAGGGGTGACCTCGGAATACCAAACCAAATAGGAGGGGAGACCTCAGTAACCAATGGAGTAGCTAGCTCCCAAAATGTGAGGGGGGTGTATTGCACACGCACCACATCATAAAAACAATATATCAATATCAATACAATACAAATCTAGGATGCATCCATACGCCCCCTGCAAAACAATAGTGGCCATACAATATATATGAAGCGCGCATAATCAATACAAAGTAGGGGCGGTGTGGAACATCACTCAACCACACTAAAGTCATGCCATTGGTGCATCAATGACCGCGGACATGGAACCCCGTTCCTAGTTAATGGCTCGGGTATCAAACTGACAGGTCAAAACCAAAAGGTCCAAAGTGTAGCAATGTGTAAGTCTTCATAATCAAAGGTTCAATATAAATGGTTCCCAATTCAGAGGTTCATAGCAATAGTTCAATATCAAAGTTCATATCAAAGTTCATATCAAAGTTCATATCAAAGGTTCATATCAAAGTTTCATATCAAAGGTTCATAATCAGATGGTTCATAATCATAAGGTTCATAATCAGAAGTTTCAGAATCATAACAAACGAATATCATAGCGAACAGAATCATATCAAAGGATTATGTCAGAATCATATCAAAAGGATCATAGCATAAGGAAAATCATAGCAAAGGAATATCATGAGTGAAGCAAAGTCAAGGATTGAAAGTCAGGAGAAATCCCTACTGAAAAGGGATAGAATATCTGTACCTTATTCGAAGCAAATCAACAATGAAAGCAAAATCAAGAAATGAGATCAACCCGTCGTTAGGAACCTATATGATTTAGATAACGTTTATTAAAATCAGATTACTCATTTTTAGATGACTTTCCATTTTTAGCGAGGTTTCCACTTTTAGTAACTTCCATAATTAGCAGGTTTCCATATTTAGAAAGTTTCCTTATTCAGCATATTTACCCAACAAGCCCTTAAGTTTCCAATTTTTCATATTACACCCTCATTATCCTTATTTATCTGAAATACCCCCAAGTTTCGAATTTACAAACAAGCCCTCTATTTTTAATAATTACATTTCGGTTTACAAATTTACCCGATTTACAAAATACACCCCTAAGTCACATATTTTTACGAAAAAGGTCCTCATGTTACATTTTATACTAACACCCCTGGTCCAAAGTATATTACAAAAAAATAGTCCACAAGTTTTATAATTAACGAAACAACCCCTTTTTATTTTGAAAACTCAATCGATAATACAATAAAATCATCAAACCCTAACCCTAATTCCCCAAATCAAAACAATCATTATTCCATCATTATTTCATCATTAAGACCAGATCTAGACCATAACATAAACCCTAGGTCGATCGTTCCAATTTCGTTTATCCATTTATACGTTTTTTTTTTTTTTTATAAAAACCCGATTATAAACAATAATTCGACAAAGCCATTTTAGACAATAACAATTCGAATGAACATTTTTCCAGTATCATATGGGTCGTATAGGTCTTAAATAAAATGGGTTTTACACCCAGAAAATTCGTATAACCCGATCTATAGTTTTGCATACGTTTTAAGCATGTAACTCCCATTCGACTATTTAAACATGCATGATTCTTTTTTTTTATCATTTTATTTGGGTCATATATGATATAGATAGTATGAGAAAAAAAATACCCAATCTATTTTAAGACGTGTGGATCAAGCGCATGAATTTCATACCTATCGGATGAAGAATCGACCAAAAAAATCACCCCGATCGAACCAAGCCTCCAACAAACCAAAAACTATTTTTCCCAGCTACTCTTGATGATGAAGAACCCCAGACAAATGCTAGATCCCTTCGAGAAATTCGATGGAGTCGTGGTGAATTTTTGTGTATGTTTGAATTGGTAAAAGGTAGGTTACAAATGGAGAGTAAATGGGGTTAAATGAGAAATCATGGGATTAATGGGGATTGATTTTCGGCCAAAAAAGGGGGGAGAAGTTAATGACTAATTTAATTTTCCTTAATTACAAAATGAGTTGGTTTTATTTTCAAGTTAATGTATAATGTAAACTTTGTACATAATTAGGTCCAACTAACTTATATAACGTGTGATATATTATTTGTAGACATAATTGTGAGTTGGTTATCATTATTTTGCATAATTCATTTGTGAGTTAAACGTTAAACATATCTAACGAGCTTGACATATTTTACGAATCCTACAATTATTAAGCTTGAGCGGCAAAATTTGTCTTTTACACGCGTTTGAGATTTTAGGGTTTTACAACTCTTCCCCTCTAAAAAGAAAATTTTCGTTCTCGAAAATTGAAGTCAGGAATACTTGAGAGAGCGTCTGAGTTTAAAGCAGACGTAGCAATCCATAGTCTCACACATATCATAATGATATCGGTCCCATAGTGTACAAAACTTATTCGTAACAGATGTCGGTGAGAATCTCGCGAAGAGGTACAGAATTCTAATCGAACATGAGGAGTGACAAATAACGGGTACAAGTCATATTCCATTCACGTACCCACCCCAGGCATTTCCCAAGACGTTGTATGATTTCAATAAGTTTCAAATCATATGATCTCGGTATTATCACGTTGATCAGGCGTCATAATACTTGCATCACATAACAAGTCGTTATTGTCATCATATTCTGTCCCGAGTCATGACAAACCACATAACCAATATCACAACAAAACATATCACATACAGATAGCAATTAACATACCAAAACAGACCAAATACACATACATGCAGCATATAATACATCAAACCAACTTACCATAACACAAAGAAGGGAGGCCACCAACTTGCTCAAAACGGTTCCTCATGACTCATTGCTGACGATCCAAAAGAAAACTGAGATATTAACAAAATGCCAAACAATAAAACTTCACGATTCAAACCGAATCCTGAACGAATCAAAGAAAAGCAATACAGATCAAAATCACTTAGCAAAATATCAAACGCCACGCAGCGCGCATGACAAACTAATTGGAGTAACACAAGTCGCGCCCAAATCATATGAAGTAGATGAATTTCCTCAGCCACTAATTGAATCTTGTCTCCGTCTTTGCGCCTTTGGTTGATCCGTCCAGCTCCCTCCAGCAGCATCTTGATGTCTCCGGCAGCCTCACGATCGGGTGCGGCTTCTGCTCAACGAACCTCTCCAGAAATTGTTGCAGCAGTGCAGGGTCGGCACCATCATCTTCGGTTCCACGAGTAGTCTTCACCTAACGATCAGCAGACGGATGTACGAAGACAAAATAACAAAGTTCGATGCAAAAAGAAGAAGGCCAAATCAGTGAAGACAAAAGAATATCGAAGTCAAATCGGAACAACAACCAAAAGGAATCGGAAGATATCAAAACAGACGGAAGCCTAGTGTCTACCCAGTCCTCACAGGTCAATCCTAAGGTCAACAAGACGAAACCTTAGCTCTGATACCATAATTGTAACACCCCAACCCGACAAGGGTAGAAGTGTCACATTCTGGTGTCATATCAGAACATACAAATAAAATTCTTCAAGCGGAAGTCTTAAAGAATAACGTACCAAGTCATTTAAACAAAAGATTTACAAGGAATTTACAAAATCCAAATGTCTAAATAAACCCAAAATTTCAAAACAATAGCCCGCCAAAATAAGTCCAACTAGAAAGGTAACTAGGGTTGGTCCACTCAGATAATTCAACTCTCAGCCCATCAAAGCCCATCTTCAAATCTAAAACCTGCCGTAGGAAAAGAAATGCGGCTGAGCTTAAAAAGCCCAGTGAACAGATATAACAAAACGAAAGCTAAATAAAAGCAGAAACGAAATGAAACAAAGGAAAATAGATAACAAAGTCGCGGCGAAAAGAGAACAATGAGTCAAAGAGGATCCTGCAGAACACAATTATACAGATATCCAAAACGAACAGATAACAAGGAGAACGAAACAAAGCAAAGCATCGACGACATATAAACAAGCACATACAACCCAGACATATAAGAACTGAAACATAAGCAAGCATATCAAGCGTCGCATCCACACAACATATATGTCATACAATCAATTCAGGAAACCAGAAGACATACAAGCCAAACAGATATCTACAGGAAAGCGAAAGCAATTTATTAATAAGTGAGCATAGCAATTCACACAGGTCAAAACCCATAGTTGAAAACATAACCAGTATCATAACAGCGAAGTACTAAGCAGTCAACACATGCGGTCACACGTAATAAGTAGGAATACCATATAAACGATATAATTAAATGAATTAAAGACATAGCAGGGCAACTAAACAAATTAACAAGTCAGACGTCACAAGATGACCCATTTACCCAATCAAACCGTAACATAAGCAGAAATGTAAACATGGCATGTCAACAAATAAACACATAAGAATACAACGGGATAGTCACAGTCCACGAGATACCAAACAAAGCACACATAATAAACCGACAAAACTATCGATTACACATTAGTATGGTCACCGGACAAATCAGAGCGTCACATAACAGTGAGATTACATATCATCAGTTGAAAACAGGTAACTCAGATAACCACATATTAATCACATCATAGCAGGATAATCAGTAGTCACATAAAATATGAATAGCATAATCAAATTTCAATAAGCATATAATAACCCAGTACGTGAATGGAACGATGGTGCGAGAGTAGCGGAACCAGAGTATGACAGCTCAATGAAATAGAGTATATATAACATGGTAGTAGAGTGAGTCACATAAAGGTCTTGGATAAAGATAATCAATACTGAGAATATGATGCGTTGGGAAATACTGAAGGTATAATATGGGTATATCAATAGTGTAATGCGAGAAATCTACCACGAGCCAACAAAACAAACCAATATCAATAGTGGCAATAGCAGCCAAGTAACCAATAGTAACCATTGTATTCGGAGGGGTGACCTCGGAATACCAAACCAAATAGGAGGGGAGACCTCAGTAACCAATGGAGTAGCTAGCTCCCAAAATGTGAGGGGGTGTATTGCACACACGCACCACATCACCAAAACAATATATCAATATCAATACAATACAAATCTAGGATGCATCCATACGCCCCTGCAAAACAATAGTGGCCATACAATATATCTGAAGTGCGCATAATCAATACAAAGTAGGGACGGTGTGGAACATCACTCAACCACACTAAAGTCATGCCATTGGTGCATCAATGACACGGACATGGAACCCCCATGCCTAGTTAATGGCTCAGGTATCAAACTGACAGGTCAAAACCAAAAGGTCCAAAGTGTAGCAATGTGTAAGTCTTCATAATCAAAGGTTCAATATAAATGGTTCCCAATTCAGAGGTTCATAGCAATAGTTCAATATCAAGGTTCATATCAAAGTTCATATCAAAGGTTCATATCAAAGTTTCATATCAAAGGTTCATAATCAGATGGTTCATAATCATAAGGTTCATAATCAGAAGTTTCAGAATCATAACAAACGAATATCATAGCGAACAGAATCATATCAAAGGATTATGTCGGAATCATATCAAAAGGATCATAGCATAAGGAAAATCATAGCAAAGGAATATCATGAGTGAAGCAAAGTCAAGGATTGAAAGTCAGGAGAAATCCCTACTGAAAAGGGATAGAATATCTGTACCTTATTCGAAGCAAATCAACAATGAAAGCAAAACCAAGAAATGAGATCAACCCCGTCGTCCGGAACCTATATGATTTAGATAACGTTTATTAAGATCAGATTACTCATTTTAGACGGCTTTCCATTTTTAGCAGGTTTCCACTTTTAGTAACTTCCATAATTAGCAGGTTTCCATATTTAGAAAGTTTCCTTATTCACATATTTACCAACAAGCCCTTAAGTGTCCAATTTTTCATATTACACCCTCATTATCCTTATTTCACGAAATACCCCAAGTTTCCAGAATTTACAAACAAGCCCCTCTATTTTTAATAATTACATTTCGGTTTACAAATTTACCCGATTTACAAAATACACCCCTAAGTCACATATTTTACGAAAAAGGTCCTCATGTTACATTTTATACTAACACCCCCTGTTCCAAAGTATATTACAAAAATAGTCCACAAGTTTTATAATTAACGAAACAACCCCTTTTTATTTTGAAAACTCAATCGGTATCTGATAAAATCATCAAACCCTAACCCTAATTACCCAAATCAAAACAATCATTATTCCATCATTATTTCATCATTAAGACCAGATCTAGACCATAACATAAACCCTAGGTCGATCGTTCCAATTTCGTTTATCCATTTATACGTTTTTTTTTTTATAAAAACCCGATTATAAACAATAATTCGACAAAGCCATTTTAGACAATAACAATTCGAATGAACATTTTTCCAGTATCATATGGGTCGTATAGGTCTTAAATAAAATGGGTTTTACACCCAGAAAATTCGTATAACCCGATCTATAGTTTTGCATACGTTTTAAGCATGTAACTCCCATTCGACTATTTAAACATGCATGATTCTTTTTTTATCATTTTATTTAGGTCATATATGATATAGATAGTATGAGAAAAAATACCCAATCTATTTTAAGACGTGTGGATCAAGCGCATGAATTTCATACCTATCGGATGATGAATCGACCAAAAAAATCACCCCGATCGAACCAAGCCTCCAACAAACCGAAAAACTATTTTTCCCAGCTACTCTTGATGACGAAGAACCCCAGAAAAATGCTAGATCCCTTCCAGAAATTCGTATGGAGTCGTGGTGAATTTTTTGTGTATGTTTGAATTGGTAAAAGGTAGGTTACAAATGAAAGAGTAAATGGGGTTAAATGAGAAATCATGGGATTAATGGGGATTGATTTTCGGCCAAAAAAGGGGGGAGAAGTTAATGACTAATTTAATTTTCCTTAATTACAAAATGAGTTGGTTTTATTTTCAAGTTAATGTATAATGTAAACTTTGTACATAATTAGGTCCAACTAACTTATATAACGTGTGATATATTATTTGTAGACATAATTGTGAGTTGGTTATCATTATTTTGCATAATTCATTTGTGAGTTAAACGTTAAACATATCTAACGAGCTTGACATATTTTACGAATCCTACAATTATTAAGCTTGAGGGGCAAAATTTGTCTTTTACACGCGTTTGAGATTTTAGGGTTTTACAGCTTTAGCTTTAAGTTTGCCTAAGTCTTGGCCCTCATTAGTTGGATAACACAATGCACCAAACACACGAAGTAGTGAAAGATTAGGTTTTCGATTGTGGAGAAGTTCATATGGAGTTTTTCCATGAGAAGTATGAATAAGGGATCGATTTTGAGTGTCGCAAGCAGTGGCAATGGCTTCAGCCCAGAGAAACATTGGAACCTTTGAGTAAATCAACATTGTTCTAGCGGCTTCCTCAAGAGTTCGATTTCGTCTTTCAACTACACCGTTCTGTTGAGGAGTTCGTGGAACACTTCTTTGATGACTGATTCCAACACTTTCATAAATCTCACTAAGTTCTTTATTAACAAACTCAGTTCCATTTATGCGTTCGGATGATTACGGCAGTTTTGTTAAGTCGAACCTCTGCTGTTTGATAAGTTTGATGATGACATCCGGAGTTTCATCCTTTGTCCTCAAGAACTTAACCCAAGTAAATCGAGAGTAATCATCAACCACAACTAATACATATTTCTTCCTGAAAATATTCTGCACTCTCATGGGTCCACATAAATCCATGTGAATGGTATGTAGAACTTCCATAACTGAGTTCGTAGGTTTGGGTTTGTGGGCATACTTCTTGCTTTTTCCCAATTGGCATGCTGAAAAAAGATGATCATTTTCATACTTTAGTCTAGGTAAGCCTATTACTAAGTCCTTTCTGGAGAGATTATTTATGGTGCCAAAGTTAGGGTGATTTAGACGACGATGCCATAACCATGACTTTGTTTTTGAAGCCTTTGACAACAAGCAGATTGGAGAAGACTTCATCATATCTTTGATAGAGATGGTGTATAGATTTGAACCACGTGTTCCTCTTAAAAGTTCTTTACCATCAAGTTCTCTAACGAAACAAGTATGTTTTCTGAAGGCTACTTCTAGATCAGAATCACAAAATTGACCGACAGAGAATAAGTTATGACCAAGACCTTCAACATAATATACCCTAGAGATAACATTATCACCAACAACATAGTCTCCATAACCCATAATTGCACCGAAATGATCATTCCCGAACCTAACAGTCCCGATGAATTTACTCACAAAGTTCATGATCCGTGGCCGGTCTCCAGTCATATGCTTGGAACAGCCTGAGTCCAGGTACCACAGAACGATTTGAACGATCTGCAATTGAACACAGACAAGAATGGATAACTGGATAATTGGGATCCCCATGCAAGAATGGGTTCCATTTGGTTAGTAACAGTGATTGGAACACCCACATCAGAAGTAGAAACAATGGAATCATCAGGGATAGATGCAATGCTAGTGTCCGTATTTGACCTACTCAAAGTATGTTCACTTCTTAAAGGAATAGTTCTACCAGTAGGCATCCATTTCCTAATGGGCATTGATCTAGATAATTTAGGGTACATCTCATTAAGATTGAATTTGCGGACAGTAGGTATCCACTAATAACCTATGTTACTAAATTTCCTTCCTGTGGGTTTCCAATGTTTTCTAACCTTCTTCCGCCATTGCTTTCTAGCCTTCTTAGCTTGAATTTTTTTATTTACTATCTTAACAGGGCATTTGACAGCATTAATCAACTCATTCACACCACATTCATGATTAGTAACAGAAACCAAACACTCATCATTACATGTTTTGTCAAAAGTAGCAGAATTCGAATTAATTACATTACGCTTATAGCTAATACTAGAATCAACACGATTCGTTTTATTCAACTTAAACTTAATGTTCCTAGGGTGGTCTTCTACTTTCTTCTATTGCACATTCTTAGCTTGCGAGGTCCTATATTGCTTTGTATTGCCTGAAGGCTTTGACCAGCTTGCCTTTGTGTCACTGGTTACTCCTGTAGAGGGAATTATAGGAACATTAGTTGGTTGAGCTACCTTTTGCATTCCTGAACTAGACGTGCAGGAATATGAACTAATTGAAGGCACTCTAGAGTTCACTTTCTTAACATTGGGCATAGAACAAGGCATCACAGCTTTACCTTTCTCACAAAAAGATTTAGGACATGTTGCTCTTAAATATTCTAACAGCTCCTGAGATCATTTGGCCTGAATGCAAGCAAACCTAATTTCTTTATCAAGTGGCTTATTTATGAAATCCTCTTCTACAATCTCTCGGAGACATTCTAGACTATCCTTAAGATGAACGAGATAGTTATGAAACGCCAGTTCGTTATTTCTAAGATGAGGATGAATGTATTTAACAGTCACATTATATTTACAGTCTGCAAATGACTTTGATGCAACATTCTCATTAAAGACAAGTGGCATTTTCCCTTTTTCCTGACTCCTCAGATTATCAATTTCCTTTTGTAAAGACGTTATTATTTCGTTGTTCTTGTCACGAGTGACTTTCATTGAATCATATAACTCTTTAAAGTGTTGTTTCACCTTTTCATTTTCTTCTAGAAAACTCTCATTTTCCTTTTGTAAAACATTAACCAAGTTTTGAAGATGAAAAGTTTGAGAACTCTGAGAATCTAAAGGAGGCATTTGGGAGCCTGTCACATTGTTCTTTTCACCCTTTAATTGTGAAATTTGGGTTCTCATTTTTCTGATCGTGTTATAATGAGCTCGAATCTGTTCATCACGTTTGCTGATTTCAAAAACTGCATCAAATTCAGGAGCAACCAAGGATGTCTTGATATTTGAGGTTTTAACATTTTCTTTTAGATGTTGATATTTTAATTGCAAAGCAAGATGCTCAACTTCTAATTTAGAAAACTGTTTCACCAGGTTATCATGATCATCCTATTCAAATTTCTCATGTAATTTAGAGTTAGTTTTCTCAAGCTCAATGACACGATCATGGGAGACTTTCAGAGCAACAGATAATTCATGAAATTGAGATGCATTAATTGAACAATTCGTGGCAGTGTAAAACACATCTTGAGTGATACATTCAGAAATCAGATTCTCATTTAAGGTATGCAAGTTCTTCCTCTCAATCTCATTATATTTTAATTCTCGCTCATAATCTTTGACCTCAACTATCATTGCATCAAATTCCTTTTCCATTTCTTTAATATCTGAATCTATCCCCTTTTTAAGACTCTCAAATTGACCTTTAATTGTTTAAAGAAAGGCATGACCTCAGTTAAATAGCATTCTTTAGTTTGCTCAAAACCCCTCTCCCCTTCAGTTATCCCAGTAGGTGTGATCCCTTTCTTACATGTCTTCTCAAAATCAACAAATAATTGAAAATAACATACTTGATGATTATGGTCTTGCTCTTAGTGGGAATAGATCTAGGAACTAAATGCATTGGGGGTATTGGGGGGATATCAGATGGCATGAATCATTCTCCTACATGGGGGATTTTGTTCAACAAACTCATCAGCTTTTTTCATGTCCATATCCTTTTTCCGAACACTTGTTAGGGGTTGTGTTTGAGGTCTAAACTTGTTAAATGCAATCCAATTATCCTTAGCATAGTTGGGTGTTTATAACTGATTTTCTTTTCTATGCATGAAGGGCTCTTAAGTTTTTCATCCAATTTCTTTCTAGTGACTTCTTCTAACTTCCTATCTTCCTCAGTATTCACAGCGCAACTAGGTTTCTGTCTAGGTTTAAAGATTTCGTTGCCATCATAAATTACTTTATGTGCTTCTCTAGCTTTCTTACAAGCCTCAGGGTTTGGTTCATCAACTAATGCAACACTATGTTTGTCACTTAGAACTCTATGCTTAGTGATCATGTGAGCAGTCTGAATGGTGTTTTCTTGTACATACAATTTGTTTTCAAGTTTGTTTTTCAAAGTTTTTAGGTTGGAAAATTCATTTAAAAGTTTTGATTCCTTAGCATTAAATTGCTGCTTAAGCACTTTCACATTTTCTTGAAGTTCTTGTTTTTGCTTAGCCGTTTTATTAAGCTTTTCTTTTAAGGAATCTAGCTCTTGTTTTAGCATTTCTTCCCTGAAGTTACTTTTTCTAATAATTGTACGCATTTGGTCATCCATTTCCTGTTCATGAGTGGTTAACTCAAACTTAGCGCATTGTTCATAAATGGCAACTTGTTCTTTATAGGCATTAAGTTCAGAGATAACAGAATCATCAGGGGCACATGGAGTGTATTCATTAAGAACATAGTCATCATTGACTGCAGAAGATGCATCACTTGGTTCAATCACACTTTCACTTTGGATCACATATTGATCATATGGGACAATATTACTATTACCCATATTAACAATATATGTTTCACAAGTTTCATGTGATTGGACTTTGTCATGTATCTTTAGCTCATCAACTTCATCATATAATTTTAATACCTCTGAGATGATTGATTCTTTGGATGGACCCGCTTGCTTTGATGATGAAACCTTTGGAGAGACCACATCCGAATCATAAGCATCACAGTCAGCTACTTGAAATGCATTTGGATTGTTCGACCATACCACACTGGTACATTCATCCACATCGGCATCATAAGTTTTGGCATTTCCCTCGGCAAAAACAGCAATTCCTCTTCATCCAAAACAGCTCCATTATCATGAGCTTGTACCAGCAGCATCTTGTCCCTAAAGTACTCTGCATTTTGAGGGCGTTTTGGAGATGTGTAGTTCCTTGCAATGTGTCCATCACCACCACAGTTGTAGCACTTGGTTGGCATTACTTGTCCTTGATTGGCATTCCCTCCACGATTCTGATTAGCTACATATCCTCCACCAACTCCACCTCTTCCCTGTTCATACTGCCTACCTTGAACTGGTTGTACCATAACCTTTCCATCTTTGACCATAGCATGGTTCTGAAGATTGGATGCAGTTCTGATTTCATTGTTGGTGTGT
>OU343222.1:277751439-277841334 GCA_910596185.1 Chrysanthemum makinoi
AGACTGTTAGTATGTGGGGTAAGAGTCAAGTTTTGTTTAACCATAAGGGCCAGTTGATTGATGAAGTGTTCCATAACTGCATTAGCATCAGGTTGTTTGAACTTCGGATCGGGAATGAGCTTGTAGTTACCATTACCCGTAGGTATGACTTGAGAAGCTTTGGTGGTAATTCCAACATTTGTGTAAAAGGCTGTTGAATCATTTGAAGAACTTGTTTCTCCCTGTTTAGTTTTGAACTGTTCAAGAATCCTTTGTTCAAACATAGCATGTCTCTCATTCTGAAGAAGGAAGGCATACAATTGCTCATAGTTGGTGTTCTTCAATCCTTTGGTTAGCTTCACAGAGGTGACAAATTTGTGCCATTCGGGATTCATGTTGTTCACAAACTTTGAATTCAGCTGAATATTTGGCATGGTCATTTTGATATTCCTCATATCATTCACAAGCTTGTGGAATCTCACGTAATATTCATAGACACTTTCTTCAGGTTTCATCATAAAGTGCTCAAATTCATCATACGATTGTGATTCTCTGTCTTCCTTAGTTAATTCAGAAACCGAGAGAAGCATCTTGACATTATCCCAAACCGCCTTGGCTTCAGTGTTGTGATTGATAAGCTTGTAGATATCTTTTGGAAGACCTTGAAGTATAATGTTTGAAGCCACGATATCGACATCGAATCTCTTTTCTCCTTATCAGGAGCTCATCATATGTCTTTGGTCTGTCCAATCCAAAGATCATTGTTTCATCTGCAGCAGTATCAATTATGTCTCTTGTATTCTCAATCTGATAAGGTCCTTCATCAATTGATTTGAGAATGTTGACCTCATTTTCCTTTCCCAAACGGTACAACTGATTCTTTGAGCCCATGATTCGTAATCAGTTCTGTCAAGCATAGGTGGACGGAGTATCGATCCTGCTACTTGAGCGTCCTCACTCACAGTAGAAGCGATAGTATGCATGTTGGTAGACATGATTACAAGTTCTGTGAGATTTTACAATTCTTTGATTAAACCGGGAAATTGATTCTTTCACGGGATTTTACTAAACCAAAGAACAACCGTAAAAATGTAGCACGAAGAAGTGACAAGTCTCAATAGACAAGTAGCTAAATAGTCAACTCGCTTTGGTATCAACTCGCTAAACCATCAACTCGCTTAAAAGACAAGTCGCTTAAAACTCAAGTCGCTTAAAGAATCAACTCGCTAAATAGCAAGTCGCATCAGAGACAACTCGCTTAATCACCAAGTCGCAAACCAACTGGCGACAATACAACTCGCTTAATAGCCAAGTCGCTTTAAAACTCAAGTAAACTTAAAGAAACAACTTAATAGCCAAGTCACATATACCAACTCATTGCTAATACAACTCGCTTAATAGCCAAGTCGCTTAAACCAACTCGCTTCCAGTAACAAAGTAACACACTTCCAAGAACTTCAACTCCGTTGCTCAACTCGCTTAGTACACTTTTAAAAAACAACCACTTTATCAATCAAAAATAACCAAACCACAATGATTTAAGCCTTCTAATTCAAAACCTAAACACATATGATGATCCTAAACACAAAAGTACAATCAAAATTCAAACTTTAACACTAGATATTATCCAAATGATTCAAACTCTCCTAAACACTTATAACCCCAAAAACCTTATGAAATCCACCAAAACAAAGAGCATGAAAGATGAGTGATCAAACCATGGCTCTTGATACCAATTGTAAGATATAGGATTTCACAAACACATTAAACCAAATCCATATGAGGCGTTCACAATTGTTTAGAGAGAGAAAGTTCTAGAGAGAGAAAGGGAAGAGAGTTGGGAACTATGTGAAACAAAGAAAAATGGTATTAAAGCTCCAACCCTCTACCTTGGGAGGTAGAGGGTATTTATAGTGTCTTACAATAAACGCCTCCTACGGGCTGTGGATCAGGCATACAGTGGGTAAAGACCCGTCCGTCCTCCACGGTTTTACTTAACTAACTACTTACTAATATAAAATAACTACGACTACGAGCTTTCTAATGATTACATATACTTGAGGTGACCGACACTTTAACGACTGAATTTTCTAATTCCAAACATTTCCTGATCCTTGACTTTGTTCGCTTATGATATTTCATTGCTATGATTTCCTTTGCTATTAACCCTCTAATATTGAACCATTGCTATTGACCCCACTGTTACTGAACCTCTGTTATTGAACCTCTGTTACTGAACCATTGACCTCTGTTATTGAATCTCTGTTACTGGACCTCTGTTACTAAACCTTTGATATTGGACTGTGATATTGGACTATTGTTATGAACCTTTGAATTGTGGACAACTGATATTGAACCTCTGATTAGTATGATTGATATATTGCAGCACTGTGGACCTTTGTCTGACCCTTCAGATTGATACTCGAGCCAAATATTGTTATCCTAGCCATGGAGGTAACATGGTCGTGTCATTGATGCACCAATGGCATGACTCTAGTGTGGTTGAGTGATGATCCACACCGTCTCTATACTGTACTGATTATGCGCGCTTCACTGTTATTGTTATGGCCACTATTATTCTGCAGGGGCGTATGAATGCATCCTAGATTTGTACTGTATTGGTATTGATATTGATTGATCTGTATTGGTGATGTGGTGCGTGTGTGAAATACACCCCCTCACAGTCTGGGAGCTAGCTACTCCATTGGTTACTAAAGTCTCCCCTCCTATTGTCTGGTATTCCGAGGTCACCTCTCCGAATACAATGGTTACTATTGATTACTGGGCTGCTATTGCCACTACTGGTATTACTGTATTGTACTGTTGGCTCGGGATAGATTTCTGAAAACCCTTACACTATTGATATACCTATATTGTTCCTTCTGTATTCCCCATCGCACCATATTCTGTATTGATTGTCTGTTACTCAGTACCTTTATGTGACTCATTCCACTACCATTCCATTTACGTACCGGGTTGTTATATGATTATTGAAGTTGATTATGTTATTCATGTTTTATGTGGCTACCGTCTATTCTGCTATGATATGGTTAATAGGCGATTGTATGATTCAACTGTTGTTATCTGACTATATGTTATCTTATTGTTTTGTGGCCCTTTGTTTGGTCTGGTGATCATGTTTGAATGTAGTCAGTTGATTTATCTGTTTATCATGGGTGCCTTCGTTTAATTATGTTCATGAGCTATGATTATCCGTTAGTGTTCTTATTACTAATTGTTGGCCTGCCTTGCTTATATATCTGTTATGATACTATTATGTCCTTAACTGTGGGTTATTTGACTTGTGTGATTGCCATGCTCACTTTCTAATCAATTGCTTCCGTTTGTTTTTAGTTTTCCATTTGGCTTATTTTGTAAGATATTGGATTTCATAAACACATAACAAACAATAATATGGATCGAATTCAATAAAAGTTTAGAGAGAGAAAGTGGGAGCCTTTCTAGAGAGAGAAAGTGAAAGAAAACATAGAAGGTTAGATTGAGAAATGAAAGGTCCAACCCTCTACCTTGAGAGGTAGAGGGTATTTATAGTTACATAATAAACGTCCTCCTTCGGACCGTGGATCAGGCATACAGTGGGTAAAGACCCGTCCTTCCTCCACGGTGTTGCACTAAACTAAATTTCTAGTAAATAACGTAATGTCTACGAGCTAACTTAAGCTAGATTATATTTGGGGTGACCGATACTTCACTATGGAATTTTCTAATTCCTAACAATCTCCCCCTAAGGGAGGTCACCCCATGTTTTACATTCTGAATCATAGCTTTCTATTTAATCTTTAGTCTTGAGCTCGTAGACACTAATTCTTCAATTCCGCAATCTTTGTGCTTTTGTAGTGATTCTTCAAAGTCCGCATTGATTTGTACTTTAAGTGGAGGTCTTTGAACTGATCCACATCTTTGATGATCTTCGAGCTTTCTTTGAGATCATCTGCCACAGTAAATCTCTGGATCACCCTTTAATGTGTTGCCATCATGTGATGTTGTGACTTTCGGACCGACATGCTCACACTTTCGGATCATGACATCTTTTCATCAGAGTAGCGGAAGCTTTACTGGTTCATGATATTTGCGCAGGCGTAGCAGAAGCATAGTATAGAAATATCGAGCAGGTTATGTAGATAAGCACAAGTCATGATTTCTTCAATTTAAGTGTGGATGCTGTGAGCATGCGGCTTTGGATTGACTCGTCAATTCGATCAGTGCAACCGTCCAAATGTACCTGCAAACAACAGTTAGCAATAAAACACACGAAAGTGTCTTTGATCACTTTCGTTGAATTGAGTTACACGGCCCACGGTTCCCGTTGATCGATACAAGTCTGCACTGTGATCGGGTAGGATTCGAAGAATCTCCTTGACGGGTTTGCAGCTGTTCTAGCTGTTCTCAAACCGGAACGTCTCAAAGAAGACAACACGGTGTGAGTGAACCAGCGAATTGAGATTCACTGATTGATGAAAAATGATTTGAAAAACAATCGCGTATTGCTTAGAAGAAAGAGTTTTGCAATACGACGAAGGTTTTATGAGAAAGATCATATTTCAATCAAAAATACTTTTTGTATTTGAAAAGAGTACACATTCGACGTGCTAGCGAAAAGAAGAGATTAGCACATCGAACGGTTTTTCTAAAAGTATTTTTTCAATCAGAGATACTCTTTTTGAATTTGAAATATGAATACACATTCGATGCGCTAAAGAAAAGAAGATTTGCACATCGAACGGTTTTTCCAAAAGTATTCGTCAATTCATTTCCTGGACCAAGGTTGATTCAAGATTGAATCTCCCCATTGTTTCTATCCAGTTGTCACAAGCTTGATCTTACGAGAAGATCTCACATGTCACCTACCAAGAGCTTGTTTGATGTTGGCTCTAGAAGGATTTCCATCTTCATCGTGAATATTTACATATCACTCGGATGTTCTGGCAATACCTCATGGATAATGCGTAGGACTCTTAATATATTCTTACTTTCCACATTGTGTGAAACAGCAAGTCTTCAAGAATTTAGTGTCCTAATGAGATACTGTGGATGATCTCCTGGCTCTAGACTCAATAGTGCACATTTGGTTTCCTATGCCGGAGACTAGAGAGTGGGTCTCCTTCTTCAATATCAACAATCTCTAAGAGAAAGTCGATAGATTATGTAGGTTCCCTGTGAGAATGAAACAAGCCCTTTTAAAAGGAACTTGAGTAGCTTGGGAAGTTTAGTGCAGTGCGTCACTGGGTCCATGACGTCTTGTCTTCAATACTAGTGTTACCTTAGTAACCACCAGTAGCATATGTATTGAACCCGGTTTCTTCCCTAAGGTTGAATTATTGGAGGGCTATTTCTTTTCACCCTTTTCACATTCAATTCTTTTTCATTCTTCAACCCCTTCAGTGCTTACCGAGACTTCATAACTAGAACCTTGTTGGGTTTATTCCAGTACTAGCTCTGTCTCAGTCCGCACTCTTCCCATATCTCATTTTTCTCCTTTTTTCATCACACCTAAGGACTCTACACTATCTAGTGGATTGTCCCTGGGTAGATCCCTCCGGTTCTGGTGGATCGTGGGAACTAATACCTAACCTAACCATCCTTATAACACCATGCATAAAGTAAATTGGTCGGTCTTTTGGTATTGTTCTTTCCTTCATGAAACCATTCGAAAAATCATTTGGAAAAACAATCAAGGTACTTGTGATACGAGATCAAAGTATTTTGTACCTTAATAGTTTTGATCATTTAGAAAACCTCCCCCTCAACATGTGCATATGATTTAGAAATTGTTTAGCACATGGAGGCAACAGGACTTTGAAATATTTTCTTTGATCACTATTTTCATAGAAAAAGCCATTTGATTTTCTTGGTAAAATTATCCCCCTCAATATGTGCATAGGATAAGAGAAATCATTTTAACACATAGAGGCAAGAGTTCTTTTGAAGCACATCCACGAACACAAAAGCCATTTAAGAAACCATTCGCTCCCCCTCAATATGTGCTTCGAGATTCGAAAGCATTTAGCACATATGAGAGAGCAGCCTGCACATTTTCATCAAATCGATCATCATATATATCAAGTTTCATTATTAAATCACAAATTCTCCCCCGATCAAAAATATCAAACCCTTTGAGATTTTGGATCTCAAGTGATTTAATCAGGTTTGGAAAATGTGGGAGAATATGTGGCCTGGTTTAAATACTCATCTTGTTTTTGGATAAATCCTCCTCCTCAACATGTGCATTGTGTATTTGAAATCGTTTGACACATGGAGGCAGGAGTGCCTTTAAAGGACTAAAACCAATTCCATTTAAACAGACAAGAGATTTAAATCACTATCTCTCCCCCGATCAAAAATTTCTAACCAATTGAGATTTTGGATCCCGATTGATTTAAATCATTTAAAAGATTTTGGGGAAAGACGTGGTAAGATTCGATTTTGAAAAATGATAGATAAGGACCAGACTTAGACATTAAAGATTGTTAGTGTCAGGTATGATTGTTTTAAGAGACCTTTAAGTAAAATAAAACAATTTCACAATCAAACAAGAACAGAAAAAATTTCATTTTGACAGATCTTTGGGTTTTAACGAAAATCATACCATGATATAACATTAAATCTTTAGATCACCACATATTATTGTACAAACCGGAACTTTTACGAAGAAATATCGTTTGAAAATATTTTATTTTAAATCACTCTCCCCCTCAATCGATGACCGTAGTCGATGATTGAGTGACTTAAGTCCGGTGATTTTCAAAATTTAGCTCAGTTTATTTTCAAAACAATATTTTTTCCATTTATCAAAACAATATTATTAAAAAATTGTTTTTAAACAAATGTTATCATCCACTACTTATCCGCACAAGATCGTTAGGTGGTTGAGCTGCATCTGTTGATGTTGCTGCTGTAGGGCTTGGAAGAAAAACCGTCTGCAAATGCAGTGAGACTTCTTACGTTGCATTTTAATGCCAACTGAGGTCAAATTAAGCTCTGTTTCTTCAATCACTTAGAAGAAAACCATCTGCTGATGCAGTGAGACCTCTTACGTTGCATTAATGCCAACTCTCCATAGAAGTCCAATTAAGCTCCGTTTCTTCATTTGTCAACCCATGATCTAGTTACCCTTTCCTTTTGGCATCCAAACATCATATTATGTGGGATCCGGATCAGGAACATTCTTATACCAAGATACCTGCATACGTTAGTGAACACACATACAGATATATGGTGGTCGACATCACCCAAACAGCAATCGACTAATAAAATTCAATCCAACATATCAATCAGTTCATATAAGGTATGAGATTATGTGTTCATCAAACTCTAATCATCTAATCCTAACAATCATATCCTAGGCACCTAGTCCTTCAACGTAGGTTAACATCATATTCAATTAAGCATATAGGATAATTAGATAATCTCGTTAGATGATATAGATTTGAAAATATTCTCCCCCTCAATCAATGACTTATTTTCTGAAAAAATTAAAAGCGCTGAAGTCATTGATTGAGTTTTCAATTTCACAAAACTCTGAACTGATTGATTTACACGCAACTCATTTACCACTATTTAGTTAAAACACCAAATATTTTTCTGAAGAATTTTAGACGGAAAAACATTTGTGTAGGAACAGCAGTCTTTTAGACGACATACTTTCCTTGTTAAGTTTTAGGATAAGTGCACGAAATATTTGAAAATTGGTTTAGCGCAGCACTTTCCTTTCTTTTGAAAAACGGGTTGCTATCAGAAATAATAGCAAGCCATTGTTTTAAGCACGGGTTACAGTCTGAAATGCGCAAGCCATAGTTTGAAGTCGCGGTTACTGATCTGAAATAGCGCAAGCCATATGATTTGTGACATGTTTAGAAAATAAATATTTACACCTTCTGCTCGAACTTCATCTATGGTCCCGTGCCATTGTTGAATGACATTTCTAAGACCGTAGATGTTATCGATACCAGAAGACATGTCTAGAAAAACATATTTTTGGTATTTTTCAAATTTTCTGATTTTTTATGGGTTTTTGAAGATTTTATATTTTTCTATTTTCTTTTTGTTGGTTTTATATTTTTGTATTTTGCTTTTTGATAAATATATACACAGATAGTTTAGATGATATAGTTTAAGAAGATGATGATACGAGTATCGAGATAAGGATATCGAGCAGCACGTCGTAGAAGATAGAATTTGTCATCTCTTAAACTTCCACCACCAAAGCTTTTTGAGACTCTTGAATGGACGTCAGAAATTGAGCTTGTAGAAAGTGAGACTTTGGTAGCTTCCCCTCATACCGTCAATCTTCGAATAAAGACCATTTTCCCAAGAAGAAAAATGAGAAGAGAAACAGTCTCATTGAATGAAGCTCAGTACCCCGAAGAACATGAGAACGACTGGTAACAAGTTAAGACATTGATCGTCTTAGCGGTTATCAAATCTGGAATAACTGATGAAGGCCGATTACATGAACCTGTTGTGCGTCCCCGATGTACACATTACTCTTCGAGATTGACCAGTTGTCTTATGCAGGGGAACAATACATCAACATCTTCATTTTACCAAATGCATTCCAGTTATCTTCCATATAACCAATCAGCCCATAATGTACACAAGTACCCAACCAGAGTAGAGACAAAAACATCACACTAACTGGTTGAATCACTAATCTCCTCTGCGGATGTCAACTCTAAAATAACTGATTAAGCTCGATCATGTGAATATGTTGTCCGACCCTGATGTACACATATATCTCCCCTGATCGTTGCGATCTCATCAGAATCATCATTACATTGTGTACATGAAGCACTAACCGGAAGCACTTTATCATAAATCATATAGAAGATGTCGATATGCAATATCATCTCACGAACCAACTATTCTTTTCAAATTTCTTCTAACTGAACGCTGAAGTAACACATACCAAAAGTCTCTAGAGACCATTTCCCCCAATTAGTTGGAATAATACACCAAAGGCTACGAGTTAAACACTGAGTTTCTCTACGGTTATGACCATTGTCTTTCAGGGATAACTTCAATCGGTAGAAGTGTTAAGTTCATCATGTGTACTCGTTGTGCTTTTAGATATATGTCTCCTTCCCCTTGCTGGTTTTGATACCTCAGATTCAGCAAAACATAATACACCCAAAACTCGAAATCTTGTGAGAAGAACTCAAATAGCCCAAATGAATCCTGTGAGAATCAACTGCAACGGAAACTCTCTCTGACTATCTTTATCAACCCATATGTAGACTATTTGAAGTGACCACGATGAAGAATACCGATATACCAAACTTGAAACTGAAGTCAAATTCCCACATTTGTATCTTAAGCTTGCACTTAATAATTGAAGAACGGTGTCGAGAATTTATGCTTCAAGCAAATTTCTAAGTACTCACTACTCAAGCAAAGTATGAGACATTAACACCTCTTGCGATAATCCACACCGACATATGCGTGTGACACTGAGTAAAACAAAGTAACTCCTAATAGTGATAGTTAACCAGGTCTTCAACCATCCACCTCGACTACTTGTAACTAGATATCCCAAGACTTCAACTTAAATTCTTAAGCCCGAGCAAGTTATAAAATAAGAACACGCCTTTGTGAATGTCAACTTCAACCTCAAATAAGTGATAAAAGAGTAACTTCGAAGTAATCAACTTGTGTCAAATGTCCAACACTTGAATAAACATACAATCGGATGAACATTGACCCAATGAATGAACCGGAGCAAATGATTCCTCAACATCAATGCATTCTTCCTCAAGGTATACATGTAGAATCTGATCTGGAAGATTTACAAAAAAATGTCTTCTAGCGGATGAGGAAGTCATTTTTCCTTAATGTTCATGTGGTTGATTTATAGCGTGCACAATGAGAGGAACAATAATCCGTGAAGATTTGGCAAAGGAATACCAAAGAGCGGATCATTATTCATGAACAATAATCCGTGAAGATTTGGCAAAGGAATACCAAAGAGCGGATCATTATTCAGTAGTGCAACTACAATATCATGATAGTCATTATCAACGCCTTGTGAAGTAACTGGAGATAAGGTTTCTTGAGAGTTCTGATAAGTACTTCTTAGATGGTGAACTAGTTGAGTAAGTAGAAACCGGAGCATGAGCTTCAGAAGCTGGATGATCAACATTCGTTAGAGGTTGGAAGTACTCATCAAACATATCTTTGAAAAACAATGAATCCCAAACAAAGAATCCCAGTTATCCTTAGTAATTGAAGCATTAGGCTTAGGAGGAGTGTCATCAAAAATCAAGCAATGAATCATTGCTAAAGAATACGAACAAGTCTAATTGGGGATTAAATTTTGGCTTTTCAATCTCCCCCAATTAGTGCTCTCCCCTAAACTGACGAAGATTTACAAGTGTTCTTCTCAGCCCGGATTAAGAAGAAGTCTTTAGATCATCAAATGCAATTCGTCTTTAGTCTTCTAATCATGTAGCAGAAAATGTAGATTAGACTGTAGACTCGACCTTCTTCAAGATTGTCCGAATGAGGAAATAGACAGTTAACATCTTCTTCACACCAAAGGCATTCCCGTTAACTTGTAAATAGCAAATCCCCTTAATTAAAATCCCTCTCAATCAAACAAGAACAGAAAGATGTTCATCAAAGAAATCAGCCCCGCAACTAGAAGCACTTTGTCATTTAATCATATCAGCCCGTGTGAAGATGTCAACCAACGGCTATTAGAAGAAACTACATGTGAAGATGATCCGATAAGAAGAATCTCGGTTCTTACATGAGTTAGGAGCCGTTTGACCATATATTCTCAAATATCAGTCAACCATGCAAATAATTCACACTTCTTCTCCCCTCAAGAAATTGCATACGGAGATGCCATTCTTGATTAAACAAGTGATTATCATCCAAATGTATTCTATTCACATTTCTCCCCCGCAAAATTAGCATATGATGTCGCCATCTTCATTATATTGAGCAAGTGAAATAAGAGTAATTATCAGTAGTCGGTTCACTTGATGTGAAGCGCATGGAAAAGCATGAAGCATGTTGATGAAGAATGTCGATGAGAATGATCATAAACATGAAGATTTCTCTTCTTAAGAAGATAAAAGCGCCTGAAGCGTACACCTTTATTTTCTTTGAGGAGCGGGGCACGAAGTGTTATCTGCAGACGCCATAATGATGAAGTCACGAGGCACTGAACTGATGTGAACAGACTTCATTGCCGAATGAATATCAAGATTGAGTTACTTGAACCCGTGAGTTATGAGATATCAATCCATTTGTAATCCATACTTTAAGCCAGACCATGTAGTGAAGGATCGAAGTATCTGCAACGAGTAAGGACTACTGCACTAATATTACAAACTTGATTGCATATATTTTGGTTAGTGACATTAGTATCCAAACCCTTTGGGGTTTCACTGTCAACCTTGATTTTGTCATCGGTAACAGCTTTCTGTAGGTATCCACCTAAGTCCGGCATCCTTAAAACTTCTACGAGATGGTATCCACTTATGGCAAGGTCTAGGATTGTTAGGCTTCTTATGCATAGTGGAAGACTTATCCTTATTCCTAGTTTCCAAAGATTTAGCAGTTGGTAACCATCTAGGCGAGGCTTTTGGTTTCATTTGCTTCATATGCCCTGTGGATGACTTAGTGTAAATCCTAGACTAACGGTTGTACCATTGCATGAGCATTTACTTTCTTCAGGATTTTGTGAAACATTTATCATGATTAGCATTAAAGATACATTTCAGACACTTTGAGCAAACAACTTGTTTGGATTTAGAAATAGATCTACATTTCTTAGAGTGATTTGCTATGGGAATAACTTTAATCGAAACGCAACTACTCTTAGAGGTAACCCAATCCCTAGTCTTTAGATTAGTGTTCCTAGGTAATGGTTTAGAACTACTAGCAGTGCCTTGAAATCTCGAAGAATTCATCATCCTTGGTCTTGCACCTAAAATTCCGTCTTTGCGATTATGTGCCTTCTTTCTAGCCATTTCTAGATAAGAGTTCTTATACAAGTCATTCATATCAATTTTCCTAGACAAGTGAGGTGAAGTGACTGGTTTTGTCAAAACTTGTTTAGCATCAACTTGGGAGGCAAACCGCGTTTTTGAAAATTTTGGTCTTTCAGATCTAAACGCTTCGGGTTGTCTAATAACTGGTTTCCCCAAGTTTGATGGTTTTGAAAACTTAGTGTTCACACTATTCCCTGTTGTTTTTTTGAGCTCATTTTTTAAAGCAACAATGGCGAAACTCTTTTCCTGAAGTTGAGCTTTGAGTTCATCAATATTTGCTATCAAAGGGTTTGTTTGTTCCATTGACTTAGTTCTAGCTTCTTTGACAGAGTCACTTAGTTCTATGTGATGCTTTCGCAAAGACTCATTTTCCTTTAGTAATTTAGCCACATAAATTGACAGTTCATTATTTCTTGTTATAGTAGCATCAATGTCTTGTGTATTCATGACTAAATTACTTTTCACATTCAAGACAGAAATATGTTTCTTCAGATTGTAAATGGTTGAGTCTTTGTCTTGAAGTTGAGCTTTCAAAGTGTTAATTTCAAAAAGTTAACGGAATTCAGGAAGTTCCGGATTTTTACATGGTTTGTTAAGTTGAAAACTTTCTTCTTTACTCTGTATCGCAATTTCAAGTGAAATGCAATGTTTTTCAAGATTTGAGAATTTGTTTGAAAGTTCATCAAAAGCCTTTTTATCAACCATATCTTTTGTTTTGAAACACTTAATCTCAGACTCAGCCTCAGTTACAGAAGATTTATCAAAGTCATGTTCAGCATCATGATCAGTTTGTTTAAGTACTTTAGCAGATGCATTGTGTTGAACAGTAAAGGGTACCTCATTACATGACACCTGCTCAATTTCTGGTCTGATATCTGCATCCACATCATGTGTAACAAGAGTCACTGGACCGCTGGTCGTGTCAAGCTTATCTATCTCTGAGCCTCTGTATTCAGTGCCAACTGATCCATCATCTGGTGCTTTACCCGACTCATCATTATTTGCTGTCTCTGACATTCTGCATTCAGCAACACCCGATTCTTCAACAGATACATTACCCAACTTATCACAACAATCTCTCAACTGCACCAGACACTCATCCACTTTTTCATCTATCTAAGTAACTTCCTCAATGTACTTCTCCACATTTTCCATGAGATGGATAAGTGTCTCTATGAACACGCTAATTTCCATTCCAGTGTGTTTCTTGAAAGACACTTCAGTCATGTCTTGATCATAATCTGATGAATATTCCCCATTGATGAATGGCTGAAATTGTTTGTGGATCACATGAAGTGCAGCACTGGAACTATCCTTTTGAACCTTTTCTTTATCAAGTTGTTGTTCCAATTGTTCTAAGTTCAACAGCAAGTTCTAGTCAGTGTAGGTAAATCCTGACGGAAGATGGCACTACATGTTCGATCCCTAATTGTGGACAAAAGGTATGAGGTGAGAGTGAAGTAGTGATAAGGTTCAATGTTACTTTCCATTAGCATGGCATTTGTAGCCTAAAGGTGCAATTCTCTCTCTTTAGATTCGAACACGGAGATCTCACATCCTCATTGCTTAATTCAATCATCTTTAATCGATCAGTGTAGCATACATTATCATTGTTGTCCACATCATCATACAGTTTAAGCACTTCTGAAATCACTGGGTCAGTAGAGTAAGACATGATGTGGTAGAATGCACGGGATTTTACAAGTCTATGATTTAAACCGAGAAATAGAATCTTTCGCGGGATTTTACTAAAATCAAGACCAAACCGTTAAGCAATTACCAATGGAACGTGTTAAGATGACTGATGGATTGTCACAATCATAGACAATTGTGTGTTAGGACTTATTATTGTTTGTAGGATTAGCAGAGATGTTGTTTGGTCGAGATTTGGGTAGGTTGATGCACGATTTTACGGAGAAATTTAGATCCAAAAACTTAAAAAGCTCAATAACTTCCTTCCAGAGGTGATTTGGGCCTCAAAAAATTCGTTTCATGGCTTTACAGTGAAGCTTCACCATATTCAGCCTGTTCTGCTCGTTTTGACTGGTATTTCGCTGAAAACGGAGTTACGGTTCAAAAGTTATGGCCGTTTGAAGTTTTGCCGTAAAAAGTCAACTTTTGGTCAAACCGCTTCAATCAACTCGCATCCAGGACAACTCGCTTCCAAGACAACTCGCTTAAATGACAACTCTCTTAAGGCACAACTCGCATAAGATGACAACTCGCTTAATAGACAAGTCGCATAAAACACAACTCGCATAAACAGACAACTCGCTTAATAGACAAGTCGCATAAAACACAACTCGCATAGGCAACTCTCTTAAGATACGTTGAATCTGGACAAGTCGCATAGGCAACTGTCTTTAGTATCAACTCGCTACACAATCAACTCGCTTAAAGAAACAAGTCGCTTATACCAACTCGCTTCTAATGAAGAAGCAACTCGCATCCAAGAAACTCAACTACGAGTCTCAACTCGCTTTGTACACTTTTCACAAATACCCACTTTATCAATCAAAAGCGACCAAACCACAATGATTTAAGCTTTCCAATTCAAAACCTAAACACATATGATGATCCTAAACACAAAAGTTCAAGCAAAATTCAAACTTTAACACTAGAATTGGTCCAAATGATTTAAACTCTCCTAAACACTTAATACCCCAAAAACCTTATGAAATCCACCAAAACAAAGAGCATGAAAGATGAGTGATCAAACCATGGCTCTTGATACCATTTGTAAGATATTGGATTTCATAAACACATAACAAACAATAATATGGATCGAATTCAATAAGAGTTTAGAGAGAGAAAGTGGGAGCCTTTCTAGAGAGAGAAAGTGAAACAAAACATAGAAGGTTAGATTGAGAAATGAAAGGTCCAACCCTTTACCTTGGGAGGTAGAGGGTATTTATAGTTACATAATAAACGTCCTCCTTCGGACTGTGGATCAGGCATACAGTGGGTAAAGACCCGTCCTTCCTCCACGGTGTTGCACTAAACTAAATTTCTAGTAAATAACGTAATGTCTACGAGCTAACTTAAGCTAGATTATATTTGGGGTGACCGATACTTCACTATGGAATTTTCTAATTCCTAACATATTTATATTCTAATTTTCTGATTTGATTGTATGCTTTTCTTATGTTGAGTGAATGTGACGTCTGCTATGCTTGATTATGTTTCGGTGCTTGTATGTCTGCTTGCTATATTTGATTATATATATGTCATGGATGCGTTGCTTTGCTGTGTTCTCCTTTAATTGTTGTTCTTTCTGGATATCCGTATAATTGTGTTCTGCAGGATCCTCATTGACTCATTGTTTCTCTTCGTTGCGACTTTGTTATCAGTTCCCTTTGTTTCTTTTTTGTACCTCTGATTTTGCTTAGCTTTCGTTTGTTATATCTGTTCACTGGGCTTTTTAAGCTCAGTCGCATTTCTTTTCCTGCGGCAGGTTTTAGGTTTGAAGATGGGCTGGATGGGCTGAGAGTTGGATTATTCGAGTAGACCGACCTTAGTTACCTTATCGCTTTGGATTTAATTTTAAGAGTCGTTTGTTTTTAGTTTTCATTTTTGTTTTGGGCATATTGGATTTTGTATTTTCTTTGTAAGTCACCCGTTTATATGACTTGGTAATTTATTTTATAAGGCTTCCGTTCGCAAAATTTTATTTGTATGTTCTGATATGACACCAGAATGTGACACTTCTACCCTTGCGGGGTTGGGGTGTTACAAATATTTAATGTGTGCAAGGTACAACACATATAAATATGATTTAATGGATTCTCTTGATCGCAAGGTAAGAGACTAACATTCTAATAGAACTTATACATTTAATGTGTAAGATTGCCTTATTTGGAAAATGTGTCAAGATTAAAACACAGACTACTTCTATTTAAATATTTAGGTATTCTTGGAATGACATAAATAAATGAAGAAATCTAAGACTACTTCAATTTCAATATTTATGTATTATTGGAATGACATAAATAAATAGAGTAATCAAATACTGTTTTTTGTGTATTCTTGGAATGACATAAATAAATGTAGTAATGACTTAACTTGAAATAATTAATTGAAACCAAGAAGTGGTGTTCATAACTACTTTTGTTATACCTATTTATTATTTTTTTATACAGTCACAAACATGAAGTCTTTTAATTATTAAAAGAATGATAATATAAAGTAAGACATTAACTTGTTATGTCTTTTATTAAGACATATACATGAAGTCAATGAGTTAATCAATGACTTATAACGCATAGTGGGATTATAACTGTTATGTCTTTTGACTTGGTTAAAGAGTGCTTGTGTTATAAAACATGCAATTTGCTTGAAAATTCTATTATACCATTCAGTTTGACTTGGCTGGTAAATAGGTAAGCCAAAGAGTATATGGTTATCCGGTATACTGTTAGATTGTCTTACAATATTAATTCTAATGAAATACCATAGTTAATGGTATATTCAGTTAGGATAATCAAACTCTATTTGTATCATTTGATTCAAGATAACTATAACTTCTTTTCTTCCAAAAGTTATCAAGGTAGACAATTGAGTATGGATTGTATATCTTAACTATATATAATAGGTGTATGGTCAATCTTGAAAGTGAACTCTTGAAAATTGGTCAAACATTGAAATACACCTTTAAACTATTTAAGGAAATGTTGAAACTTAAACTAATTAATTTACAATGTTCAAAAATGAAAAGTATAGAAGGAAATTTTGATATGCTTTAATTAAAATGCAAGGCTAAAGAGTAAATGTATCTTTATTGGCTAAAGAGTAAATGTATCTTTGTTTTATGCGACTGAATGCTAGCAAATGTTATTTAATATTAATTCATGGCTTTTAGCTTTACGATTTAAGATCATTTGAGGATAAAAGATTATTTACATATCAAGGGATCAATCTCCATCATTCATTTTTATTTGATATAATAGATGAGATTAATCCCAAAAATTTAAAAAACCCTCTTGTATCATATTTTTTCAAATATTAATAACTTTCAAACCGTTAATCGTTAAGCAAAAAAAAATATCATTGCGATGAGCATTTAATTATCTTTCTATAGATAGGCACTTTGATATACTTTCGACAAAATTTTTATTTTCGTATTTTTCACTTTCTTTTTAAGTTTTTTTCGTTTTTTACGTTACTGAAATTTGCATTAAAAAATCATATATGATTAAACACTAACTTGATATCATATGTGATATTAGTGTTATATCATATATGATATTAGTGTTATATCATATATGATATGTGATATCACATGTGATATTATTGTAATATCACATATGACATACATATCATATCACATGAGATATCACATATCATATATGATTTAACACTAATATCACATGTGATATTCAAATTAGTGTTTAATCATATATGATTTTTTTCATGCAAAATTCAAATAACTTAAAAAAAGAAGAAAAAACGTGAAAAAAACGAATTTTTTTTCCTTTCCCGAAAGTATATCAAAATGTCCGTCTATAGAAAGATAATTAAATGCTCTTCGCAACGGTGTAAATATTTTCACTTAAAGATTAACGGTTTAAGAGATATTTAAATTATAAAAAATAAGTGAAATAATAAAATACTTTTAATCTCAGCCATTAATTTCTTTTTAGATGGATGGTGAAGATGAGTCACTTAGTATGTAAGAAAAGTTTAGTATGGAAAATAACTCTCCTTTAGCTTTACAAGTATGGGTAAGATCAATAAATATCACATAAAAATTAAAGATCAAATGGATCAATCTCAACCATTTATTTTCATCAAATTAATTAAATTCACTTTCACCCATATATTTAAAAATTAAATATCTCACAAACCGTTAATAGTTAGATAAAACTAATTATACCATTGTGACAAGAATAAAATTATCTTTCTATAGAGATCTCATATTGTATACTTTCAGCGAACTTATTTTTTATCGTTTTTTGCGGTCTTCGATATATTACACTATAAATAAAAATTTTAAAAATACTTTTTGTGTTAAAAAAACCCCTAAACCCTAAAAACCCTAACCCTAAACCCTAAAAACCCTAACCCCTCAACCCTAAAAAACCCTAAACCCTAAAACCCTAAACCTCTAAAACCTTAAACCCCTAAAAACCCTAAACCCCTAAAACCCTAACCGCTAAGCCAACAAAACCTAAACCCTATCCGCTAAACCGTAAGAAACCTAAACCCTTAACCCCTAATAAGCTTAACCCAAAAAAGTCAAACCTCTAAATCCTAAACACCTAAACCCTAACCGTAAACTCTAAACCTGCAAAAAAATCAAAAACAAAAATTCGTCGAAAGTATGTGATGCGCGATATCAAATTAAAGGTAATTTTATGTTTGTCATGATGGTCTGATTAGTTTCGTCTAATGATTAATGGTTTGTGAGATATTTATTTTTTTAAAATGAATGTGAAAGTTTATTTTATTGTTTTAATGAAAAATGAGTGGTTGAGAATGGTTTATTTGATCTTTAGTTTTTCTTTGATCTTTATTGAACCAAACTCTTAAAAGTATACATTTAGTTGAACTTCATGTTGTCACAATATTTTATTAACCAAGTTTTTATAATATTTTATTGAACTTTTCTAGCTTTCGTTAATTTTTATTTATTTATTTATTTATTTTTTATATATATTTTAAATTTAAGTAATTTTGTGTAATAAAAATATCATTACAATTATCTACTGCTAGGGGTGACAATTCAAATCGGGTTCGGGTTAACAGGTTAGAGGGTAAGAAAACCCAAACCGAACCTGACCCATTTAAATTATCGAGTGAGCTATGTCAACCTAACATATTTACACATAACCCGAACCTATCCCATGTAACCATATATATACTTGAGCTAGCGGATTAAATATGTTACATAGGTTGAATAGGTTAAACGGGTTTCGGGTTGACCCACTTAACTCGTTTAATATAAAAAGAGTAGGCACATTAAATGAGTTAAACAGGTTAAATGGGTTTTCGGGTCGACCCGTTTAACCATTTAACCCGTATAATAAAATATAAATAGTTTTTACTTTAAGTAAAATATCTTAAAGGGGGTTACGGGTCAACCTGGTTAATTTATTCCTAACCTGAACTTGACTTGTTTAATAAACAGTTGAGTTGGATCGACCCAAACTTGACCCGAAATTTATTATAAACTCAACACAAATTTGATAATTTGCGTGTCGGTTTCAGGTCAGGTTTCGTGTTTCGTGTTGGTCAAAAATTGTCAACCTTATCTGCTGCTATAAAATCCCGTTGCTATGCACGGGTACTCGGCTAGTACTCAACAAAACTCCAATTTAGAAGATAAATAAGACACCATTTAATTATAGAATGTGATAAATCACATTAAGTTTTAAAATGAAGTTCTGAATTTGTTAAACTGCTTATGAAAATAGTTATTAACAAACTAAAGTCACGAACTGTCCATGTGTTTTGTAATGTTCCAAAAAGAGAACAATGTATTGTTTCTCTACTTGCAAAATATTTATAGATAGTCTTTAAATTACAAAAAGCAAGTGGGAGTTTTGTTTAGACCTTGAAGAGATTAAATTTCAAAATACATAATCTTCTAAAATACACTAGTGAATATCATGATGAGGCTAAACCTGTTAATGACAGATCTCAAGATGATGAAATTTTCATTCATAGATCCGTAAGGATATCTCAGATATTTGATTAATATGGTGAGGAATATGAGTTAAAGGATGATGGTGAGCCTGCTAATTATAATGATGTATTTACAAATATTGAATTTGGTAAATTACTCATATTATGAATGTTAAGATGCTGTCCATAAAGATAATCAATTTTGGAAACTTGATTTATCTTAATTCCCTAATAGAATGAAGATGAGTTTCTTCAAAGAAAGAAAAACCCTAGTCGTTTAAATCTTTGTATAGAAATCATATGGACAATATTGTACACATATTTAATGCATGTCTAGTGACAAGAATATTAATCATACTTAAGCAAATAACTGTGATTAAATATTCTTTCCTATTAACATTATATATATATATATATATATATATATATATATATATATATATATATATATATATATATATAGAGAGAGAGAGAGAGATTATAATTGTCATGCTTAGTTTCATTTATACGAAATTTGACAATGAATATCAAAACTCTTTCTTGTGGGATTAGTTTTGCGAGGACGGTAAGTAATACAAAGGAGTTTTATGAATTCGAATTATCTTTGGAAATGTACAAACTGCAAGAATCTATGAGTGAATATATGCATGCATCTAAAAGATGATTCTTAAATTTAAATATTAAATTCATGTTTTGATTTATAATTAAAATAAGATAACTCCTAACTATTCTTGAAAGCTAGTGGGAATCTTATGTTTATTTGCTTAAAATCTTATATGTTGTACAACATATTGGCAATAACATTCCATCTAAGTTAAATGTTAAGTTTCAGTTGGGGATGAAACTTCACTTGAAAGATTTAGAAAATAAGACATACAACCTTGAAATATATGTTTATTTCTATAAACATATACGGTAAACAAATGAGTCTAATAGAATATGATGTATCATTTAGAAAGCTTAAATGGATACATATCTTTGATGAGATAGAACATGAATAAAAGCTAAGTCTAACTGAAGGATTTTTCATGTACATCATGTTATGTATAGATAAATTATTGTATCAAGCTTGAATGCAAGATGATTTGACAACATTGATATCTAATAGAAAGTTGTTAGTGTAATAAATATTCTAAAAGGAATATGTTTGGATTTAGAATTACATTCCATAGCCTGGAGATGCTCCCAGATTCTATGGGTGTACATACGGAAATTGTTGCGTAATTGTCGTTGCCAACAAACTTGAGTTTTTGGTAGGCACCAAACATTACACCATAACTGTTCAAAGTTTACAGATGTTAAAAGAAGCATATTGTGGTGTGTATACAATAATGCTAGAATAATTGAGATGACACTCAATACTAGTCATTGCAGGATTTCATCCTTGATAATGATCACATGGACTAGTTGTGCTCAACTAAGAGCATAGTTGCATTATACATTAAGGAATAAGAATACTTTAAACTTTGGAAGTGTAAAAAATGATTGTCATAAATAGGTGGTTAAGGTTGTCACGCACCTTATGGAATATTATGCCAATATCAAGATGTGTGTAAACACATAAAAGAAATTCACTTATTGAATTCTTGAAATAAGTATTTTCAAAATTCCGATAGATCAAAGTTAGTTTAAATTATGCCTTGTCAACAAGTATGATTGTCATGACTTGAGGCATAATTCATTAACTAGAATTATCATGTATTGATCTATTTAGTATTTGGATAAGGGATATTAAACAAATTATTATTTATAATGAATTAAAGTACTTGATACATTTATTTTCATTTATAATAAGTTGTATCTTGTATTTGCATGTTTAAATCCATGAATAACTTGTGTTATTCTAAACAGTCCATTGTCCATCAAAGATATGGTAATATCATTGAATTAAGACAAATATGATTTTTGGTTAAAATATACTTAAGTATATTGATGCGTTGACATGCCAAATTCACATGATATTCAATGGATTAAATATAGGACTTATCTCAACTACATGATTATACTTTATGGATCTTGTCATTAAGTAAATCATGAATAGTTATCCTAAGACTTGAGATACTAGAGAACTGTCATTGATGTAGTGCATTTCTATAAAGCAATTTACCTCTATACGTAATTGGTTGCTATAAGGATTGTTTTCAGAAGTGTTGCAAAATTCATGGGTTTTGATTATAGTCAAGAAAGAATTTGTTCATTCAAATTCGTTTTGAAGATTAATACTGCTGGGCCCCTCGTAGGGTTGACAAGATGTTTGTGTGGTCACACCCAAGATCTATCTGGAATACGTTAAGAAGATTTGGTAATCTTGCTCATTTATATACAACGAGAAACATAATCATTAAATAAAGGAATGACTGAGATCCATATTCTTATTTAACGTGGTATTCGAAACAAAAGGATAAGTATGATGATGATTCATCAAAAGGTTTTTTCTAGGAAACTATACTTGAGTTGTACAGGGGGCATTGGCGTGTTCCTAGACGCTAACCAATGTCATTACACTATTAAGATCCGTCCAAATGGGAGCTGTTAGTTCTGTGGATGAATTAATATGTGTGTGTCCAGATTCGAATTCGAGACCACGGGATTGCACACTTTACGTATGAGAGTTGATGTTCAATAATTAATATAAAAAATGTTACGTTTAATTGTTAAATGCACAATAACAACTAACGAGCGTTAAGTAATTAATAAAAAAATTGACTAACGGTCGTGAAATATTAAAGAGAATGACTAGAGATAAAAATAGAGGTCAAGAAGGTTCTAGAAACCCATTGTGGATTTGAACCGATCTGTTAGGGCTTGGGGAGACCAAATCCAACCCTAACTTGTTCTTTAAGTTTTCATAGTATATATACAAGGCCTAGAATTCATTCTTAGGTTAACCTTGTAACACATAGCAAACCCTAGTCTTCTTTTTCTCCTCTTTTCTTTGTGTTGGCCGATCGTTTTCCTTAAACCCTAGGGGAATCGTTTTTGCTTTTACACATTAAGTGATTGGTGTTGTTATTGTGTTTACAAGAACTAGCATTCACATCAAATCGTTATAGTACGTGTGTAAAAGAACGTGAGACAAACACACTATTGTTTGTTACTTGGTTTGAATTTAAAAAGGGTTTTAACCTTGATTTGATTCGTTCTAGCTTGGAGTTGCTAAACGGTATGCATACTTTTATTATTTGGTTAGGTAATTACAAATATGTATTTAAGTTTTCCGTTGCATGCTTTGATGTTTTAATTTATGTATGACATGCTATTAAAATTACAAGAAATACATGGTTATCGGGCTAGTATTAATGGTGACACTGTGGTGACCAGATGAGCTTGTCACCTCATATTCTCTCTCTAAGACCAAACATATGACCAAATGTCTGTAATGATGACTTTATGGGTGACCAAACATTTTTCTAAATTAAAATTTTATTAATAGTTAAAATAAATCTAATAGCTTGATAATGTATCATACTTGTAATATTTTCTTCTATATGTATCGAACAAATTGTTTTGCTATTCTATGTACTATACTGTCATTTTGGTATTTTTTGTGTATATTATAACCATTTTGCGCTTCATTTTATTAACTCAGGAGGGGCAAAATGGTCGTAAAATACACAAAAAATACCAAAAATACAAGTTTAATACATAGAATAGCAAAAAAAATCGATACATATAGAAGGAATCATGACAAGTGTGATAAAATTTCGTGCAATTAGCCCTTAAAAAAATATTACATGTTACTCTGTAATTCAAATAAAAAAACATTGTAATAAAATTAGTGTTCATTTGTTCGATGCCAAATGTGTTCTACTAAATGTTCTTTGCTGGGAGTATATATCTCTAATAACTAGGAACACATCTTCTTGTGCTCGTACATGATCGTCTTCACGATGTTGCTCCTCCGGATAAAACTCGGGAGAGATGGCATTCCCTTTGTCTTTTAAAATCATATTATGTAATATGATGCATGTGTACATCAGATATGTTATTTTTGCGATCTTGGGGGAGTATTTATTAGAGCTCACTTTCTCTTTAGTACGACAAATGCTCGTTTCACATCTTTTCTTGCCGCTTCATGCGTTTTCTTATATCTTATTCGTTTCGTATCAGTCGGATCTGGTTGTGAAATAGACTTAATAGAACATACCATCTCGGATATATCCCGTCAACGAGATAATATCCCCATTTACAAGTCACGTCGTTAGCCACAAATGGAACATCTAGTGCTTTCCCGTCTTTGAGATCGTTAAAAATAGGCGATTGACGTAAAACATTGATGTCGTTGTTTGACTCGGCAACACCAAAGAACGCATGCCAAATCCATAAGTCTTGTGAGGCAACCGCTTCCAATGTAATGAAGGTATCTGACCCGTGATCACCCCTACAGAATTGAGCACGATATACATATGGGCATTGAGCCCACGGCTAATGCGTACAACTAATGCTTACTGACATCCCAGGAAACCCATGCTTGTCCTCATGAAAAGCATAGAGTTTTTCGGCATCAGTATTAGTAGGAATTGGCAAATACTCCGTTCCATATAAGTCCATAACCCCGCTGTAGAATGAGTTGAGACAATCACTGGAAGTTTTATGACCAATTTGAAGATATTCGTCCAGAGCATCAGGAACGACGTCGTATGCTAATTGACGAATTGCAGAGGTACACTTCAAGAACAAGGAAATGCCAACTTTTATCGTACCATCAACACCTTGTCAATTCTCGAACAATGCGTGTGAAAAGTGATCGACTCATTCGGAAATGCTTACAGAATTTACGTGTGTCATACATTCGGTTTTCAGCGAAGTAAGCCGCCACTAGACGATCATGAACATCGTAACGGCCTCTATCTACCGGAGCTCGTGGGATTTTTGGGATTAAAGAAGTGAAAGCCTGAATAAGTAAAGCGATGTCTTTTAAAAACTCTAAGGTTAAACTATTAACTCTGTATTCTTCATATGTATCCATAAAAAAATTGATTAGAATTCATTTGTTAGAGTTGAGAAGTTAAAGTGCGTATATAAAATTGGGGTTAAAAGTGTGTATAAAAATAACTAGTTATAATACCTGTGCATGCATAGGGTTTTGACAAAAAAAATTATTTTATATCAATACTGAATATTGTGTCTTTAAAGGTAATTAAATATAATTATATACTTATGCACGAGTTTTTCATTGTCAATTAATATCCATTAGAATTTTGTATAATCAAATTTTACAAAAATTTTTGTTAGATAACTCAAGATAAAACTATATTTAGCTGATATAGATGTTGATTTTACTATTTAAATTTCACTATTGATATTATGATGTACATAAGATGCAAGTTTAGTTGCACATAATAAACGTTGATGAAATTAAAATATACTCCTTAAAGTTTTTAAAAAATGTTTTGTTACATATCCTTATATAAATAAATAAAAATTACATGAGTAGTTGTTATAAGTACAATCACATTTTTTTTTCTTATTACAGTAGCTTGTACTTACAATTTGATAATTATATTCATGTTTTCAATAATTTAGCCGTATTTAATATATACAAATTCGTGTCCACATTTGTAATACTTTTGATATGAAATAAATGAGTCATCAGTAAACATATATATATTAAAAAAATGATATTTATAATCTTATGTATATTTATATGTTGGAGTTTAAAACAACATATATATTGTATTTTTAAGTTATAAAGTATAGGGAGTATAAAGTATAAGGGAGTATTTGTTTAATTTTCAAAGTTATTAAAAAACATGAATACTTATAATAACTCTATACAATTTTTAAAAATTTAACCAATAAAGTTTTATTAATTATCCCCTCTTTCTTTAATTTTTTGTTTTCACAAATTTGACACCTATGTTTTTATGTGTTTTTCTTCTCAACCAAATTTCTCCACCAAATTAATTAAAGGTTGACTAAAATCAATTTAAATTTGACTTTTATTAACCAATCATATCACACGATTATTGAAATCACTCCGAAATGATTTAATTCTTTTATTATATAAAAGATAAGTATTGAAGTATTTATAAGGTAAGTTTATTAAAACTTAAAAAAATAATAAAAAATAAAAAATAAAAATTGTTACAAACCCCTAACGACGCATAAACTAGCTCAACAACTAGTATTTTTTCTCCATCTTAGCTGATTGCTTTGTCGACCCAATCAAGCAGGAAAAAATATTATATATATTAACTAAAGATCGAGCAACAGTTGCATTGCAAACATTAATTAAACTTTCACAAGTTGGCAAAAATAGTCACGAGGTTTAAGTGTCGTTGCAAAGTAAGTCCAAGTTGGCAAAAATAGTCCCTAAGATTTAATTGTCGCTGCAAAGTAAGTCCTTTATAGCAATTTGGCAAAAATAGTCCCTATTCAAATTCACGGCTACAAAAGCAATCATTGCTGCGTCAGCGCGGGTTCCTCACTAGTGGGTACTACTGACTGAGTGACAATTACTTTAATTTATTAATTTATGATATATAAAAAAATAAAATTATGCAAGCTATTAAGCAAACGACTAATCATAAGATATTACGGGCCCGAATATATTGTCAAGATCCAAATGAAAAGTAATTAAAATTAAAAAAAGAAAACAAAGCTGATGATGGTGATTAAAATATTAATAATAGGACCATAAAATGGTATAATGTTTAACATGTTTAGCACAAGGTATGACCTGAAATTTGATTATTTTTCTTTTTTATATATACTAGCAGGGTACCCACGCGTTGCGGCGGCAGGTATTTTGAAATTAAAATTTTTGACGTACAATATATTACTATTATATTTTTATCGTGACAATAACTTTATAAAAAAAAAATAGATTTTTTGTTGTAATATCTTTAAGCAAAAGCCTAGTATTTCATATAAAAGTATTAGTGCACTCACGTATAATCGCAACTAAAAAAAATATTGATAACTCAAAAAATCATTTGCCTGATACCGAGTGCAACTCGTAATACTCCGCCCAATATAAATTTTTTTAACAAACATTAATTCAGACCCATTATTGCAAATAGCCCTAAATGATAGTAAGACTAATGTTGCCTTATTTTATTATTCACCAGCCACCTCTTATCTCCTTTCTCTCATCTCAATCTCATAAACTCACAAAAGTCACCATCTCATCTTCACTACATTTTAAAACCAAAAATCCCACCACCAAAATCCCCGCGTTCTCTAATCCAAACGACAAATACAAAGTTGTCACTGGTGATTCTCGTTTCTTGTCTTCATATCGAAATACAAACACAATAAGCACCCTTCTATTTCTTATTTTTGACCCACGAAAAGGAAAAACAACAATTCCTTTGAATTTTGTTTGTGACTCGCAAGCCAGGTAGGTGGTTTCGAATTTTGTTTTTTCCAAGATCAATGAAGGGTTTGTTGGATCATTAAGGTTCTATGAGTATTTCGAAAACCAAAACCGAGATTTTGTTCTTGTTCTTGTATTTATTATTATTTTTTTGTTTAAATTTTTTGATAAAGACGTGGGTTTTGTTGTTGGTTGAAGTGTAACTAGGTAGTTATTTGTTGATGAGATGATGGGTTGTATCATTTAGAATAAACGAAAGTAAATGAAGAATATGTTGTCTCATCCATACACAACTACAAATCATGAAACTTGGTTTATTTCAAAGAAAAGAAGTGGAGTTGGAGTAGTTTTTTTGTACATTTGTGCTACATTTATGTGTACATTGTGCTTAATGATTTGTATTTATTAGTGAAGGGGTGTATTAATTGTAAGTAAGAAAGATAGTATTTTAAGATGAGAATTATTTGTGTTTAACATACTTGTACATAATGCCTTTTCATTTGTATTTGCTTAAAATCTATATTAGGAAATCTTAAAAATTTAATTAGAAGGAAGTGCTTAAATGCATTATAAGTAGTATAGATGCGTGTATTAGGGTCAACTTCTTTCGGATAGATCTTTGGACAAAAATAAAAGGGATTGAGTTGTTGAATAGCAAGGTACTTTTCAAAGTTTTCCGTTTTGGTACGTGTACTTTTTTTAAGTTGTTGAATAGCAATGTACTTTCTTAAGTGTTCCAATTTAGTACGTGTACTTTTTTACGTTGTAGAATAGCAATGTACTTTCCATAAGTGTTCCAATTTAAGCGTTAATGACGTACCAAATTGGAACACTTATAGAAAGTATGACGTACCGAATTAAAACGCTTATGGAAAGTACATTGCCATTCTACAACTTAAAAATTACAATACCAAACGAGACACTTTAAAAAGTACATTGGTATTCCACAACTTAAAAAACGTACACGTACCAAAACGAAAAGCTTTGAAAAGTACATTTCTATTCTATGACTCAATCCCAAAATAAAATGCCCTCGTATGGATATCAGTTTACTCCCAAACCATTCATGGACTTATGGGCGGAGATATCATGGGTCGGTGTTGGCAAGTTCCCTAACACACAAATATCATAAAAATAAAAATCAATAACGTAAAATTTAAAATATATTAATTCTTTGATTTAAGATCATTTAAGGACAAAGAGATCAATCTATATCCTCCCATCTTCATTCCATTTTCATTTGATCAAATGAATGACATTAATCACAACAATTTAAAAAACCCACTTTCATAAAAAAAAAATCAAATATTAATATCTTTCAAACCGTTAATCGTTAAGCGAAAACAATATATTATTACGACAAGTATTTAATTATCTTTCTATAGATAGGCATTTTCATATACTTTCGACAATTTGTTTTCACGTTTTTTACATTTTTTTCGTTATTTAAATTTGCATGAAAAAAATCACATTTGATTAAAAACTAATTTGAATATCACATGCGATATTACATATCATGTGTTATTTAACACTAATATCACATGTGATATTCAAATTAGTGTTTAATCACATGTGTTTTTTTCATGCAAATCTCATATTCGAAAAAAGTCGAAAAACGTGAAAAAACGGTTTTTTTTTTCTTTTTTCGAAAGTATATCAAAGTGTCCGTCTATAGAAAGATAATTAAATACTCGTCGTGATGGTGTAATTATCTTCGCGTAACTGTTAACGGTTTAAGATATATTTAAATTATACAAAATAGATAAAATAATAAAATGCTTTTCATCTCAACCATTAATTTCTTTTAAGATGGAGGTTGGGTATGAGTATCTTAGTATGTAAGAAAAGTTTGATATGTAAAATAACTCTTCTCTAATTCTTTTTGAGAGATTTTTATAGATAAAATTTACAGTGCAAGTTTTATAAAGCATCAGAGTTGGTCCCGGATGTATTATTTGTAGGTCTATATATTTTAAATCAAGTTTTACTATTTATCTTTTACCGAACTAACCTATAAACTAACACTAATGGGAAGTGTACCCGATCAATGTAGCTAGTAGGGTAACTATGAGTCGTTCGTCAGGAGTGAATTACTAATATACTAATCCTAAAGGTATTCTAACTAATAAATAACCTAAACTAACGCAAATGGAGGTTTAGCCTGAAAGACTGGCACGAGGTTTAATCATGTCACAATTAACAATGCCCGCTTAATGTCCTTCAACTATTATTATAATTTATCTAGGTGACATAAATGCAACATAAACTTGTACGAGTTTTACTAACTTATTTGACTCAATCTTGTAATTATCTACCTAGATGTATTACGCGCACTAGTCCTAATAATTGTTTGCTAAGATACACTTCTAAATGTATGCTCCTAAGCTAGGGCCACTTCAGTTGATTTTCCTAAATTCAATTATTATGATACGGTTCTAAGGTTTATAAATCAAATAACCACAATTTTGCGGTTGTTAAGTTACAGAATTTAAGTATATATTCAAAGACCTAATGACAAGATAACCAAAATCAAGTAAATAAATGAGCATAGGCGATAAACATAAATATATCTGTTAATACAAATATCGTCATTAAACGTTATTTATATTTTATGATCTTTACCTAAGTTTTGTTAACGACAAAAGTAAATTTAATTTTTATAAAGCTTAAAGCTTGTCAAGTTTAATAGATATTAAAACAAGCTTTTCCAATAATATCTTCATCACTCAAGCATTTTGTAGGATCGTAATATTTATTGTGTTGATGATTCGGGTGGTCTTGGATGATCAAAATACATGGTTGCCATTAGAGAGAGAAAGTAGAGAGTTGGGAGTTTTCTTGGTAGAGACTTGATGAACAAAATATGAAAGGTTAGATTGAAAAGCTCCACCCCTTCCATGGATGGAAGGGGTATTTATAGTTACAGACAATACGACCTCCTATTGGCCTGTGGATCAGGTATACAGTGGGTAAAGACCCGTCCTTCCTCCACGGTGTTGCACTAAACTATTCTACGCTACAAACTAACTAATAAACTACTAAATAACGTAAATAACTACAAGTCTACGAGCTAACATATGCTAGACTATAATTGGGGTGACCGACACTTTAACATGGAATTTCCAAATCCTAACAATCTCCCTCTAAGGGAGGTCACCCCATGAAATACATTTTGTTTCCTAGCATTCTATCTTTGACTTCGTTCTTGAGCTCGTAGACTTGAATTCTTCACTTCCGCAATCTTTGTGCTTTTGTAGTGATTCTTCAAAGTCCGCATATTTTTGTACTTTAAGTGGAGGCCTTTAACTGATCCACATCTTTGATGATCTTTGAGCTTTCATTGAGATCATTAGCCACATTAAATCTCTGGATCACCTTTGTAGTGTTGCCTTCATGTGATGTTGTGACTTTTGGACCGACATGCTCACACTTTCTGGATCATGACATCTTTTCATCAGAGTAGCGGAAGTTTTTACTGGTTCAAGATATTTGCAGCAGCGAAAGGGTAAGCATAGTATAGAAATATCCGGAGCCGTTATGTAGATAGGCACTTGTCATGATTTCTTCAATTAAGTGTGGATGTGCCGTGAGCATGCGGCTTTGGATTGACTCCTCATTCGGGATGCCAATCGTCGGGTGTACTGCATTCGACAGTTAGCAATAAAGCCCACGAAAGTGTCTTTGATCACTTTCGTTGAATTGAGGTACACGTCCCACGGTTCCCCGCTGATCAGTACAAGAAGGCATCGCCGGTAAAATTCGAAGAATTTCCTTTGAGGGTTTCGATTCTGCTTCTAGCTGTTCTCAAACCGAACGTCTCAAAGAAGATAACACGGAGTGAGAGGAACCAAATAATTGAGATTCACCGATTGATGAAAAATTGATTTGAAAATACAATCGCGTATTGATTAAAAGAAAGAGTTTTGCAATACGACGAAGGTTTTATGAGAAAGATCAATTTTTTCAATCATAAATACTTTTTGTATTTGAAAGAGTACATTCGACGTGCTAGAGAAAAGAAGAAATTTGCACATCAATGGTTTTCCAAAAGTATTTTTTCAATCAGAGATACTTTTTGAATTTGAAAACATGAATACACGTTCGATGTTCTAGAGAAAAGAAATGATTTGCACATTGAACGGTTTTTTCAAAAGCATCCGTCAATCCATTTCCTGGACCAAGGTTGATTCAAGATTGAATCGCCCCATTGTTTCTATCCAGTTGTCACAAGCTTGATCTTACGAGAAGATCTCACATGTCACCACCAAGAGCTTGTTTGATGTTGGCTCTAGAAGGATTTCCATCTTGATTGTGAATATTTTTACATATCACTCGGATGTTCTTGCAATACCACAAGGATAATGCATAGGACTCTTAATATATTCTTACTTTCCACATTGTGTGAAACAGTAAGTCTTCAAGAATAGTGTCCTAATGAGATATTGTGGATGATCTCTTGGCTCTAGACTCAATTGTGCACATTTGGTTTCCTATATCGGAGACTAAGGAGATGGTCTCCTTCTTCAATATAAAAAATCTCTAAGAGAAAGTCGATAGATTATGTCTGGTTCCGTGAGAATGAAAAACAAGTCCTTTTAAGAGGAACTTGAGTAGCTTGGGAAGTTTAGTGCAAAGGCCACTGGGTCCATGACGTCTTGTCTTCAATACTAGTGTTACCTTAGTAAACACCCGTAGCATATGTATTGAACCCGGTTTCTGCCCTAAGGTTGAATTATTGGAGGGCTATTTCTTATCACCCTTTTCACATTCAATTCTTTTTCATTCTTCAATCCTTCAAGGCTTTACCGAGACTTCATTACTAGAACCTTGTTGGTTTATTCCAGACTAGCTCGCCTCAATTCAAGACTCTTCCCATATATCTTTCCTTTTCATCACACCTAGGACTCTACACTATCTAGTGGATTGTCCTCGGTAGATCCCTCCTGTTCGGGCGGATCGTAAAATACCTAACCTAATCCATCCTTATAACACCATGCATAAAGTAAATTGGTCGTCTTTTGGTAGTCTCATTCTTTTCCTTAAAACCAATTGAAAATCATTTGGAAAATCAATGATAAGGTTTTAAAGGTACCTTTTGAGGGTCGTTTAAGCCCTTATTTGATCACTTTTGTATCCAGTATTGCTTAATATCGTTCCTTTTCACTTTTTAGGTCTCTTGAAGGCAAAATGTTGTAATGGCACTTATTTGGACGAAAAGGCGGATTATACTAAGAAAATGGCCAAAGTCAATCGAGACACTCAAAGCTGCTGAAATACAAGGCGACGGCGGTGTTAAGTGTGACACCGTCGGAAGGATATTTGTGACGGGACGAAGCAAAACTCCTATTTTCAAGTGACGCACGCCAAGTTATAAAAGAGTAGGCCGCCGCAACTCGCACGGCCTAGATGTAACAGACGCTGGCCGTTTAAGAGGACGGCGCACAATCATAAGGTGACGCCGCCGCAAGTTTAACGTGGCCAAGACGAAACCCTAATGACGCTGACTCCACGGCGCCACAAACATAAAGTGACAATGCCGCATGTGTAATTATATATAGAACGAATTTTTCAGATTTGTGTGTAGTCTTTTGGAGTAAAACCTAAACCGAACCAAGGCTGTCTTGTACAATATTTTAGGGTTCCAAACCCTATCTTACACCAAGATAAGTGTTTTACTTCATTAATACAATTATGTCTTTGATTATTTGTGTGTATGCTTGCATGTTCTCCATGTCCCGCTAATTTATTTGTGTGTTTGCTTAGGAATATGAAACTTAATTATTGAATATTGATTGGTTGTTTTTTATCTTAGTTGATTAATGATCTAGTAATGCGATAGGTCATTCGTTGTGTACTTAATGCTTGATTAAATCTTTGTTAACCTTAGAATATGACTCCTTGAGTAGTTGTAAGCTAAACCATCCAAAGAGTGCCTTAGAGTAAGAGTTTATTATCCCTAGTGGGTTTTGTAGACGAGACCCTTGGTAAGTTCAAAGAGTTAGGGAACATACGCATACCCTACAACCTTAGACACACAACGCAACTAGGAATAAGGACGTGACAATTCAACCACCAATAAGAGATAATTAAGGAGTAGTAAAACCTAAGTAAACACATCTTTAAACTATCATATGAGCACACATTAATTAGACATAGACTACATACACCTTAGATTAGATAATTAGATAAGTAGAGTAATTGGTAGCAATACCAACCCCCAAATTCAAACCCCGAGATTCGTACCTTTCAATTTCCAAAAAACATAAAAAGATAAAAAATAATCTTCCTCAACCCCAACCTTATCGTAGTAACTTCTTACTAGCATTCCTATTCCCCTAGAGAACGATATCAATACCCGTGGCTTACCCTAATTACTACACTACAAAGATTAGGTTCATTGCCTAGGGTGTTATAAAACTTGTTCGAAGAAAAGGAAGTTTCCTTGACCAACGACGCTGCGTGTAGCTTATCAAGTTTTGCGCCGTCATGCCGGGGAATAGAATAGCTAGTTAGTAGTCCACCTCGCTTAGGTTTCTTTGCTTGATTCCTATCAAGTAAATTTTTTCTCATTTTAGCTTTCTCTTAGTCTATCCCCCTTCTTCGTGACCTTTGTTCGTAGCCCCATCACTTTTCATCATGGAAGGTGATAACCAACCACCACTCAAAAACCCAACACCAAATAAATCAATCGTCACTCAAAACCCAAATCCACGACCAACACAACCAGTCGGGCCGCTATGTGAGTAGGAACCACACCTTCGTGGATTTGCGAAAATATTCGATAATATAATTAGGGAAGTCGCTTGAGAAAATAGTCACCAGCCTCAGAGTTGGCTCTATGATTAACAAGAATTCGAAGATGGCATGATGAACAAAAATATGAATGTGGAAGATAGTGCTCACTTCAATCTTTACCCCACTAAGGAAGAGGTTGCTTACCATCAATACATAATCGATAATCCACGATCACCTATCATTAGGATATGCCCAAAGATTAGAGAGGAAATCCTCGAACCTAAAAATCCTAGTATGATCGGATATAGGAGTTGTCGACCACGCTACATAGATACGTAATATCCCATTAATGTGATGTCATCTGCCGCTTTATAATGACATTATGAATGAGCGACTTAATATTAGAGAGAGACCTTAAGTATCCAAGGTGGAGTTTGCAACTTGTGGGAAGAGTCAAGGATGCACGCCTTTATAGGAAATTTCACCTACCTAGTTGATTTTATGGTCCTAGAAGATGTAGGATGCGTCATTGACTATAGCTTATCCCAAGTAGTGCTAGGGAAACTGTTTGTGGAAACATCTAAAATGAGCCATAACAAGCACGATGGAACGGTTTGGTTTAAGGAAGGAACTGATGAGATCACTTATAGGATGCCTTGGAAAACAAATGAATATAGCCACTTGCCCATTTATGAACGAGACAACATCAAAGCTTTTGAGGACAAAAGCAAGGACGATGTTTAAAAAGGTTATAAATTCACATGTGGAAAGAAGGAGGCATTATTATAAGGATTGCTTGACCCAGGGCCTTAGGCAGGTATAGAGTCGATGAAAATTTTGTCAACATGATAGAATTCTCATTGAGAATGTAAAGCGAGGCAACGTGAGGACGCATCACGATCATTTAGTCTAGCTACAAGACTCTAAATAAAGAAAAGCTTCGGGAGGCAACCCATGTTTAATTGTTTGTTTGTTAGTGTCATATATCTTTTATTAATTGTTTATCCTCATGTTTAAATTTGTAAAAATGCTTTATTTTGTTTTTAACCCCGTCTTAATTACATATAAAGGTATTTTACATAAGGGATAAGTGTAGGGAGGATTACACACGCCAAGGAACGTAAACATGAGAATAACAATTCATTAAAAGATATATTTGTGTGTTTGTTCAAGTCAAATGCTTGTATCGAGTCATAATGGATGTTTTGGTGAAATGTTTTCCAGATTCTAAAGATGTAAGTTTTCCAATTTTTTCTAAATCGCACTCAGCTTTTTTCAGATCGCAACCTTCGATCAACTGAAGGAGTAAAACAATGATTACTTTTTTCGCTTTTCTGAGCTACTTTAAAAAATTTGGAATTTTCCAGTGTCTTAATTTTCCTTAAATTCTATAAACATCCATTCCACAAGCATTATATCCTAGTTTAAATCGAGTCTTATATATTTTTACCGCCGATTTTACTGAAGGTTTCTGCTTGTTTTCTTCAAGTGTGTGTTTAGTTTATCAAGAAGAAGTTACACAAGATTGAAGGAGCTTTTCACGATAAATTTTCTTGGAAAGAATTTAACCACTACATCACACACGGATCCCAACAGCTAATCAGGGAGTACTAGTTTTTCGCTTTTGATTACCTTCCATTATCATAACTTTGATACTTTCGGGGAACATTGGGGACAATGTTCAGTTTAAGTGTAGGGAGGGAAAATAAAACGGGAACTTTGAAACTATACTTATCCTTGATTATTTGCTTTGTACAATTGTATTTGTGTAATAAACCATGAGAAAATGTCGGTTAGGGTAATTTTGGCACCAAATTTAAAATCTTTCATGACATATAGGAGTGGGCCATTAGTCTTAACAAAAGCGTCTCACGGATAGGAAGTTATATGACTAGCACAAAAACCCTTTACCACCTAAATTCTACCCAAAATGTGAGGATCGCCCATAGATTAGTAGGAATTAAAAGCATTCATCTTTAATGCTTAGAGTGTGACCCGGTAGTATATTAGATTCTAGAACTTGTTTTGTGATGCATTCCGAGATCGCTAGTAAGACTACACTTGTGTAGTTAGGAATAACTAAATGATAAGAGGCATTAGGATAACCCTTGTTTGATACCCGTAATATAATTACTTCTTCCACACGGTTGAGTAATTCCCACACCCTTTATGCGTTGTACTCATCTTTAGTACACGATACCCATAGTTAACCCCTCGAGCCTATCCTTTCGCGTTCTCGTGATGTTTCGGTTTTTTCTAGAATATCAATGAAGAACATTGTTTACACCCCACCCCCAAATATACACCCAAATCGCCTTAGCCTACCTTTTATGCACTCACTTTTGTGCATTTTGTTATCACCCTAAACCCTTAGTTCAATTATCTAGTTGCTTGCATGAGTTGCTAAGTCGAGTCATATCCTTTGTACAGAGTTTTGGGACGATTGGGATTCATGGGAAAAGTTAAAGTTTATGAAATGACGGAAGTGGAACGTTAAATTCAAATTCCCTTTGTTTGCATAATAATGTACCCCAAGTGTTTTGATCTTTTCAATTCTGGTCAAATTAGTGTTAGAATAATAAAAACTCAAGTGTAGGGATATGCCTATAAATCCCTATCATTTTGATGTTACCGTAGAGGATGATAGAGTAAAAGTGTATGAAAAAAAAAAAAAAAATAAAAAAAAATAGAAAAATAGAAAGAAAAAAAATAGAGTGTAAAAAATAAAAAAAAAAATAAAAAAAAAAAAAAACATACGGACTACCATCCTACATCTATCCTTTAATTTTATGTTTGTTTATTTCAGTTAGCTAGAGTTTAGAGTGTCGAATCTTGGCTTAGCAACGCCATTCTTCGTGATGCTTGTAAACATAAAAGATTTTGACTTGCCACCACTATATAGCCTATCCCACCAAACCCTTTGTTTCCCTACCATAAGCCTAACATTACAACCCTTTAAAGACCTCTTTGATAGTCTTTCCTAGGTGCTTACGCCAAAGCGATGGAGGTTTGATCTATTCTCAAGCCTATGGTAATCTATGTACTAGGACCGGTTAATGAGTGTTTATCTTCCATTTCCAATTTGTTATATTTCATATACACCCGAGAGATGTGAGTATCCAAACACCCCATGTGAGGTGCTAGTATGTAATTTATGTGCTTGTTATGACTTTTACGGGGCTTATATGTGTGTGGACTGTTTTAAACCAATGCTTCATGACCCCTAACTTATAAATTAATGGTTAAAGCACATTTGCTTGAGGACAAGCAAATACCAAGTGTAGGGACATTTGATAAGGTTTTAAAAGGTACCTTTTGAGGGGTCGCTTTAAGCCCTTATTTGATCACTTTTGTATCCGTTATTGCTTAATATCGTTCCTTTTCACTTTTAGGTCTCTTGAAGGCAAAATGCTGGAATGACACTTATTTGGACGAAAAGGCGCGAATATATGAATAAAATGGCCAAAGTCGAATCGACACTCAAAGTCAGCCGAAAATACAAGGTGACGGCGTGAGGTGTTAAGTGTGACGCCGTCGGAGGATCTTTGTGACGGGACAGAAGCCAAAACTCCTATTTTCAAGTGACGACGCCAAGTTATAAAAGAGTAGGTCCGTCACAACTCTCGGCCTAGATGTAATCCAGACGGGCGTCGAGAAGCCGAAGAGGACGGCCACAATCATAAGGTGACGCCGCCGCAAGTTTAACGCGTGGCCAAGACTAAACCCTAATGATGCGACACGACGCCACAAAACATAAAGTGACGCTTCGCAGATGTAATATTATATATAGAACTGAATTTTTCAAGATTTGTGTGTAGTCTTTTGGAGTAAAAACCTAAACCGAACCAAGGCTGTCTTGTACAGTATTTTATGGTTCCAAACCCTATCTTACACCAAGATAAGTGTTTTACTTCATTAATACAATTATGTCTTTGATTATTTGTGTGTATGCTTGCATGTTTCCATGTCCGGCTAATTTACTTGTGTGTTTGCTTAGGGAATATGAAACTTAATTATTGAATATTGATTGGTTGTTTCTTATCTTAGTTGATTAATGATCTAGTAATGCGATAGGTCATCCGTTGTGTACTTAATGCTTGATTAAATCTTTGTGAAACTTAGAATATGACTCCTTGAGTAGTTGTAAGCTAAACCATCCAAAGAGTGCCTTAGAGTAAGAGTTTATTATCCCTAGTGGTTTTGTAGACGAGACCCTTTGGTAAGTTCAAAGAGTTAGGGAACATATGCGATACCCTACAACCTTAGACACACAACGCAACTAGGAATAAGGACGTGACAATTCAATAGTAGATAATTAAGGAGTAGTAAAACCTAAGTAAACACATCTTTAAACTATCATACGAACACACATTAATTAGACATAGACTACATACACCTTAGATTAGATAATTAGATAAGTAGAGTAATCAGTAGCAATACCAACCCCCCAAATTCAAACCCCGAGATTCGTGACATCTTCAATTTCCAAAACATAAAAAGATAAAAATAATCTTCCTCAACCCCAACCTTAGCGTAGTAACTTCTTACTAGCATTCCTATTCCCCTAGAGAATGATATCAATACCCGTGGCTTACCCTAATTACTACACTACAACGATTAGGTTCACTGCCTAGGGTGTTATAAAACTTGCTCGAAGAAAATGAAGTTCCTTTGACTCTAACCCTAATGCAAGTAGCTATATCAATCAATCAAGGTACTTTTGATACGAATCAAAGCATTTTGTACCTTAATAGTTTTGATCATTTAGAAAACCTCCCCCTCAACATGTACATATGATTTAGAGATTGTTTAGCACATGGAGGCTAGAGGACTTTGAAATATTTTCTTTGATCACAATTTTCATAGAAAAAGCCATTTGATTTTCTTTGGTAAATTCTCCCCCTCAATATGTGCATAGGATATTTGAAATCATTTTATCACATAGAGGAAAGAGTTCTTTTGAAGCACTTTTCACGATTGCCAAAGCCATTTAAGAAACCATTTGGTCCCCCTCAATATGTGCATCGATAAACGAAAGAGTTTAGCACATATTAGAGAGAACTTGCACTTTGAATCAAAACGATCATCATTTATCAGATTTCATAATTAAATCACAAATTCTCCCTCGATCAAAAATATCAAACCCTTTGAGATTTTGGATCCCAAGTGATTTAATAAAGTTTAGAAAACAAGGGAGAATATGTGCCTTTGTTTAAATACACTTTTGGTTTTTGTTTAAATGCTCCTCCACAATCATGTGCATTATATATATCAAAATCTTTTGGCAAATGAAGGAAGGAGTGCTTTAGAAACAATTACCCTTTTAAAACCGTTTTGAGATTTAAATCACGATCTCTCCCCCTATCAAAATTTCAAACCAATTGAGATTTTGGATCCCGATTGATTTAAATTATTTGGAAAATTTTGGGGAAAGACGTGGCAAGATTTAATTTTGAAATTAACTGAGATGGACCAATTTCTAGACATTAAAGATTGTTAGTATCGTATGATAGTTTTAAAGATCTTTAGTAAAATAAAACAATTTCACAATCAAACAAGAACAGAAAAAATTTCAATTTTGTAAGATCTTTGAGTTTTAAAGAAAATCATACCATGACATAACATTAAATCTTTAGATCACCACTTATTATTGTACAAACCGGACTTTTATGAAGAAATATTGTTTGAAAATAATTTATTTTAAATCACTCTCCCCCTCAATCGATGACCATAGTCGATGATTGAGTGACTTAAGTTTTGATAAAATGAAGTCCGGTGATTTTCAAAATTTAGTCCAATTTATTTTCAAAACAATATTTTCCATTTTCAAAACAATATTATTTGAAAATTGTTTAAAAATGGTATCAAATTTCCTGCACAAAGATACGTTAGGTGGTTGAGAAGCTTCGTTGTTGTCTGTAGGGCTTTGAAGAAAAACCGCTCACGATGCAGCAAAGGAGACTTCTTTCGTTGCATTTTTTTCTGCCAACCGAGGTCAAATTAAGCTCCATTTCTTCATTTCATGATGAAGAAAACCATCTCTGATGCAAGTGAGACCTCTTACGTTGCATTTTTCATGCCAACTCTCCATAGAAGTCCAATTAAGTTCGCTTCATTTGTCAACCCAAGATATAGTTACCCTTTCCTTTCGGCATCCAATCATATTCAATTGTGGGATCCGGATCGGAACATTCTTATATACCAATATACCTGCATACGTTAGTGAACACACATACAGATATATGGTGGTCGACATCACCCAAACAGTAATCGACTGATAAAAGTCAATCCAACATGTCAATCAATTCTTATATGGCATGGGAAAAATGTGTTTATCAAACTCTAATCATCTAATCCTAACAATCATATCCTGGGCACCTAGTCCTTCAACGTAGGTTAACATCATTTTTAATTAAGCATATAGGATAATTAAGAAAGCCCGTTAGATGATGTAAATTTGAAAACATTGTCCCCCTAAATCAATGACTTATTATCCAAAATTTTAAAAGCTACAAGTCATTGATTGAGTTTTCAATTTTATAAAACTCTAAACTGATTGATTTTCAAGCAACTCATTTACCACCATTTTGAAAACAACAAATATTTTTCTGAAGAATTTTAGACGGAAAAACATTTGTGTAGGAACAGTAGTCCTTCGACATACTTTCCTCAAATTGTTTTAGGATAAGTGCACGAAATATTTGAAAATAGGTTTAGCGTAGCACTTTCCTTTCTTGAAGAGCGGGTTGCTATCTGAAATGATAGCAAGCCATAGTTTAGCGGGTTACATCAAATAACTGTAAGCCATCGTTTGAAGCCCGGGTTATAGTCTAAAATAACTGTAAGCCATCATTTTTTGAGACATGTTTAGAAAAGAATATTTACACCTCCTGCTCGAACTTCATCTATGGTCCCGTACCATTTTTGAATGACATTTCTAAGACCGCAGATGTTATCGATACCAGAAGACATGTCTTGAGAAAACATATTTTGGTATTTTTCAAATTTTTCAAATTTTTATGGATTTTTGTTGATTTTATATTTTTCTATTTTGTTTTGCTAGTTTTATATTTTTGTATTTGGTTTTTAAAAAATATATACAAAGATAGAGAAGATGATATAGTTAAAGAAGATGATGATACGAGTACCGAGATAAGGATATCGAAAAGACGTCGTAGAAGATAGAATTCATCATCTCAAACATTCACCACCAAAGCTTCCGAGGTCTTAATAGAAGAGAACATGAGCTTGAGAAAAGAGACTTTGGCCTTTCCCCAAACCGAAAAATCCATTAGATGAGCGATTCAAGCTCTATTTCAAGCTTGCCTTAGCAGTGTACGAGAAGCACACCATTATCATAAATCCCACTGCTCCTTTTAAGAACGATAATCGAGATTCTCCATTCGGGGTTATATCATCAAGAAGAAGAACATCAACGTATCATCCCACTCATAAATAATCTTCTCAAATTTCATAACCATCAAGTCGGCAATCCATTCCAAAAGGTGTCAAGAGACCACTTCCCCCATGTAGTTGAATTGATGCAGTCAGTCTTTTAGACTAGAGCTCACGAACCCGAATACACATATATTCAAGACAGTAGAAACTTATACCATCGGTAGCGATTAAGTCCGATAGCCAAATAATAACCCCGATGTATACTTTTCTCTCCCCCTGAAGAAAGTGTATGAAGCTCAAGAGCCCGAAGTACCCGAATGCTCAAAGAGAGAATAACCGATAACATTGAAGAAGCAAAAGTCGAATCAATCGATTATCTCTCGGATGACAATCTCTGCGGATGTCCACTCCAGAATAAGTGATTATATCTCTGAATCACTGATTAAGCCCTCAAGTAAAACGGGCTGAGCATCCCCAATGTACACAATCTTCTCCCCGATGATTGTGATAACATCAAAATCATCACACACTTGTGTACCTCTTTTATCATCAGAAACTAACTCTTACATCTCTTCCCCACGTAGTTGGAATAAGAACACTAAACGCCTTGATGAGTAAACCTTGAGTCTTCTCATTGTCATGACATATGTCTTCCCGATATCTTCAATCACTTAGAAGAATTAAGTTCATCAAGTTTACTCGCCATGAGTCAAACCTTGAGTTTCTCTGCGGTACTAACATTTGTCTTCCCGGGATATCTTCAATTACTTAGAAGTATTAAGTTCATCAAGTTTACTCAAGGCTTAGATACGCTCTCCCCCGTTGGTTTTGATGCTTCGAATCCAGCTCCATTATACTCAATACTTGAAATCTTATGAGAAGAACACTTGAACTTATGTGAGAATCAACTTACTGAAGAATGTGAGCAAGTCTAATTGGGGATTAAATTTAACATTTCACCCTCCCCTAATTAGTGCTCTCCCCTAAACCGACAATCTTTATGATGAATGCATAGATTAAGAAGAAGTCTTTGGATACTCAAATGCAACTCGTCTTTAGTCTTCTATCATATAGCAGAAAATGTAGAAATGACTGTAGACTCGACCTTCTTCAAGATTGTCCAGTTGGGGAATAAATAGTTAACATCTACATCTCACCAAAAAGCATCCCCGTTAACTTACAAATAGCAAATTCCCTTAACTAAAATCCCTCCCAATCAAACAAGAACATAAAGATATTCATCAAGGAAATCAAGAATCACTAGCCGAACACACGAAATGGTAACACCAAGAAAACAATCACATCAAACAAGAACCGAAGGTTGTTCGGAATCATCATGTTGATGTGCACGTGAAGCATTAACGGAAGCACTTTGTTAATAAACTCATATCACTTGTGAAGATGTCAACTAACGGCTCTTCAAGAAACACCATGTAAAGATGACCCGATAAGAAGAAGCTCGGTTCTTACATGAGTTAGGAGCCGTATGACCATTTATTATCAAAAATCAATCAACCATGCAAGAATTCACACTTCTTCTCCCCCTCAAGAATTGCATAAGAAGTTGCCATTCTTGATTAAACAAGTGAATATCTTCAACAAATGTAGTCTTATTCACACTTCTCCCGCAGAAATTAGCACATGATGTCGCCATCGTCATTATAGTTGACCAAGTGGAATTAAGAAAACAATCAACAAGAGCCTGTTCACTTGATACTGTTTCATGGAAAAGTATGAAGCATGTTGATGAGAATGGTCATAAATAAGAAGATTTCTTAAGATAAAGCGACTGGAACGTACACTTTTCTTTTCTTTAGAGTACGAGGCATTAACTGATGTGTTCATACGTCATAATCTCTCTTTTCAGCTCTCTTGGCAAAACTTGTAATCAACCCCATTATCATTCTCAGAGGCTCTTTTCGTGAAATGATGGAGAAACCCAATATGATGAATTTGACCCTGAAGTAAACTACCCCGAACTCGGGACTTAAACTTGCACATATGTAACAAAGAGCGGTGCCGATTTCCATTAGCATCTCTAAGTATCTCTATGTACTCTATACTCTTCAACCAACCAACCATCAAGTATAAGACGTACATTACCTTTTGAAAATCCACAATTGAATGTGACATTGAGCACTACAACGTAACTCCTTAAAGTGATAGTTATTTTGTGATGGTAAGAGCCCAATTCCCCCAAGTGGTAAAAGAAAAGGTAAAAGACACCCAACAATAACTAGATTTCCATGTCTTCGTTTTTGATAATAAGCTCGAACAAGGATCTTGAAGAATCTTCATCCAACCATCCCCGATACCTTTAGATACAAAGTACACTCGCCCGTGATATTTCACTTCAACCTCAAATAAATAATAGTGAATTAACCCCGTTGTCACATCTTCTGGTTAAAAGCTCAAATCTAGCCTCCTTTGACGTTTTAAGTGAACTATGATAATGGTTTTCATCCCGACAATGGTCAAAAACACATAACCCCGTAAAACATTGTAATAACCAAACTGCCATGAAGACAACCCAAACACACACCCAATTCATGAAGTACACCCTTTTATCCCTTCTTTGAAGCTGAAACCGTAGCACCAAAGACGAATAAGATCCGAATTACACTTTCCTTTCTCCAGGATGGTTCCATGATTATGGGATTTTACAATTCTATAGTTTAAACTGAGAAATAGATTCTTTCGCGGGATTTTACAAAACCAAGAATAAACCGTAAGATAGATCCGTAAATGCACTTTACTTTTTCCAGGATGTTTCCATTGTTACGGGATTTTACAAGTCTATGATTTAAACCGAGAAATAGTTTCTTTCGCGGGATTTTGCAAAATCAAGACATAACCGTAAACAATGTTAGTTTGAATGTGTAATGGCCACTTTGGTTTCGGTGAATATCGCTTTAGGAACATGCACGGTTCATCACGTTCATCATTCAAAGATCAACAATATCATCACCCATCCAAGAACACATCAATCACGATTCTCACAAATTTATTGCAAAGTGACAACATGGTGAAGTATACCCGATATGCCAAACTTGATCATGAAGTGAAATTCCACAGATTTGTTACTTAAACTTGTACTAATCCTTGTGAAGAAGAAACGGTGTACCCAATGTATAAAACCTCTTGACGTATCCTCAACTGCGTGAGACACCGAAGTGATAGTTACTTTTTGGGTTAAGCGAGAAAGAATCACAAATGTAACTAAATAGCCAAGTCTTTATCACACTCTATAAATGCCCAAACAAGTCATCTTCGCGGATGGGAGAAGACGAAAGAAGTAAACACCCCCGAAAATACTCACTTCAAATCCAAATAAGAAATACTGTTGGATCGATATACTTTAATCAAACTAACTTAACTAGCTTGTTAAGGTTTAATAACCTCGGATAAATCCTAAGTTATTAACAAAGAAACACTGAGCAATCTTTATCAAGTACGCGAATTTACTTAACAACGCTAAGAAGAATAACTTTTATTATAAACTCTAAATCGCTTATTATGCATACTCTAATACAACTCTAAGATAATCGAACTTTCTCTAAAACACTAATTCGTAAACTCTAAAACTCTTTTTCTGAAATCGTATGTAATCATATACTCGCATGACATCTAATGCCAATCTAGGAGTCCTTTTATAGGCTCAAGGATATCCTAGTCGGTTTACAATTGATAACCTTGTAAGACAAGTAATCTAAACATAGAATACAATACTTTCCATAAACGAATAATGCTTCTTTTTGTTCTTGCAAAGATTTTGACTTCATATTGCAGTACTTTGACTTTGTCTTTAGCAAGATTTGAGTCTTTCACTTCTTCCAAGACTTTGGCAGCTTACAAGATTTCTTTATATCTTCAAGATCTTTGATATCTTCAAGACTTTGATATCTTCAAAGACTTTCATATCCCAACAATCCTCCCCTAACTTGAATTCTACTTGCTTGACTTCAAGTTCTTTTATGAATATATCTTTAATGTACCTTTCATCTTTTAAAAACGGATTGTTTCTTAGTCTTTAGGCTTTTATCTCTGTAACATCTGTGCTTGTCAAAGTATCTCTTAGAATTGTTCTCTTTTACAGCAAAGATCCAAAGCAAGCTCCATCTTTTCAAAGAACACGAACATATGACAATTTGTACATTTAATTCAGTTTAAGTTGCATACTATTCTCATCACTTCCAAGTGAATCATTGAAAAATTAATGGATTTAGATCTCTTTACCAAAGCCATTATCTCTGGAGTAGCCAAATGTTTTGGTATGTAAGACCATGGTACATTGATAACCATATGATTTTTAGCAAACCACCAACTATCAACAGATTTGTTTTGTCTTTACCAAAAGTCGCACTTTCCTCGACTAGTTAGTTCTTCTATCTAATGGTGAACTAATTACCAATAATGGTTTTTCCACAGCCTTTACCACAAGCCATTTTCTTGTGGGCTAGCCAACTCTTCACATTATCTGATATGGTGAGTTGATTACCATACAACTTATTAGCAAGTTGTCAACTAAAAACGGATTTGATATATCTTTACCAGAGCCGTTTGCTCATGGATTAGTCAATCCTTTTGTAACCATGGTGGATTGATAACCTATTGATGTTATCATCACAAAAACCATTTATTCAACCTTTAATTCAAAATATTTATTACTTAGCAAAAAAAGGTTTCTTCTAAAATTTATTTAACGGTTTAGTTCAAAAACAAGATACTTTGATGAAAGTACTGTCTGATCAAATAGACTTTGAATAAAAGTACTGATATATCAAAAGTATTTATTCAAATAAAATTCATACCAGCTTATTGATCATTCTCAGCAATGGTAGTCCAGTTTATAAACAAGTTGATAACCATGCAAGCACTTTCATTATCCTCTTCTACTTCCAATCCATGCTCTAGCATTCTTCTCATGAGCTCAACTGTGAGAGGATATCTTCTTTCTGCAAACATGTGTATCATTGTTCCATTTTCCAGTTCCAAAACATGAACTCCAAATTCTTCAAAGAATCTCCAAAGAAACTATTTCCCACTTTCTTGATTCTTCCAGATATCATCAATGCTCTCTTCTTCAGTTTCCCATATAGTTATGAGATCACCATGTAAAACCAAACCAATCCCTTCCAATGGATTATTTTCAAAGTAAGCCTTCACAACATGATATAAGTAGAATAGGTCTACTCTATCTATAATATGCAGTAAATCCCATAGCCTTTTGAAAACTTTGAAGCTTTCATCTTCTTTATGAAAAATCATGTACTCTCCATTCTTGGATTTCACAACTTTAAAAACACTGATCTTTGATCTGTTCATCTTCATGTCATCATCTTCCTTTGTATAATCAAAATCTACCATTCTGAGATAATTCTTCAATTCATCACTAGTCTCAGATCTTAATTCAACATTCTCTTTCTTTGAAAACTCAAACATCCTGTAACTTCAGCTTTTCTCTTTAAGCTCTTCTTCCTTTCAGCTTCAAATCCAATGAGCTTCTTTTCTCTAAAGTCTTTGATGCCTCAACATTCTTCTTATAATCCTCCCTAGCAAAGATCATCATATAATCTTTCATCTCAAGATAATTAAACTTCAGAATCCTTTATACCCTTGACTTTTCAAATAAGCCATCATAGCATTTCTGTCCTTAGCTAAATTAGGTCTTCTAGGCATATATCTAACAGTGTAGGGGATCAGAAGGTTCAAGAGCTTCAAAGATCTAATTCATCTTGCACCTTTTGAGTCGCATTTCTCTATTCAGTTTCTTGAGCTTCCTCGTTCTTTTGTATCTTTAGCATCTAACTCTTCTTGAACTTTTCTAGCAGCAGCTTCATTCCTAGCAACTTCAATTGCTCTAAGTTCTGCTAAAGTGAGTTTCTTTTTCTTTGTTTCAACCAGAATACCTTTCCCTTTATCTTTTGGATCAATTGCAGGTTGAGAAGTTCTTGGTTGTTCTTCTTCTTGTACATCTCTAATAGTAACTCCTCCTCTTGGTTGTGAAAAATCTAACATTGTAGCAATTAATTCATCATCACTTGCAGAATGAATAGGTTTGAATGTAGCTTCCTCCTCTTCTTGTATAATAGTCGTAGAAGGACCAGCTTCTTCTTCAAAATTCAATACTCTTGGTGTTATTACTTCTTGCCTAGATGTATTATGAAAAACATTACTTTGATGTTCAAGCATCTTGATCATCAGCATACCTTGAACTTGCACTCTCTTCCTAACTGAAATAATCTTTTTCTCAGATTTCAAGATTCTTTCTTCTTCTTCGCAACATCTTCTTTCAAATTTTCCTTTTCTAAATTCTTCCCAAGTTGATGTAAGATGATTTAGGAACCTTCTTTCGTTTTAATTCCTTTCGTTGTTTACTTACGCATTTGTTTTCCTCTTTAACCCATAAGTTGAAACCTTGAATATATGGTTTAATAAAATTCCTCAACCAGATATACCTACGCTTCAATTTCCTAAGCGCTTTAGCTTGAAACTCAACACTCTTGTTCAACCTAACGAGCTCCCTCGTCAAAGCATAATTATCCAAAGTCAAACCTTCACGAGGTATAGTATGATCATCACCTTGAAGATGTGAATGTTCCTCAAACAGAAATGAACGTTGTGGAGATGTAGTAGGTGTTCTTTCAATCTCTCGCTTGAACCATCGTGGCTTGGAGAAACAAGCATACTGTAAAGATGCAGTACTTCAATAGAAGCAAGACTTGCAGATGCAGTACTAAGTACAGGCAAAGACTTTGTGAAGCAGATCTTGGAGAAACAGAATGTGAGAGGCGCACTTTGTGAAGCAGCACCATGTACGTAATTAGGACCTTCACTTTCTTCATCCTCTCCAGCTTCATCACGTACAGCTTGAACAACTTCCATCATTGTAGCAGTTAATGGAATATCTCCACCTCAACAAAGCACTCGCCTAGCCATAAATGTAAATATTTTGGCTTGTTGCACAATGACAGTAACAAAGCAAAGGTTTTGGAACATCACCAATTGCTTGTTTAAGAAAACCTGCACAAACCTTGGGTACATACCATTTTGACCCGTGAGGATATATGTGATAGCATCCCATCCAAAATAAGCCTTGAAAAATTAAACACTCGTCCGGTAGCTAGTCCAACCATCGCAGATGCTATATTGGACCCAAACAATCGCCCAAGAAGTACTTTTAGAACTTATGCAATGAAGCAGTACATGAATCAAAAACTTCCATTGAGGACATAATAATGCTTTCTTGAATGTTTGTTCTGTTAAAGATCCTTCATAACCAAGATTCCTAAAAGTATCCCAAATCAGTTGCTTGTCAAATCGAATAGCCCCATCTTCATCTCCAAATAATAAATCTTCTCGAATAGAGGCTTCAGTAATCTTGATAGTCCGTCCAAGAATCGTAGATCTAATATAAGATTCATCTTCCTCCATGTTATCTCTAGCATTAGCCCAAAATTCTTGAATCCATGGTTCAAGAATATCCGGTTCAACTAAAAGAGCATAACTAATAGGCGACCCAATAAGATAATCAACAATATCATAAAAAGCCACATTCGCCTCAGTCTTGTCCAAATTAGCCACCATATTGTGCTTTGAAACATTTAAACGATTCGCCATTGTTGAATAAGTGAGCACAATAAAGATTTTATCTAAGAATAAAGAGATGGTGATTGGGAGATAAGTATGGAAAAGATGTAAGGTAATAATATGAGAGGAAAATCGAAAGTAGTTATTATAGGTAGGATTTGAAAAATCACACCTATAATAACAAAGTTACCGCTACTATCAATTACCCATCAATATTACCGCTTGGAACAAAGACGTTAATACGACAAACATTACTTTCCACATAAGCAAGACTTTCCCAAGCAAAGTACTTTCAGAAAAACAGACTTTGCCAAATTCTCCATAGAAACTAAGTATATACAAGTATCCTCCCCTCAAGCAATACACAGGACTATACTAACACCTTATAGTCCTCCCCTCAAACATAGCTTAGTAGTTAAATATACTCCAAAACATCGACATGGAAACTCCTTGTCTCCTCATGCTCACAACAACCACTATCAACAATAAAATGATCTTTAAGCTCCTCTTCTGGGTTGCCCTGTCTAATAAGATGAAAAAGTTAGTGGCTTAGAGGAACCCAAGCCACATGACTTGGTTCCCCTTGTGTAGTGACATACTCACATTCTTTTGAGTATATAATCTCCAATCGTTTTCTAAAGCATGATCCAAAAGATTATCTTGTTATTCAAAACATGTGGATTTTCAAACTTTTGGTTTTTCAACACAAATCTCTTTTTCTTTCATCACAAAAACATCTGATTCATTTTTGGTTGAAAGTACCGTCAGGTCTCCTCTCCGCAAGATTTTCCCTTTTTACCTATTCAGCTTTAACACTGGTGGTTCCTCAGATCTAAATCTCCTATGTGAATTGGAATACCTTCTAGGTTGATAGTGAGATTTCCTAGAATTTCTATACCAAGTATTGTGATCAGCACTTTGTTTTATCTCGAAAGCATTCTTTGAGAAAGCATCGGGTTAGAGTTAACAAGATTCTTTGGAAAGTACCTGTGAGATAACGAAGGTTTTGAAAAAGGTTTTCATGGTGTGGGTATCTATGATCGGTGAGAAATTTCGTGATTGACCCTATTTGAATTATTCCAAACTCTGTTTGTACTCTCTAGGTTTCGGGTTGGCACCCCTTTGAAATTTTCTAAAGTATTTTGAGTGATGTTCACAATCCTTAATTAGATGAGTAGGACTGAAACACACAAAACACAGTCAATCTACATCAAAAGTGACAGCCTTCTATGTCTATGCCCAAAATTATTTTGCCTTCGTGGTGAGTGATTAAACCTGTTTTGACCAAAAATTATCCTAAAAAGGTTTAGCAAGACTGCTTTTGAAAAAGGTTTTGAAGAAGGTACCGCACGTGGATCAATACTTTGATTTAAAGGTATCGCTTGATTTTGAACATCGCTTTCAACAGATTCTTTGGGTTTTTCGTGACCTAGATTGAAAGCAACTAGCTTTTTCCAAACTCTAGACTGCCTACTCCAAAACTAGAAACATCAGATAAGGGGTTGATGAATGCCGCTGGGATGTGGAACATCATGATAATCATTAGCTTTTTTATATGCAGGAGGTGAGTCACTTAATGAACCATCATTACTAGATGTATCTACATAATTAATGAGTTCTTCATCACTAGTGGTTATATCTTCATACTCATCTTCATCCTCGATTACTAGATTGGTTTTCTTCTATCTTACTAAAATCCATTCCAAAACCTAATCCAGTTTAAGGTAGGCTCTTTGCTGTTTTTGAACATAAGAAACATGTGACTCCTCAAATTTCAACCCTAAGCAAAGAAACTTAGCTAACAAATCATCTCTTTCCTTAGTTAATTTCTCACTTCAGAAATTTTATGTACTTTAATTTCCATTCACTAAGCTTTAACTGGTAATCCGTTGTATATATTTTCAAATCCCAAGCTACTTCATTAGTTTCATGTGCTAAAATTTTGGCTTCCATAGATTCTAAGGTTATTTGATAACCCGCTACCTCAGACCTAGCCTTAACACAATTATCTCTCTCAATCACATAACTGCTAAGCAATTTATGATAAAAAATCATAGCAATTGAAGCATACCTCGTAGATAGGAGATTGATTTGGTGAAGTAGCCACCAATGCTAGTTGAATTGTCATTCACTTTCCTTGCTCCACAAATATTCCAAAGCCATCATCGATTCCAAAGCAGATGTTCAGATTCTTCATCAAAACAAGTGTCTACCCAATGCTTCCACTATGTCTTCAACCCATCTTCCATCACACCATACACAAGTTACCGTTCATCATCAAACCTTCACTACCAACTTCTCGATAACTTCTCTCTGAGCAACCAAAGCTTTTGTTTCAGTATTGGAATTTCTTTGACCTCAAGTTTATTTTCGATGTCCTGCTTGCTTGATACTTAGCAAAACTGCACTCCCTTGCAAAGTGACCAGTCTTTTGACAATTGAAGCATTCAATTTGTGATTTGTCAAAAGTTATTCCTTGTTTTGGCTTTCAATCAATACTTTGCCTATCTTCTTTCATGTACTTTTTGATCCTTGCAGTGATCATAGCAACTTGCCACCTGATATCAATTTCTTCATGTGCATCTTCTTCAACTGTATAGATCTCTCTTCATAAGGGACGTGTAAGCTGTTTTGTTGTGCAGAAGGAGCACATAACTTCATCCTGAGTGTGCTGTAGATGGTGGGGCCTATCTGAGCATATGAAGGGGATTGTAAACAAAGAAGTACTTTGAGAAACAAGTATTTCTTTGAGGAGAAGCAAAGATTTTTGGCACGGCCTCTTCAGATGATAGAAAAGCAATAATCGTGAGACTTAGAACTTTTGACCACTCATCTCATGCTCATACACCTTAAGTTGATGATATAGATCATCAAAGTCCATGACATCCGAACCTTGTTGTCCTCTCTGATCATTGTAAGAATCACATGCCATGTAGATGGCAAACTCCTTAGAAACTTCAAATTAGCATCCAACCCATAATACGCCTTGTATAACTCCAACATGTGAGAAGATTTTGAAACCTATCATATGCAAAGATCAAGACTCTCTTTCACCAATAACCGTGGAAAGTTTCAAATTGTTGTTTCACAACAGGCATCTTCTTTAGAGGCTTCATTCCTCCAAATCAAGTTTGAGAGCACCCAGAGCTTCTTAGCATCATGGCATCATGAAACTGAGAAGATGACCATCTGGAATGGCGCACAATGAATGTTTAGAGCCTTCTTGATTCCTTAAGGTTGCCGGTAATATCGGGTTTAGGTGCCTTGGTTGTCCGAATATAACAATGGGTTCTGCTACAACTTCATTCCCATTCACAATAACATTCCAAAGCATGGTCTGAATGGCAATGTACGCCTCATCTTCATGCACCGTGAGATCATATTCTCCCTTTGATTATTGGAATTGAAAGTGAGGTGATTGAGGGTGGTGGAACAAATTTCAGTCTGACATCTGAATATTGTTGAAGTAGGGTTTTCCTAGTCGAAGTTTCCACACAAGCTCTGATACCACTTGTTGGATCGATATACTTTAATCAAACTAACTTAACTAGTTTGTTAAGGTTTAATAACCTCGGATAAACCCTAAGTTATTAACAAAGAAACACTGAGCAATCTTTATCAAGTACGCGGAATTTACTTAACAAAGCTAAGAAGAATAACCTTTATTATAAACTCTAAATCTGCTTATTATGCAGATACTCTAATACAACTCTAAGATAATCGAACTTTTCTCTAAAACACTAATTCGTAAACTCTAAAACTCTTTTTCTGAAATCGTATGTAATCATATACTCATACATCTAATGCCAATCTAGGAGTCCTTTTATAGGCTCAAGGATATCCTAGTCGGTTTACAATTGATAACCTTGTACGACAAGTAATCTAAACATAGAATACAATTCTTTCCATAAACGAATAATAGTTCTTTTGTTCTTGCAGTACTTTGACTTCATATTGCAAGATTCTTTGACTTTGTCTTTAGCAAGATTTGAGTCTTTGACTTCTTCCAAGATTTCCTAAAGTACTTTCATATCTTCAAGATTTTGATATCTTCAAGACTTTGATATCTTCAAAGACTTTCATATCCCAACAATCCTCCCCTAACTTGAATTCTACTTGCTTGACTTCAAGTTCCTTTGTGAATATATCTTTAACAGCTTCATCTTTTAAAACGGATTGTTTCTTAGTCTTTAAGCTTTTATCTCTATAACATCTGTGCTTGTCAAAGTATCTCTTAGAATTGTTCTCTTTACAAAGAAAGATAAGCTCCATCTTTTCAAAGAACACAACAACATATGACAATTTGTACATTTAATTCAGTTTAAGTTGCATACTATTCTCATCACTTCCAAGTGAATCATTGAAAAATTAATGGATTTAGATCTCTTTACCAAAGCCATTATCTCTGGAGTAGCCAAATGTTTTGGTGTGTAAGACCATGGTACATTGATAACCTTATGATTTTTAGCAAACCACCAAATATCATCAAGATTTGATTTGTCTTTTACCAAAAGTCAGTACCTTCTCGACTAGTTAGTTCTTCTATCTAATGGTGAACTAATTACCAATAATGGTTTTTCCTCCAACGTTTCTTACCACAAGCCATTTTCTTGTGGGCTAGCCAACTCTTCACATTACCGATATGTGAGTTGAATACCATCCAACTTATTAGCAAGTTGTCAACTAAAAACGGATTTGATATATCTTTAACAGAGCCGTTTGCTCATGGATTAGTCAATCCTTTTGTAACCATGGTGGATTGATAACCTATTGATGTTGTCATCACAAAAACCATTTATTCAACCTTTAATTCAAAATATTTATTACTTAGCAAAAAAAGGTTTCTTCTAAAATTTATTTAATCTGGTTTAGTTAGTAATTTTTGAAGCGGTGCGGTAGAAAATGCAGTCGATGTGATACTTTGAATAAAAAGTACTGATATATCCAAAAAAAGTATTTATTCAAATAAAATTCCTTTTGATTATTGATCATTCTCAAGAATGGTAGTCCGGCTTTATAAACAAGTTGATAACCATGCAAGCGGCTTCATTATCCTCTTCTACTTCCAATCCATGCTCTAGCATTCTTCTCATGAGCTCAACTGTGAGAGGATATCTTCTTTCTGCAAACATGTGTATCATTGTTCCATTTTCCGGCTCCAAAACATGAACTCCAGATTCTTCAAAGAATCTCCAAAGAAACTATTTCCTAGCTTTCTTGATTCTTCCAGATATCATCGAGTGCTCTCTTCTTGATTTTCCCCATATGGTTATGAGATCACCATGTAAACCAAACCAATCCCTTCCAATGGATTATTTTCAAAGTAAGCCTTCACAACATGATATAAGTAGAATAGGTCTACTCTATCTATAATATGCAATAAATCCCATAGCCTTTTGAAAACTTTGAAGCTTTCATCTTCTTTATGAAAAATCATGTACTCTCCATTCTTGGATTTCACAACTTTAAAAACCGCATCTTTGATCTGCTCATCTTCATGTCATCATCTTCCTTTGTATAATCAAAATCTACCAGTCTGAGATAATTCTTCAATTCATCTCTAGTCTCAGATCTTAATTCAACCTTTCTTTCTTTGAAAATCGAACATTCAGAACCAGTTTTTTTCTTTTCTCTTTAAGCTCTTCTTCTTTTCAGTTTCAGTCCAATGAGCTTCTTCTCTAAAGTCTTTGATGCCTGCAACATTCTTCTTATAATCCTCCTAGCGTAGCATCATATAATCTTTTCATCTCAAGATAATTAAACTTACGTAATCCTTTATACCCTTGACTCTTCAAATAAGCCATCATAGCATTCACGCCCATTATATAGCTAAATTAGGTCTTCTTGGCATATATCTACAGGGTGTAGAGGAATTTTGCTAAGGTTAGGTAGCTTGATCTAATTCATCTTGAACCTTTGAGTCTGGCTTCTCTATTCAGAGCTTCTTGAGCTTCCTGTTCTTTTGTATCTTTAGCATCTAACTCTTCTTGAACTTTTCTTTAGCTTCATTCCTAGCAACTTCAATTGCTCTAAGTTCTGCCAAAGTAAGTTTCTTTTTCTTTGTTTCAACCGTATACCTTTCCCTTTATCTTTGGATCAATTGCAGGTTGAGAAGTTCTTGGTTGTTCTTCTTCTTGTACATCTCTAATAGTAACTCCTCCTCTTGGTTGTGACAAATCTAACATTGTAGAAATTAATTCATCATCTTGAGAATGAATAGGTTTGAATGTAGCTTCCTCCTTCTTGTATAATCTTGATCAGTAGAAGGACTGGCTTCTTCTTGAAATTCAATACTCTTGGTGTTATTACCTCTTGCCTAGATGTATCATGAAAAACATTACTTTGATGTTCAAGACCTTGATCATCAGTACCTTGAACTTGCACTTCTTCTATAGAATCTCGGACTGAGAAATCTTTTTACCGCCGATGCCTACAGTTCTTTCTTCTTCGCAACATCTTCTTTCAAATTTTCCTTTTCTAAATTCTTCCCCAAGTTGTGAAGATGATTTAGGAACCTTCTTTCGCTTTTAATTCTTTCAGAAGTTGTTTACTTAACGATTGTTTTCCTCTTTAACCCATAAATTGAAACCGTGAATATAGGGTTTAATAAAATTCCTCAACCGTGATATACCTACTTGCCAATTTCCTAAGCTTTAGCTTGAAACTCAACAGCCTTGTTCAACCTATGAGCTCCCTGGTCAAAGCATAATTATCCAAAGTCAAACCTTCACGAGGTATAGTATGATCGTCACCTAGAAGATGTGAATGTTCTCCAAACAGAAACGTAACGTTGTGGAGATATGTAGTAGGTGTTCTTTCAATCTCGCTTGAACCTCGTGGCTTGGAGAAAGCGACTTGTAAAAGATCAATAGAAGCAAGACTTGCAGATGACGTTACTTGAATCGAGGTACTAGTGACACTTTTGAGATCTTGGAGAAGCCATTTGTGAGAGTACTGTGGCGACTTTGTAAGCAAGCATCATGTCCCAATTAGGACCTTCACTTTCTTCATCCTCTCGGCTTCATCACGCATGCCTACCTTGAACAACTTCCATCATTGTAGCGTTAATGGAATATCTCCACTCCTCAACAAAGCACTTCGCCTAGCCATAAATGTAAATATTTTGGCTTGTTGCACAATGTGGAGTAACAAAGCAGCGGGTTTTGGAACATCGCCAATTGCTTGTTTAAGAAAACTTTTGTACAAACCTTGGGTACATCAGCCATTTTGACCCAAAGGATATATGTGATAGCATCCCATCCAAAATAAGCCTTGAAAAATTAAACAGCTTACGGTAGCTAGTCCAACCACCGCATGTGATGCTATATTGGACCCAAACCTGCTCCAAGAAGTACTTTTAGAACTTATGCAATGAAGCATTACATGAATCAAAAACTTCCATTGAGGATGAATAATGCTTTCTTGAATGTTTGTTACGGTAAAGATCCTTCATAACCAAGATTCCTAAAAGTATCCCAAATCAGTTGCTTGTCAAATCGAATAGCCCCATCTTCATCTTCAAATAATAAATCTGCTCGAATAGAGGCTTACGTAATCTTGATAGTCCAGTCGACAGCTGTAGATCTAATATAAGATTCATCTTCCTCCATGTTATCTCTAGCATTAGCCCAAAATTCTTGAATCCATGGTTCAGTAATATCCGGTTCAACTAAAAGAGCATAACTAATAGGCGACCCAGTAAGATAATCAACAATATCATAAAAAGCCATATTCGCCTAAGTCTTGTCCAAATTAGCCACCATATTGTGCTTTGAAACATTTAAACGATTACGCCATTGTTGAATAAGTGAGCACAATAAAGATTTTATCGAAGAATAAAGAGATGGTGATTGGGAGATAAGTATGGTAAAGATGTAAAGTAAAATATATGAGAGGAAAATCAAAGTAGTTATTTATAGGTAGGATTTGAAAAATCACGACCTATAATAACAAAGTTACCGTACTATCAATTACCCATCAATATTACAGTTTGAGCGGTACTTTAATACGACAAACATTACTTTCCACATAAGCATCTCTCCCAAGCAGCTTTCTGGAAAAACGAGACTTTGCCAAATTCCTCCATAGAAACTAAGTATATACAAGTATCCTCCCTCGAAACAATAAATAGGACTATACTAACACCTTATAGTCCTCCCCTCAAACATAGCTTAGTAGCTAAATATACTCAAAACACTCGTAAACTCCTTGTCTCATGTCATGCTGAACAACCACTATCAACAATAAAATGATCTTTAATCTCCTCTTGGTTGCCTTGTCTAATAAGATGAAAAGTTAGTGGCCCAGGCCGAGCCATTATCGACTTGGTTCCCCCTGGTGGACATACTACATTCTTTGAGTATATAATCCCTTGTTTTCTAAAAGCATGATCCGCAATGATATCTTGTTATTCAAAACATGTGGATTTTCAAAACTTTCTGGTTTTTCAACACAAATCCCTTTTTCTTGCATCACAAAAACATCTGATTCACTTTTGGTTGAAAGCATCTCTTGTCCCTCTCTCAAAGATTTCCTTTCCTTTTACCCATTCCGGTTTTAACATGTGGTTCCTCGATCTAAATCTCCTATGTGAATTGGAATACCTTCTAGGTTGATAGTGAGATTTCCTAGAATTTATATACCAAGTATTGTCAAGTACCTTGTTTTGTCACGAGCAAGTACTTTGAAAGGGCAGAGTTTATGAGTTACTGAAAATCTTGTGTATTGACCATCTCAGAAGGTTTTGAAAAGGTTTCGGTGGTGTGGTATCTATGATGCAGTGAGAAATTTTGGAGATTGACCCTGTTATTATTCCAAACCTGGTTTGTACTCTCTAGGTTTCGGTTGGTACCTCGTTCTTTGGAAATTTTCTAAAGTATTTTTGAGTGATGTTCACAATCCTTAATTAGATGCGTAGGGACTAAAACACACAAAACCAGTTCCGACCCTATCTGTTAAAAGTGATGCAACTACATGTACATCTTGCCCAAAATTATGTTGCCTTCTTGTTGAGTGATTAAACCTGTTTTGACCAAAATTATCCCAAAAGGTTTTAGCGATGACATTTTTGAAAAGGTTTTGAAAGAAGGTATGCTGCACGTGGATCAATACTTTGATTTAAAGGTACCGCTTGATTTTGAACATCGCTTTCAACGATTCTTTGGTTTTTCGGGACCTAGATTGAGCAACTAGCCTTTTCCTAAACTCTAGACTGTCTACTCCAAAACGAGAAACATCAGGCCTAAGGGGTTGATGAATGCCATTGGGATGTGGAACAGCATGATAATCATTAGCTTTCTTATATGCAGGAGGTGAGTCACTTAATGAACCATCATTACTAGATGTATCTACATGATTAATGAGTTCTTCATCACTAGTGGTTATATCCTCATACTCACCTTCATCCCGATTACTAGATTGGTTTTCTTCTATCTTACTAAAATCCATTCCAAAACCTAATCCGATTTTAAGGTAGGCTCTTTTGTCGCTTTTGAACATAAAGTGCATTGGTGACTTCTTTCACCCCAAGCAAACAAGAAACTTAGCTAACAAATCATCTCTTTCCTTAGTTAATTTCTCAATTTCAGAAATTTTACAGTTTAATTTCCATTCACTAAGCTTTAACTGGTAATCGGTTGTATATTTTTCAAAAGCAAGCTACTTCATTAGTTTCATGTGCTAAAATTATGGCTTCCATAGATTCTAAGGTTATTTGATAACTTTTTGCTACCTCGTGAACCTAGCCTTAACACAATTATCTCTCTCAATCACATAACCGCTAAGCAATTTATGATAAAAATCATAGCAATTTGGCATACCGTCAGATAGGAGATTGATTTGGTGAAGTAGCCACCAATGCTAGTTAGTGAACAGATCATCTTCACTTTCCTTGCTCCAGTCAAATCTTCCAAAGCCATCATCAGATTCCAAAGCGGCATGTTAGCATTCTTCATAAAAAAGCGGTGCTCCACCAATGTTTCCATCTTTGTGTCTTCATTTGATCTTCCATCGCAATTATGCGACCATCTCCGGTAAGTTACTGGTTCATCATCAAACTCTTCTTCACCGTCAACTTCGATAACTTCTCTTGAAGCAACCAAAGCTTTTGTTTATTGGAATTTCTTTGACCTCAAGTTTAGGCTTTTCAGATGTCCCTGTTTTGCTTGATACTTAGCAAACACTCCCTTGCAAAGTATTTGAGTCTTTTGACAATTGAAGCATTCAATTTGAGATTTGTCAAAAGTTATTCCTTGTTTTGGTTTGAAATCAATACTTTTGCCTGTCTTCTTTATGTACTTTTTGATCCTTGCGTGTGATCATAGCAACTTGCCACCGATATCAATTTCTTCAAGTGCATCTTCTTCAATCATGCTAGATCCTCTTCATAAAGTGAGTGTAACGCTTGTTGTGCAAAGAAGGAGCACATAACTTCATCGAGTGCAAAGTGGTAGATGGTGGGGCTGCATATGAAGGGGATTGTAGCAGCGGTGCTTTGAGAACCGTACAAGATTTTTGAGGAGAAGGATTTTGAAGTCTTGGCCTCTTTTAGGATGATAGAAAAGCATCTTTGTGAGACTTAGAACTTGTTTGACCACTCATCTCATGCTCATTGACCTTTAAGTTGATGATATAGATCATCAAAGTCCATGACATCCAAACCTTGTTGTCCTCTGATCATTGTAGCAATCACATGCCATGTAGATGGCAAACTCTTTAGAAACTTCAAATTAGCATCCTCAGTGATACTTACGCCTTGTATAATCTCTCCAACATGTTGAGAAGATTTTGAAACCTATCATATGCGATCAAGACTCTCTCACCAACCGTTGTGAAAGTTTCAAATTGTTGTTTTGACGAAATTTCGTGCATCTTCTTAGAGGCTTCATTCCTCCAATCTGGTCTTGAGAGGCCCGTAGAGCTCTTAGCATCTTTGGCATCATGAAACTTGAGAAGATGACCATCCTGGAATGGCGGACAATAGAATGTTTGAGCCTTCTCTTGATTCCTTAAGGTTCACTGGTAATAATTGGTTTAGGTGCCTTTGGTTGTCCAGAATATCAATGGGATGCGCTTCTCAACTTCATTCCCATTCACAATAACATTCCAAAGAGCATATGGTGCCTCGAATGGCAATGTAACGCCTCATCTTCATGCACCGAGATCATATTCTCCTTTTGATTATTGGAATTACGAGAGTGAGGTGATTGAGGGTGGTGGAACAACTTCGCTTTGACATCTTGAATATTGTTGAAGTAGGGTTTCTTCCTAGTGGGTTTCCACACAAGCTCGATACCACTTGTTGGATGATCGATATACTTTAATCAAACTAACTTAACTAGCTTGTTAAGGTTTAATAACCTCGATAAATCCTAAGTTATTAACAAAGAAACACTGAGCAATCTTTATCAAGTACGCGGAATTTACTTTAACAAAGCTAAGAAGAATAACTTTTATTATAAACTCTAAATGGCTTATTATGCATACTCTAATACAACTCTCAGATAATCGAACTTTTCTCTAAAACACTAATTCGTAAACTCTAAAACTCTTTTTCTGAAATCGTATGTAATCATATACTCGTACATCTAATGCCAATCTAGGAGTCCTTTTATAGGCTCAAGGATATCCTAGTCGGTTTACAATTGATAACCTTGTACGACAAGTAATCTAAACATAGAATACAATACTTTCCATAAACGAATAACGGTTCTTTTGTTCTTTGTTACTTTGACTTCATAATGCAAGATTACTTTGACTTTGTCTTTAGCAAGTACTTTGAGTCTTTGACTTCTTCCAAGATTACTTTCTTTGACTTAGAGTACTTTCATATCTTCAGTACTTTGATATCTTCAAAGACTTTGATATCTTCAAAGACTTTCATATCCCAACAAATACCAAATACAATCAACCTCGTAATCAGCCAAGTTTCAATAACATTTAAAGCCGTGACAAAATAATATCCATGTAAGTGTATAACCCAAGTAATCTCATATCTCAACAGATCTCAACATCGAATCACATTAAGTCCATTGTCTTTCCAAATAAACCTTTTTTGTCGTACTGATTCCATATTAATAATGCCGACCCAAGATATGTAATCATTTTTCAACTTTTCAGCCAAGGTATGGCAAATAAATTTATGTATCCCTCCGTGAAATTTAATCATACCAAAATACCACTCGATACACCACTTTACACCAATTATTATCAAGACTATGTATCGTGAGGAAATTCATAGAATTGATAATTGTTTTATGCGAATGGTACCTTATGCCCGTTTTAACATATCTGGTCCAAAGCCCATAAAGCGAGTTCAAGTAACACGTGCCCACATTCAAAACATTGGAATACCGATCCAAAGACAAGTAAGGCCCGTTCATCAAAAGCGAGGAGTGTATCAAAAGCCCACAAAAAAACCCAAAATTTCGGGTATTTAAAGAAACTAATCTCTCTCATACCCTAATACTCCCTCATTATAACCAAACCCTAAATACTCTCAAAAAAAAAGCGCCCCCATGTCTCTTTCCACGCATATCGGCTTGTCATCAAGACCTAAATCCACTCAACTTAAACCCTAATCTCATATTAGCACAACCATTCGCCACACTCATTTCTTCCAAAACAGACGAGATATTGCCACAGGGATGGCACAAGATCTTGAAACGGCTTTGAGATCACCTCACGGACTTAAGGTAAGATGGGTAGCTGATTTCACCATATGAATACTCGAACAAATGAGAAAACAGTTTAACATTAGTTGTTAAAAATGTTTTCATATTCGGACAATACTAATAACGAGTAATTCATTCTTGTATTTGTTTATGATGACCGAAATAAAAAGACCTAGATAAGACAATCTTGTTTTAATCTATCTTTGATTTTCGAAAAACAAACAACAATATTAGATCAGTGATGTATTCCTTTTTGTATACAACGAATCAAGAGTTAAGAAGATAACTTGATAGTTATATTTCTTTTCTTTTAATTTCAGATAAAACACATAAAGATCAATGATGATAATTGTTTCTTCTTATGCCTTTGGCTTGATGTATCTTTGAGAAATCCTAAGAAACAAATCTGAGATCTTTTTCCATTTTCATTTCGCAATACCATATGATTTATGGATCTCTGATGAGAACACTTTCGTTTCAATGACTCTTAAGGTCTTGAATTGGTCGTTTGACATGGACGAAAGAAAGGACTCTGAGATCGATTTAGGTTTTAAGTATATCATTAAGTAATGAGTCTTGATCTATGATGCATGTTTATTTCGTGAATAAGGACTATCAGAAGTCATATATTAGTGAACCAAGAAATAAGAGGCTGAGATTATTTGTTTTTGTTATGAGTCTTTGAACATGAACCTATGATGTATTATTGAAACTGAGGTCGTGAGTCCATTTGGCATTGATTCGGATCAGTGACTTGTTTAAGAAAGTGTTTGGAACGAAAGGGAAGATTGTGATTCGGGTTATGCAAAAGTTGTAGTGTAACAGATGTGATATAGAATATGGTTTTGAGGTCAAGTGGTCATGGTCAAATCTCTACTTCTACCTTTCTGTCAAGTCAAGTCGCTAAAGTTGAGTCAAGTTGCTAAGCCAAGTCGCTAAGCCAAGTTGCTAAGCCAAGTTAAGCTAGGCAGTAAACTACTACGACTTGTAAAGACAAGTCGTTGTGGTTATTTGTGTCAAGTCGCTACGAGACATTCAATGAATCTGGACATGATACATTGACAAGTCGCTAGCAAGAAACATATGACCAAGTTGCTATGAAGAATAACCTTAAAAACTGAAGATTGCATCTGTTTTGACCTCTTGAAAACAAGAAAAACCCATTTTGACCCATGTTTGGCGGCAAATATGATTGTTTGACCACCATAACTATCGCAGTTGGTAACAAAAACATGTGAGGATGAAACAAATTTGGACAAAAATATTGACACAAGACATATCCTTGACACAAACAATATCATCCCATAACATGACCATATGATATCATGACCAAAACAGATACAATAAACCCTTGTTGAAAAAACTGTTTATCCAAAGAAAAATGGAAGAAATATATTCGACCAACCAAAAGTGCAAAAAACAGTTTTTTTACAAGAATCAAAACCACAAAGAATCAACACAACACAATAACCATGGCTCTGATACCAATTGTAGGATCGTAATATTTATTGTATTGATGATTCGGGTGGTCTTGAATGATCAAAATACATGTTTGCCATTAGAGAGAGAAAGTAGAGAGTTGGGAGTTTTCTTGGTAGAGACTTGATGAACAAAATATGAAATGTTAGATTGAAAAGCTCCACCCCTTCCATGGATGGAAGGGGTATTTATAGTTATAGACAATACGACCTCCTATCGGCCTGTGGATCAGGTATACAGTGGGTAAAGACCCGTCCTTCCTCCACGGTGTTGCACTAAACTATTCTACGCTACAAACTAACTAATAAACTACTAAATAACGTAAATAACTACAAGTCTACGAGTTAACATATGCTAGACTATAATTGGGGTGACCGACACTTTAACATGGAATTTCCAATTCCTAACACATTTACATTTTGATTAATCCTATTATTGATATGAATCTAAACCATAATGTATGTGAACATTTTTAGATCAAGCATGTTTTAGTTTCTTAAAACAAAACATTATATATGTATTTACATTTTAACATATTTCTAAAAATAGAAAATAACACATGACATCATGAAGTGCAATATTGAAATCTCTAGAATATTTCACTAGATATTTTGTGTAGATTTAGACTCTACATATCTTACACAATCTTGGATAGATATAGTTGACTTTGGTAAGATTTTGGTGATCTTGCTGTCAGACCCTGGCGGCACCAAATATTTACCGCGAGTAGGAACCCTTTTGAGGGATCCGTGGTCCGTGGTGCCTGGTGATCATTTTGGCTATAAATAGCAAAGCCAAACCAAGTTGTTTCTCATCCCTTTCTAGCATATTCACATACATTCCTTCTCTCTAACATTTCTAACTCAGTTTCATATCATTATAGTGATCCTCTTTTGTAGCAAAGAAGATCAAGGCATATTCAAGCTTCAACAAATAGTTTGAAGTCTTGTTTGTTTGTTGTATGATCTAGTGTTGATTCATACATCATTGTTGTATCAAACCATCTTAATCTTGTGAGTGTGAGTGGTTAGTATTTTAGTCTTTAAAATACATTGTGTGTGGGAGTGGTTGTACCCTTGAAAAGAACTCGACATCTAGCTTAGTGTCGGAAATAGTGTGTAAGCGAAGTGTAAAGGTTTCTCCGCCGGTGAAAGGAGCTTGTTGACTAGTGAAGTTAAACTCTCGAGTGTGAGACTCGAGGAGTGGAGTAGGGCAAGGAAAAAGAGTCCTTGTAGACTGAACCACTATAAACATCTTGTAGTGGTTTGATTGTTTCTTTCCTTATCTACTCTTTATATATATATCGCTTGCATATTGATTATCATTCACTAACATATCTAAGATCAATATCAATTAATCTTGCAATAAGTTTCAAAACAAAGTTTTTAATCGGTAAACTATTCAACCCCCCTTCTAGTTTTTCCACAATTGGTACGGGGCCTCGTTGCTCAAGAATTTCTAAAATATATTGTATTTTATAAACTTGAAACGATCCATGGATTCTGAAAACTTTAAAGAAGGGCAATCTATGCAAAGAGCACCTCTTTGAAACCAATGGATTTATCTATTGGAAAACCGTTTTGAAACATATGTAAAATCAAAAGATATAGATCTTTGGTTCGTTATAATTAAAGGAGACTTTGGTTCTACAACAAAAGATATTTATGTTGATGATCAAAAGAAATTAATAGCTAAAAATAATGAAGCTAAAATGATGCTTTATAATGCTTTGCCTAGAAAATAATATGAAAGAATTTTTATGTGTGAAACCGCTAAAGACATTGGGAATCTTTGATTATTACACATCAAGGAAATTCACAAGTCAAGGATAACAAAATTGATCTTGTTCAACAATATGAACAATTTGTTATCAGAAAGATGAAACCATTGATTGTGGTTTGCTTCTCTTTAATAACATCTCTTAAAGCACTTGATGAATCTTTTCGTAGTAAGAACTTTGTCAGGAAATTTCTTAGAGCACTCTATCCGAAGTGGAGAGCTAAAGTGATGGCTATTGAGGAATCAAAAGATCTTTCAAAAATGTCACTAGACGAGCTAATCAGAAACCTCAAAGTATACGAAATGGTGATGGAAAAAGATTCGGAAATCATCAAAGGAAAAAGAGAGAAAGTCAAATCCGTTGTTCTAAAGGCAAGAACGGAACCAAGTGATGGTGACGAATCTTGCTACGGTAGTGAAGATGAGGAGTATGCCATGGCCGTTTGAGATTTAAAAAAGTTCTTTAGAAGAAGAGGATAGTTTGTAAGGCAACCTCGAGAAGAAAAGAAGCCATTCCGAAAAGACCAGGATGACAAAAATGGTAAAGGTGAAAGAAAGTGTTTTAGATGCGGTGATGCAAGTCATCTAATAGGAGATTGTCCCAAGCCACCTAAAAGCAAAACTCAACGAGCTTTTGTAAGTGGTGCTTGGAGTGATAGTGGGGATGATGAAGAATCAAGCAAAGATAAGATCGCTCTAATGGCACATGAATCAAACGAGGTACATTCCGACTCATCTTATTCTTCTATTGATGATGACACTTTGCAAAAACAATATAATCAATTGTGTGAGCTTAGTTTAAAAATCATAACTAAAAATAAGTTTTTAAAGACTGAAAAGGAATTTTTAGAAAATGAAGTCTATGAGTTAAAAGAAAAGGCAAAATGATTAGAAAAGGGAAAAGCAAATGACGTTGGTTGCAAATCATGTCAAGAGCTTAGTCTTGAAATAGAAAAACTAAAGCTCACACAAGAAGTTCTAATCGAACATTATTCTAAATTTAAAAGGTTTAACAAAAACATTGCTTGTGCTGATGAAATAGCTAGAATTCAAAAAACACTAGGAAACATGAATGGACTATGATTTAGTGAAGTATTAATTCCAAAGAGTCAAACCAAAACGGTCAAAAAAGACAAACAAAATGTCAAACCTGCTTACAAGATACGCGCAAACCTTGTAGACGGACCCAAAATAGGGTTCCGTCCGTTGTAAAGTTTGGTGCCATGGGGACTGCAGCAGGACAGAATGTTTGTAATACGGACCGCAGTGAATTTGTCAAACTAACAAAGAAAACCAAGGATAATGTTAAACTAAATCCTTCTGTTACATCAGGAGTAGGACTTGCTAAAAATGAATTTAGATCTAAAACTACTCAACAACGATATAAAACACCTATTGCCAAACCCTCCTTTCCTAAGAGAAACCACAACATACAACCCAACTATCAACATATCGGTTGGAATCAAAACTTCCCTAGACCATATCAAACTCCAGATTACATGCCATGGAACCCTTACCCATCATTTCCATATATGAACCAAGTAAATGGTATGTTTAACCCAAACGGACCCATGAGATATTGAGGATCAAACGCTTGATTTATTTGTGTCTTAGGTATGCTTGAAAGTTGGATTAGAACCTAATGAATGGATAAAAGATAGTGGATGCTCATGACACATGACGGCAACAAAACTCTTCTCTACATACCAAAAGTATGGCGAGGTAATGTCACTTTTGGTAGCAATCTCAAAAGCAAAATCATTGGCGGCAAAGGGTATGCGATGCTTTCATAACTCCCTAACTATTCAAAATGTTGCTCATGTCGATAGGTTAGGATTTAACCTACTTAGTATTAGTGAATTATGTGATAAAAAGTATAAAGTACTATTTGAAGAAAATGGTAGTAAAATACTAAAAGATGGTATCACCATAGCTAAAGGAGTTAGGAAAAATAACATATACGTCATGAAAATAGATAAAACATCTAATGACAAACTTTGTCTAACAACCTTAGATGATAACTCAACTCTTTGACATAGACGCTTAGGTCACGCTAATATGAGACTTATCCAAAACCTATCTTCAGAAAAGAATTTACCAAAACTAAAATATGACCAACACTTTTGCGACGCTTGCAAAATTGGTAAACAAACTCATAGTAGCCACAAGGCTAAAAACATGGTGTCCACATCTAAGTGTCTAGAACTTTTGCATATGGACTTGTTTGGTCCATCCGCTATAAGAAGCTATGGAGGCAACTTATACACTTTGGTCATAGTAGATGATTACTCAAGGTTTACTTGGACATTATTTTTCAAAACTAAAAATGAAGCTTTTGATAAATTTGAAATTCTTAGCAAGAAAATTCAAAATCAACTAGGTGTTAACATTGTGTCGATCCGAACGGATCATGGTCATGAATTTGACAATGAAACACAATTTGGAAACTTTTGTGATACAAATTGTATAACACATAACTTCGGCTCCTCTAGAACCTCAATCTAATGGAGTTGTAGAACCCAAAAATAGAACTATTCAAGAAATGAGTAGAACAATGCTTAATGAACAAAACATTCCTCAAAAGTTTTGGTGTAACGCCGTTGACACTTCCACATATATTTTAAATAGAGTCCTAATACGTCCTTTCCTAAACAAAACACCATATGAATTATATAATGGCAAACATACAACTTTAGGATATTTTAGAGTGTTTGGATGTAAATTTTTCATTCTTAATACTAAAGACTATCTCACCAAGTTTGACCCAAAGTCTTATGAAGGTGTATTTCTTGGTTACTCACAAACTAGTAAAGCTTACATTGTCTTAAACAAAGAAACAATAAGAGTCGAGGAATTGTTGAACATAACATTCGACGAAAGTCCACCTCCCTCTAAGACATCACCTTTGGTAGATGATGAATTAGTTGAAAGTCAACTTGTATAAAGTCAAGAAATAATTGTAAATGACAAGGAAGATGAACCATTAAATAATGAAATTATAAACATCAAAGAATCCAAAAGTCACCCTTTAGAAAAAGTCATAGGACAACTAAATCAAAGAACGTTAAGATCACAAGCCCAAAATCAAAGTAATCACTTTTGCTTTGTATCAACCATTAAACCGAAAAACATAAACGAAGCAATAAAAGATGAATCTTGGGTAATTGCTATGCAAGAAGAGCTAAACCAATTTGTTAGAAATGATGTTTGGAAGTTAGTTCCAAAACCTAAAGATCAAACTATAATTGGAACGAAATGGGTTTTCAAAATAAAATGGACGAAAATGGTGTAGTATCTAGAAACAAAGCTAGGCTTGTCGCACAAGGTTATAATCAACAAGAGGGGATTGATTATGATGAAACTTATGCACCGGTAGCTAGGCTCGAGTCTATTAGAATCTTACTTGCATATGCGTGTGCTTATGTGTCACACCCCCAATTTACCTGTTTTGCGCAATGAATGGAATTCACAGGGTTTTGTCATATGCATCACAATCACAGTTACAATGAACGACCTAAAGTGTCGTTTTAAAAACACATCGTTGGATATTAAATAAAACGTTCGAGCTATTACAACATCGGGTCCCAAAAGTTTAGAAAGTTTGCGGAAATACAAATATATTACAAATCCAAACGATGTTTTGAAATAAAGTGCCATAATGTACAATGCTATAAGTCGACGCCACGACTCAAAAGGTGGTTCCTAAACCTTATGCATGATAATGCCTTAGTACCTGAAAATACATTGCTGAAAACGGTCAACAATAATGTTGGTGAGAAATCATAGGTTTATGTAAATGTTTTTTTATACTAACTGTAAATATAGATCGAAGCGCATGACAATCATGTCAAGCGATAAAATGTGTTATCTGGTATGACAATTATGTCACATAAAAATGTTACAATTGCTTAAGCCCATGAACGGCTAGGCATTCATAATGTAATGTATGCCCTTACGTAGAGTGTTTGCCGACAACTCAATAATGTTATTAAATGAAATGCATTCGTATGACTAGTTGGGATTCACCAACCCGGATGGCGTCACCACTCGATAGATCTATCCACTCATCCTCGCTTCAAAGATTAACGGTTCATGTTCAGGTAATGGGGACTTTCAATTGGCAAATGCGGTAACTTAAGCAATGTAAATGAATTTAACATACTTGGTATCGTACTAAAAATGTTGTGCAATGTATTCTCCCCCGTAAGTTGAAAATAATTAAAAGCATGATCGACGGGGCTATGAAAACTCACTTGGTAAAAATTTGCGGAATGATGACAAGTGAGTACTGCTGAGATGTATCGTGATACTTTAACCGGGACCTATTACGAATGATATGATATGTAATGAGTTATGATGTACTGTTATGATATGCATGCATTACGTATGTTATTTATACCATTTGCGAGTTTTGAAAATAATACTTATCGTCGAAAATACTCTTTTGACGTCTTAACCATTCTTAAATCACTTTATAAGTATTTACGTCAAAATGTCATCCTACAATGGTTTTATAATGATTTATGGTGAGATTTTCACTTTTCGTAATAAAACAATGTAAAACAATTCGGAAATTTCATGAAAATGGCAAAAATGGCTTTGGAAAACTAATCGTAAAATAGTGTACGTCGAAGCGTTAGGAAAGCGAAATCGACGGTTTTGGAAAGTTTGTATCGATATCTAAAAGTTTCAGTTCAGGAGTTTTCGTCCAAAAAGGTCTCGAACATAAAGATAATAAGGGTTAAAGATGGTGATTTTGTTGAATTGTTGTGTAAAAGTGAGTTTCGGCCAAGTTTAAACATCCATAAATAATTTATTATAACTACGCTATACAAACGGTTGATTGTTTTGAAAAATATGCTCGATGATCTTAATTTCATTAGAAAACATTTCGTTCCAAAAAGTTTCACATCATAGTTAAAACAGCCCCTCACGCATGGGTTTCAGCTACCGTAACACTTGTCTCGTAAAATAATATAGTTTTTCAGAAAATAATAGTTACGGCAATTTTATGAAAACGTGCATATCTTTGTCGTTACAAATCCGTTTTCTACATTATATCGTCCTTAGCTTCGTATCAAAGTATACTATTATATTTTTGATAAGTCGAAATAATTTGTGAATCTTAAGGCTCGTTTTGACTTTCGTACAAAAGATAAATATGTTGCTGAAATTTCAGGAAACTATACATTTCGATGTCAAACTTGTAAAATCCATAACTTCTTCGTTATAACTCCGTTTTAATCCGTTCAAGCTGCCACGGATTCGTTTTTAAAGTATATTTTCTAAATATCAAGGCCAAAATTTCGTGCCTACTGTCGGATTTTCCAGAAAATCAAAACAAGGACAGACCTCTTTTTACGTATCGGAAAATAGTTTTCTCGTACTAAACCTATTCCAATCCCTTCAAATCAACTCCAAAGCTAATCTAATCCTACCATACACCTTCTTAGGGTGTCATGGGTTCCTAATCATCATCAAGACCAAAGTATACCAAGGGGATAATTATAGGATGACCATATATATATATATTTCTAAAAATCATGTAAAAATGGTATAAACAACACAAATCATGCATGCTTGCACCAAAAATGAAGAGATACTTATGAAATGAAAAGGAAACATGAAAAATGTAAATGTCTATAACTTACAAGTTAAAATGATGAGGTGCAAAGAACAAGGTTTAGCCTAAACACTCTTGGTTTTTATTTCAAAACCTTATAAAGAATGTTATCTAGATTGTTAAAACACTTGGACTTGAGAAAAATTTTGATCCCTCCTAGCTTCTTGATGTGGCGGTTTTATGGAGAGAAAACAAAGAGAGAAGCTTGCTAACTCTTGAAGAATTTTTGTGAAGTGAATGAGGATGAAAATAATGTAGTAAGACTTTTATGTATGAGTGTAATAATTTACAAGCAAAGACCATGCTCAATTTAATGCTAACCCTCCCCTTGGTCGTGGAGGGAGGAATTGAAGATATTTTGTTTTTTTTTTTTTTTTTTTATAAACTTGTATAAATACTTTGTTAAATATGTGCAAGTAAAATTGTGTAGATAAATGAATCTTGTAAGATAAATGGTAGATTTTTGGTACAAGTAAGTTTTAATAGATCAAAATAGAATGTAATGAGATAATAAAAATTGTAAAAATACATTCCTTGTGAAATTTGAGTGATAAAATAATTATCATATAATTTTTAAGAAAACGTCAAATAATAATATAACTTTAACGATTTATATCACTTAAATAAATTCAAAACACTAGGTAAACTAAAAATATAGTTTTTATAAACTAAATGTAAATTTAAAAATACATCGGGATCATTTTTGAAAGTAACGGATTAAATGCTCAAAATAATAACTCACGCGATAACGTTTATTTAATATAAAAATTACGCGGTTCAAGTGAAATGAAATGTCGTGAATGAACTAATGTGATGCAAATGATGCAAATGAAATGTAGACTAAACTTAGTCCATATGAATTGTTCGTGATGATATGATCATGAATTCATGACCAAAACGCTATTCCTTGAGGCTTTGGAACACGTAAACCTAGTTTACGACAAATGTTGAAATAGTGAAGCATAAATTGTTTTCGAGAATATTTGAAAGTACAGGTTGTCATTAAGCCCATCAAAAAGGATTCAGTCCCTGAATTGATGCGTTGATGAGTCTATGAATCTTTGAGTTTGTGATGAATATCGAGGAGAGAGACATGGAGAGATGTGTCGTCACGTTATAGATGATTGAGAGTGTACAAAACATCGTAGTAAAGAAAATATCGGATGAATCTCTCATAAGTAACACTTTGACTTTGAAATATGTGAAGATTTTGCTTACACTAAGATTTATAATAACCGCCTCCCAACATAGCGTGATCCCTCAGTGGGCTTAGTACAAGTTAGCTATGTATAATTAGGCTATGTAGAGGCGTTGTTTAGTTGTTATAACTCTCAATGTTTACAAGGATTTAAACTTAATGCGTACAATGATAGTTAAAGTAAAAGGAATTAAAATTCGTAAGTAATAACAAATCGGAAAAAATAAAAGCACGATAGATGAGAATATTTGGGTGGAATTGGTTGATCATTGTTTTTCTAAATCTTACCACGCCTTATCCAAGACGGGTCCTTATTAGTAATTGTTGCCCACGAGGTTCTAATGGTTTTAAACTTATGGGATATATCTTCAAATTTTGCATCATATATATGATGCAGCTTATCTAGCTATATGTTGTTACTTATAAGGATTCTTGATTTGTATGACTTCTTTGTTTGTTTCATGAATGGGTTATGGACTAATGAATGGGACTTTCCATTTTTAATCCTTGAATAAGTGATTGATTACCTCAACACTAGGTGTCTCAATTGGTTGTCAATCATGCTCCCGAATACGAACTATTGTTGCAAAGAAACTTGTCGATGGAGAATGATTTACCTAACCATTTCTAAAAAGTCATACTGGCTTGAGCATATTATCTAATGTGGGAATTGCTCTCTCGCTCTAACCATTGAGTGAGGATAGTGGCATTAATCATATAAACATGTCCTATAGGTTTCATGGAAATCTGAAAATGATTGTCCAGCAGTCTAAGGTGAATCGAATAACTTATAATAACTTGAATTGACTTACCACGTGTCTCATTAGATTTCAAAATGTTAAATTTGTCGAAAAGGACCTTATTGAAAAGAATAGATTATAGGTACTGGTGCGATTTCTCGTGTTTCTAGTCCTATCGAAGGTCATTTGACTGAACCTGCCTAGTTGTAGTCTCTATGACTAAAATGTTTATTGTTTGATTATCGAAGTGTTTCCATGCTCCATGTTGAAAAGTCACATGCCTTAAATATTTAAGTGAGGTGGTGTAGTGGTTGGTTTTCAAGATTTGTTCCGATATTGAGTGCTCCCAAAAATAGTTCATCACTAATATTGTTATCATGCTAGCAAGAAAATAGATATCTGCTCAAACTATGTCAAAGAATGTTTGTTCTAGTTTCACTAGATGTGGGAGTCATTGATTGTAGACATGTTCACACTGTCATCTCTTGATATGGAAGTGAGGTTACTTGGGATTTCTAGAGAACACAATGCCTTAGGGGAAGTTTATATCGATAACCTTAATTTAACCATATTTTCCTTTAAGGGACACTCATTGTAGGAAAGTTCACCTATTGTTGAAGCTATGTTTAGTGAAATGTTCTGTAGTCTCAATTAGAATATTTGGTTTATCCCTATAGTGTTGTTTAGTGTGTATTATTAACTTTAGTACTAGATGCATTTAACTCTGGGTCAGTGTACTTTTGGAATGATAGAGTTTGGATTCTAATTCAAAATAGTGGTTCGGAATGTCTCGTGATGTCTTAAGATTTTTATTGGAGTTCACGAAGATCTGCTACTTACTTCTAACCTGTTGGAAACTCCAAATCCCTTTCATTGTTTTCTTGTATCGAGAATCCTCCTCACATGGGATGGTATAGGAAGTCTTTCTAAAAAGGTCCTCATCAAATCCTTATCTAGTTGGTGGTGACTAATCACGTAAGTATCTATAGAGTGTTGACAAAATAAATGTTTATGAACAATTTATCTGATTATAAAACTTTGCTTTTAAATGGGAATTGTTTGGGAGATTTGAAATGATGCTTGTTACTTTCATGACACAATTCTTACTGAATTACACATAGGTGATCGCCAGAATAATATAATCAAGGACAAATGATGTGATACTTGTTTTTGTTGAAATGGTATTATGTTCTCGAAGTTTTAGATGGTATTCAATGTTTTGTTTTGTAAGATAATGGCTCAATGATTTTTCAGAGTAACTGAAAGCTAGTTTGCGCATGAGATATTAAATAGTTGATAAAATAACTGAAACCAATTGATATGTTTGGTAATAAAACAACTTAGTTAAAACTTTATAAACAACTTTAAGATGGTGATAAAATAGTTCTGAACTAAAATCGTGAAATAATTTCATGAAATAGTAGCAGGATAAATTGGAATAAAGTTTGTTGGATGGTTTGTAGGATACATAGGAGAACCTTATCGAGTAATAAGGAGTCTACTAATTGGTGAGAATAGAAGTTGGCCTAACCTCTAGTAAGATAGTGATGATGTGTAGTAGTAAATGATGGAGAATTGGGCAATTGGAGTAAGGAATGAAATAAACAAGGTGGTGATTATCGTTGAGATAATAAATGATAAAAGATGGGTTTAGCTAGAAAGGTACTTATTATCTACTACATCCCCGTTGGTGGTCTCTCGTGTTTCAAGTGTAGAGTAGTGGCGGTCTAGCAGCAGTAGCCTAGAACTCTCGATCCTCAAACCTATGAGATGGTGTAGTGTCTATAGTCTTAGTGATAGATGGTAATGATGTGTCAAATCATGCAGCTTTAATTGCAGAAAATTCGTGGTATGATTATCGTATGGGAGGATGTGATGTATGGATGCTTTTAAAAGTATAATGATAATGAAAATAATGACAATGATGATAATGGAATCTTGTGGTCAGGCAGTTAAGAAAATAGGTTCATTAGGACTAAGCCTATAAGTTCTACCCAATGGTATGATGTCCTCATTTCCAGCGAAAGTGATAAAATTGTATCTGGTGATGAATAATTGATAAGTGATTGTGCTTGAATCCTCTAAAGGTCTCATGTCATCAGTGTTTATGGGTGTTGAGTCAATGCGATGTTAAAATACATGAAGGGAGCAAGGCATTCTCCATGTCAAAGTGATGTGAGTATAATGGGATGGGTATATGAAGGCATCTATGTGACATTTAACGGAAATGAAAATAAATTCTTCGATAAATATTATATAAAACGCGCATGTAAAGTGAACATGCTTTGATGAAATGATGAGATGCTATGATAATGTAGTTTGCGAGTTATTAATGCAACCTAGTTCTCTATAGCTAGCTCGATACCATCATGCACACCAATTTACATTTCTTTGTGGGAATAAATTCACGGGTTTATTGTCACATCAAAATCACGAGTTACATGAAGCATTCAAGTGTTTTAAAACATCGATTGGATATTAAATAAGCGCTCGAGTTACAACATCGGTCCAAAAGTTTAGAAAGTTTAGGAAATACAAATATATTACAAATCAAAAGCGATGTTTTGAAATAAAGTGCCATAATGTATAATGCTATAAGTTAGGCAGCGACTCAAAAGAATTGTTTCCTAAACCATGTCATGATGATAATGCCTTATGCAAAAACATTGCTGGTCAACAATAATGTTGGTAGAAATCATAGGTTTATGTAAATGTGTTTACTCACTACTGTAGTATAGATCGAACATGACAATCATAAACAAAATGTTACGGTATGACAATTATGTCACATAAAAATGTTACAATTGCTTAAGCCCTTGACACAGAAACCAAGCTGTTCATAATGTAATGTATGCCCACAAGTGTTTGCGGCAACTCAATGTTATTAAATGAAATGCATGTAACTAGTTGGGATTATGGCCGGATGGAGGCGTCAGCCTCGATAGATCTATCCACTCATCCTATACTTCAAAGATTAGGTTCATGTTCAGTAATGGGGACTTTCAATTGGCAAATGTGGTAACTTAAGCAATGTAAATGAATTTAACATACTTGGTATCATACTAAAAATGTAGTGCAATGTATTCTCCCCGTAGTTTGAAAATAATTAAAAGCATGATCGGCGGGGCTATGAAAACTCACTTGTAAGCGGAATGATAAAGAGTGAGCCTGCTTGAGATGTATCGTGATACTTTAACGGGACCTATTACGATATGATATGATATGTAATGAGTTATGATGTCTTTATTATGATATGCATGCGTGCATTATGTTATTTATACCATTTGCGAGTTTGAAAATAATACTTATCGTCGAAAATACTCTTTTGGCGTCTTAACCGTCTTAAATCACTTTATAGTATTTACGTCAAATGTCATCCTACAATGGTTTTATAATGATTTATAGTGAAATTTTCACTTTTAAATTAGGTAAAACAATATGTTGGAAATTTCATGAAAATGGCAAAAATGGCTTTGGAAAACTAATCGTAAAAATGGTGTGCACGTCGAGCGTTAGGAAGCGAAGCTGAAAGCGGTTTGGAAAGTTTGTATGAAATCTAAAAGTTTGATTCAGAGTTTTCGTCAAAAGGTCTACCGAACAAAGATAATAAGGGTTAAAGATGGTGATTTTGTTGAATTGTTGTGTAAAAAAGTGAGTTTCGCCAAGTTTAAACATCCATAAATAATTTATTATAACTACGCTTAAGCGGTTGATTGTTTTTGAAAAATATGCTCGATGATCTTAATTTCATTAGAAAACATTTCGTTCCAAAAAGTTCCACATCATAGTTAAAAACAGCCCTCAACATGGGCGTTTTATTACGGTAACACTTGTCACCAAAAAATAATATAGTTTTTGAAAATAATAATTCACGGCAATTTTATGAAACGTGCATATCTTTGTCGTTTAAATCGTTTCTACGTATAATACGTCCTTAGCTAGTATCAAAGTATACTATTATATTTTGATAAGTCAAATAATTTAGTGAAGCTTAAGGCTCGTTTTGACTCGTACAAAGATAAATATGTTGCTGAAATTTGAAACTATACATTTCGTAGATCAAACTTGTAAAATCCATAACTTCTTCGTTATAACTCGTTTAATCCGTTCATGACCCAGGATTCGATTTTTAAAGTATATTTTCTAAATATCAAGGCCAAAATTTCGTGCCTACTGTCGGATTTTCCAGAAAATCAAAACAAGAACAGACCTCTTTTTATAATTATAGAAAATAGTTTTTCTCGTACTAAACCTATTCCAATCCCTTCAAATCAACTCCAACACTAATCTAATCCTACACCTTCTTAGGTGTCATGGGTTCCTAATCATCATCAAGACCAAAGTATACCAAGGGGATAATTATAGGATGACCATATATATATATATTTCTAAAAATCATGTAAAAATGGTATAAACAACACAAATCATGCATGCTTGCTCAAAAAATGAAGAGATACTTATGAAATGAAAAGGAAACATGAAAAATGTAAATGATATGCTTACAAGTTAAAATGATGAGGTGCAAAGAACAAGGTTTAGCCTAAACACTCTTGGTTTTTATTTCAAAACCTTATAAAGAATGTTATCTAGATTGTTAAAACACTTGGACTTGAGAAAAATTTTGATCCCTCCTAGCTTCTTGATGTGGCGGTTTTATATGGAAAAAACAAAGCTTGCTAACTCTTGAAGAATTTTTGTGAAGTGAATGAGGATGAAAATAATGTAGTAAGACTTTTATGTATGAGTGTAATAATTTACAAGCAAAGACCATGCTCAATTTAATTATACTCCCCCTTAGAAGCGAGGGAGAATGGAAAGATATTTTGTTTTTTTTTTTATAAACTTGTATAAATACTTTGTTAAATATGTGCAAGTAAAATTGTGTAGATAAATGAATCTTGTAAGATAAATGGTAGATTTTTGGTACAAGTAAGTTTTTAATAGATCAAAATAGAATGTAATGAGATAATAAAATTTGTAAAAATACGTTCCTTGTGAAATTTGATGATAAAATAATTATCGTATAGTTTTTAAGAAAAACGTCGTAATAATATAACTTTAACGATTTATATACGAAATAAATTCAAAACACTAGGTAAACTAAAATATAGTTTTTATAAACTAAATGTAAGTTTAAAAATACATCGGATCATTTTTTGAAAGCAGTTAAATGCTCAAAATAATAACTCAGATAGCGTTTATTTAATATAAAATTCTTGCCGTTCAAGTGATGAAATAGTGAATGAACTAATGTGATGCAAATGATGCAATTGAAATGTAGACTAAACTTAGTCCATATGAATTGTTAGTGATATGATGTATGAATTAAACGTAAACCTTTAAGGTTGCAATTTGGAACACGTAAACCTAGTTTACGACAAATGTTGAAATAGTGAAGCATAAATTGTTTCGAGAAATGACCTGAAAGTACAGGTTGTCACATTATGACTTTAAATTATTTCAAATGGATGTTAAGAGTGCTTTTCTTAATGGGTTTATTAACGAAGAAGTGTATGTTGCTCAACCTCCGGTTTTACCGACTTTGAGAAACCACATCATGTCTTCAAACTCAAGAAAGCATAATGGACTTAAGCCAACACCAAAAGCTTGGTCGCGATCGACAAAACTTTTCTAGTTGAAAACAAATATACCATGGGATTAGTAGATAATACTCTTTTTACCAAGAAAATGGAATCACACATTATCATAGTTCAAATATACGTTGATGACATCATATTAGGTTCAACTTGTCCAAGAGCTATGTGATGTTTTTTCTAAAAGCATGCACGATGAGTTTGAGATGAGTATGATGGGTGAGTTAAACTTCTTTTTAGGACTTCAAATTAAACAAGCTGGAAGGCGGCATATTCTTTAACCAATCTAAATACATAAAAGATATGCTTAAGAAATTTGGTCTTGAAGATTCAAAACCAACTAAGACACCCATGTCTTTGGACACTAAACTCACGAAGGATGAGGAAGGTGAATGGGGTAGATAGCACTAAATATAGAGGAATGATCGGTAGCCTACTCTATCTCACGGCTAGTAGACCCAACATTATGTTTAGTGTTTGTCTATGTGCTCGCTTTCAAGAAAATCCCAAGGCACCACACTTAGACACCCATGTCTTCGGACACTAAACTCACCAAGGATGAGGAAGGTGAATCGGTAGATAGCACTAAATATAGAGGAATGATCGGTAGCCTACTCTATCTCACGGCTAGTAGACCCAACATTATGTTTAGTGTTTGTCTATGTGCTCGCTTTCAAGAAAATCCCAAGGCACCACACTTAGAAGCCTTAAAAAGGATATTTAGATACATTAAGAGAACGACATGTTTAGGATTATGGTATCCCAAAAGAGCGGTGTAGAAACTATAGTATATAGATTAGGACCATGCATGGTGACTATGTCGATAGAAAAAGTACTAGTGGTATTTTTACTTTTGTTGGACATTGTCTCACCTCATGGTTTGCAAAGAAGCAAACAACTCTATCTCAACTCTTTGAAGCGAATCTCACGTCTGTTGAAAAAGCATGTCAACAAGCTCTTTGGATGAAGAAGCTCTCGTGGATTACGAATTCATCTCAACGATATCGTTATGCTGGAGCAGAGCTATTGATCTCGGCAAAAATCCCGTCCAACATGCTTTCAAATGCATATTGAAATCATGCATCACTTTCTTCAAAAAGGAAACATCTCAATTGAGAAAGTATCCTCCAAAACAACATTGACATCCTAACTAAGCCTCTCAAACGAGAACCATTTAATCTTCTTAGACTTGGTTTGGGGCTAATGGAACCAAACATGTAGTTTAAACATAGTCTAAACCTTAGAACAAACAAAACAAAACAAATTAGTTTAAGGCTGCCTCGTTCCACAGACAACGACAACAAAAGAGGAACCAATTTATTGGTGCCGTGCGTCGTCGTGACAATAGTAGCAAAATACCACTACAAAACATTCTTCCTCACAACCCACTTTACCAAAACGTTTCAATAACACACCTAACTCATTGTTGACACTTGCTCGCCCATTAATCACTGGAGATAACATCATTGTAAGTATCCTAACTACATTACTTCTTTTAATTAGAGTCTAGTTCTAATTTATGCACAAAATCATTACATGTGGATTATGTATATTCTTGTACAAAACATGGATTCAATTGGCAAATTGCATAACTAATCATGGAAATTAGGTACTACATTGTCACATTGCATAAACCAATCATATTTCTTACTAATTAAAAGATACTGACTATTAGACCTTATTCTAATTAAACAAACACCCCATGTCAAAATTTTGAAAAGCTTCTCATTTGTAGGAAAACAATTTTTCATTGTTAATACAAATAGAGCATTAAATCACTTGCATAATGCTCTTGAATACTAAAGGTAATGCATAACTAATATGCATTCCCGGGAATATTCAAATGAAGCCACATTGAATTAGGAGCGTTTGGGTTATCTCATGCCTTTTGCCAAACACCCCCACTTAAAAAAAAAACCATTTTATGCATAAAATGAGTGCGAGATAATATAACTCAAATCGTTATCATATAGGCACACACTAGAACCAAAGCAGCTAAGCGTTTTTTATTTTTAACATGTAAACTCTTGCTCATAGGAACAACCATGGTAACCGCAAAATTCTATTATCACAAGGATACTCTTAGCTACATCCTAAACACCAAAACCAAGGGCCTCTCCAAAGAACAAGTCGAAATCTTTAAGAGTCTAGAGCAAAGGTACTTCCATGAGGGTAGGACTATTCACTCCTCCTTTGTTCGTGAGACTCATCTCAGGCTCGAGCTTGCCACCATTAACCCGTTGTCTCTTGACATCGATGAACCCATCTGTCCTAGGTTTGTTTTGGAATTCTATGCTAGTGTTACCTCTTTCAGCGATGAGGACGATGGCTTGAGGTTTAGGATCAATCAGCCCAGGCTACTCCATCTCACTAAACCAATTTGCTCAAGTACTAGGAATTCCTAGCAATTGGTACATGTGTCTACTTTCGGATAAGTGGTCACTCACTATCCTTGATGATGACCGCTCTCTTCCCTACCAAACTTCTTTGGCGGATAAGGATGTCATTAAGTGAGCAGCACCTTTAAAGGGCGCTCGCGACCCAGTGTCACCCGAAGGAAAGGAGTAAAGAGATCTATATGGTTTGGAGCTCCGATGAGCTTAAACCGAATTTAAGAAGAGGAACTCCTTGAGCCAATGTCATTTGCACTATAGGAAATAGAGACCATATCAATGATTGCCTTTGTCACATCTTTACAACTTATCCTTCGTCAACCATTCAATCTAGCTACTACATTGCTAGGAGAATGGTAGATATTCAACTCAAGGATCGTTGCGCTCTTCTACAGATGCTCCTCACCGGTCTCAATAGAGCACACTTGCACCCATTCCATAGCCAAAAGGTTGAAGCTAGACTATGCTCTCATCCCTACATATTTGTGCGGCGGTGGCTAAGAATAAAGGCAAAACCTCCAACTTCAACTATCATCATCATCAAATAGCAAGGCGGTCTCCCAAATTCGTCTTCCACCTCAAAAGTACTATGCATCTCTCCCCAGATTGAGAATGAACGAAGTTCAAGCAAACCAAGGGATGTTCAAGTGCCTTGGAAGGATGATGACAAAGATCTACAAAAAGTTGGATAAGTGAGGTTTATTTAAAGGAGTGTTTGGAACAAGACAAAAAACTATGGTGTATGATACAATTTGGTTGTTTTTACTTTGTAGGATGATAAAATAGCGAAAACAATGTTGTATGCTAACGGTTTATCTGAGGATAGCACAGTGTGTTATGAAATTTTATTTTCACTTTTATGTAATCGTTAATATGGTCAAAGTTTATGCTCCACTATGTTTGTATATGTGTTATTGACTTTTCCTAACTAGAAATAATTAATGTCACATGTTTTAAGCAAAATTTGAGGTTTCGAAAAGTCGATACTTGAAAAGAGGTGCGTGAAGATTCTCGAATGCCACGGACGGATGCACCATTATTGGTTAATTCTTGTTTTGGATTTTAGTACCATGCATACATGCCAGTGGACCATGCGGCACCATTTAAGGGTTCCACTTTGTGCTAAATATTGGTGCGATGGATCCTGGGCAACTTTCTAAATTTCACTTATTTCAACATTCCAACTTACCATACATTGCTTCTAGGATAGTTTTAACCAGTTTTTACCCATACTAGTTTGTACTTAGGCATATAGGATATCCATTTCCCACCAAAATTCAAAATTTCAAAAAATCACCCAGGAACCTTTCTCATAAAGTAGGGAACCAAAATTTGGTTCCTTGCAATCCGATAAGTGATCGATTCTAAAGATCCCATAATCATTAGAACACATTTATTGCAAATCTTTGTCACTTCACTCCATCCTCCTTGTATGGATTGACTTGGGTGATATGACTAGCATTAAACCCACTTCAAAATCATTAGGAATCTCATCTCTTCTATGGTTTAACATCAAATCAAACACATTTCTCTATAATTTCACAATCCTATAAATTAACAGCTTCTAAGATGATCATCCTCACACTTTCTCAAATCTTATCATCTACTAGCAAAACCTTAAGCTAAAATGACTAAGTCTTCTCCATCAGCCAAGCCTTGCAAGAGACACACCTGAGAAGCGTGGGACCATGTTTTTTTGTCAACATAAGCTCCTCTTTAAAGTCCTCTCCTTTAACCATCTCATATCCCATAAGAGATGAGAACTTCCTCACTTTGGCTACACCTACACACTACCTAAAATCACATATCATTGTCACTACTCACCACCAACAAGACTCCTATCACTAGCTCACCACCAGCTCCTATCCAAACATCAAAACTCACATCCTCCAAAATCTCCAACACTCATCCCATTAGAACTATTCTCTACACCACCTACATCTCCAAATCGAAGACTTGGAGGACTTGCCTCTAGGCCCAATCATCCACCACCACTACCATCTTTGGTATGTGAAATAGCTCATGAGTCTCAACGTCCATCATTTGACCCAAGCGTTGAACTGAAGCCTGCCTGCTTTCCATCCTATCCACAAGGAAATCCATGGTCCTTTGTATGAGGATCAACCACTACCTACAACATCCATGCCTCCTCATTTAGAGGATATTGATGAATCCATGTGGGATGATCATCCCACTAAAGAAGATATTGAAGCCGAGCTCAATCATCTCCACCAATTTTCCAATATGGTGGATTCTCATCTTAGTGAGACCATGAAAATGCAAAGTGCTTTGCTAGCCTCCATAATTACCACTCCAATCACCAACACCAACAACTCCACCATTCCACCACCACAAAATCATGAACCATACTACCCTCCTAGACACGGTTGCTCAAATTGTGAGCGGACCGTCCATATTACCGAAAGGACCCGGGTGATGGTCCATGAGCTTCAAGATGAAATGAGGTTCATCCTCAATCACATCCTAGAGCGCATCAATGCTCTTGCTCATCCACCACCTCAATAGGAGGATCCTAGTTTATGTCTTTTAAGCAATCTTTATTTTCCTAGGCTTTTCTTTGTAATTTTTTTATTTTTTTATTTTCTAGGATTATTTTTTCTTTTCATGTACTAACACTTCATTGTGTTCCCTTTTCATGATTTTCATATCATGAAAAATTTTAACAAATGATTGGTGTTTATTATATTGTTGTGAATTGTTACATGGTGTTTGGAAATGCTTGTGATGATGCTTATTACTAACAATTTCTTTTGTAGCTTCTTCACAATCTGTGTATCTTTCTTTTGGCACCCAATTTAGGGGGAGCATTGGTCAAGGGGGAGATAATAGTATTTCATTACATATTTAAGCCTAGCATCTTCTTTTGTTGAGAACAAAGGAGAATATAGAACTTGGGACTTTGACTTTTATAAAAAAAGTCAAGCATACTTTGACTTTCTACGAAAAGTCAACATCACATCTTGACTAATGGAAGACTTTGAATAAAGTCAGCTGCCATACTTTGACTTTCGCTTGAGTCATCATGTCTAAATTGGACATACTAGCATTATCATCGTCATCTAAATCTTTCAAGTTTTAAAATTAATTTCATATTTTTATAACTCTTGTACAAACTTTACATCTTTTATAAAAATAAAATTTATGTTTTGTCCTCAACAAAAAGGGGGATATTGTTAATACAAATATCGTCATTAAAAGTTATTTATATTTTATGATCTTTACCTAAGTTTTGTTAACGACAAAAGTAAATTTAATTTTTATAAAAGCTTAAAAGTTTAATAGATATTAAAACAAGCTTTTCAAATAATATCTTCATCACTCAAGCATTTACATTTTGATTAATCATATTATTGATAATGACTCTAAACCATAATGTATGTTAACATTTTAGATCAAGCATGTTTTGGTTTCTTAAAACAAAACATTACATATGTATTTACATTTTAACATTTCTTCTAAAAATAGAAAATAACACATGACATCATGTAGTGCATTATTGAAATCTCTAGAAGATTTCACTAGATATTTTATGTAGATTTAGACTCTACATATCTTACACAATCTTGGATATGATTGGTACTTTGGTAAGATTTTGGTGATCTTGGCGGCGCCGGACGGCGACGCAAATATTTACGAGTAGGAACCCTTTTGAGCTGGTGGTCCAAGTGCCTAATAGATCATTTTTGTTATAAATAGCAAAATAAACAAGTTGTTTCTCATCAGCTTTCTAGCATATTCACATACATTCCTTCTCTCAAAATTTCTAACTTCAGGTTTCATATCATTATAGTGATCCTCTTTTTTGTAAAGAAAGATCAAGGCATATTCAAGCTTCAACAAATAGTTGGAAGTCTTGTTTGTTTGTTGTTGTATGATCTAGTGTTGATTCATACATCATTGTTGTATTAAACCATCATAATCTTGTAAGTGTGAGTGGTTAGTATTTTAGCCCTCAAAATACATTGTGTGTAAGGTGGTTGTACCCTTGAAAAGAACTCGACATCTAGCTTAGTGTTGGAAATAGTGTGTAAGCGAAGTGTAAAGGTTTCTCCAGCGGTGAAAGGAGCTTGTTGACTAGTGAAGTTAAACTCTCGAGTGTGAGACTGCAGTGGGTAGGGCAGGAAAAAGAGTCCTTGTGGGCGAACCACTATAGCAACTTGGTGGTTTGATTGTTTCTTTCCTTATCTACTCTTTATATATATAAACACATATTGATTATCATTTTCTAACATATCTAAGATCAATATCAATTGATCTTTCAATAAGTTTCAAAACAAAGTTTTAAGTTATTGCCCCCTTCTAGTTTCCACAATATCCAACGAGATAAACTAGTAATCGATGTAAAACATATCAAAAACACATAATCTTCATAAACTTGGCTAACACCTAAGGGTGTTTGCCCATAATCTTATTAACAAAGTCAACAAACATAATCAAAACGTATAAAGTATAAAACATAGTAAATAAGATACACTAAAAGAATGATTAAGTGAAGAAACAAGGTAACAAGGTCTCCTTTGCGGGACCTTCCTTCTTAAATTTGTTTGGGAATCGAGCCATGGCGTATATGGTTGTGTAGAATTAGTAATAAGGGTTTTCAATATATACTCTTTGAAATTAGGTCGATGCGGCATATTGAGCTCCTTTAATATGGTATGGACTTAGTACCATAGGCCCTGGGTTAAATATTCTAGAATGCAGAACCACCTATGGATGCGGACGTGGTGTTATGGATGGTATTTAGAGATGATACTAAGTATTTGAGTCTCTAATCAATGGACTTTGTTTGATTTTTCGTTTTAGCAATGTTGCTTTAATTATTGCTCCGTATTTCGAAATTAACAAAAGTAAACAATTAAGTACCAATTCTCATATAAATAACATAAAAGAGACAATATAAATGGGATAAAAGGTGCATATATTTAGTCCTTATTTGATGTCATCAAATATCCCCCACTTGAATTATACTTTTCCTCAAGAGACTCTAGCTTTTACTTATGAAAACATATTCTAAACAAAAGTCTAGGAATTATTTTTTAAGTTTAATACTCAATTAATTAGTGCACAATCAAACACCTCACAAAATAGAAAATGAAACACTCAAATCACTCAACTAATCTATGTGGTAACATTTAGTAATTTGTTCAATTGCTCAGTCGTGAGTATTCTATCTTAAGCTTGGCAATGATACACATCTCCACTACAAAACTCTAGGAGTAAAAAATCTAAAAAGACAAATTAGGTTAAATGATATAAGGATTAAGGGTTGGTCATTTTTTTAATCTCTATCAATACCAATATTCCAAAAAAGAAAAAACTACAATGCCCCAAAATCCATGACCAGCGACACTTGTATTTAACAAATTGCCTTTCGAATAAGCTAAAGAATAGGATCGAATAATCTTTTCCAATAATATTACAACTACGAAGGCGACAAAACCAGACATACACATCCAAATCCATGGATGAGACACATGTGGTTGCTCAATGCCCTCATTCGCGTAAACTAAAGGTTAAGATGAAGAATGATATGGTGTAGGACTAAGGCATGGGAAACATTTATAATTGATGCAAAATTAAAAAAACAAAATGAATAGATTAATTCCACACAACCAATGCTACTAGTTACTTATCAAACCACGAACCTGAAAAAGACACAAATCATAGACTAACTCACGCTTTAACACGGAAAACACACGCTATATTTGGTAGTGTTGGGTTTTATAGATTTTATGATACAAAACATAAAGAATGAAACATGAAAAACTTAAAGTGACAAAAGACAAAGATGACTTACAAAAATATGGAGGATAAATATTAGGAAACTATTTGTTTCCTAATACAAATAGGAGTCTTTGTAACCCTAATATCTCTCTATATAAAGAGACACAGGGGCGTAGGTTTTAATTGATTATTTCATAATGCACTCAACTAAAGGTGTGTGTGTGTATGCATGTTTGTGTCTAGGCGTCAAGTCCTCTAATGGACGCCTAGAGTTTGTGTAGTTTAGCCTCAAGATCAATTTATTGATCCTTGTTATAGGCAGATAACACATTGTATTATTCTTAATATAAATGAAGGCTAGTTTGTGGAAAAACCTTTTTCATAATAACGATAATTCGTTGTTTGTATATTCCGCTTTCATTATTATGTGTCCTAGATAATATGAGGTCTAAAAAACCTCAAGTCAAAACGATCCAAGAACTAAGAATGCGCTTTAGTTACATCAGGTGGTATCAGAGCGAGGGGCTCGTGATATTGGGATTTACAAGGTTTTTGATGTCGATTTTAATGAAGAAAAGATGGGTCAAAGTTCTATTTTTTGTGCATGATCAAGAAGTCGACATAAGAAAAGAGGTAACCTCGTACCAATTAATATCATATGTCAGTATGGATAGAATTACTTTGTTATTGCACTAGTAAGGGGTCACTTCTCTAGTTCAATATTATTGAGTTTGAAATTTTTTGGTTTGTCGTTTATTGGTTGAGCGTGATTTTCATTGCTAATTAAATATCTCACGAGGTCTATGTATATTTGTTTAATGATTGCATTGAACCCAAGTGAGGTATTCTCATCAATTGTGCATTTACAAGATCATGGTTCGATGAATATTAATCATATACATTGATGATTCGTGGTGTGTGGGGCTGCCTTGTCGGTTTGTGTGAAAGATCGTTTAGAGCACTTTAGGGATTAACAATAACAATGATAATTAGATGCACAACGGAATAATAAGAACATCAATATTATTACTAAATGTTCCTCGTCATCATCTCTACACTACTGATCACTATAATACTAATCGACTATTAACAATCTATCCCTAGGCGTTTATACACTACGCTTAGGTTACACACATTTACTAATGGTGTTCATATCTTGACACACTAATAACCTAATTCCCTGCCTTTCTTTATAAACTAGAGAGTCTAGGGGTACAAAATACTACTAGGGACTAAATAATAAAGTCTTCCTTAACAAGTAGGTCCCTTATCTTTCTTTGTCTTCATAAGTCCTTCATCTTTCAAATTTTGTCATAATCAACTCAAATATAGTTCCCAAAAATCTTCTCCTAGTTGATAATGACAAAACCAATAAGCACAAACTTCCCCTGAAGTTAAGATGTCATGAAACATAAACGAACTTCCCCTTGAACATGAAATCACCAAGAATCTTCAAGTTGCAGATCATCTTTGTCGCCTTTCTCCCCCATTTTGTCATAATCTACTAGGAGAAGCCAAACAGAAGCAAGTTTGATCTTCAAAACCACGAACCAATATGATACGACTAATCCATCTTTCCAATGCCTCAAGATACCCTCCATGAAGTTTTCCGCACTAAAAATGAAATTAAGGAAATAGAAATTTGAACCAATAATTTACAAATACCAACAAGTAGTAATAAAAAACCTTCCCTGAATGATGCATGTAGATGATTAAACATTTAACAATAAGCTTCCCTAAAATTATGTTAACCATCTTCTTGATTCTTCAAATCTGTAGGCTCCATGTAATGATCACTAATGAAGAAAACTAAGTATTACAAACTTGATCTTTGAAGTAGAACATCCCAAACTTCATGCCTTATATCTTATACTAATTATGTGACGTTGAACTCATACTGAAACTATGAAGTATAAGTAGACCGCAACCTCTTGATAAAATCCTCATCTTCAATGAGACATTGAGCACTACAACGTAACTCCTTTAAGTGATAGCAAAATATACTTGCTAGATTTACCAAGTCTTCGTCACAACATGAATGTACAGACAAGTTATCTATAAAGTGTAAGACCCAGTTTAAGATATGATAAGAACACGTATCCAAGAAAATTCACTTCATCGTCAAATAGGTGACAAATAACTATCTTCGTAACAAATTAGTCAAATAAACCAAAAATGAGCCATGTAAAACGTTTAAGAACAAATGAAATCCCAATCTGTGTATCGACAAGCCAGAAATCCAAAAATATGTACCTTATATCATGTTGATAACATCAAATAGTCTCCCATTAGTGTCAAATTTCCCCGATAATGGTGTATTTTATGTCATTTACATGGATTCGCAGCTTGTTTTCCTCTATATTTCACTTCAGATTGATGCGAGCATTGGAGCTAAAGAGCAATGATTTGGAGAGTTTGTTGAAGATATATGATAGTATGCTCATTTTGAAGATGTTACGGCATAACTCCCCTCTCACATTATGCCGTAACAGAAGCATGGCCCAAAAAACCAACTTAACGAAAGATTACGGCGTAACTCCATCCAAAGATTGTATTTGCAACTAATTAGGTTAAGCGAGGTTACTGTGCAAACGGCGTGGCTAATTCCACAATGCAGTAACCATGATTTATTGAAGATCTGGTAACTCATTCTGATGTTATTTGTAACGACTTTCAAAAAGAAATTACCGTCAAATGGATGTTCTGGCGTAACTCTTAACTTAAGTTATCAAGTAACAAGATGCAGCCTATATAAATACAGCTCAAATTCATCATTTCTAATCATCCCATTTCACACATAACTGCTCGGTGAGCGTGGTAGAAGTTAAAGGAAAGATCTTGGGAGCCCTCTGAGCCATCTCTAAGGGAGAAATCACTCCTACGATAAGCATTAGCATTTTCTCTTTCTTTACTTTCAATTATTAATGTATTTAGTAATGTTAACATTGAATGGGTGTTTTAAAGTTAATATGAAAGCTAAGCACCTCGGTGCTAACCTGATTATAAATTCCTTAATTGTTTGTTTATGTTTACATTGGCTTCAATAATTGTTTCTATTGTATGCATGCATAGTTTGTTGGTAGCTACCAACGTTTTGTTGGGTTTGAATGGTGGTAAAATGGCTAGTTACTTAGAATGTGACTGACCCTAAGTAGGTAGGCTTTAGAGTGGGAAAGGTAGATATGACCAAGCTGACGACCAGCCTTCTTAAACACGTCGCGTTTGATTGTGATCACCCTCTTGTTTGATGAACTTAGGAAGTTAGGGATAAGTGTTTAAGATGCTTTGGCCTTGAGCACTCATTATTATGAATCCATGGCGGTTGCCAATGACTTGGCTTAGGGACTAAAACAAGCTGAGACTCAGCGGGTCACATACGATCTCCGATGGAAGCCTGATAGGTTAGAGACCGGCCGACCAAATGCTCTCCTAACGAATGTTACCCCAGCCCAAAGTAATTGGAAGTAATTAAACATAACTTAACGATAGGATGATCGCTAGGTTACCACTTACTCCCCCTATTGATCACAACCCTTGCCTTTACTTGCTTCCTATTTTATTTTCTTTTCTTTAGTTTTAATTAATCATTTCATCAGCAAAACCTATTAAAATATGTGACACCTAGACTTGGTTTAAATCCACACAGCATGGCTCTTGCTGGGGCGACCTCGGTTTGCGAAATACCACTACCGGTACGCCGTTGGTGCATTAAAGACCATAGGTATCGCGAGACAATATAAATATTAAACCTTAATTGATGCACGCATCAAGTTTTGGGCGCTTATTCTTGGGGAGTTATATTAGGATTTTCATTAAGTCTTTCATTTCATTTTTGTTTTAAAATTTTTCTCAATTTCTCACGATCTCTTTTCAAGTTTGGTACCATGGAAGTTGTTAGCATTGATGATGCACTCTGGAGATATTTGTAAGCAAGAGAACAAGGTTGGGCTACGTAGGCCGAGGATTGAAATATATCCGTTTAAGTTAAAGATCAATTTATGAGGGAGCTT
>OU343222.1:277841434-277901560 GCA_910596185.1 Chrysanthemum makinoi
GGACCAATCTGATTCATCCGCTTTCAACCAAACATTATTAATCAGATTCAGTCTGGCATCCGTTGTCGACCATTATGAATGTTGTTTGAATATCGATCGAAGAGATGCGTCGAAGGTCGATCAAAATCACTTAGTTGTTAACTCGCTCTTTAATTAATTCAAAACCGGTGAAACTTCGTTCATAGCGGATTCTTCAACACACCAAGGGTTATCATCGAACACACGAGTCTTCTATTGTTAATCCCAAAGCAGACTTTGCACAAACTTATGGTCCTTTACCTTCCATTAGTGAAGTAAACTCACAACTTGAAAATCGAAAAATTCTTCGATATTTTGACATTTTCATGGTACGACCTCAAATTTTACAACATGAGATAGAATATCGTCACGAAATCAAGTTGAACATTTTCATAGCCCTCGGCGCGAGAACAAGAGACATTTGAGAAAAATCTTTACCTAATGTTAAAAACTTGAAAGATTGTGCAATTGCTGGGAAAGGATTTTCATAAGGAACTTGGGGTCATGAAGGCGTTTTGAGAAGCAGAAACATCTATTTCAAACACTAAGCAAAAAGAAAATGTTGAAAGATGTTGATCGACTCTTGGAAGATGTTATGCATGGGATGTTCAAAATGTTGTGTTATTGAATTCTTTGTCATATGCATTTGATATATCTCTACGATCTTGTTTATACGTGGTAAATGTTGAGAACCGATAATATGTGCTTGGTCGAGTCCTTAAGACGAAAACAAGCGATTGTCAAGCGAACTTTCAAATGCAATACGTCGATCTTTAATTGTCAAAAAGATATTCACGATCAACAATTGCTTTTCAAAACAAAATCAACCGATTCGTGCAAAACCGATTCTAAAATTGAGCAATCGGATGATCAAAACGTGTCTTTTAAGTGTCAAATCTCAAAATATGAACAAGAACTTGTAAAAGTTAAAAAGGAATATGGTGTCATATTTGATTTACTCGAAAAGACTCGTGATGAAGCATCAAATAAACTTGATCATTATCTTGCACACACTAAAGTTGTGCATTTTTCTTTGGAAATGTTGATGCGAAAATCAAGATCGATTCACACTATCATCAAGTTAAGAGAAATGTTAGGAAAGTATGAACAACTTAGCCAACAATCATTAAGAGATTAGCCCCGTAACACTTAGTACTCATGCACTAGAATCTCTCTTGCCAAATCACAAGTAGCTAACGTGCTTCCTTCTCTTGAAAGCGGGAATAGTTGAGCCTTTTCCCAGCGTCCCAGCACTTCACGACCTAAAACTCAATGAAGAATAGGAAGTTGCGACCTAAGAAAAGATCAATCAAGAATGCTAAAGTAGAAAAACACCCTAGGACTATGAATAAGACACACGTTGCCTCACTATAGATATTGATCGCAAATGTAATAGAAATAGTGATGTAGCGATATGCTGAATTAGTACTTTTGATATTCAGGTCACGATGCTTGTGTTATTTGTGGTAAAGTATAATTACGATTGCCATGATAAATGTGTTGCTAAAGCTATAATCTCTCGTTTAAGGAATCCTAGAACGGAATACCTCTAGGCCAACTAATCTTTCCTAAATGCGTGCTTGTGGGCCGCCATCTTTAGATTCTAAAAGCATTCTTTGTCCATGTAGCTCGTTTCCTCTCAGGAATGTAGTACCACCTAGTGATTCACTAAGACTAAAGCAAAGTAGTTATAGATGTGGATATATAACACACTAGGATTTAGAATGGATACCTAAAGCTATTGATGTGTATATCTACTATAGCTGCTACTGGAACCCTCCAACATTTAGGGTTCATCTCACTCTATTCCATACATTAGATGCATTATTGTAATCAGGGTGATCTGAGATCATTCTGGATTGTTGATAGCGGATGTTCCCGACACATAGCGGCAATCTTAAGCTGTATCAAACTTTATTGCAAAGTTCATTGGCCTTTGTCGGTTGGGAATGATCACTCTTACGGCTATCATAGACTGCGGAGACTATGTCAATGGGAACATCGAAATTAGAGGGTTTACTATGTGGAAGGCCTGGGTGTATCTTGTTTTCGATAGGTCAATTTGTGATGGAGATTTGGAGGTTGCTTTGGGGAGAAAACTTGTTTCATTAAGTGATCTACAAAGGAAATGACCTTATGTCGGCTCGTAATTCTAGTCTCTACACTCTCTATAGAGACATGGTTGCTTCACTCCCATTTGCTTACTTTCAAAGGCAACATCAACAAAATCCGGCTATGGCGCAGTCGTCTCTCACATCTAAACTTTCAAACCATCACCAACCTTGCTCGACACAAACTAGTTGAAGGTCTCCCGCGATTCCGGTATTCTAAAGATCACCTTTGCTTTCGCTTAGAACAAGGGAAAAGCACTTCGTGCTCATTTTCCTTTCAAGGTGGAACACGACTCTCGGCATGTGCTTCATCTTCTTCATGGATTTGTGTGGCCCGATCTGGCGTGCAAGCGATCAATGGCAAGCTACATCTTAGTAGTTGATGACTTCTCTCGATGGACTTGGGTCTACTTTCTTCGTAGCAAAGACCAAGCTCCACAAATGATCATCACTTTTCTCACAAAAATACAAGTTGACTCCGCCGCTTAGTCAGAATCATCGAAGCAGACAAAGGAGGCGAATTTGTTAACAGCACCCTTAAGTAATTCTATGAAAGTGGGAATTGACGCCAGACATCTATTGCGTACACACGAACAAAGCGGGTTGTTGAAAGGCGAAACCGAGCGTTGAGGAGGCTGCAAGAACAATGTTAATCAATGCTAAACTTCGGATTATGGGCAGGTATCTGCGCATGCTATACTCAAAACGGTCTATGATCACCAGCGCAGCAAAACACCTTTGAGCTTGTCCATATGAAACCGAATCTAAACACTTTCATGTATTTGGACCTCTTTGCTATCCGAATAATGATCGTGATGACTTTGGAAAGCTCAAAGCCAAAACGCATTGAGTCTTTATCGGATCTGTGATAATTCCAAAGGTTTCGAATCGGAATCGTCATTACAAAGCAGGTGATGAAGCGATTCATGCTCATTCGATGAACTTAAAATGGCCACGGTATATTGACTTAGAACCGGTCCGGCGGCAAACTTCCTCGAGCCCATCATCAATGAAGAAAGCCCTCGGCACCGTCGCCAAATGGAAGGTTATTTGCTCCGGCGTTGATGGCGATATTGATGAGCGTGCTCCGGTGTATCATTTGTTTCATTGCACTGGCGATAATATTCCTATACGTGCACACTGCACAGCAACTCTTTGAAGATGCACCACCGGTTGACTCAACACTTGATTGAACACACGCTTCCAACAATGATGAACGGTGATGATATTAGAATGAAATACCCCCCACAGATTTTGATCCAAATCGTTTTCTTAGCCGTTTGCTAATGGTTGCTACACCCGGATGTCGCGGAATCTTCAACAAGCCATTTGAATCCTCGAAATCTGCACAATGTATACCAACATCAACCCTCCGCATAGATGGACAAAGACCATCCTGGAAAACATTATTGGCAACCCGAATCAACCAGTGAATTCCGAGCGTCTTGCGGGGCGAACATTGCATTTATGCACTCGCATGTCTTGTCCCGAACCTAAAACATCAAAGGCGCTTAATGACAAAAGACAAGCTGGATTGAATCCATGCAAGAGAACTCAACCAATTCAAGCGTCTTGAAGTATGGGCGGTTGAAAGACCAACGAGGAGTCGTCATTGGTCTAAAATGGATTTGGAAAAACAAATTGGATCTTTGAAGAGCGTCATCGAAACAAGTCGCGTCATTGGCTAAGGGTTATCGTCGGGAAGAGGGATTAGACTTTGAAGAATCCTTTGCTCCGGTTTGCTCGTCTTGAGGACTGTTGGATATTTCTAGCGTTAGCGGCTCATATGAATATAACGGTTATCCGGATGGATGTCGCTGCGTTTCTCGATCAATGGACAACTTAAAAGCGGTTTATGTAACAGGATGGATTAGTTGATCACGTTTCGAATGTGTCTACAGCCGAGAACAAAGCTACATGGTCTCAAACAAGCTCCTAGGGCATGATGCGATAAGCTATCATCCTTCCTCATTGCTAATAATTTCACCAAAGCTTCGGTTGACCCAACTCTTTTTATACAATATCACGGGGCACATATCTTAATTGTTCAAATTCACGTGGATGACATCATTTTTGGGTCTACACATAAAAAGTTTTCAATCGCTTTTGCAAAACTAATGAAGAAAAATTTTCAAATGTTCATGATGGGTGAACTTACGTTCTTTCTGGGACTACAAGTTCATCAATCACCCCGTGGTATTTTCTTGAGTCAGTCCAAATATGCCTTGAATTGTTAAACAAATTTGGAATGAAAACACAGTGACACCTATGCCACACCAATGGCTCATACCAACTGAGTGATTTAATGGGAAATTGGTGGACCTACAAAATACGTAGTATTATTGGGTCTCTCATGTATCTAACACTAGCGGGCACGATATTGTCTTTTCGTTTATCTATGCTCCGTTATCGATCGCGACCAAGCTGAAACCCCTCTACGAGGCTAAAGAATCCTCCGATACATAAAGGAACCATTAACTTGGGGTCTTGGTATAGGATTACGGTTTTAATAAACTTTTGATTGGCCGCAGCGGGGATGCTTAGACTCGCGGAAAAACGCAGGGAACTTTACAATTTCTTGGTGATAGCGGGTGTCTGGCAATGACGAGGTGTACATATTTGTCATCAGCAGAAGCGAGAATATGTAGCCATGTCGCATGTTGTGCTCAAGTCATATGGATGAGAACCTGACTTCAAAGACTATGGTTACGTATTTGTGAGAATCGATGTATTCCGACAATCGAGTGCAATGCAATCAACTTCGCTTCGGTTACTTTCGAAATCAAAGCACATCGATCTTGATATCATTTCATCAAGGATCCGTGGAGCAGTGCTTGTTGAATTATATTTTGTGGGTATAATACCAATTGGCGGATCTTCTCACCAAGCCTTGCCTCAGCTAGGTTTAATGAGTTGGTCCACGGGATTGGTATGAGGTGTTTGACTCAAAGGTGGATGATCTCTAAAGCGGTCTTAAAAGCGTCAAACACCAAAATTCTCTTTGTAAATAGCTTTTTCAAAAACAAAAATACAAAAGTATAAAATCTGATAAAACAACAAAAATATTCTTCTAATCTACTTTTCTTTCAACATTGCAAGTACATTTCTTCCGTCAACACTTTAATCTTTCAAAATTCGGTATTTTTCCGATCAAGTGTTGAGGGAGAAATATCCTTTAAGCTGCTTCAAAACATCACGTGTTGCTTGCGTTATCATATCTCGGTTGATTTTTTTACAAATGGTGGTACATTTTACGGTTCAAAGACACTCCTCGGTTAAATTTATAACCTTTCATTATTTTCTCAAGTCGAGGGAGTTAATGCGTCAAGCTTCTTTCCTAAAATCTTAGTTTGGTAACCAAAATGGAAGTTAAATGGCTTGGTTTGAAAAAAGGAAAAGGTGGAGGGACCAAAACTGTCAAAACCTTTAAGTTATTTTAATAACACCCCCCACCTTTCACTTCTCATTTATTACTCAAAATACCTAAAACCATCCTCGCTAAGAATTCACTCAAGTAATCCGTGTTTGAGATCATCATTTTGTAAGTGATTTACGTGTTTTACAACATGTTTTTAGCGATGGTTTGAATTTTCCAAAAATCAACGGTTAAAACTTTTATAATCTACGTTTTGTGGTCCTATGTGTGTGATCACATGATCAAAGATGGTGTTTATGATTAAAGAATAGTGTAAAGCGTTTCTAACACATCAATGATACAAAATTTTAATCATCCAAACTTCCCGGGATCGCGAATTGATGATTCTTGAAAATTAGGGTTTATAGTGAATTGGGTATTTTACGTATGTGAAGTGTTTGGTCAAAAGATTGTTGTGTTGCTCTTGTGTTCTTGAATTGATGATTTCAAGGTCTATAACCACCGAAACCACATTGGTTAACAATTTGAAATTAGGGTTTAAGGTTCTTGAGTTTGGGTATTTTTGATTCCTTTAAAATTAAGTGTTAAAACTTGGTTATTATGCTCTCACAACATCTAAGATATACGGACTTTGGTGCATATTCCATGGCTAGATCTCATCTGGCGTAGATTTAGGGTTTTGACTACAGGCGTATGCGGTTCTACGTGCTGTTTAAGCGTCCAAATGTGTTTTGATGCGTTATAAAATGAATGTTATATGTTTAACATTGATGATATGATGCTTTATTTCAGGCTTGCAACACTAAATATTGAGAATCAAGGTTAATATAAGCCTCGCATAAGGATCGCCTTACGGTAGCTTGTTATCGTAAGATTTGTCTTCTACGTAGCGTCGCATAAGGTTCTACATATGGGACTGGCGTATCTGTGAAGGATATCGTGTGATGTTCACCTATGCAAGGTCAACTCTTTACGAGTAGCCTTACGCGTGGGTTAATATACCCTACATAAGCTGCGGCTTTGGGTCCTCTTTTCCTCGGCGTAACACTTGCTACTGCGTAAGTTAAGACCCCTGGCGTAAGTTTCGCCTCACAGCGTATATCATTCTGTCTCGCGCATAACCAATCCTACGCATAAGCCGTGATCATACCTTCGTTATGAATTGTTACTGTACAAACTTGTAAATAAACTAATCATATCATCACGAATCCTAAAAATGTCACTAATAAACTGAAATCGTTTGATATGTTGTGAACAATAAGTGATAAAATAAACTTTAAAACTTAAAGTTAACTAACTCTGAAACATTTCCGACATCATTGACTATTGAACATACAAGTGACTTAGGACTCGTAACAATCATTGACATTGTACATTCAATAACTAGACAATAAGACCTTCTATTGACTAACATTATGTCTTTCGATATGTTGGTTCTTTTGGCTAATATTATTTGAATCCGACATGGTGAACAAATGAATATGGATGCACACGAAGTTCTCTCCATTCGATATCTATCCTCATGGCTATACAATGAAGATAGGAAAGAATAATCTCCGTGTTGACTTTGACAACCTCACTTTCACGAATCTTACGTGTTTAATTGCTATTGACGAAGACTCATCCGTATCGAGAACATGCTCACACTCTGGCGTTCACGAGATCTACATCCAGCAGTTACGGAACACTATGGAAAGGGTCAAAGGACAGCTGGCTGTGGCGGTGACTCACGAACCACAAACAAGTCACCATTACACTGGAATGTTCTCCTAATTCGATGTCGATCCAACCAAACTATATGCCACACTGCTAAAGAGCTCATCTCTAATTCTTAATCAATATCGGTTATGGCGAGGCTGGGGTAATCACCAAGCATTCTCGTAGAGCTTAAGTATTCCTCAACCGGAGAACTCTCTACATGATCATCACCAAGTTTGTTTAAAGTGGTGGCCCGGTGACTATGAGCACCTAAGCTCATGGGCACCAAATATTACGGGCATTGGTCAGCAAAAACACATTGCTATCGAAGCTCTGATTTGGGATGACATGATGTCATTTCTCAACAAACTTGGCTCAAAGATTCCCTACATCGGATATACAAAATTGTTGATCGAAGAGCACTTGGACTTCATCGACATTCCCCGAAGAGGCTCAATGACCCCAACAATCCCGACATGTTGGCGGAACCCATTCTATCTCGTTTAGAATCAGGAAACGCGTCTACAAAGAAACAAGGTCTTGTGCTGCAGATTTCCTTCTAGCGAAGATGTCGAAGCTTAAAGCGCATACAAAAGGTATCGGAAGCATTTAGACAAGGCAAAGTTGGTCATCTCACGAAAAATCTTACGGAACACTGTAAGAGCCAAAAGAGGAAGTCGCGAGGAAGTACGACAAATGCTTGTGAGTCAAAGAAGTTCCCCAAGAGGAACCTCCTTCAAAGAAGGATTGTTCCATCTAAGGCTGCTCCCATTTCCCAAACCGAACGCAAAAGAAAGCTTGTGGGCCGAAAGCTCGGATGTGCTTGAAGACCGATAATGATGAAGAGATTACCTTCTCACGAATGCAACCGATTATCCTCCTCCGGCAGCTAAATCTACAAGTCCAATAGCGAACATGGAAAAGGAAAGACTCCGTTGCCAGGTCTTATGATGAAAGCTCCCCGAAGAAGAAGAAGAGCAATTTGGATCAATCCTACGGAAGAAGTTTAAATTAGTTAGACAAATTCAAAAGTTTGAAGAATTTGCAAAGATCAAATGGGTGGCCACGGAGGATCGAGTGGTGTCTTGTCCACTCTTCACGAGTCTGATCGCGGTTAATCAACCGATAGGGATCTGCCAGTGCCTACTCTTGTGCAACAACAAGCGCTTGTGAAGGAGTCTTGATCTTAACATTGAGGAACGAAAAGAATATGACTAAAGAAAGAATAGCTGATGAAGAAGCTAAGGAACAGGACGGAAGAAAAGGCTAAAAGCGGACATGATGGCGAAGAAGATTATGATGACTTTCTTCTCAGGTCCAACTTCGTTCAAGGAGGATACTTACGCACCTCGAAAGGACCCCGAATCTCCTCATGTCCCCTCCTCATCAGATTCTTCATCTCACTCATCACCACCACCATCAACAAAAAGATCAACAAAATCATCATCCAAATCTGTGAAGAAACCACCTCGATCTTGGATTTCTCAAGCTCATAAGCGAATTCACAAAGTCAAACAAGTCGAAGAAAAGCGTGCTCTACAAAAAGCTAAATTTCTTTCGATCACATACGACATATGTATGTGAGCATGACAAGATGGAGAAAGAAGGGAATTTGTTGAGAAGTTCATGAAGAGTCATCGTAAAGAGGAACTGAACGAAATGATCGAAGGTTACACTAACAAGTACCTTAGGGATATCGTTCCTAAAGTCTAAAAAGGCTGGAAAAACAACAAGAGATCATACTCACAAGTTTCTTCTTGACACTGTCCCCGGTGTGACTAGATAAATATTTTCCAGACAACTCACCCCTAACATCGTAGCATTGGTTAAAAATACAATGGCCAAAGAAGTTGATCTCTCAACCGAATACGCAGTTAATCGCTAAACTTGTGATACAAATGTCAAGCGATCTGGCGTTTGCCGGATGAAGCTAAATTTTCAAAATCTACTTGATTTTCAACTCGGATCATCATGCAAGGAGTCGGCCGATCAACCCAACGACCAAGAGATGGCGATGATAAGGATAAGGATTACGCACCTAAGCGTCGAAGGCGATGCGGTAAATCTACCTCTATGCCACCTCCTCCACCATGGACTTCTTCTCAACAAAAGTCTCCTCCACCTCGGTCTCTCTTGATAAACCTCGGGCGATTCCGAGTTACCACCACGACTCATAAAGCGGTGATTACTTTGAGTATACGGGTGGTGGCGATGAAGAGGTCCTTGAGCCCCGACAACAACCCACCTCACCCAAACAAGTCACGAGAACCGATTATCATCATCAAGGCCTTCCAAAGAAGAAGAAACGACTCACTCGAGTTGTCTCATGGCTAGATGACGATAAAACCGAAGAGTTTGAATGGTTCTCCACACTTGTCAATCAAACTCTACCACGATGAAGGTCAAAATTGGTAGGCGGTTCTACATTGGAGCCGCAAAAACTTTTGCAAGAAAAGTTCCATGTGAAGAAAATGGCGAAATCTGAATTGAAGCGAATCAAGAATGAAGCATTCCAACTTCTTAAAACTGACTCGAAAGCGCCGTGGTCGAATATCATCTTGAGAACATCGCTCGAGCTATGTCTATGACATGGATTGGCTCAATCCGAAAGCAAACATTGACTTCACACAAAGGAACAACCCTCCATACTACCGATTGGACAAACCCTACCGACCATTGGCCAAACAGACGAACCACGGATTCCCTTCCGATACTTCTTTAACAAAGACCTGGATTTTCTCTTACAGGTAGCGATGGTTGGCGAAATCACGCTACATCATTGACTCTTCCATTCACGTGACTATTTACTCAGCTGCATAGCTATCGAGGCGTGCAAATCACTTGTTTTCGACAGCGTGCAAGCATCGACCAAGATGCATTGTATGGGATTCATCATTGGCACGAGCGCGAAAGAATCTACTCTGAGAATGTGTCATGGTTGAAGTCTCAACATGCACGATATAGTTCTAAGGACAACGTGGCCATCAAACACATTGATCTCAAGTCTAAGTGGGACTACACATTCTTAAAGAATATCATAGTCAAGCGACAAGATGAACAGGACTATGGATTCTCAGATGACTTTGAGAACTTGTCCCTCGCGACATGAAGACATGTACCTTGCCAAAGGTAGGGTGTATCGTATGAGACAATTCTCGTGAAGTTCAGCGTGAATTTATCAAGTCAGGTTCTCATCTTCATTAGGCGATTGATCAAAGAGCGTGTTGAAGATATCCGGATAATTTGGTACATTGAATCTTATCGGAGCGTGTCAACCTCACTCCTCCAACGCTTACTCTTCCCGATCTCAATCAGCTACCTCAATATACGCTCATCGGCAAACCTTTGAGTTGTACGCGGTGAACTTCAAAGCGCTTAATGGCGTGTAGTGATCTTCAGGTCGGGGGATCATACTTTGATCTTGGTTAGGGATGGTTGCATTATGAGTTGAAGGATATACGCTGAAAGTGGGTCTCCGTAGTATTTGGAATTCTCGAGAAAGGAGGGATGTGAGAGGATCATCACCATGATTGATGAGCGGTTGTTGAAGGGATCGATTCACGATTGGAGAGCTATGTTGGTGAATTGTGACCGGGAGAAACATCACCGGCTTTCCAGCATACAATGCGCACTCTTGGGAATATCATCGCACTTCACAGTACCCCTTGAATTGTTTCCTTCATATAATTTTGGATGTGTGATTTAATATGTCAATGGCTTGTGCACACATAATAGTGTACAACCCGTAATTGTCAAGAAAGGACCACGTGAGTGCGCCTGGTGCCATAATCCTTATAAAAGGATCGAAAGCTTCTTACTTTTGAGTAAAACCTATCAAACCTTTCACTTTTCAAGGTTTTGCTCAAAGAACAAGTACTTTCCTTAAGACTTTCAAAACCTCAACCGTTTATATCACTTTCGTTGAGGGGTACTTCATTCAAAACTTTGTTCACAAATTGTTCACGATGGTCATTCTTCCCATAACTTCGAAATGGTCATATTTATTCTCAACGCGTTTCAAAAATAACACTTTAATATGCCATTTTTAGGGGGAGAAAATTGTGTGATAAGAAATATGTTGTACAAAATGCAAATGAATCGTGTACCTCGGACTTAACCAGAAGATTGTCGATACTAAGCTGTTAGTAACTTCGAAAAGACTTGTCACGGGCGGGTAATAATTTCAAGCTAGTTAAGCTAGTAATGTAGCGTGTCTCATAAAGGACTTGTATGCTCGAGTAGAATGTACCATTCAAGAAACTCTTGATAGACATGAACTCTGACGGGTTTGACAACCTTCCAAGGTTTGTCTACACCTTCAAGGTAGTTATTAGAGCTAGTTGTCACCTAAAGGCTGACAATGTAACTCTTTAACTATGCAAGCGTGTAACCGTGTCTCATGGGGATTGTCTATCTTGATTGGATCAATTCAAAAGTGCGCTCTTTCCTGTTGTGCATTTAACCATCAAAACTATTAAGCACATGTGGAGGGAGAGTATTTATGCAAAACATCATCTCTCATAATGGTTCAAACATGTTTTTCATTAACAAACCCTTTGAGAGACATTTTTCATCTGATGGTTTTAATGGCAAATATAGGTTAGTCATGGAGTTATAAGGTGACTAAGGTTAGGAATAACCGTCCTATGATCCCCGAGCGGAGGGATCTACCCAAGGACACTACAAATAGTTAGTATTTAGAAGTCCTTAGGTATGATTATAAAAAGGAGAAAATGAGAATCGGAGAAAGAAGGAGTTGAAGAATTAAAAGAAATGCAAAGAAAAGGGTGAAAAGAAATAGCCCTCAGTTATTCAACTTAGAGGCGGAACCATAGGGTTCAATTCATATGCTCTTGGTTGTCACTTAGTGGCGCCGTATTGAAGATTAAAAAAGTCGTCATGGACCCAGTGACGCATGCACTAAACCTTCTTATCCACTCAAGTTTCTCTCAGCAGAAGCTTGTTTCATTCTCACGAGGGAACCCTCGTAAACTATCGGCTTTCTCTAGAGATTCTTGGTATTGAAGAAGGAGACCCTCTCCCTAGTCTCGCTCGGGAAAAACCAAAAGCGCACTATTGAGTCTAGAGCCACGAGATTCATCAAAAGATCTCTTAGGAACACTTGACATTTAATCACTTGATGATCAACTAATAAGATCATCGGTGGTTCATATCGAGTCCTTCACGATCTTAGCAATTTGTAGAACATTTATGAGAGGTTCACATTTGTGATCCTCGGTGATTGAATGGAAACTCTGCCGCGGGTCAACATCAAAAGCCACGGCGGCGGGTAAACCCGGTAACTCCCGTGGATTACGCGGAGTGTGTCTCAAGCGGTCTGATCGTGAGGTGATGCTTGATTGTACCTCGGCGACTCATCAATATGGAGTACTTGGTTTTACATCGCGTTATCTCACTTGTGGGACTCGATTAGAGCGACGCCTTTGTAGAATTAGAGTTGTGTTTTCACAATATCTTTTGTAACACTCGAAGTTCAAACTTGTAAGTGCGAGCAAGCTTATTACTAACCGTTTGAAATGTTTTCTTATGGAAGCTCACGGGCGGGATGATGCGTCTTGATTCTTCTCATGCTTCACCGCCAACATCATCACTAATGGAAGTTCTATCTCAATGCAACACAACGGTCAGAATGATTCTTCATCAATCAAAGAATCTACAAAGTCAAAGACTTAAAGAACTTCATCGATATTGATTTCCAACGTCAAAGCGTGTGAGCATGTTGAAGAATGACATGGAACCTTTGGAGCGGCGAAGAACTTGAGAGAGCGGGCGATCACGGAACAAGAACATACTATCACTCTCACCACAAAGAACAATGATCAAAGAACAAAGTTAAAGATGGCGTCAAAGCATAAGCGTTCAAAGATAACTATCTCTACCTACTTGGGAGATTGTTGAATCAAGGCAATTCTTCTCACAAGAAGAAGAATGTCGAGGAGAGCGTCATTACTACTATTACATCAACACCTTCACCGTTTACATTCATATATACTTGAGGGGGAGATTGTTGGAATCACTCCTAAACAATATTTCAAGTATTTATATTTCATATGTAATAGGTAGCTTTATTATGGCCTTTATGTTTGTTTAAGGTCAAAGCTTATGTAGAAGGCCGATAAGCTTAGGCCCAAGCCCAATAAGGAATAGGGAAGGAGAGGTGTTGCCCTAGCTCCTTTCCTATATAAACCATGTAATAACCTTCATTTGAAGGTTGATTGTTCAAGTTATTTCCTTTCATACTCCTCTACGTAACCGTTATTACTATATCGTGTGTGTATGTGGTTATACTTGTTCAATCGCCTCATCTCCTTTCTTATAAGCTTGTGTTGTAAAACTAGTGACCTAACATTTTACTTAGCAGTACTTTGACTCTTCAGTACTTTTGTCTTCGAAAGTACTTTATCAATCTTCAGCACTTTCATATCCCAACAAGTTATTTCACCCCCGAATATTTCCAGCGAAGAACCCTAAATGCCCCTACCTAATTTGACCATGATTCACTTAATTGGAGGGTACTTTCGTACTTTACCCTGACATACCTGACACATGCTGACACATGGGACTGCCAAGTCACTGATCCGTGTGACATTCTCTCATTTTCTCTCTTCTGATTGGCTGAGGTTACATGTGCACATGATCCAAGGGCTTTAAATGATGGGATGACGAGGATAGATGATCTGACGACTGATAAAGGCTCAGAGAAAGCACAAGGCTCTCATTCCAGATCCTTCCAAGAGCTCAGCTTCTCTTATAAATAGACCCCTTGATCACAAATGTATGTGTGTAATTTTTTGAGTAGATTTTATAATAGTTAAGCTTATTTTCATTTAGTATTTGTATTTCCTTTTTATTACTTGTAATCTGTTTTTATTAATGAAATTTGTTTTTAGTTAATTTCTCAACTTCAATTTTATTCCTGTTTTTAGCTTTCATATTAGCTTGTTAAGTTCTATCAATCATGTTTTCTGCTTATTCAAAATCTAATTTAGCTTAAGGTTTCATCTTATCAAAAATCACAAAAAAAAAATCTCTTAAAAAATAAAAAATATTTTATTACTATTTTAAGATCTTAATCAGTTTTAGTAATTGTTGTTTTAAGCATTTTAAAACCTCATTTGAGCTTATTAAAGTATTTCAAATATTCTACTCAGAAATTCTCTCAAATATTACCACAGTCAACAAAAGTCATCATACAGTTTCATTTGTGACTTGGATCTGATTTGCTGATATGGAGTCGGATTTTGGTTGATTTAGTATAATTTGGGGTTGAAATCAGTTAGGATAGTGATTATTTGATTGTTTGGCAAGCCATATTGGCTGGACAAAACTGTGAGTACCAATCCTTTGTTTAATCTATTTTAGCTTATAAGTTTTGTTAGTTCTGTTTATTTAGCATTATAACTAGTAGTATTTAGTTTAATTTTATTTGTTTGGTTACTGTTTTATCATTTATGTTATAGTCTTTTGTTATTGCATAAGTTCTGTTTTGCTTAATTAGTAATTAGATCATATTAGATTTTTACAATTCTCACTATTGTTTGTTAAGGTGCATTCAAGGTTTATGATTCTGATTTAAGGTTAGATTAAGCTCAGAAGCAAGTTTGATTAGAATCGGTACAACTCAGTACTATAAAGAGTGTTTGGCATAAGAATTTCCAACTGAAATTGAGGTGAAATATAGGTTGAAATCACTTATTTTAGTCTCAGTTAGAATCACCTTAGCCATTCCAGTGATTAGATTGCATCTATAATAGCTAAAAAGTCAATTTCATAGTTAATCAGTCCTTATATCCATTTCAGTTTGATTTAGTAAGTCAGATCTTGCATTTTAGATATAGAATCAACATAGATAGCTTCTTTAGGTCATTATTCATCTTTAAACAACATTCACAAACTGTTTTGCATGATCAAAATCCACATTGGTTAACATTTCTCAAAACTGTCTCATAAGTCAAAGTATCAAGTCAGTTTTTACAAAACTTTGTGGAATTTTAATTTGTTCATTTCTTGTCCAAAGTTATTGAGATTTTGGGAAAATCAAGTTTAGTTGGTCTAGTTTTGATCAATCATTTTTGGAGAATTTTTGGAATTTTTCTTAAGCTCTAAACAAGCTGCTCAATAAGTTGATATTTCCCCTGTTCACACTCAGCACATATTGAGTGTGAAACAGGTTTGTTGCAGACCTTGCACAGGTTTCATTTTAGATAGTTAGGGCCTGGAAATTAGTCCAGTTGTTCTTTGCTAGGTAATCTTGAGTTCCACATTTCTGGTTTTCTATTTAGCTTATTAGATAAGTTGTTAATTAAGTTGCAAATAGGTATAGTAGACTGTTTTCATTCTAATTTAGCAAACTAGTCAAATCAGTTTTGCTTGCAAATTAGAGGTTTAGGATAGTTGGAATTAGTTGCTTTTAAGTTGTTTTAGCATACTATAGCTGCTATGTTCATTTGGTGAATTTTGGAGGCCTATAGCTTAATTTGAGTGATTAATATTAAGCATTTTTAACATCAGCTTCATTTTCTTGAACACCTGCATCACTTCTCTTATTTTTTATAGATTTAGAATATAATTTTAGAATTTCCCTGAATTTTTCATTATTTTCTGGTACTGTTTACTATTTTTCTTAATTAAAACTAGTTTTTAATCTTTTTTAATTACTTTTTAATACAAATAAATCAGAAAAGCTTCGAAAAAATAAGTTTTCATTTTTCCTAGATTAATAAAAATATAAAAAGCCAAAAAAATATTTTTTCATAATTTTCCTAGTTCAAATTATAATTTTTAGCAATTTAATTAGTTTTAATTAGTTTTTAATTCAAATAAATTCAAGAAAAATCATAAAAATTAGTTTTAAATCATAATTAAGTTTTAAATTGCATTTTTAGTTTAAAAATAATTTTATATCATATTTAGGACTTAGATTAGACGTAGTTGCATTTTATATACGTATTAGTTTAATTCGCGTATTTAGGATTCCCCGTAGTGTAATTTCCCATTTATGCTTCCCCATTTCACGTAGTTTAGATTAAAAAAAATCAAAAATCCAAAACATCAAGCATTTTAATAACAAACCTTAAGCGGCGTTGCCCATTCACACCTCGTTGGGACCGCGACTCGGATTTCCTAATCCGATATCACTTATCACTCACGGGATTCGATTCACTATCCTTTTTCCTAAAGGGATTTTAAGTCATTCCTTGTGGTTATTTTTGATATCTATATTGTATGTTTTCTCCATACACACCACCCTAAACCTACACGTATCACCCAGCTAGCTGAATCGCACCATAAACATCATGGGTGCAAATCCCAAGCTCCACTAGCTTAGGTAGGCCAATCAAATAAGTATCCCTACCAATGGTTAATTGAGCCAAAGCAGCATCGGTCATGAGATCAAAACTCCTAGCCAATCTCCCGATGAAATGTGCCCCCTGCAAAGGACTCCTACCAGAAAACACCTTAGCACCCGCCCATAAACTTAGCTAAATAAAAGGAACATCAATGTTGTTCCCTCCTTCCATTCTGCATCGATAAAGGTCATCCATGGTCATCTTCTCCTTGGTGAGTGCCTTGCTCGAGATAGATCAAGCAATTAGGCGGTGCAGTGGCCGAATGGGGCTCCTCACCATAACATATGACGGAGGGCTCCTCGGGATTATACCCCCCATGTAACGATCGATCAAAATAAGCGGCAAGGTCGATTCTCGTCCCTTCTTCTCCGGCATGTGTTATAGAAGCGCTTAAAAGCCTCGGTCTCCATCTCGCCTCAGTGTATTACAAACCCATGCATTATAGTAAATTCCCTAAGAGTCAATCTCCAAACACCACCAAGCTGGAAAAACATAGAATCTACTTCATCATCATCAACCTCAGTCTTAAACTCCACACTAGCAAGGAATTCATGCATTACTCGAATGACGGTTACGTGATCTGAAATAACCTCAACCAATGACATGTGAAATCCCGAAGTACATGTGAACTTGATCTTGCAGAGCTTTCTCAATCTCCTACCAGCTTTACCATTTGCCAAAGTACCAAATGTCTCAAAGTTAAGAGCCTGGTGGTGATATCCTTTGCCATCAATTTCTCATATTCCTCCAACGCACGATTGCCTAATACCGGCATTAGGGTGTGCCAAAACCTAGGCAATCGGTGGGATTATTTGCACGAAAATAAGACAAGCGATGAGTCAGAACCTTCGATGTCAAGTTACGGCGTAACCGGCATAATAGTTACGCGTAATTAGTAAATTTCAATGGCTACTGGCGTGATTACGACAGCCTACGCCGTAATTCTATTTATATTGGTTTGGCGTAGCGGAATCCCGATTCTGCGTAACTTCCTGATAACACGACACCACGCAGATGTTATGATTAAGTTATAGATTACGCCGGAACTAACAATTTTTATCAAGTGGTGAAAAGTTTGATATATTTATAACCTAATAGTCTTTGAGGGACCGCGCCTAACCCACTAAGTTTATGTTTGACCCAAAACCAAATTTTAATAAAGCCAAAACAAATCAACCCGTACTAATAGGAAATGAATAAAAAATCATGGGGAAATTATCAAAACTATCAATTAATCATTCCAACATCAAAAATTAATTCGAATGGGCAAGAACCCTAAAATATTAAAATAAAACCCTAATTGAAATAATCAAAAGAAACAAATCAAAAAAGAGTAGTGCGGATCTTACCGATATGGTGAATGATTAGATGAAGTGATTCAAGAAAAATTTTAGAGAGAAAATTTTCTGTTTGTGAGGGGTGAAAATATGTGTAAAACCTAGTTTTGCGTAAGGTTTTATATCACCTCGAAAGTTACGGTAATTGAAATATAGTTCTGCCGTAACTAATATTTTTATTAAAATAATAATAGGTTGTGAAAGGGATATTAAGTAATCAAAATAAGGTTACGTCAGTAACTAATTTTTTAATCAAAGGTCAGATTTTTTTTTAATATATAAATCTGATTATATAGTGGTTATGTCGTAACTCTAATAAGGAGGTTACGTCGTAACTAAATAGTCGAAAAGATTTTAATAATATGGTTACTTCGTAACTAGATGAAATAGTTACGCCGTAACTAATAGCTTCAGAGTTTTAATTATGTAATATTGTAATCGGAGAGATTAAAACGTACCTTAATAGAGTACCTTAATGAAGTGCTCAAATCTCTTAATGAGGTAAATACGAAATACCTTAGATCTTTCATAAACTGCTCCCCGACAGCGGCGCCAAAAAGCTGATGTGCTATTTCATCCTGCTTTTAATATTTATAAAACTTGAATAACTTAGGATAGACACATACTAACGCGGTACCCGTCCGGATGTAGTAAAGCCTTAGGTAAATCGGAATATCGTCCCAAGAGAGCTGTGACCTTGAAAGAACTAAGATGATTAGATAAAACATAGATGTATGGTAGATAAGGTTGTTACAATACTAATATTCTGCTCATAAAAGAGATAGATAAACAAAGCTTAACAAAGAATGCAAATATGAAAAGATTCTCGATAAGAGTATTCAATATAGTGGTTAATTATCACCAGACTCCTTTGGTCGATTCGTCATGGCCTATGGTTCTTAGATTCCTCACACAGATGAGCAAGTCACCCGGGATCATTTGGCAACCTAATAGCAGTCATTAAGCACCATATCTACTAGATCTAGACGGTGGGAACCCGGCCGTTAGGAACTTAGATTCCACTTAACCTCTTAAATACCTCCACTTGATAAGTGATCCTTTGGTCGATTCGCACATGAATAGTGGTCGTACTATGGCCAATTCCTCCCATACTTCGCTATCTATCAAACTGGGGTCAGTTGGTCATATCTCCCAGCCCTTTAGATACTACCAAGCTTACAATACTACCAAGGCTAGCGATCTATGAAAAGACTAGCAAATGTCCATAAAGAATTATAGAGAATAATATCGTAAATGCAGACTTTAATTAATAACATGAATTCATAATATAAGATCTAAAAAAATATAAAAAGAATCCAAACTCGAATACAAAGGAAATCATACACGAGGACTTCGTTATTCATGCTCCTAAACCATGCTTCTTCTTACGTGTTTGATCTCCCAAACCCTAGAAGGTTTGAGAAAGAGAGATATCAAATCATGAAATCATCGACTATATATAGGCTTCAAACTAGTTACGGCGTAACCTTATTAGATAGTTACGCCGTAACTTCCTTTAATCTTTAGTGCTTATCCAATGGCTACGGCGTAACTTAATTTGGTGTTAGTAGGCTGGCTGTAATCAGTGTAAATATTTGTTACGCGTAACTTAAGTTGATAACTACTGTAGTAGTATTTGTAACAGATGGTTCGGCGTAACCTATTCGAGGGTTACGATGGAGTCTTGAAATCTCTAGTTGCGTTAAGTAACTTCATCACTTAGTTACGCGTAATTACGAAGAAGTTGAATCAATAGTTCTTGAAAACGTCCATTGCAGTTTCCTTACTTGAATGTGTCACGAAATGAAATAACAAGGAATAAGGATGTTTTCACTAATATTATAATCAAAATGTGATGATAAAGAGGGAAATTAATGCTTAGAAACTCAGGACAATTTGATGTTATCAGAAGGGTAAGATATGACCAACTGACGACCCTTTCTACTTGTGCGATTTGACCAACTGATCACCTATCGTTTGGATGAACTTAAGAATTGGGGGGTGTAGTGTCTAAGTTCCTAACGGCCGGACACTCACTATTATGAATCTAGTATGTAGCGGTACTTAATGACTTGGCTTAGGGGACGGGAACAACGGGACTTATGACGGTCGCTGATTTCTCTGTGGTGGCATCTTTCGATAGGTTAGGGAATTGACCAAATGTTGTCCTCTCAATTTGACCCCACAGTAATTGGAAGTAAGTAAACGTAGACATAACTAGCTAGGATGATTAACTAGGTTAGCACCACTTCTCTCTATTGATTTCTCTTTGCCATTTATCTGCTTTTATTTACTTTATTATGCATTAGTAGTTTAATTAATTAAATCCCTATCGAAACTATTATTCGTGACGGTTAGACTTAGTAATAATCCAACACACATAGCTCTTGGGGCGACCTGCGGCTTTAGTTTACTACACTACACCACGACAGAATTTTGCGCGTTAGTGCACTAGGGTAGACCATAGGTATTGCGAGACACTATAAATTTAAGACCTGGGTCTTTAAACCTGCATCAGGTCCTAGGTTAGATTTAGAGTACCTATCATTCTAAAAGCCGATCACTTCAAGGTTTTGTAACCCTAATACTTTTAAGTATTCGTATTAATATATTAAAGTGTTTTGTAAGATATGTGTCAATCATTCTCTTTATTATTAAACATAATATTCCACGTTGTGTTTAATCTTGTTACAAGACAGCTTGCTATACTTTAGTTGTGTTAGATTTATCTAAGACAATTAATAAGATCAATTGTTCATCTGGGATCAACAAGTGGTATCAGAGCTTGTGATCTAGAAGCTGTGATTAAGGAGAATTTGTGTTAACTCAAAAACTGTTCAACAACTACTGAAGTTATGGAGGTTGAATCAACACACATGGTGATTGCATCTAAGGTTCCTATACTGAATTCAGGAGAGTTTGAGCTATGGAGGCTAAGGATGCAGTAGTACCTCAAGATGCTAGACTACTCTATGTGGGAAATCATTCTAAAGGGTGACTCGTTACCTGCTAAGGGTGCTGATGGATAGGATGTACCCATCAAATCTGCTGAAGATAAAGCTCAAAGAAGGCTGGAAATCAAGACTCACAGTATTCTTATGATGGGAATACCTAATGAGTATCAATTGAGCTTTAGTGATATTGAAGATGCCAAATCTCTGTGGGAAGCCATTGAACAAAGGTTTGGTGGGAATGACGCGACAAAAAAATCAAGGAAGAATCTTCTGAAGAATCAATTTGAGAAATTCTTGCTTTAAGTTCTGAAAGTATTGATCAAACTCATGACAGATTTCAGAGACTTGTAAGCCAACTTGCCCTGATGAAAGATGCAGCTCCTCAGGAGGATATCAACCTCAAGTTTCTCAAAAGTTTAGTACTTGAATGGACCATGCATACTGTGGTTTGGAGAAACAAAGCGGACTTTGAGTCGATGACCTAGGATGACTTATACAAAAATCTGAAAGTGTATGAATCTGAAGTCAAGGGGTTATCTAGCTCATCCTCTGGTACACAAAACCTAGCTTTTGTGTCCTCAAAAGGTTCTGACATCCATCAGGAAACTCTTTCAACTACTTATGGAGTTTTGATAAGGTTTTAAAATGTAACTTTTTGAGGGGTCGTTTAAGCCCTTATTTGATCACTTTTGTATTTGTTATTACTTAATATCGTTCCTTTTCACTTTTTAGGTCTCTTAAAGGCAAAATGCTTATTTTCATGTTCTCCATGTCCGGCTAATTTACTTATGTGTTTGCTTAGGGAAGATGAAACTTAATTATTGAATATTGATTGGTTGTCTCTTATCTTAATTGTTTAATGATCTAGTAATGCAATAGGTCATTCGTTGTGTAATTAATGCTTGATTAATCTTTGTGAACCTTAGACTATAACACCTAGTGCGGTTGTAGGATAAACCACCTAAAGAGTGCCTTAGAGTTAGAGTTTATAATTTCTAGAGGTTATTGTAGACGAGGCCCTTTGGTAAGTTCAAAGAGTTAGGGATAAATGCATACCCTACGACTTTAGACACACAACGCGATTAAGAATAAGGACGTGACAATTCAACCATTAATAGGAGATAATTAAAGAGTAATAAAACCTAAGTGAACACATCTTTAAACTATCATACGAGCACACAATAATTAGACATAGACTACCCTTAGCTTAGTTAATTAGATAAGTAGAGTAGCCGGTAGAAATACCAACCCCCAAATCCAAACCCCGAGATTCGTACCTTTCCATTTCATAAAATATAAAATACTGAAAATAATCATCCCTCACCTTTAGACTTAAATCGACATACACTTCAGCCTAACGATACTATTCCCCTAGAGAACGATATCAATACTCGTGGCTTACCCTAATACTACACTACAACGATTATGTTCACTGCCTAGGGTGTTATAAAACTTGCTCGAAGAAAAGGAAGTTCCTTTGACCTCGGCGAGCGTGTAGCGTTATCAAGTTTTGGCGCTCTTTACACGGGGAATAGTTATTATTTAGGCTTGATTTATATCTTGTTTAGGTCTACTCACAAGATTCCTATCAAGTTAAATTTTTTCTTTTTATTAGCTTCCTTGTAGTCTATCCCCTTTCTTTGTGTTTGTAAAACCCTTTTCATCTGTCGCTATGGCAAGTGAAATTGCATTTGAATCATTAACAAATGAGGAACAATTGAATTTCGCTGATTGGATTCGTTTTTATTGTTCTAATTAATTTGTAAGTAAACTTAGAGATATCCAAAAGGAGACGGGTGTAAGGTTGGATGGGTTTGATAAATTGTGTGCTTGTGTGGCTTCTATTCAACGATCATTGTTAGAATCAACTCCTTTTAGTGAGACCATCTGGAAATTTTTTGAGAAAAGCCTCCTAAGTATAAACCGTCAGTTGTCACAACTTGAGGAAATGGATAAGGAGGATTTATCTAACCTTAGGCATCATGATCAAAAAGACCTAGTTTTAAAGAACATGGAACCTAAACCCGAACAAGATTGTGAGATGGTTGAAGCTAAAATACCTAGTTGCATGTGTGGGATAGATTTCAAAACAAATGACACACGTGAGGAATCCTTTAGCCAAATAGAACATAGTGGTCAAGTTTTTGAGAACAATTCTTATGAATCGGACCAAGAATTTGAAATGGCCAAGGAAGGATTTGAGATGCTTAGGAGTGTATTTGGGTTAGATCATACTAAAACACATGATGAACATTTAGGAGATCTTGATATAATGGAGAATGAGGTGGAAACTCCAAGCCCACAAGCTCTACCATCACTTGAAGAGCATGAAGCCTATAACTTACCGGAAGAAGTAGAAGAGACTATAGGAATCCCGATTGATATAGAACCTTTGGACCAAATGCCACTAGAGAATGTAGGTTTAGATGCTTGTCGGGGACCTCTCTCTTAGTCCTAGGGAAGTTCCTGATTTTGATGAACCGGAGCCTCAACCAAAAACCTTACCCAATTTTCCGTCTTTAGATGTGAATCTTGGAATTGAATTAGGCCCCAATCCACCCATCAAAATAAATAAACCGGGTAGTTGCTTGATAAAGGTGGTAGACTCTAAGCCATGTAGAGTGGAAGCTAATATAGGAGTAACCCATGACCTTACACACTTATATCACCCATTCATGGTTGATAACAAAAAAACATTATGAGTTTAAAACAGGTTTATTAGGTCAAGATGGATCCTTAACTAAGAATCTTTTGAAGTTGATAGAAGATTATCCATTTTTAGGAGAGAGATTTGATTCACCCGCTACACCAATAGACTTAGGTAAGGTTATAATGAATGAAGCACACTCCTTTGAGCATATAAATCACCCATCACCCTCTCCTCAAGTAGCAAATTTCCACCCTAAGGGTGTGTATCGCTACTATCACCCGCACTTAAACTTAAGTGTAGGGAAAACCTCCCTTTATCCGTTAAATAAGGGTAGAGTCAAGCTCGTGACTCGAACAAAAACAAGCTCTTCTTGGGAGGCAACCCATGTGTATTAGTTTTTCATTTTTAATTATGTGTCGTATATCTTTTATTGATTATTTATTCTCATGTTTGAATTTGTAAAATGCTTTATTTTGTCTTTAACCTAGTCTTAATTACATATAAAGGTATTTTACATAAGGGATAAGTGTAGGGAGGATTACACCGTTTTCCAGCGGCGTGAACATGAGAATTACGATTATTTAAAAGATATACATGTGTGTTTGTTTGAGTCAAATGCTTGTATCGAGTCATAATGGAGTTTTGCAGAAATTTTTCGATTCTAAAGATGTAAATTTTCGAATTTTTTTCATGTGACCGGTTTTTGTCAAGATAACTGACGGCGTCGAGATCGCAACCTGGTCGTCGGGAAGGAGCAGCAACTGATTACTTTTCTCGTTTTTACGTGCTACTTATAAATTTTTGGAATTTTCGGGTCTTAATTTTCTAGAAAATCTGCAAACATCCATTCCACAAACATTATATCTTATTTAAGTCTGGAATTACATCTTGTTGTGATTTTCTTTGTTCGGTTTGATGCGTTGGGTTGTTTGTTTTCTTCAAGTGTGCAGGTTTTATTTATCAAAAAGAAGATACATAAGATTGGAAGGAGCTTTTCACGCATACATTCTTCTTGAAAAGGATTTAACCACCACTTTACACGGATCCTAGAACTAATCGGAGTATTAGTTTCTTTATCTTTTAATTACCTTCCATTATCATAACTTTGATACTTTCGGGGAACATTGGGGACAATTTTCAGTTTAAGTGTAGGGAGGGAAAATAAAACGGGAACTTTGAAACTATGCTTATCCTTGATTATTTGCTTTGTCCAATTGTATTTGTGTAATAAACCATGAGAAAATGTCGGTTAGGGTAATTTTGGCACCAAATTTAAAATTTTTCATGACATGTAGGAGTGGGCCATTAGTCTTAACAAAAGCGTCTCACGGACAGGAAGTTACATGACTAGCACAAAAACCCTTTACCACCTAAATTCCACCCAAAAATGAGGATAAGCCTCTTAGATTAGTAGGAGTTAAAGCATTCATCTTTAATGCTTAGTGTGTGAACCGGTAGTATATTAGATTCTAAAACTTGTTTTGTGATGCATTCCGAGATCGCTAGTAAGACTACACTTGTGTAGTTAGGATTAACTAAATGATAAGAGGCATTAGGATAACCCTTGTTTGATACCCGTAAAATAATTACTTCTTCCACCTCGGTTGAGTAATTCCCCACACCTTTGCGTTGTACTCATCTTTAGTACATGATACCCCTAGTTAACCCCTCCGAGCCTATCCTTTTCAGCGTTCTCTTGATTTTTTTTGGTTTTCCGGAATATCAATGAAGAGCATTGTTTACACCCCACCGCCAAATGTACACCCAAATCGCCTTAGCCTACCTTGTATGCACTCACTTTTAGTGCATTATTGTTATCACCCTAAACCCTTAGTTCAATTATCTAGTTGCTTGCATGAGTTGCTAAGTCAAGTCATATCCTTTGTATACAATTTTGGGACGATTGGGACTCATGGGAAAAGTTAGTTTAATGACTGGAAGGGAACGTTAAATTCCCTTATTTGCGTAATAATATACCCCAAGTGTTTTGATCTTTTCAATTTGGGTCAAATTAGTGTTAGAGTAATAAAAACTCAAGTGTTGGGATGTGCCTATAAATCCCTATCATTTTGATGTTAGCGTAAAGGATGGTAGAGTAAAAGTGTATGAAGAAAAAAAAAATCGAAAAAAATAGAAAAAGACAAAAAAAAAAAAAGGCCTACCATCCTACATCTATCTTTAATTTTTTATTTGTTTGTTTCAGTTATCTAGAGTTTAGAGTGTCGAGTCTTGGCTTAGCAACGCCATTCTTCGTATGCTTGTAACATAGAGATTTTTGACTTGCCACCACTAAATAGCCTATCCCACCAAACCCTTTGTTTCCCTACCGTAAGCCTAACGTTACAACCCTTTAAAAGACCTCTTTGATAGTCTTTCCTAGGTGCTTACGCCAAAGCGATGGAGGTTTGATCTATTCTCAAGCCTATGGTAATCTATGTACTAGGACCGGTTAATGAGTGTTTATCTTCAATTTCCACTTTGATATATTTCATATACACTCGAGAGATGTGAGTATCCAAACACCCCATGTGAGGTGCTAGTATGTAATTTCCGTGCTTGTTATGACTTTTGCGGGGCTTATATGTGTTGTGGACTGTTTTAAACCAATGCTTCATGACCCCTAACTTATAAATTAATTGGATAAAAGCACATTTGCTTGAGGACAAGCAAATACCAAGTGTAGGGATATTTGATAAGGTTTGAAAATGTACCTTTTTGAGGGGTCGTTTAAGCCCTTATTTGATCACTTTTGTATCCATTATTACTTAATATCGTTCCTTTTCAATTTTTTAGGTCTCTTGAAGGCAAAATGTCAGAATGGCACTTATTTGAACAAAAAGGCGCGGATATATGAAGAAAATGGCCAAAGTCAAGAATCGAGACACTCAAGCTGCTGAAATACAAGGTGACGGCGTCCTCTGCTTAATCTGACGCCGTCGAGCACTTATTAATGACGGGACGATAGCCAAATTGCTTATTTTCAAGTGACGTGTCGCTTTAAAAGAGTAGGCGTCACAACTCGACCCTAGATTTAATCCAGGCGGCGTCAAAGACTAAAAGGGGACGGCGTCACAAGCACAAGGTGATGCCGCCAAGACTAACGTGGCCAAGGCGAAACCCTAATGGCGGCGATCGGCGGCGTCACAACTCATAAGGTGACGCCGTCGCACTTGTAATATTATATATAGAATCCGAATTTTTTAGTTTTAGTGTGTAGTCTTTTGGAGTAAAAACCTAAACCGAACCAAGGTTGTCTTGTATAGTATTTTAGGGTTCCAAACCCTAAATTACATCAAGATAAGTGTTTTACTTCATTAATTCAATTATGTCTTCAATTATTTGTGTGTATGCTTGCATGTTCTCCATGTCCGGCTAATTTACTTGTGTGTTTGCTTAGGGAAGATGAAACTTAATTATTGAATATTGATTGGTTGTCTCTTATCTTAATTGTTTAATGATCTAGTAATGAGATAGGTCATTCGTTGTGTAATTAATGCTTGATTAATCTTTGTGAACCTTAGACTATAACACCTAGAGCGGTTGTAGGATAAACCACCTAAAGAGTGCCTTAGAGTTAGAGTTTATAATTTCTAGAGGTTATTGTAGACGAGACCCTTTGGTAAGTTCAAAGAGTTAGGGATAAATGCATACCCTACGACTTTAGACACACAATGCGATTAAGAATAAGGATGTGACAATTCAACCATCAATAGGAGATAATTAAGGAGTAATAAAACCTAAGTGAACACATCTTTAAACTATCATACGAGCACACAATAATTAGACATAGACTACCCTTAGTTAATTAGATAAGTAGAGTAGTCGGTAGAAATACCAACCCCCAAATCCAAACCCCGAGATTCATTCCTCTTCCATTTCATAAAATAAAAAAATACAAAAATAATCATCCCTCACCTTTAGACTTAAATCGACATACACTTCCGCCTAACGACACTATTCCCTAGATACGATATCAATACCCTTAGCTTACCCTAATACTACACTACAACGATTAGGTTCACTGCCTAGGGTGTTATAAAACTTGCTCGAAGAAAAGGAAGTTCCTTTGACCCCGAACGACGCGTGTAGCGTTATGAAGTTTCTACTACTATCAAAAAAATTTCTACTGCCTGTTCTACAAATACTGATAACATAAGTGATGCTGCTATATGTGCTTTCTTGGCTGATCTTACAACTAGTACTCATGTGGTAAATCAAGATCTGGAACAAATTGATCCTGATGATCTTGAGGAAATTGACATAAAGTGGTAGATGGCAATGTTGACTATGAGGGCAAGACGTTTCTTGAAGAAGATAGGAAGGGAGCTAAAGTTTAAGGCACAAAGCAATGCAGGATTTGATAAATCCAAGATTGAGTGCTACAACTGTCAGAGAAAAGGTAACTTTGCTAGAGAATGTAGGGCTCCAAAGAAGAATGGAGATGTTTCAAGGAAAGTTGTTATTGAAGATACAAAGACTACTACAGCTTTGGTATATTGTGATGGTCTTGGAGAGTATGATTGGAGTGATCAAACTGAAGATGGACCCAAATTTGCTCTAATGGCTTATGCTTCTTCTTCATCTGGTTCTGATTCTGAGGTATCTAATGAATCTAATTGTTCATTTAAATCTTGTTTAGATACTGTAGAAGAACTTAAGACTAAGAATGAAAGTTTAAGAGATGAAGTTAAGAAACTAAAACAAGATAACTTAGGTTATAAAGTTAGTTTAAAATCAGTTGAGCAAAAACTCAATTTCTTAAATAGAATGAGTTAGAGTATGTTGATAAGATAGCTATACTAGAAGGTCATATTTTTCTGAAAAATAGTGAGATTAATGTGCTCAATCAAAAATTATAAGAGGCTAAACAAGAGAAAGATACAGCTTTGGCTGAAAAAGAAAACCATGTAGTTAGAGTTGAAAAACAACAATTTGCATCTGATCTTGTGAATAAGTCTATTGAAAGTCAGTTAATGAGTAAAGGTAACCCCCAAAGAAAGAAATCTCATTCATAAGTTAAAGCAAACATGTAGGTAAGTCTAGTGAGGTTAGTAAGGACACACCTACGGTAGTGAAGAAGTTTTCTGATGCTCCAACCATCGAAGATTGGACATCAGATAGTGATGATGAACAGGTTGAGACAAAGACTGTACAGGAAGAAATTCCTAAAATAGTTGAATCAAAAGTAAAACAAGTTAAGTTTGTGAAACCTTTGTTAGGAGCTAGTATCTCTAGGAAAGTGGTTTAATATAATGAGGAACCTAGAGAGATGCCTAGAAGGTATAATAGGCCAAGAGGTAACCAAAGAAACTGGAACAACCTACTATCACAAAAGTTAGGTGGTAATTTTATATTGGTTAATAAGCCTTGTTATAACTTTGGTAGTTTTGAGCATTTACGGGAAAAATGTTTTTACTATCAAAAATCTGAAAGGAACCAACATAGCAGGGTGAATCACAATAAGTTTTCTCAAAGAACTCACTTACATGATAACATGAATACGGTTCCAAGAGTAGTATTAATGAGATCTGGTGTTACTAGGTCAATTCATACTGTTCTACCAAATGATAAAAGGGTTTTTCAAAAAGCTACATATGTTTATATTGCTAAGGCAAAAGCAATTTCTACTGTTGAGCCAAAAGTGATTGCTGACACTGTTTTAGGAAATCATTTTATCTTTGTAAAGGCCTCAGCTTGTTGGGTCTGGAAACCAAAAATAAAGGTTTTAGATCATGTTTCCAGGAACAGCAGTGCATCAAAGGACTTAAAAAGATTTGACTATTTTGATGCACAAGGCAGACCCAAGTCAGTACTGGCTTGGGTCCCCAAGAGAAACTAATTCTCTTCTTTTATGTGAAGGCAACTTATGGGTGGAGCTAAAGGACAAAGCTATTTGACAGTGGTTGCTCTAGACATATGACTTGTAACACCCCGCCTTATTAGACCACAATATTGTCCGCTTTGCCCGCAGGCTCACGGCTTTGTTTTTGTGGCCTCATTTGAAGAATTCCCGGCAGGTCACCCAAGCCAATACTACTCTCACATGAGCACGCTTAACTGCGGTTCCTAAGAACTCCACCTGCAGTAGACCACAAAGCGCGTTGTGTTATTATAGGCGAATGTTATCTTATGAGCCCAAACATCTCTCAAAGCCACAACCGATGTGAGATTTTCCTAGGGTGTTACAATCACCCCCCTTAGGGACTCATCGTCCTCGATGAGGTTTGCCCCACCATCCCGAGCGGCTCGGAGTGGCACGATACCACTTGTAACACCCCACCTTGTTAAACCGCAATATTGTCCGCTTTGCCCAGAGGTCACGCGGCTTTGTTTTGTGGCCTCATTTGAAGACTTCCGGCAGTCACCCAAGCCGTACTACTCTCATGAGCACACTTTACTGCCAGTTCCTAAGAACTCCACCTGTAGTAGACCACAAAACGCGTTGTGTCATTATAAGGCGAATGTTATCTTATGAGCCCAGCATCTCTCCAGGCCACAACCGATGTGGGATTTTCCTAGGGTGTTACAGTAACATACTTTTCCCAATCAGGACCAAGACAGCTTATGAACTTTGTATTGATTGCAATCCTTGGCATAATGATGTTGTGTCTGTCCAAGTCATTAATGATGTCTGTAAACCGATGATAGTATGACTCTAATGATTCCCCCGGTTCAATCATGAAGTTCTCATATGATAAGTAAAGTTTTGATTCCATGTCTTCTTGATTGAGTTATGTGCCTTGCATTAGGAGATGGATGTGATCCCACATTGCTTTTGCAGTTTCTGAGCATCAACACTGCGAAGAATCGAATTGGGTAAACCCAAAAGGATATATTGCATTGCAATTTCATTAGCTTCAAGATGAAGTAGTTGTTCAGCAGTGAGTTGATCCATTCTGAGAGTAGAGGTAACATCATCTCTTGGTGGAGTAGCAGTTGGATCTCAGAATGCTTTGTAGTAGGCATTTGAAAAGGACCTTCAAGGATTACCTTCTTCAAAAACTTACCATGTGGTTTCTTGAGATCACAGAACCTAAAGAACCGCATCACTCATTGATCATAGTTTCCGAGAGTGAGCATTGGAGGTCTATCAAGGGATCCAGCTTCATGAATGAATTGTTGGCTACTTATAGCTTCACACATCTTCGCAAACCAAGTGGGTTCCTTTTGCGTTGTAACATTCATAGCATACTTCTGTGGAAACTGATACTGAATGTAGTTAGCATACTGATGTTGTTGTGGGTATTTATAAAGGAATTGTTGTGGGGGAAGTGGTTGTGCAATGTGAGGAGGAAAGTAATTTCCAACTTTTTGTGGTTGTTGTTGAGGATATTGTTGTAGTTGTTGTTGTTGTTGTTGCTGAGGATATTCATGAGGAAAGTAGTTGAAGTATGGTGGTTGAGACATCTTTGAAACTTGTGTAGATTATGGATCTTTGTAGTCGAATGAAACTTGTTTTTGTTTGTTGAAGAAGTCCTTTAGGTGTAAACAATAGGCTTAGGCGTAGACTGATGAAGTTACGCGGAAAATCTACTTACGCGTAAACTATTGGTTTAATCGTAAATCCTTCTTACACGTAAGCTTTAGGTTAAACGTAAGCTTAGGCGTAAACTAAATGCTTAGAAGTAAGGAACCTTAGGCGTAAGATTGAACTTAGGCGTAAAGTGTTACTCGTAAGCTTTTATGCTTAGGCGTAAGATTAGGTTTTTAACCAAAAATCTTTCACACTTGTCCAAGTGTGAGAGATATCCACAAGTCGAAGTGCTTTCAGGCTTATCAAAGCAAGAAAAACACGAGTTACCAACAACTTTGAAGATCGTGACGAAAATTCCTTACGAAAGCTTAGCGTAACTTCAGACTTAGGCGTAGAAATAAGGTTTTCTTAGGCGTAACTTTGACAGAATTCACCAAAACTAATTTTTATGCACTAAAACGTTTTGTAAACTTGTTTTTAATGATTAAACAACTTTAAAATCATCAAAGTAACAAGAAAGTTTTAAACTTGATGAACCAAGATGAAATTTTAGCTTACGCGTAAACTGAGTACACGAACCAAAAAACAAGTTTAAAAACAATCTAAAACTCATAAAGTTTGAAACTTTTTGCAAAAACTAGACATCTTAACACTAAATAAACCTTAACCCATAAGAATCTTGAGTTTACAATTGAAAAAATTAAAGCTTTATGCAAATGAAAAAACGTGTAGCGAGAGAACTTTATGCATGCAATACAAAACATCACAAACAAACATATTTCATCCAACTAAATGGTGTATGATACCACTGTTAGGTCACAATAAATGAACACAAGTATGTAGATGATAGAAATGATATGAGAAGGGAAGGTTGAACACAAAACAAATGTATGATATATGAAAGGTTATGCGTAATATTGAAATGTGAACAATACCTCTCCAAGGAGAGGTTACAATGTATTTATAGGGGAAGGGAGCTAGGGCAACACATCTAGTCCCTTATTTGGCCTTTTGGGCCCTTACATAGGCTCATGGGCTTTCTACATAAGCCTAGCACTTAAATACTAACATAAAAGCCATAATAAAGCAACCTATTACATATAAATGACTAACACTTGATAATATTGTTTAAGAGTGATTCCAACACAACCTAACAATAATTAATAACTAGGTTTCATTAGATATAAGAAAACACTATTTAATTTAGTTACACATGATAGAGATGCAAGAACACAAGCAAACAATCATAAAATAATTAAACATGATGATAGATTGGATAAACAAACTTATCTTGAATTAATATTGAGGGTTTAGAACCTCTAAGAATTGTCCAAGTCAGACTAAAAATGTTTTAGGGTTTGCTTTCCAAAATAACACATAAAATATAGAAAATTCTATGTATATATATATACAGATTTTACACATGAGACGGCGTCGCCTTTTGCTGATGACGTCGTTTGATCACCGCCATTAGGTTTTTGTATTGGCCAAGTCATCATTGGGACGGCGTCACGTTGGAGCTTGTGACGCCGTCTGGGTTGATAGTTGACGCTTTCTTGATAATCATTGGAGCGTCTGGTGTAAAAGATAGCGTGACAGGCATGTTGAGATACAAGTGACGCCGTCAATTGCTAGCGTCCAAAAATGAGTTGAGCCGTCGCTTGAGAGATATTGCTCGGTATAGAAGGGGACGGTGTCGCCCTTTGTTTCGGGACGTCGTCCTACCCACTATCTTTTCCAGATTTCCTTGACTTAGCCATTTTCTTCAAATTTTCATCCCTTTTCGTCCAAATATGCTTCATTCCAGCATTTTGCTTCGAATAGACCTAAAATCTGAAAATGAACGATTTTAAGCAGTAACAGATATAAAATGTAATGATTTAGAGCTTAAATGACCCTCTAAATACGTATGTTTTAAATCCTTATCAAATATCCCTACACTTGGGATTTGCTTGTCCTCAAGCAAATATGCTTTTGGCTAATCAATTTATGAGTTAGGGATCATTTAGCATTGGTTTAAAATAATCTACAACAAATACAAGTGCCACAATAGTAAAAATAAGCATGGAAATTATATACTAGCACCTCATAATTGGTGTTCGGATTCTCTCATCTCTCGGTTATATATGAAATATAACATATGGAAATGTGAAACTGAAAACACTCTCTACCTGTCATAGTACATAGATTACCATAAGCTTGAGACTAGATCAAACCTCCACCGATTTGGTGTAAGCACCTAGGAATAACTATGAATGAGGTCTTTACAAAGGGTTGTAAAGTTAGATGTAAGGGTATGATAAACACAATTTTGTGGATATGGGGAATTTTACTGGTGGCAAGTCAAAAATCTAAGTTAAATGCATGTACAACGTGGCGTTGCTAAGCCAAGACTCGACTCAATAACACTAACTTATTATGACTTAAAACAAAATGAAACAAACATAAACATAAAGATAGATGTAGGATGGTAGTCTGTATGTTTTATTTTCATTTTTTTTTCATACACTTTTACCCTACCATCCTTTAAGATAACATCAATGTAGAGGGATTTATGTGAGCTTCGCTACACTTGAGTTTTTATTTCTCTAACACTTGACCCGAATTGAAAAGATCAAAACACTTGGAGTAATTAATTACGTAGACAAAGGGAATTTTAATTTAAGGTTCCTTCCCGTTACTCCATAAAATACTACTTAACCCATGAGTCCCAATCATCCCAAAACTGTACAAAGGATATGACTCGAGTTAGCAACCATGCAAGTAACTAGATAATTGAACTAAGGGTTAAACAATAGTTACAATAATTCACTAAAGATAAGTGCATACAAAATGGGCTAAGGCGACTTGGGTGTAACATTTGGGGTGGATTGTAAACAATGCTCGTCATTGATATTCCAAAACCCAGAACATCACGAGAACCGCAAAAAGATAGGCTCAGAGGGGTTAACTAGGGATATCGTGTACTAAAGATGAGTACATCGCAAGGGTGTGGGGAAAATTACTCAACCAATGTGGTCGATGTAATTAAATTACAGGTTTCAAACAGGGGCTATCCTAATGCCTCTTATCATTTAGTTAAAACTAACTACACGAATGTAGTTTCACTAGCGATCTCAGAATGCATTACAAAAACAAGGTCTAGAATCTATTGTACTGCCGGTCCACTCAATAAGCCTTAATGATGAATGCTTTATTCCTAAAGATCTAGGGGCGAACCTCACATGAATGCTTTATTAAGACTAAAGTTTTACTCGTAAGTGTCATAAAAAATTAAAATTTTGGTGCTAAAATTACCCTAACAAATATTTCTCATAGTTTATTACACAAATTACTAAGGAAAAGGCAAAAATCAAGTGAGTGAATAGTTTCTAAGTTCCTGTTTTATTCTTCCTCCCTACACTTAAACTGAACATTGTCCCCAATGTTCCCCGAAAGTATCAAAGTAATGATAGAGAAAGTGATACGCGTACAACGCGCGTTCGGGGTCAAAGGAAATTCCTTTTCGTCGAGCAAGTTTTTCAACACCCTAGGAAGTGAACCTAATCGTTGTAGTGTAGTATTAGGGTAAGCCTCGGGTATTGATATCGTTCTATAGGGGAATAGGAATGCTAGTGAGAAGTTACTACGCTAAGGTTGGGGTTGAGGAAGATTATTTTTTATCTTTTTTTATTTTTTAAGAAAATTGAAATTACGAATCTCGTGGTATTGGATTTGGGGGTTTGGTATTTCTACCGATTACTCTACTATTCTAATCATCTAATTAACTAAGCTAACCGAAGGGGTAGTCTATGTCTAATTGATGTGTGCTAGTATGATGATTAAAGATGTGCTCACCTGGATGCTATTACTCCCTAGTTATCTCCTATTGATGGTTGAATTGTCACATCCTTATTCTTCACGCGTTGTGTCTTCTAAGGTCGTAGGGTATGCTTTTTTCCCTAACTCTTTGAGACTACCTTAAGGTTATTGCCTACGAAATCTCTAGGATTCATAAACTAACTCTAAGGCTAATTTTGGATGTTTAGCCTACCATAACTCTAGGTGATTATAAACGAATGTTCACAAAGATTACTCAAGCATTAAAAACACAACGAATGACCTATCGCAATCCTAGGTCAATCACAATTAAGATAAAAGACAACCAATCAATATTCAATACCTAGGTTTCATAGATCTAAGCAAACACACAAGTAAATTAGCCGGACATGGAAAACATGCCAGTATACACACATACAATTGAAGACATAATTAAATCAATGAAGTAAATTACTTATCTTATTGTAAAATAGGGTATGTGAGCCCTAAGATATTGCCCAAGACAGCCAAATGTGACGTCGTCTGAAAATTCGAAAAAAGGGTATGTGAACCCTAAGATATTACACCACAAAACTAGCTCTCTAAAAGTCTGAAAATTCGAATTATATATATAGAGTTACAACATGCGACGGCGTCACTCTTTAAATGTGACGTCGTCTGATCGCCGCCATTAGGGTTTCGTCTTGACCACGTCAACCATGTGACAGCGTCATCTTATGGTTGTGACGCCGTCGGCTTCAGCTTCTGATGCCTTCTAGATCTGAATCTAGGCCGTCTGAGTCGTGACACCCTACTCTTTAAAACCTGACGCCGTCTGGTGTAAAATAGCAATTTCCATCGAGTGCGTCACAAATTTGGAGCACATTGTGGCGTAAGCATCAGCCTTCTATCTCGACGCGTCACCTTCAATTCTAGGGGTTAAGCGTCTTGATCTTGACTTGGCCATTTTCTTCTTATATTCGCACCTTTTCGTCCGAATAAGTGTCATTCCAGCAATTTGCCTTCAAGAGTCCTAAAAAGTGAAAAGGAACGAAATTAAGCAGTAACGGATATAAAAGTGGTCGATTAAGTGCTTAAATGACCCCACAAAAGTATACCTTTTAAATCCTTATCAAATATCCCTACACTTGGTATTTGCTTGTCCTCAAGAAAATGTGCTTTTGGCCAATTAATTTATAAGTTAGGGGTCATGAAGCATTAGTTTAGAACAATTCACAACAAGTACAAGCCCCGCAAAAGTCATAACAAGCACGGAAATTACATACTAGCACCTCACAAGTGGTGTTTGGATACTCTCATCTCTCGGGTGTATATGAAATATATCAAGTTGGAAATGGAAGATAAACACTCATTAACCGGTCCTAGTACATAGATTACCATAGGCTTGAGAATAGATCAAACCTACATCGCTATGGTGTAAGCACCTAGGAAAAACTATCCAACATGTCTTTTAAAGGGTTGTAATGTTAGGCTTACGGTAGGGAAATAAAGGGTTTGGTGGGATAGGCGATTTAGTGGTGGCAAGTTAAAAATCTTTATGTTACAAGCATGAGAAGAATGGCATTTTTAAGCCAAGACTCGACACTCTAAACTCTATAAACAAACATAAATTTAAAGATAGATGTAGGATGGTAGCCCGTATGTTTTTTTTTTTGAATTCTCTATATTTTTTTTTCTTTTCTATTTTTTTCATACACTTTTACTCTACCATCCTCTACGATAACATCAAAATAATAGGGATTTATAGGCACATCCCTACACTTGAGTTTTTATTACTCTAACACTAATTTGATCCGATTTGAAAAGATCAAAACAGTTGGAGTACATTATTACGTAAATAAAGGGAATTTGAATTTAACGTTCCTTCCCGTCATTTCATAAAATTTAACTTTTCCCATGAGTCCCAATCGTCCCAAAACTGTATACAAAGAATATGACTTGACTTAGCAACTTATGCAAGCAACTAGATAATTGAACTAAGGGTTTAGTATGATAACAATAATGCACTAAACGTGAGTGCATACAAGGTAGGCTAAGGCGATTTGGGTGTACATTTAGGGGTGGATTGTAAACAATGCTCTTCATTGATATTCCGGAAAATCGAAACATCACGAGAACCGCAAAAAGGATAGGCTCTGGGGGGTTAACTAGGGGTATCGTGTACTAAAGATGAGTACAACGCAAGGGTGTGGGGGAATTACTCAACTGATGTGGAAGAAGTAATTATAATATGGGTATCAAACAAGGGTTATCCTAATGCCTCTTATTATTTAGTTATTCCTAACTGCACAAGTGTAGTCTCACTAGCGATCTCGGAATGCATCACAAAACAAGTTCTAGAATCCATTATACTACCGGTACACATACTCTCGAAGCATTAAAGAGGAATGCTTTAATTCCTGCAAATCTAAGGGCGATCCTCACATTTTGGGTGAAATTTAAGTGGTAAAGGGTTTTGTGCTAGTCATATAACTTCCTATCCATGAGACGCTTTATTAAGACTAGTGTTCCAAAATTACCCTAACCGATATTTCTCATGGTTTATTACACAAATGAAATTGGACAAGGAAAATAGTCAAGGATAAGCATAGTTTCAAAGTTCCCGTTTTATTTTCCCTCCCTACACTTAAACTGAACATTGTCTCCAATGTTCCCCGAAAGTATCAAAGTTATGATAATGGAAGGTAATTAAAAACGAAAGAAACTAATACTCCCCTTATTAGCTCAGTAGGATCCGTGTGAAGTAGTGGTTAAATCCTTCTTCAAGAAGAATGTATGCGTGAAAAGCTCCATCCAATCTTATGTATCTTCTTCTTGATAAATAAAAGCTACACACTTGAAGAAAACAAACGAAACCTTCACGTAAAATCGGCGGTAACACTATATATCACTCTACTAAACTAGGATATAATGCTTGTGGAATGGATGTTTACAGATTTTTTTGAAAATTAAGACCGAAATTCCAAAATGTATAAGTAGCACGAGAAAACGAAAAAGTAGTAAGCTGTTTTCTACTCCTCCGGCCAGTAGGTTGCAATCCTGACGGCGTCAGATTATCCTGACAGAAACAGGTCTGCGATTTTCTGGAAAAAGTTCTGGAAAATTTATATCTTTAGAATCTGGAAAAAATTTCTGCAAAACATCTATTATGACTCGATACAAGCATTTGACTCTAACAAACACACATGTATATCTTTTTAATAATCGTAATTCTCATGTTCACGTTCTTTTTCAAAACGTGTGTAATCCTCCCTACGCTTATCCCTTTTGTAAAATACCTTTATATGTAATTAAGACGAGGTTAAAGACAAAATAAAGCATTTTTAAAAATTCAAACATGAGAATAAACCATCAATAAAAGATATACGACACACAAACATGCAAACAATTAAGCATGGGTTGCCTCCTACGAAGCGCTTTTCTTTATTTATGAGTCTTGTAGCTAGACTTGAAGTCGTGCCCCTACGTACTTATATAAGTGAGCTTATCCTCAAGAATGTCATAAGGATCAAACTTATCATTTAAGTTCCTAGTGGTACGCTTAGTTCGGTATGCCTTTTCAAACTTTTCTCCATTGGGGTCACAGATCATTATCCTAATGTGCCACACTCCATTACCATCACTAGGCGGTCTATCCCAATTCCACTTATGCTTAGGCTTATCACTCTCAACTTTCCACTTATTCATGACAAGGTTGACGGGAAAGCTTCCTAGGAACTCGGTCATCTTCCTAAATACTAAGGCGTCCTCGAACGGGTTCACTTCCATGTCGCTAGCCAATTCTTTTTCATGGAAAGTTGCTTTACTAGCAAAGGCTCGTTGGGGACCTATGAAATCCTTATTAATCCAAGCTCCATATGTAGATGGCATTCTATCCAACCTAATCTCATGGGGGATTTCCTCTTCCTTGTAGTAAATATGCTTTTTGACATCGTAAATTGACCTAACACTCCCTTCTCCTACCACTATTTTAGACATCTTACAGCCAATGATGGCACTAGCGGTAGCTAATAATCCTCTTCCTACTAACAATGGGCATGTCGGGTCCTTATTCATGTCTAGCACATGGAAATCCACCAAAAGAGTCAATTCTCCTACGTGTACTACCATGTATTTTATTATCCCTACCAGATATGCAATACTACCGTCCGCTAGACCTAAGATGGTTTCCGTTGGTTCTATATTACCTAAGTTAAGGCTTCTATGGAGGGACAACGGAACAAGATTAATGCATGATCCTAAGTCGTCTAGAGCATCGAGAGGTTTGGAGGTTCCAAGCCTACACGGAAGAGTGAATAGCCCAGGATCGTCTAACTTCTTAGGTAAATTATTTTGCACAAACGCGGACCCATGTTTCCAAGTTTTAGTTCTCACTCATATTTTTCTTTTAAAGCATTGTAATAAGGTTCATGAGCTAAGACTTCAAGAACTGGTTTTTCTTGATGGATTTCCTTGTACTCCTCCTCTAGATTAGGTTTGGGTTCTTGGTTGACGGGTTACTCAAGAGTGGGTTGTACCAATGGTGCCGGTCCTTGGTACCTCATTTGGGATCGCTTGGAACCCTTGTTGATAGCATTTACCTAGTGGACCTTTGGGTGTGATGGGAATGGATGTGCACTCTCCCATGGTGCACAAGAACATGAAGTCGATGAAATCGAATTCACCTTTGGGTTCTTTATAGTATCACTTGGGAGTGCTCCAATTTCCGGGTCATTGAAGGCTTTTAAGAGGGCGTCAAGCTTGTTTGTCATCTCGTCTTGTCGTTGCTTGAAATCGGCTTCAAGCTTAGTCAATCGAGTTTCTTGAGATGACATGAGTCTAGACGTAATTGCCTTATGACTAGTGGGGTTCCCGGTGTTTGGAGGGTTGAACCTATTAGGTGGACTAGATGAGCTTTGGGTTGGGGGGGGGGGTTTGAATTTTGGTTCCACTTAAGATTAGGGTGATTCCTCCATGAGGGGTTATAGGAGTTTCCTAAGTTGTTTTGTTCGGGCTTGAAGGTGTACCACTTCTCTCCATCTCCATCTGTATGTGTGGAGGCGTAGTCGGCAAAAGCTTGTTCGGGGAGTCTTGTGCAATCACGAGTGTCATGGGGACCACTACACAACTCACAAGGTAGAGTGATTTTGTTCACTTGATGTGAAGATTTAGGATTTTTGTAGGATCTCATTAGGAATTTGACTTGATCTTCAAGCTCGAGCATCCTACGGTCGGAAGGTTGTGAGTCAATGGGAGGCAAGGAGATTGCCTTTACGGTTTTGGACAACTCACGGGGGTCATTGCATCTTTGGTTGTCATATAAAGCAAGGTCCTCTATTATGCCCCATGATTCTTCCGCGGTGAGATCACTAAGTTTACCACCGGCCACTTGGTCAATGGATCACTTAGTTGGGAAGTTGACATGATCATAAAAGAGTTGGACTTGAAGCCAAAGATCAATGCCGTGATGAGGGACTCTATGGAGTAAGTCCTTGAATCGAGTCCATGCTTCGTAGAGAGATTCACCTTGATGTTGTTGGAACATCAAGATTTCATTCCTAAGCTTAATAGTTCTCCCCGGAGGGAAAAATTGGGCAAGGAAACGAGAAGTGAGATCATCCCAACTTGAGATGGTGCCGGCGGGAAGTCGCTCAAGCTAATTACTAGCTTGGTCCCGTAGAGAGAATTGGAAGAGATGCAAGCACGTGGTCTCCCGAGTAGTAGCATCGAGGTCGATGGAATCGACGATTTTAAGGAAATCCTTAAGATGCTGATTAGGATCTTCGGAACGAAGACCATGGAATGCACATCCGTTTTGCACCAACCGTATGGTGTCGGATCGAAGGGCCGTATTTTGGGCTTGGTCGGAAAGCTCAATGGTGTTCCTATAGCCTAGGTGGCTTGGTCTTGAGTATTCACCAAGAGTATGGCCTCTTGGTAGGTCATTTGGTGGTGGGTTGATGAGTGGGGGTTGATTATCACCTTCCATGATGAAAAGTGATAGGATTACTAACAAAGGTCACGAAGAAGGGGGATAGACTACGAGGAAGCTAAAAATAAGAAAAAACCTTACTTGATAGGAATCAATCAAGGGAACCTAAACGAGGTGGAAATCTAACTAGTTATTCTATTCCCCGGTAGCGGTGCCAAAAACAGGATACCCGTACAACGCTCGTTCGGGGTCAAAGGAACTTCCTTTTCGTCGAGCAAGTTTTTCAACACCCTAGGCAGTGAACCTAATCGTTGTAGTGTAGTATTAGGGTAAGCCTCGGGTATTGATATCATTCTCTAAGGGAATAGGAATGCTAGTGAGAAGTTACTACGCTAAGGTTGGGGTTGAGGAAGATTATTTTTTATCTTTTTATATTTTTTTAGAAAATTGAAATTACGAATCTCGGGGTATTGGATTTGGGGGTTTGGTATTTCTACCGATTACTCTACTATTCTAATTATCTAATTAACTAAGCTAAGCGAAGGGGTAGTCTATGTCTAATTGATTTGTGCTCGTATGATGATTAAATATGTGCTCACCTAGATGCTATTACTCCCTAGTTATCTCCTATTGATGGTTAAATTGTCACGTCCTTATTCTTAACGCGTTGTGTCTTCTAAGGTCGTAGGGTATGCTTTTTTCCCTAACTCTTTGAGACTACCTTAAGGTTATTGCCTACGAAATCTCTAGAATTCATAAACTAACTCTAAGGCTATCTTTGGATGTTTAGCCTACAATAACTCTAGGTGATTATAAACTAATGTTCACAAAGATTACTCAAGCATTAAAAACACAATGAATGACCTATCGCAATCCTAGGTCAATCACAATTAAGATAAGAGACAACCAATCAATATTCAATACCTAGGTTTCATAGATCTAAGCAAAAACACAAGTAAATTAGCCGGACATGGAAAACATGCAAGCATACACACATACAATTGAATACATAATTGAATCAATGAAGTAAATTACTTATCTTGTTGTAAAATAGGGTATGAGAACCCTAAGATACTGCCCAAGACAGCCAAAATTCGGTTTTTGGTTTTACTCCACAAAACTACCTCTCTAAAAGTCTAAAAATTCAAATTCTATATATAGAGTTACAACATGCGACAGATTCACTCTTTAAATGTGATTCCGTCTGATCGCCGCCATTAGGGTTTCGTCTTGACCACTTCAACCTTGTGACTGCGTCACCTTATGGTTGTGACGCCGTCGACCGCTTCGACGGCGTCCGTTCGGATCTCGAATCTAGGTCGCCCTGAAGTTGTGGCGCCTACTCTTTAAAACTTGACGATGCGTCCGGTGTAAAATAGCAATTTCGCTACTAAGTCGCACAAATTTGGAGACGCTTGCGACGCAGCGTTTTCTATCTCTCTCAGCGCCATCACCTTCAATTCCAGCAGGTTGAGTGTCTTGATCTTGACTTGGCCATTTTCTGCATATATTCATGCCTTTTCGTCCGAATAAGTGCATTCCAGCAATTTGCCTTTAAGAGACCTAAAAAGTGAAAAGGAACGAAATTAAGCAGTAACGGATATAAAAGTGGTCGATTAAGGACTTAAATGACCCCTCAAAAGTGTACCTTTTAAATCCTTATCAGAAAGGTAAAATAAAAGAGAGAGACTAATACTCTCCTGATTCGCTTGGTAGGATATGTGTAGAATCGTGGTTAAATCATCCTCCAAGAAGAATGAGTAAGTAATAAGTGTTGCTTCCATCTTGCACTTCATCTTGTTCTCCAATATATCTTGTAAATTCTAAGAAAACGACAACCCAAAGCATCAAACCGAACAAAGAAAAATCACAACAAGATGTAATTCCAGACTTAGAAATTAAGAAAAAGAAAAACAATTAAAGGATAGGATACTTGTAGAATGTAAATAGAAATAACATACAGGAAATTTGGTCATTTAATAAATTCTATAAATTTCTCAAAAGTTAATTTTCAGGATTTAACAAAAATATGGAAAAGCTGTGCTACAATAGCTGACAGGTGTAAATCGTGTCGCCGTCAGATTAACCTGACAGATTTGTTTCATTTTGTTCTTTGAAAATTTTATTAGAAAAGCCTGTTTTATAAAGTCTGTTTTCCTGCAGAAAATCATAAAACGTGTCCACAATTATTGACACACAAAGACAACTAAAACAAAGAAACATGCTAAGTATTTAAACAATAAATCATCACATAAACAATTTAGGTTCTTGGTAACCACATATGATCTTCTCTACGCTTATTTTATGCAAAGTACCATTAATCACCAATGAGACGAAGTAAAAAATAAGCATAATTGCATATACATTAATCATGTAACAATTCATAATCAAATACTAGCATGCCAACATCCTAAAAACAAAATTAAAAGCAAACAAAGCGAGTAAATAAATTATGCACGGGTTGCCTCCCGAGAAGCGCTTGTTTTTGTTCGAGTCTTGAGCCTGACTCTACCCTCATTTAACATATATAAGGGAGGTTTTTCCTACACATAAGATTAAGTGCGGGTGATAGTAGCGATACAAACCATGAGGATTAGAATATGCCACGTGAGGTGAAGGAGGTGTGTGAATGTGATGTAGACTAAATAACGAGATAACACAAACTGGACCTGTTGATTCACACGAATACCAGGAACGATCCTACCAATAATCGTTGATTCACACGAATGCCGATTATAGGGAATTCTTAGCAAAGCTGCCAAAAATAGACTTTTGGTATTTCATAAACCTGATTATTCCACATTACAAAGGAAGTCTTAAATAGGACTACAAAAGCGAAACGGCCCTAGAAGACAAACGGTCGAAAGTTATTACATAAACAAAGTCCAAAAAAAACCCGAAAAAACACTAAAATGCAAATAACTCATAAAATAGAGTGTTTCCCACCACGTGCTCCTCGTTCCAAGCTTCGATTTGACTGGTCATTCGCCTAAAACGGAGCCCCGTAGCCCAAGTTATGCCCATTTTAGTGAGGCCCCTTTAGTCACACGATCTTGGGCCTCCAGAAACATCATGGCCTGATCATCAACACTTGGGCCCAAATCAGAATGGTCAATCATGACGTATAGTATGTACAACCGGTCTACTAGGCCTTATACATACTATACACGCACTCTGGGCTCAGACCCAATGACCACAAATCCCGGATTCAGGTCCAACAATTAGCCTACAGTAAGCCCAATAACTAAATTGGCTATGGCCCAGACCTCGAGATGCGCGCAAGATACATAACGGGCTGAACCTTCAACCGTTAGGCCTCTCACGTTCGCATCCGCAATTAACACGGAACCCTTGTCCGCCAAGGGTCCGCTCACGACAACCACCATATCGCTATAATCCAGGGAAGCCCCAAATAAGCACCTCGGCCCATAAAAGGGGCTCTAATCCCCATACAAGGTACAACAACTTTCTCTCTCATAATTACACATACATACTTCTACTTTCCCACTCAAGAATGTGTACTTACTCTTACACCGGAGTCTAATCGTGGTCCCCCCCGCGGTAAGACTAACGGTTTACCTTTCTTGTGCAGGAACGTCACTCTTATTACTCGGATTAGTACAAAAACAGTTCACCAAAGGCTTGATGGCCCAATCCGGTAGGCCACGTCCAGACCCTCTATAACCCGTCGCACAAATTGTACTAACAAGTTGGCGCCATCCGTGGGACCCAGTACACAACTGTGTTCCAGAAAATACTCACCATGAGCACTAGATTTGGACCAACTCCTTCCTTCATGTCTACGTTGCGGAGTACGGTAGAAAGAGAAGACCACACAGTCTTGATGGACCTTGAGGGACCTGTGTCCGACGCAGCCCTCCGGAGGTATTGTGATAAGGATTTCAACAAGATCTTGCCTATTATGATGGAGAAAGTTCAGAAACGAGAAGAAAGAGGCAAGGGAGCAGAAATTCGGAAGGATTATCATGTGACCCAGCACAGAGCGGAAACGCCAAGTGAAGACTTGCGGAAAAAGCTCGAGGCAGCAAAGCGGCGGAAAAAGCCCAATCTAGGTCACCCAAAAGGAAGGAAGACGTAAGGGAAACAATGTTCAAAAGGCTGCGCAAAAGTGTTTTCCACCAACTCGGAGATAAGGAGGGAAGTGTTTCCATATGTCCCAAAGACCGCAGGCAACAAGTCCGCCACAGTACCGGAAGAAAAGAGAGGAGCAACCACAAGGGTTCTCAAACGCAGCCGATAGGATCAAGGTTGGGAAGTCATGGAACCGAAAAAACTCGGTCGCGAAAGGCGAATAGCTGTTTAAACGATGCACCTCATGGAAGTGAATGCCGAGGGTCCGAAGTCAAAAGCGAAGCCAACCGATTATGATCGCGACCGCCGTAATTCCCCGAGTATGGATCCATTCACTCCACGTATCCGCTACTTCGAAATGCCCGTAAAAACGCGGATGCCAACCAACGTGAAAACATATGATGGGAGCGGGGACCCTGAGGATCATCTAAAGATATTCCAGGCAGCAGCAAAGGTGGAACGATGGGCCATGCCAACATGGTGTCACATGTTCAACTCCACGCTCATCGGATCCGCTAGGGTCTGGTTTGATGACCTTCCACCCAAATCAATAGATAGCTATGACAAGCTAAAAGAGGTTTTCTTGACTAACTTCCTACAACGGAAGACTTTGTACGGAGATTCAAAGAAGAAACAAGGAACGTAAAGGGAGCCCCGGAAATTATGAAAGTCTTAGGATTCATGCATGCGGTCACCGATCCGGAATTGATTAAGCGGTTACACAGTCCGAAGTCAATGAACGAGGTGATGAACATAACTTCTTCCTTCCTAAAAGGGGAAGTAGCCGCAGAAAGTCGTGAAAGAAAAAGGCAATGGGTGCAACGACCAATGGAGCGAACAATAGCCAATCATCGACACAGTTTCAAAAAGGGATTCAAATACAAGACAAGAACAAGAGAAAGGCAACAAGGTTTCCGCAACCCCCAAAAGAAATCGAACCTACAAACCTTTTCACAACCATGACAACCGAAAAAGAAATCGAAGGGAAATTCCTGAATTTCACGAAAAAGCAAGACACACCACAAAAGAATGTCTACATTTGAAAAAACAGAGAGAAGAAATGCAAGAGCGCCGATGAAACGAGTACGCGTCAGGGTATCACTGGCAAAGCAAATAAAGATCACAACCCTATTTACCTAGAATAGAAAGACTATGTTAGCTTCGGAAGAAGTAGTGAACCAAAGGAATAAGAGGCGCAAAAATACATGATTCCATACTACGAACGGAAAGAATAATAAACCGATAGAAATATGCAGTCACGGAAAAGATGGGAAATAGCAAAAGCTAAGGAAGGGATCCCGTCCCGGGCTGGAAAGCGAAGCAGGGATGGAAGTAAACGGATAAGCCTTATCTAAATGCTCAAAAAGAAGGGAAAATCTGCCAGTGTAGATTCGCGTTCCTTCCCAAGACATGTTGTGTCAAATTCAACAGAAATAATAGGCACTCAGGCTACGAGCCTAGGCACGCGCCTATCAACAAAACAATAAATGAAAATTAATGCTGACTCACGCGAAAACAGTAAAATAACCGCTATAAATACGTGGGGTAAAGAAAAGAGAAAGGGTATAAAAAAGAGGAGTAGAACCACTTCTTCCTTGGAAAAGACCAGTATACAACATGAGGAAAAGAAAAATTCCTGTAAAAACCAAAAAGAAGCTGAAGAGATGCTTGGTAAAAAGGGAATATAGCCGACTCTCAACAGCGACACATAACCACCGCGATCGTTTCTAAAACCCATACACTACTTGAACCTTTACCCCCCAAAAAGAAAACGTAAAGGCAAAGGTAGAGTCAGTTGAAGCATGTTCTAAAGTAACCACTAATAACACTTGGTCGTTATAAAATGACGACTAGTAACCAGCCTCCGCAACCATTCACAACACTCCTTCCACCAAAACCCATGTCCATTGAAGTTTGCGGACATACGAGATCCTAGGGCATACCAAAAGTGAGAGCTTGAAACAGGAAAGCTCTCACTAACCCTTTGAGATTTTGGTAGTGCATATAGTTCCTTCCAAAGAGTTGGCTCCCGGCGGAAGAAGGAACCTACTCACGAGAAAGGGGTCGAGGGTTTGATTGAATGTGCGAAGAGTTTGGTCCTTGGGGAAGGACAACAAAGGAAGTGGGGCACAACGCCATGCGTAAAATGCCCCCAATTAACAAGAAACTTCCCCAGAAGGCAAATAAAAAACTATGCCTTCATTCCTGCTTATACAACCCGCCCTCCGCAAGTATGCCTACTAATCCGCATATCAGTTGATAGAATCGGGTATAAGAAACAAATGATCAGCTTGTGAGCGTCGGGATAAAGCAAAAGCTGTGCAAACGGAAGGGCAACCTCACTAAAAGCCTTTCCACTTCCGCACAGCAGGACGGGTTCAGACAGGAAGCCTCTTGAAGGGTCTATCAGACTTGATGTATACCCTACAGCAGAGACAAGCCCGCTGATGAAAAAAAACAGCAGACAAGGGGAAGCACCACGACCTTTCAAGAAACAACCGCAAACCCACAAACTTCTTAGGGAACCCCGCAAGGAGAATATAGCGGCCTCAAGAGGAAGCAGAAACCGAAAGCCCTCCAAAAAACAGATAGTAGACAAGAAGAAAGGTTCGAACTCTAAAAAGCACCCATACTGGAAACCAGCGAAGTAATAAAGAAAAGCGAACCCGGCCAGAAAGTTTCTTCAAGAAAGGATATCACAACTACTACACGCAAGGCAAACTGCCATGGACAAATACTACAACAGAAACTTCACAAAGATGAAGGGAAAGCGGAACCTCAAAAGTACTTGCCAAGAATGATGAGGGCCATCAACAAAGATCCGCAAAGGAATGAGCATCACCAGTTATAAGACTCGAAATCAAAGAGGGTAAGGACAGTTAGCAATGAAAAATATGTACCCGAATTTATATATATATATATATATATATATAATAATTATTGTAATGTATTTAAAAACGCAATCAATTAATAACAAATGAAGATTAGCTACCTTCATTATTCTATTCTTTAAAATGTTTTTATTTCTACCGAGTGCATAAGACGCGCATGCACAATAATTGGGCACGGCCCAAAAATGTTATTTCCGAATAGCATAGAGTTGTCACGAATAACATAAGTGGTGAAGAGTATAATCACCAAAGTACGTAAGAGGTATTTCAAGCCTAGTACTGGGAGGATAACCCCAAAATATCCAAAGACTATTACAAACGTGCATATCCGTATAACGTTAAAAATAGCACCGCATGCACAAAAGAGTATGTCGAAAAGACTATTACAAAATGTGCATATCCGTATAACGTTAAAAATAGCAACACAAAAGTGGAAAATAACATACAGTATCAAAAATTCGAATAAGGAAAAAGTTATAGCATAAGCGCAAAGCAAAGAGAAAGCATGCGGAGATACAAGCAAAAAGGTTTACTACAACTACCAACAGTGCCATAAAAAGAAACAAAAATAGACATTGTTCAGATGATTACAAAGCATCAAAAAAAAAAAAGCTAACCAAGACTAGGGACAAGAAGCACTCACTTCAGGCTCAGAATAAATCGCAAGAACCTCACTAACTCCAGAAGATGGGTCATTTGCAACCTCAACAGGGGTGTCAGACCCACCAACATCATAATCTTCAACAGAAAGAGGTCTCGCGGAAATATCGGTACTCTATTGTGAAAAGGCATAACCAAAGTAGTGAAGAAGCTAACTCACTGGTTGAATATGTTTCCACACCCATCACATTACGAGTGGACAAAGGATCAATGGAATAATTGTAAACATCGGCAACAAATAACCGATAACTATCAAGGCATTTTTTAACCTGATCAACTCTCTTTTGAACAACCTCCAAAGAGCTGCTGCCAACAATAACATTACTACCCTTATCATAGACAGGGACGATGAGTTGCTCAAGATCCGGCTGCAACCCTGCAATCATAGGAGGATTCACGAAAGGCTCATTGACACGGAGAAGGTCCATAATTTCCGCAATACCAGCACTTTTGCTGGACTTAAGCACGGAGAGCAAAGAAAACTCCACATTTTCAAGGGCCCTCACAGCGGAAACATAGTGATCTTCCGCAGAGGGATTATATGCAGCAATCTCAACAAGCTCCCTTTTCTCCTTACCATGGATGATGCCCACAGCTAAGCCTTCTTGCATACCCTTATCAACGGCACGCCAATACCGCCATTGCCGCTAAAGATACAAAGGAGAATTTAAACACTTAAACAATAACGAGGCTCATACCTACCGTTAACAACCAACCACGTATGGATAATGGGGTGGGCGGGATAAAACTCCTCATCAATATGATGGCCAGTAATAAGTCGCGAACGGATGAATCAACCTTCCGCATAAGTCCGGTCATCTTAGCATCCTAAATCTTACAAAATTCCTCCTCGAAAGCAGCAAAGGACAGAGCTCGACTGCGGAGCTCAGAACATGACTCCTCCAAAGTCCATTTCTACAAACAAAACAAAGTTAGAAGACAACAGAAAACAAAAAAAAAGGGGGGGCACGGGTGCACACCTGTGCGTAAAGACTAGAATTCTGAGACTTAAGAACAACAACCTCAGCTCTCAAGGTAGATGGCTCAGAATCCTTAGCATCAAGAGACGATTGAAGTGTTGCCACCTCGACTCGAAGAGAATTTCGTTCTTCCTCAAGCGCAGAATTCTGGTTCTTCAAAGATGAAAGCTCTGCAATAGAAGCTGCTAAAGACGCAGCAGCAGACGATGTCTCAGAAAAAATAACATTGGTAACCTTAGATTCCAGAGCCAAAATCTCCGTATCCCTACTCGCCAACAAAGACAACAAGCCTTTACGCTCCATAGCATTATATTCTAAGAGCTGGCGAACTTCAGAACTAAAGCACAATTGTCGCGCCACGACAACATTAAACTCACCAAGGAGGCGCTCATACCCCATATCACGAATAGCGGAAAAGAAGGTAGGAGGAGCGAACTCGTCCACCATAACATGGCACTCATCACCATCATCAAGAAGCAAAACTTTGGCAATATTCCATTTTGGAATATGAATACCAGAGGAAGAACCATAATCAGGATCATCAATAATACGGATGTCCCCAGCTGAAATATCAAGATCTGAAATGTCATAAAGAATTGGATAAACACCACCAACCGGAGAGAGGCTATCTGAAAGAGAGGAAGGAACATCCACTTGACTCTTCCCCTTCTCAATAGAATGAACAGTAGTAACGACAACATCCGTCATAACGGGTGCAAGAGAAATGCGAATAAACAAGTAAAAGGCATGCAAATAAAGGAAGGAAAGGCAAAGGAATTATGAGAAGACAAAAGTATAAACAACGAAACTGGAAGGAGAACCATCAAGATGAAGAAAACCAAAGCCAGGTTCAGTGGATGTCCCAGCTTCACAAAAGGGAGTAGTTGAAAATAAAGGAGAAGAAGAAGAATGAGTGGGAAAAGCATTCAAACAACATTCAAGAGTTTGCGAGCTTTGAGCTAGCAACTTCTTAATGGACTCTGAAGACTTACCACCGTAGCCCTACCAGAATCGTTAAGGTCACCGCCTTCTGGGGGATGGACAAGGTCGATGCCGCTCTCCTCCTTTTCCTACCGTAACTAAACCATCCCAATCGCCAAAACCAAAGATCGAAGCTGCATAGTCAGGATGAAGAACAACATCACGAGATGAACGAGAAATCCCGGTTTCTGAACAAGTAGTCGCGATCACCTAGCCTCACGTGAGGAAGGAGGGCAAGAGAAACAAGTACGACCTTCTCAATTGTTGCAAAGGAACTTCACCCTCTTCGCAGTAAATCAACAACTCCAAAGGATTCTTCTGCCTAACCAAAGATAACAAATCCATAGTCAGCAAGAAACAAACGGAAAAGAAACAAAAGTAAGGGCAAAATAAGAACAAGGTAGCGGAAAGAAAAACATAGATACAACATACCCACCCCGATTCTCTTGATCATAAAACACGGGATAAAAGTCGTTGCCCAAAGTATAATTACGGCTCAACCCAACCAAATAGAGGAAAGGTTCCGGAAACTTAACAAAAGAATAAGCATTGGTAACAAGGGAGTCAACATGTTCAGCATCAAATTCAGTATCCCTAGGCGTGACATCCTTAGGAAGATTTCTACCATCCAAGTAAGGATGAATACAGGGACAAGCAAATGAGTCAATCCAGAAAAAGTGGTCGTTCCAACTCTTAAGGCAATCAAGGGGCTTGGTATAGCAAACATCAAAGCTATCAAAGACGCTACTAAAAGAAAGCCAACCATGACCGACAAGATATAAAACAACTAAACAAACCAACCGATGGCTCAATAAGTGCAAAACAAATAATTTCAAATTGAGAAACCTTAGCAAAGACCGGTGACGCATACCGCGAGATATGAATATGATAGTAGTCAAGAATCGAAACAACAAAAGAAGACAAGGGAAGGCGGAAATTAACAAACTCAAAGAAATGGGTATAAACACCAATTTTTTCACTCGACGCTTCACGAATACTTTTGTCAGGATCAGGAAATTCCGGATGAACAAACAAATGTAATCAATAATCAACACGAACGATCAAGTGCCTTCTGGGATAATTTAGACCTGGTAGACAAAAAAGTACCCATAACGGAAAAAGAAAAAGGGGAATCAAAAACCTAACCTGACTGCGGAACGTAGAAAGCAGATATAGCCAAAAGTAAAACAAGATTGAAGAACAGCGTTTGCAACAGAAGACCAGTAAAAAGAAAAAATGGCTAAAGACAAATTATGGGGTAATTATACAAACGGAAAGATGATTAACCAAGAAAACCCTAAGAGAGGATACGCGTCCAAAAACAATCTAATCCAACAGTCAAAATAAAAACTATGTGGATAAGGATGGTAGAAAACCAATGGCCCACGGAATCAAATCAAACAGAACATGAAAAGTCGTAAACCGCTCACGTGGTAAAAAACACTTTCCAAGAAAAAAGAGTGTCAAGAGAACGCTTCGAAAGTTGGGAGGAAAACCCGATCCGCAAGAAAGTAGTCTAAGTAAATCCACCGAGTGCAGCAATATCCGCACGCAATGCACATACTAGACTGTGGGGAGTGGATGGTATAGCAGTTCCTAAAGGTAGAAAAAAGCATTTCCAGAAAGGAAAAAATGCATGGTAAAATCCTTAGTCAAACCTAAGTCTAGTGACATCCACCGCACGCGACAGTATCCGCACGCAATGAACATACTATACTGGGGGGACTTGATGACGTATAGTGTGTACAACCGGTCTACTAGGCCCAATACATACTATACGCGCACTCTGGGCTCAGACCCAATGACCACAAATCCCGGACTCAGGTCCAACAATCACAAACCATGGGCCTACAAACTAAATTGGCTATGGCCCAGACCTCGAGATGCGCCAAGAAGATACATAACGGGCTGAACCTTCAACCGTTAGGCCTCTCACACCAAGATCGCATTAACACAGAACCCTTGTCCGCCAAGGGTCCGGCTCAGGCGACTAACCTCCATATGTGATAATCTAGGAAGCCTCAGCGGCAGACGTCGCCTATAAAAGGGGCTCTAATCCCCATACAAGGTACAACAACTTTCTCTCTCATAATAACACACACATACTTCTACTTTCGCTCTCAAGAATGTGTACTTACTCTCATGCTGGAGTCTAATCGTGAGGTCCGTCCCCACGGTAAGACTAACGGTTTACCTTTCTTGTGCAGGAACGTCACTCTTATTACTTGGAATAGTACAAAACCAGTTCACCAAAGGCTTGTTGGCCGAGTCCGGTAGGCCACGTCCAGACCCTCTATGACCCGTCGCACAAATTGTACTAACAGTAAAAGGATCTACTACCTTCATCCTAAAACTACTCGGACTATATAGGTTGATGGTTAGGTTGGTTACTCTTTTGTTTCCTAGATATATATCTTAGGATGGAAAATCGGGTAAAGGTTGAGGCTCCGGATTATCAACACTAGGAACTTCCATAGAACTTAGAGAGAGATTATGACTACAAGTATTCAAACTTATATCCTCTAATTGTCTTTGGCACAAAGGTTCTACCTTTACTGGGGTTCCTATAGTCTCATCTACTTTTTCCGGGTAAGTCATGGCGATATGTATGCCTTAAATGATGGTGGGACTTGCACTATACCTTGTGGGTCTAGACTTTTCACCTTATCCTTAATCACATCTAGATAACCTATATGCTTGTCATGTGTTTTAGTGTAATATAACCCAAACATGTGCCTCGGTTTCTCAAATCCTTCTTTAGCCATTTCAAATTCTAAGTATGATTCATAAGAATCCTCCTCAATAATTTGATCACTATATTCCGTTTGCATAAAGGATTCATCGTGTATTCCTTGAGATTCGAAGTCATTGCACTTATGTTCGGCTAAATCCCCCTTAATTGTGTTCTTAGGTAGTGATGAAAGCAAACCTAATAATTCATCCAACTTATGGTTTATTGCTCGGGATTTTTCTACAAGATTTTGATATACTTGGTCACTTTTCCTAAGGGCCTCACTAAAAATAGTTGTTCCTAAACATGGAGGTTGTTCATAAGAGTTTATCCTAGCTGAAGGCTCATACGATGCATAGGGTCCACTAGATGAGGTGTTTTATGGGCTTGATAGAACTCCTAAGGTGAAATCCTTAAACTTTTTATGAACTTGGTCTTTTTTCTCAAGGTACTAAAATATAGTTATATAAGATCCCGTTCTCATTACTTCATCCCGCCATCTTGATTTATCCGAATTAGTAATATTATATTTCTTCACGAAAAAATCTAATCGCGGATATAGTGGATTTACGTTCTCCATGATGGTGAACGGAAGAGTCAATGGAAAAGTTACGAACAAACACACAAAGAAAAGATAGACTACGAGAAAGCTAATAAAAAAGAAAAAAAGTCACACTTGATAGGAATCAAGCAAGTGAACCTAATAGAGATAGAAAACGAACTAGCTATTCTATTCCCCGACAGCGGCGCCAAAAACTTGATGCATGGTTTGGGTCGAAAGACTTCCTTTTCCGCTAGAAAACTTTACAACCCACTAGGAAGCGTACCTAATCGTTGCAGTGTAGTATGGGTAAGCCCAGGGGGTTGATCGTTCTCTAGGGGAATAGAGATGCTGGTCAAGATGTATGACAAAAAGGAAAGGGTGAGGGTGTTTCTTTTTAGTCTTTTTGTATTTTTTAGAAAGCAATTAAAATCTCAGGGTTGAAAGAGTGGGGGTGTATCTTTTACCAATTAAACTAATTAACAAAATAAATTAAAACTAATTAAACTAAATAATTAAACTAAAGCTATGGATTGTAGGAAGAGTTCTTATGATAATTAAAAGCGTGTTTACTTAGATTTACTTACTTCCTAGTTATCTTTTATTGGTCAGTTGAATTGTCACATCCTTGTTTAATTGGTGTGTTGTATTCCATGTTTTAGTCATAGGGAGGTGCCAAATTCCCTAATTCTATGAGTGTATAAGTATCCTCTAGAACACCCGGGATTGCCAAGTACCGAGGTATCTTCCCCGAATATCCTAGTATCTACAAGCCGCAACTCACGCAATAAATATAACGGGAGCCTACTAGTGCACTCTAGGGCTAATAATCGCTATTTATGACATTCAAGCTCACAACAATGAAAGAAGAAGCCAGTTTTCCTTAATCTAACATTAGAACCAATTAAACAAGAGACAACCTAACAATAATTAATAACTAGGTTTTATTGGATCTAAGCAAACACTATTTAATTTAGTTACACGTGATAGAGATGCAAGAACACAAGCAAACAATCGTAAAAGAATTAAACATGATGATAGAATGGATAAACAAATTTATCTTGAATTAATATTGAGGGTTTAGAACCCCTAAGAACTATCCAAGTCGGACTAAAAACGTTTTAGGGTTTGCTCTCCAAAATAACACATAAAATACAGAAATTTAATTTCTATATATAGATTTTTCATTACGCCGGTATTCAGCTTCGTGACGCCATCCGGGACGCCACCATTAGGTTTCGCTAAGTCATCATTGGGATGGCGTCACGTTGGAGCTTGTGACGCCGTCTCGGTTGATAGTTGACGCCATCTTGATAAACATTGGAGCGTCTGGTGTAAAAGGATAGCGTGACGGGCATGTTGAGATACAAGTGACGCCGTCACTTGTTAGCATCCAAAAATGAGTTGAGCCATCTCTTTAGAGATATTTCTGCATAAGGGGATGGCGCCGCCTCTTTGTCTGGACACCGCCCCGCCACCGCCTTTGCCATTTCCTGACTTAGCCATTTCATATTTTCCCCTTTTCATCCAAATATGCTTCATTCCAGATTTTGCTCCAAAAGACCAAAATATGAAAAGGAATCCATTTTTAGTCGTAACGGATATAAAATTTAACGATTTAGGGCTTAAATGACCCCCTAAAAACGTATGTTTTAAATCCTTATCAGTAAGTAAGTCTCGCATAGCGTAACAAAACTACACAACGTACCATAAACTATTACATAAGATAAATTGAAGTCCATGCACTAATAATTTACACTTTTCGTGTTCCAATAATTTGTATATTTTACGTGTGAAATTATGTGTATATTTAGCTTGTGAGTTGTTACTGCATGGTATGGTACAGATTAGAATGGCGTGAAGTGATGATGATAACAAATGTGGCATGATGCTATCCCAAAAACACCTGAACCATTTTTAAAGATAACATGATGTGATGTGGAACTATCAAATTCATGGATTGCCAAATTGGAATACGACATAGAATTAGGACGCGAGTACGACATAGAATTAGGACGCAAATACGATGTAGAATTAAGATGTGAATATCGACCGTCTCTACCTAAACCCCTCCTACCTAACGTTTACCAAATGTCCTTCTTTCAGAGACCATGCCTCCAAGAAGATCAGACCGTAAAGCTAATCGTGGTAGCGCCGTCCCGAAGGGAGGAAGGACTGGTGAACGTGGAGGTAGAGGAGGTCGCCGCGACGCTGGAAATGACATAAACGACAGTGCGAATCCTGATCTTTCTACCCTTATCACCCAGCAACTACAAGAGGTACTACCAACCATCATGGCTTGAGTCGGCGATCACATGAGCAACCCAGGAAACAACGGAAGCAGAAACGACAACGCAGACAATGACAACACCAACGATAATGATGGGAATAACAGCATCAACAATAGTGGCAAAGGGTGCTCGTACAAGGAGTTTACGGCATGTAAACCAGTGGACTTCGATGGCAATAAAGAAGCGTTAGAGTATACTTGATGGATTAAGAATATGGAGTCGATAATGGACATAAGTGACCGTGGAACTCGCCAAAGGGTGAAGTACGCCTCATGTTCATTGGCAAGAAAGGCCCTGACCTGGTGGAACACGTAAATCCAGGCCAGAGGTAGAGAAGCTACCATAGGCATGACTTGGGATGACTTTAAGGCATTGATGAAGGAGGAGTATTGTCCAAACAATGAGATGCAGAAGCTAGAGCATGAGTTCTACAACCATGCTATGGAAGGGGTTGGTTACACTGCTTATACTGATCATTTTTGTTAATACAAATAAACCATAAAAACTTTCATTTATATTTTACGATCTTCTAATGTTTTGTCGATAAAAAATGTAAAATAATTTTAATGAAATAAATAAAATACGTAAAAGCTTTGAGCCAATAGTTTACTAACACACTTTTACTAAACATATCAAAACATGTTTAGTTAAATAAGTTACATAAAACCAAAGACACTTTTATAAAACACTTACAAGTAATACTATTTACTTAAATTTTATAAAAATGTATATGTACTTTATATATGTTGTAATAGGTAAATAATGGGTAAAAACCAAATTCCATGACCCATGACCCAAGACCCATGATCCATTGACTAGGTACAATGAATCTTGTTGGGTAAAAACTAAAGTCCATAACCCATACCCATGGAGCATGATCTATAACCCATGACCCATTGCATGACATCATGCATGAAGTCATGTTGGATATTATCCATGATCCATGACCCAAAGTCCATAACCCATGACCCAAGATCCATATCCCATTAACTAGGTACGTTGTATCTTGTTGGGTATCCATGATCCAAATTCCATGACCAATGGTCCATAACCCATAACCTATAACCCTTTGGTAACCCAATAATCCTGACTAAGTGACCCAAAGAAATTGATCCTCGAATTGTGACCGGCCAATCCTGGTGAGGGATCCGTAGGACAAGATATTTACCTATAAATAGTAAGCCATTTCTCTATTGCTCACTACCACTCTTAGATATACTTTCTCTCTATTTTCTAACCTCTCTAACCACATATCCAAAGGATCATTCTACGTAGTTTTATATTTGTGTGATTCTCTAGGTTCCTCTTAAAGGTGAGATCATCACTCTGATGAGACGTGTAAGCTCAAGGTCATGAGTTTCTTTAAGTTTGCCATCATCAAGACCACTGGGTGCATCTTGTTGATAGTTCTTTCTTCCCTCCATTAGAGTGTCGTGTTGAAGGCATTAGAATGGTGTCAAGGTGTACATTCGATATGGTGCATCGCATGTACAAGTGTTGTTTCAAGTAAAGGATGTTGATATCCTAGTATGTAAAAGGAGTGCCTCAGTTGTGTTGGGTAGTAATGTGGGTAGTAGTTCCTCCTTTGTAATGGAAATCGGTATCTAGTCTTGTATCAGATAAAGTGTAGGCGAGGTTGTAAAGGCTTCTCCACCATATTAAGTAGGTGACGTTGTAAAGGCTTCTCCACCATATTAAGGAGCTTGTGTTGTGTAGTGCTTAGAAACTTTGAGTTAAGTACCCTGAGTAGCAGGCAAGGAAGGTGTCCTTGTAGCCGAACCACTATAAATACTCGTGTTGTGCTTCAGTGTTCCTCTACTCTTATCTCTTGCATTACTTACTTATATGTTCATCTATCAATATCCAACACACAATCTAAATGGATTGACATAAGTCGATCTAAATAATTTAAAACAAAGTTTTAATCGGCAAAACTTTTCAACCCTCCTCCCCTTCTAGTTATCCATAATTGGCATCAGAGCTTCATTACTAAGTTTCTTATAGTATATTGTAGTTTAAAAATTTGATACGATCCGTGTATGTTTGAAAACTACAAGGAAGGATATTTCTTAAAACAATAATTCATGTTTTAGAAATTTTTGTATTTTAACAAATGTTGGATATTGATAAACCATTCTAACATTTTCTTTTGAGATATCTTCATGCTAGGATTCTTTAAATGACTTTGTGGAAAACTAGAAGGGGGGGTTGAATAGTTTTGCCGATTTTAAGTTAGTTTCAAAAACTTTAGATTCGATATTATATGAAATCGTATGGATGAAGAGAAAGTATAGATCTAATGGTAATGCAAGTAAATAAAGTAAAGTAAAGGATAGAAATGACACAACCAATTTATAGTGGTTCGGCTACAAGGACACCAACCTTGCCCTACTCCACTCCCCGAGTCACCTACTCGAGAGTTCAAGCACTATGTCAAAAAAACTCCTTCAACTTGGCGGAGAAGCCTTCACAACGTTGCTTACACCTTTTTCTAGTACAAAGAAAAATACCAAGTCCGTAACACGGTGGACCAAACCAACACGACTATTACACAATAACTATGTGAAATATCAAATACAAGATCTTTGCTACAGAAATCTTGTGGAGGAACAAATCAATCAAGGACCCCTTGCTTGGATGACTTGTAGAATGCTCGTGATCTCGCCTTTGAGAAGGACCTATATGAGAATCACTAAAGAAAGAAAGAAGAACAACTCTCTAGATCAAGTGATCTTTTGTTTGAAGAGAATGAGAGTATATGAGAGAATTAGTAAGAAGAGGGGTGAGTTAGAAGGAAAAAATGGCTCTCTATTTATAGGCAAAATCTTGCCCTCGTTCCCCGGATCCCACGGATCCCTCCCTTAAGGGATCTGTCTAGTGTAAACCTAGGGATCCGTAGGACGCTCCTCTTTGCCCATGGGTTTTTTGGTTATGGGTCATGGGTCATGTTTTATGGGTTATGGGTTGGTCCATGGGTATTTCATTAGATACAATGTATCTAATAGATACAATGCATCTAGTCAAATGGGTATGGGTCAATACCATGGGTTATGGATATGATCCATGGGTTGTGATTTTTACCCATCCTAATAAACTATTACAACGAATGATTTATTACAACAATTTATATTAAATGACTATAAGTAAATGCTTTACAAAAATAACATGTATCCTTATAATTTTACTTATGATAACATTATATTTTTTATCAAGAAAACACAAAAGAGATCGCAAAATATTAATAAACATTTTTACGGTTTATTTGTATTAACAATCTCCCCCTTTTTGTTGATGACAAAACATAATGTTATGATGAGTAAAACTTAAGAATAGATGTATGTTTTGAAAGACCTAAGTTTTACTTTTTCTCCCCCTTTTTTGTCGAAACAAAAAGTTAACCCATTGAAGAAATAAAATGTGGAAAAATAGTCCACGTATCGCTTACTCCCCCTTGACGGTAGCTCCCCCTAGTTTGGGGCGTCAAGTGAAAAAAAAATCCTACAAAGAAAAGGTTAGTAGTAACATGCATAAGTAATCTTGTGATTGACGAGATCCAAGATTGGGAGCCAAGGTATGTAAACAAGGCCTTGTAATAAAACAACAAAATGTAGTGGTATTTATGCCACATACAAGCATGTAAGAGTAAGAACAAGACTTTGTTCTTATAAAATGACTCAAAAGAAAAAGAATACTAAAAATAGAAAATAGTAATAATGATTCCTTCCATGCTTGCATAAGGTTATGGATGGAGGTTTTGATGAGTAATGTTATTGATGCAGTCAAGAATGAGGTTGAGTATGAATTGCATTTCTTCCCTAACTTCTATTGCAATATCCCTTATGGATTGGCGATGTTCACAATGTAAGTGATGTGGGTAATGAGTGCGGAAGTTTTCCGGGTGGTTTTGATTTGTGAGATGCGGAAGATGTGGTGGAAAAATAGGAAAATATGGATCAAAGTCCGAAATGTTTGGAAGTGGTGGTGGATAAGAACCTAGATGTTCTTGTAGCAATGGGAGCTAAGGGTGGTGAGGTTTCAAGGATCTTGAAAATTGTGTTTCGAGAAGTGGGAGGTGTCAAAAAGGCTATTTCTTTTTGTTTTGGTTGTTGAGATCTTGTTGGAGTCTTAAGAAGTTCCAAAAGGGTAACTTTAGGTGGTGAGTTGATGGGTGATGAAGTTGGTGTACTTGTTGGTGATGAAGGAGGTGCTATAATGGAAGCATCTTGTGGTGAGTTATTTG
>OU343222.1:277901660-277984480 GCA_910596185.1 Chrysanthemum makinoi
TCCAACACTCCCACTTGGACATGTTTACAAAATGTGAAATGACATTGGTTAGCGTCTAGCAACACGCTAATGCTCCCGGTACAACTCGTGTATGGTTTTCTGGAGAAAAACCAAGTTTGATGATTCATCATCATCTTCATCCTTTTGTTTCTAATACCATGTTAATAAGAATATGGATCTCACTCATTTCTTAATTAACTATTACGTTTCTGCTTTATGTGATTGATTAAGATTACCATCTTCTTCGAACATATTCCGAAGACCTTGGGCATGGCCATGCAAACATCTTAACAACCTCACGAGGGTCCCAGCAGTATTATACTTCAAAATAAATTTGAAGGAAACAAATCCCATTTTGACTACAAGCGAGATTCATAAATTTACAGCAACATCGAAAACAACCCTATAACTACCGTTACGTATAGCGTTAGATTGCTTCACAAAAATGCACTACATCCATGACATATCTCTTGTATCTCAAGTCAGAGGATAAATATCCATGATATACTTAATGACAAAGATCCATAAAGTATTATCATGCGGTGGGATAAGTCCTATATTCAATTCATTGAATATCATCTGAAATTAGTCATGCTACTGAATCAATATACTTTCAAGTATATTCTAACTAATACTACTGATTTGTCTTAATTCAATATCATTTCCATCTTATTGATTGACAATGGACTATTTAGAATAACTTAAGTTATTCAAGGATTTAAACATGCAAATATAGGATAACATCACAATAAATGAATAATAAACATAAAAAAATACTTTATTTCATTTCAATAATAATGTTTACAATATCCTTTATCTAAAATACTTAGTCACAGATGGTCATGAAACTACTAGCTAAACGAAGTACAAACTTATCAGACAAATGATTAAGTTTTTCACCGTAAGGCCTCCGTTAATGGATCACTAGGTTATCATCGTGTGAACTTTGAGCAAATCAATTTCACCTATCTCGACTTGTTCTCGAACATAGTGATATTGTCTAGATAGTTGGTGCCCTTCATGACCTGTGTTCATGGGAAAAAGTAATTGCGACTGAATTGTCACAATATACTTTAATAGGATTTTCAATCGACGGCATAACACCAAGCCCGAAACAAACTTCCTTATCCAAACGGCTTCCATGGCACCTCGGGCGCTATGTACTCACTCTTCAGGAGCATGCACATGAAGTGTTGTCAAGTTTCTTACTCTTCCAATCCACGGCACCTCCATTGATGACAAAAATGTAACCCGCTTGAGACTTGACATCATCTTTGTCACACTTCCGGATGCACGCTCAGCGGTAACCTGACGGTTAGCCCTCGATTTCCCCATACACTATGAACATATCTCTTATAGCCCTAAGGTACTTGAGAATATGTTTAACAGCGATCGATGAATTTCACCGATTACGGTGATCGGAGTCAAGTTTTGAGCAAACGCCACATCGGGCCTAGTGCATCACACCGTACATGATAGATCCTCTCGGCAGTATAAGGAACTTTCTTCGCCACCTCTGCGAGTGTAGAAACGACCTTGGCTGCCAAACCATGATTCACTTGCATTGGCAAAATCCCTTCTTGGAATTTTGCATATTGAATCTCTTCAATATTTTGTAAGCACTTTGGCTTAAACCAATTAGCCGCCTTGATCTATCCCGATAGATCTTGATTCAGAATATATATGCTTCTTCCCCAAGTCCTTCATCGAGAAACATTTACCAAGATAGGCTTTCACCTCATTCAGACTTGGTATATGATTTCCCATGATTAATATGTCATCGACATACATAACAAGGAAAGTAACACGACTCCCACTAGCTTTGTGATATACACATGGCTCATCAAGATTCTGAGTAAATCCAAAACTTTTGATTTCTCCATCAATTCTTTTATTCCATTGCCTTGATGCTTGCTTTAGTCCATAAATGGACCTCTTAAGCTTGCATACGCGGTTAGGAAATAATGGATTCACAAACCCCTCAAGCTTTGCCATATAGATGTCTTCATCTAGACGACCATTGACGGTTTTGACATCCATTTGCCAAATCTCATAGTCATAGTGTGAGCTATAGCTATGAGAATCCTAATAGCTCTTATGTCCTTCGAGGAGAGAATGTCTCCAAGTAGTGATGCCATAGTTTGAGTAAAACCTTTAGCCACTAGGCGAGCCTTGTAGGTGTGTACATTGCCATCCATGTCAGTTTTCTTCTTGAAGATCCACTTACTTCCATAATTTAGCATTGGGAGGAAGGTCAACTTCAATCCAAACATATCATATCTTTCATGGATTGCATTTCCACATTCATAGAATTCTGCCATTTATCCTTTTTAGGATCAGCCATGGTAGCCTTATAGTTGGCAGGTTCATTAAGATCCCCAACCATATTTTCCTCCACCTCTACGTTAAGACATAGAAGGTCGTGGTGCGTATAGTCCTTCGAGACCTACAAATGGGAACAACTTCGTGAGGGAGCACCTAAGCTTCGTGGTTCTTGAAGTTGGCTAGTATTTTCGAGAAGGTGTTGTATCTTCTGATCATATTCCGCATCATATACTCTCGAGTTCTTGAGATATGAGATTCCTTTCAAGGAAATCTCCATACCTAGCCAATGACTTTGTTCTCATTGGTAGTAAAGTAGTAACCCATAGTTTCCTTAGGGTATCCCACAAAGATACACTTAATAGATCGCTTGGAGCTTATATCGGTGTGTCACGCTTAACAAGCGCTTCACATCCCAGCACCTTTAAGTAAGAAAAGTTGGGAGCTTTTACTGTCCATATTTCATATGGAGTTTTAACAACCTTCTTTGTTGGAACCATATTCAAAATGTGAATAGCAGTTTCAAGTGCATAATCCCAAAAAGTAAAAGGAAGAGTCGTAAGTTCAAACATTGATCGTACCATGTCAAGTAAGGTACGATTTCTCCTTTCAGATACACCATTTTGTTGTGGAGTATAAGGAGATGTGAGTTGTTTGATAATTCCACACTTTCGTAATCTTTCTTGACTTAATATACTCACCACCCTATCGGATCGAATAGCTTTAATCTTTAACTACAGAGTTGTAATTCTACATCACTTTTGAAAACCTTAAATGTTTCAAAGACTTCATGTTTATGTTTAAGTAAATAAACATAACCATAACTTGAAATCATTAAAGGTTAAGAAGTAGGAAGCACCCGCTTTTGACACATGTCTAAGTGGACCACACACATCGGTGTGTATTAATCAAGTAGATCGCTTTCCACTTGTGGTGAAAAAGTTTTCCTTGTCATCTTCCGGCAATGCAAGACTCGCATTTGTCAAATGATTCATCATTGCCGTTTGTAAAAGCCCATCGTATTCGGCTTTTCCATGCGCTTGCCAATATGGGCAAGGCGACAATGCCAAAGATAAGAAGAGTCCGCTTCAACTTGCTCTTCTTATTGCTAATGTTATACAACGAATTATTGGATATACAACCATCCATATCAATTTCAAACACACCAAGCATAGGAATTGCATTAAAGTAAAAACATTATTTAAAGAAACTGAAATTCCATAACTGGTAAAAGTGTGCACAAAACCAATATCTTTTAACAAAGAAACTGAAATGACACCCCTAACAATGGAGGGTGCATAATGACAATTATTTAGTTCTAAAATTAAGCCAGAAGGCAACACTAAATCAAAAGTCCCTATGGCCCGACGGTACCCGCTTTCCATTTCCAACGTACAAAGTATCTCTCTCCACGGTCGCCTTCTTTGCCCCTCTAAGTCCCTGCGATGTATTACGGATGTGAGTACCACATCCCGTATCATATATCCAGGAATTTTGCTTATGAGGAAAAGAAAATAATTCAAACATAAAAATACATGATGAGCTAGGCACCATCTTATTTTTATTCTGAAGGCACTCATTCAGATAAACCGACGGTTCCGCTTCCGGTGACGGTGAAGTTCGGTGGTGGCAAGATAAATCCTTCTTAGGATTTTCCTTTTCTTTCAGTGGTTCTTCTTAGGTGGTGGGATGACAACTTGTTTCCCTTTTCCTTTTCCTTTCCCTTTCTTATCACTTTGCGACAGGCTTATTCTACCACACATTGCGAGCGATTTGGCGAATGTAGAACCTTCTTTGGCAATCTCTTCTAAGTTCTAGCATTGCATGTAACTCATTCAACGTCTTCCCGTGCAATGCATGTTATAATTTGGACAAAATCACCAAATCGATCACGATTGAGTGATTGATGAGGCTGACACATACATCATTCGAGTAACCATAGCCGAGCTTCTCCAATTGGTCCAAGTGATGTTTCTGTTAGGAATTAGAAATTCCAGGTATTAAAGAGTCGGTCACCTCAAGTATATGTAATCGTTAGAAAGCTCGTAGTCATAGTACTTTTATGTTAAGTAGTATTTAGTTTAGTAACACCGTAGAGGACGGACGGGTCTTTACCCACTGTATGCCTGATCCACAGCCCGTTGTGTGGCTTTTTATTGTAAGACTATAAATACTCTCTACCTTCCAAGGTAGAGAGTTGGAGCTCATAATAAGATTTTCTTTCTCTCACTAAGTTCCCTAAACCTCTAACTTTCTCTCTCTAGAATTCCACTTATCCGCCTACTTTGTGTTATGGTTTGATGTGTATGTGAAATCCAATATCCTACAATTGGTATCAAGAGCCATGGTTAGATCATATCTTACACATCTTTGGATTTCTAGTGGTTTTAGGTGGTTTTGAGTTTGAAAAAGTTTAGTGGTTTTTGCATCATTTGGTTGATTTCTTGTGTTAAAGCTTGGATTTTGTTAGTACTTTGTGTTTAGAATCATCACAAGTGTTTAGGTTTTCATTTGGTAAGCTTGAATCATCTTGGTTGGGTTGTTTTGGATTGAAAAGTGGTGTTTGTGAAGTTTTCTAGCTAGCGACTTGACCTACAGATAGCTTTTCTTGCTAGCGACTTGCTTTACATTTTGGTAGAGTTGCGGTTGTGGAGTTAGCGACTTAGGCCTAGCGACTTGCCTAGTGAACAAGCCGACAAGCGGTACAAGTAGTGGAATCTCCACTACGGTTAGCGACTTGGTGGAAGTTAGCGACTTGTACTTTATATTGTTAGCGACTTGGTGTTAGTTGGTTGGTACCTAGCGACTTGAATATTTAGCGACTTGGTGCTTAGCGAATTGTTGCCAAAATTTTGTTAGCGACTTGGATTGTAGCGATTTGTTACATGCGACTTGGAACTTTAGCGACTTAGCATTAGCGACTTGGTTCACAATTTCCTAGCGACTTGGTGATTTCCTAAATACGGTTTTCTCTTGATTTAGTAAAATCCGTGAAAGAATCTATTTCCGGTTTAATCATAAAGTTATAAAATCGTTTAACTTGTCATCATGTCTACCGTTCCTACAATCATCTCCACATTGCAGGAGGATGTTCAAGCGGTTGGTTCGGACACTCGTCCACCCATGCTTGAGGCCACTATGACTCTTGGGCTCGAATCAGATTATGCTTGTCTTGGAAAAGAAAATAGGGTTAACATTCTCAAATCCATTGATGAAGGACCTTACCGAGTTGAAACTACTAGAGATATACTTGATACTGCTGAAGATGGAACTTTGATTTACGAATGGGCGGACCAAATGTATGATGAGCTTGGCGATAAGGAGAAAAAGAGATTCGATGGATATCCGAGCTTCAACATTATCTTAAGGTCTACCAAAGGACATCTACAAGCTTATCAATCACAACACCGAACAAAAGGTATGGGATAATGTCAAGATGCTTCTCGATTCATTGTAACGAAGACGAATCACAACTCTATGATGAATTTGAACACTTCAAGATGAAATCAGATGAGAGTGTCTATGAGTACTATGTGAGATTTCATAAGTTAGTGAATGACATGAGGAACATCGGAATGACTATGCCTAACATTCAGCTGAACTCAAAATTTGTAAACAACATGAATCCCGAATGGCACAAATTTGTTACTTCTTTGAAGCTTACTAAAGGATTTAAGAATACTAACTATGAGCAACTCTATGCCTTCCTCTTGAGAGAGACATGCCATGTTTGAAAAGGATTCTTGAACAATTCAACCAGGAGAGACAAGCTAATCAAATGATTCAACTGCCTTCTACTCAAACATTGGGATTACCACTAAAGCTTCACAAGTTATACCCATGGGTGATGGAACTCACAAACTCATTCCGATCCAAAGTTCAAACAAGCGATCTTGCCTGCGTGGGTAACTTCATAAATCAACTGGCTCTCCTGATTAGTCAAAACATGAATTCTCTCCCACAAACCAACAACAACCTCGGAATAGCTAACTTCCCACAATCAAACTCTAATGAGGAGATGGGAAAATTGTTGTGCAACCGGTTCAGGAAAGACGGTATGATCAAGGAAGGAGGAGCTGGTAGAGGTTATGTTGGTAATCGAGGAAAAGAATGGAAATCAAGGTCAAACTAAGCCGATCAAATGTTATAGCGTGGTGGTGAGGACATTGCAAGAGGCGCACATCTCCAAACGTCCACGAGAATCTTGATTACCGAGAGATAAATCTTTGCTTGTACAAGCTCGGGATAATGGTCTGCGTTGGATGAAGAGGAGTTATTGTTTCTGCTGGAGGCAATGCCAAGACCTATGATGCGGATGTGGATGGCGACCATTGGAGATAGGTCACAATCATCAGAAGCCTTTCAAGTTGATTGTGATGCATACGACTCTGATGTGGATGATGGACCTACGGCACACACAATTTTATGGCTAGCATTTCTCCAATGGTTTCTCCCAAGGTCTCTTCTTCACCAAAGTGGCCCATCCAAAGACAAACTCATCTCGGTATTAAAAAAACTATCACGATGATCTTGATGTACAAAAGATGCATGACAAAGTACAATCAACCGAAACTATTGAATCAAATATTGAAAACATGGGTAATATCAATGTTGTCCCATATGATCAATATGTGAAACAAAGTGAAAGTGAAATTGTATCAAGTGATGCATCTCTACGATCAACAATGACTATGTTTTTGATGAATACCTTGCATGTGCCTGATGATCTTTGTTATCTACTAACTTGAATGCCTATAAAGAGCGTGTTGCTATTTATGAACAACGTGCAAAATTTGAGTTGACCACCGTGGCGAGGAAATGGATGACCAAATCATTGCAACTATTAGAAAAGTAGGTTTAGAGAAGTATTAAAACAAGATTTAAACTCCTTACAAAAAACTTTCTAAAAGCAAAAAACAAGAACTTCAAGAAAATGTTAAAATGCTTAAGCAAGAATTGATTGCTAAGGAATCAAAACTTTTGAATGATTTTTCCAATCTAAAAACTTTGAAAAACAAACTTGAAAAAAGTTGTGCATACAAAAAACACCATTCAGGGCTGCTCACATGATCACTAAGCATAGAGTCCTAAGCGATAAGCATAGCATTCCCTTGTTGAGGAACCAAATCCAGAGGTCATTAAAAAGGCTAGAAATGCTCATAAGGTTCTTTATGATGGCAAGGAAATCCTTAAACCTAGACAGAAACCTAGTTGCTTGAGTATGGAGGAAGATAATCGGAGATGAAATCACTAGGGAAAAGTTAAACAAGAAACTAGATGATCCAAAATGTAAAAGAAAGAAAGTAATCATCACACCCCATGATTACAAAAGGAGTGGATTGCCTTAAACAAGTTTAAGCCTCGGACATTGTTAACTCCCAAACAAGTGTTGGAAAATGGATTTAGATAAGCAGAAAATTTGAAAATATTGTTGAAACCAACCCCCCTTTGGAAAATGCCTAGAAGCGTACGTGTATCCTCCAAATATACCAATGCATCTAGTTCCTAGAACAATTGCCACTAAAAGCAAGACCTTAATCAGTCAATATGTTATCTTTCAACTATTTGTTGATTTTGAGAAAACTTGCAAGAAAAGGATCACACCAGCTGGTATAAGCGGAAGGAGAAAGAGGTTTTGAGCAAACTAAAGAATTTACTTGAAGTCATGCCTTTCTTTAAACAACTAAAAGATCACTTTGAGAGTCTTAAAAGGGAATGAATTCAGACATTAAAGAAATGGAAAAGGAATTTGATGCTATGATAGTTGAGGTTAGTGACTATGGGCGAGCATTAAAATATAATGAGATTGAAAGGAAGAACTTGCATACACTTAATGAGAATATGATTTCTGAATGTATTGCTCAAGATGTGTTTTTCCTTTGCTACAACTTGTTCTATTAATGCTTCTCAATTTCATGAATTATCTATTGCCTTGAAAGTCTCCCATGATCGTGTCATTGAGCTTGAAAAAACTAATTCTAAATGCTTGAGAAAATTGAACTGGATGATCACGACAATTTGGTTAAACATTTTCTAAAAGTTGAGCATTTTAAATTACAACTAAAATATCAACATCTTAAAGAAAATGTCAAAACTTCAAATATCAAGACATCCTCGGATGCTCTAGAGTTTGATGCAGTTTTCAAATTAAGCGTGATGAGCAATTCAATCGAGAAAAGTTGAAAGAACAAATCTCTCAATTAAAGGGTCAATCGGACAATATGACAGGCTCCCAAATGCCTCCTCCTTTAGATTCTCAGAATTCTCAAACTTTTCATCTTCAAAACTTAGTTAATGCCTTACAAAGGAAAAGCGAGTTTTCTAGAAGAAAATGAAAAGGTCAAACGTCACTTTAAAGAGTTATATGATTCAATAAAAGTCACGTGACCAAAACAACGAAAAATAGCGTCTTTACAAAGGAAATTGAGAATCGAAAGAAATGGAAACTACCACTTGTTTTCAATAAGAATGTTGTCTCAAAATCACCCTTAGATTGCAAATACAACGTGACGATTAAATATATTCCTCCTCATCTTAGGAATAATGAACATGCTTTTCATGACAACTGTGCTCACCTTAAGGATAGTCTAGAATGTCTCCGTGAGATTGTCGAAGAGGATTTCATTAACAAACCTCTTGATAGTGAAATTAGGTTTGCTTGCCTCGAGGCCAAACGATCTCAAGAGTTGCTAGAATGTGTAATTGCAACATGTCCCAAATCCTTAACCTTAGGTGCAAAAAGCAGTACATGTGATGCCTTGTTCTATGCCTGTAGAACCTTGAACCATTCTAGGCCAGTTTTAAGAAAGTATACATGTGTGTCTAGTAATACCCAGTCTTGCACACGTCCTAGTTGAATGCAAAAAGTAGATCAACCAACTAATGTTCCCAATTCCTCTCAGGGAGTAATCAATGACATTAAAGCTTGGTCAAAGTCTCAAGACAATACAAGGAATGATAGGACCTTACAAGCTAAAAATGTGCATTGGAAGAGAGTAGAAGACCAACCTAGGATCTTTAAGCTTGAGTTGAATAAAGCGAATCGTGTTGATTCTAGTATTAGCCTACGTCTTGTAATTAATTAATTCGATACTATTTGCAAACCTTGTAATGATGTGCTTGAATTGTTGCTAATCATGAATGTGGTGTGAATGCTTTGTCTAATGCAAATGCCCGATTAAAATTGTTAACGCTAATAATCGTGCAAAGAAGGCAAAAGGCAAAAGCGAAAGATTGTTAGAAAACAGTGGAAACCCACAGGAAGAACTTTTATAAAGATAGGTTATTATTGGATACCTTTTGGCCATAAGAATAATCGGTTTTGCTCTCAAACTGCTAAGATTATGCCCACTAGAAAATGGATGCCTCCTGGTAGAACTATTCCCTTAAGAAGTGAACATACTTTGAATAGGTCAAATCTGAGACACAGCATTGCATCTATTCCCATGATTCCATTGCTTCTACTTACGATATGGATGTTTCTATTTATGATGTGGGTGTTCCAATTACTGTTACTAACCAAGTGGAACCCATTCTTGCATGGGGATCCCAATTATCGATTATCCATTCTTATGCGTGTTCAACTGCCGGATCGTTCAAATGGATTACGTGGTACACGGACTCGGTGTTCCAAGCATATATTTGGAGACCGTCATGACTCATGAACCGTGTAAATTCATCGGAGACGGTTAATGATCATTTCGGTACAATTATGGGTTATGGTGATTATGTTGTTGGTGATAGTGTTATCTCTAGAGTATACTATGTGGAAGGTCTTGGTCATAATCATTCTCATTGGTCAATTCGTGATTACGATCTAGAAGTAGCCTTCAAAAAACATACTTGTTTTGTTAGAGAACTTGATGGTAAGGAACTTTTAAGAGGAACTTGTGGTTCAAATCTTTACACCATCTCTATCGATGATATGATGAAGTCTTCTCTTTCTTCTTGAGGCTTCAAAACAAAATCATGGTTATGGCATCGTCGTCTCAATCACTTGAACTTCGGCACCATCAATGATCTCTCCGGAAAGGACTTAGTTGTAGGTTTACCTCGACTAAAGTATGAAAAGGATCATCTTTGTTGAGCATGTCAATTGGGAAAAAGCAAGAAGTATGCCCATAAACCCAAACCTACTAACTCCGCATAGAAGTTCTTCATACAATTCATATGGATTTATGTGGACCAATGAGAGTGTAGAATATCTTTGGGAAGAAATATGTGTTAGTTGTGGTTGATGATTACTCTAGATTCACAGGGTCAAGTTCTTGGACAAAGGATGAAACTCGATATCATCATCAAACTCATCAAGCATTCTGGGTTCGACTTAACAAAACCGTCGAATTATCGGACAGACAATGGATCTGAGTTTGTTAACAAACAACTTAGTGAATTTTATGAAAGCATTGGAATCAGCCATCAAAGTAGTGTTCCACGAACTCCTCAAGCAGTGTAGTTGAAAGGCGAAATCGAACTCTTGTAGAAGCCGCTAGAACAATCTGATTTACTCAAGGTTCCAATGTTTCTCTCGGTGAAGCTATTGCTTTGCATGCTACACAAAATCGTTCACGATTCACTGCTGTCATGGAAAAACTCCATATGAACTTGTCCACAACAGAAAACCTAATCTCTCTTCCCTTCGTGTGTTTGGTGCATTGTGTTATCCAACTAATGAGGGTCAAGACTTAGGCAAACTTAGAGCTAAAGCAGACATTGGAATATTTGTAGGGTATGCACCAAACAAAAGGGATACCGAATCTACAACAAAAGAACCCGAAATATCATGGAAACAATTCACGTTACGTTTGATGAGTGCCGGTCATGGCTCTGACAATCCAGTTCAGGAAACCGCACTTCAAAAGCCATTGGGTTCATCCCTTGTTCCAAACTTTTCTCAAGAAACTCCATATGTACCTCCATCGGAAGATGATTTAAAGAAATTGTTTGATCCTATGTTTGATGAACTTTATGATCCAAGTACTAATGAGGTGTGGTTCCTACGAGCTGCTTCATATTCCGTGAATGAAGTCAATCCCTCGATCTCAATATCATTAAGTCAAAGCGCTTCTGTGATCCTTTAGTCTCATCAACAAATCATCATTCTTCAAATGTACATCATGGAACTGTTTGTGGCATCAATGATGAAGTTAATCCCTTTGCTACTCCTGAAGATGCTCCATTTGAAAACATATTTGCTCTGAATCTTCATGAGAACCATCTTCTGGAGACATCGACTCACTGAGTCCTCCAACTACCACATGAACACCTCCGAAAATGGACTCACGATCATCCATTAGACAACATCATTGGAAATCCTTCTCGTCAAGTATCAACACGGAAACAACTTGCAACCGATGCCTTATGGTGCTTCTTCAACTCCGTGCTCTCTAAAATGGTTTCTTGAGGAAATTCATGAGTTTGATCGACAATGTATGGGAGTTAGTACTCCAGTTGTGCTATGATTATTACTCTAAAATGGATCTTCAAAGTGAAACTTGATGAGCATGGTGATGTGTTGAAGAACAAGGCTCGATTAGTTGCTAAAGGATACCGTCGAGAGGAGGGTATAGACTTTGAAGAATCTTTTGCTCTGTTGCTTTCCGAATCGAATAATTAGAATCTTTTGCAAAGTAAGAACATGGTAGTCTAATGGGCGTGAGCGGCATTCACAGGAGATCTTAAAGAAGTCGTCTATGTCATAACTGAAGGCTTTGTGAATCAAACATCCTACTCGTTTATCTCGTTTGAAGAAGGCTCTGTATGGTTTAAAGCAAGCTCCAAGGGCATGCTGTAATCTGTATCAAAGTTTCTTCTATCTAGGATTTAGCAAAGGCGATTGATCCAACATTGTTCACCGTGAAAGTCGAGCAAACATTTAATTCATGTTCAAATTTATGTTGATGATATCATTTTTGCCTCGTGACCCCGATGGAAATTTTTTTCTAAATTAAATGAGTTCAAAATTTCAAATGTCAATGATGGGACAAATGTCTTTTTAGGACCCTTTGTGTGGGACGGTATGATAATGGAGTCCTAAAAAGCATTTAATAGGACATATGAGCTTTAGGGTCCTTTTTAAATATTTGCTACTTAATGTCTAAAAGGTATATAATAGGATGATCGATGATTTGGGGTCCTATTATCATATAACTTAAAAATGACACTAAAATATGGATCCTAATAAATTACCTTTATAAGGCGTTTATTCATTATGGTTGTATTATAATAAACCATAATAGGACACTTGAGTTTTGAGTCATAAGACATCAATTAGTTAAGCGGCTTATTCACAAAAGTTTTATTATAGCAAATTTAATAGGACCTTTGTGCGTGGATATTATAACGTTAACCTTTATAGGACCCTTATGTACAATGGTTTTATAACATCATTTTTAAAGCGATTATTTGCAAAATTTTTATTATAACAAAACTTAATAGGACCCTTAAAGGATGCATATTAATTATGGTTTTATTACAATACACCATAATAGGACACTTGATATATAAGCCATAAAACATTAATTATTTAAAGCGGCTTATTAGCAAGTATTATTAAAACATAACTTAATATGACGGTTGACACTTGGGTCCCATAGATTGATACACCATCATAAGACACTTGATATTTGAGTCATAAAACATCGGTTTTATGGAAGACTACTTAATATGCGTTTTTTATAAGAAAAGTGAATAGGACCCTTGACAATTCGTCTTATAACATTAACCTTTATAGAAGCAGCTTATTCATAATGGTTTGTTTATGATACACACAATATGGCACTTCTTTTTTAAATTAAGTAAAACATCAAAGCTTTTATAGCTTATTGAGTTTTATAGGCAGCAATTGCAAAAGTTTTTATTTGAAAAAATTAAACGGGACCACTTGACACCACAATATGTCTCATTTGTTTTGTGTTATTATTTGTGTTTTGTGTTGCGGTTTGTCGATCTATTTCAAGTGCAGTTTGTCTATTCCATGTTCAAGTCCAAGATTCATCAAGTGTGATTCTTTTATAAATGGTCAAGTAAGCTTTGAAGCTTGTTTCTACTAAAACTAAAGTCTTTGAAGTAAACAAGTTGATTCTATTGAAGTAAGAGTACATAGAGAAGAAATTGAAGTCAAATTGTTCATTCATTCATTCAAAGCAGGTTCTGACTTCGACTTACAAAATTCAATCAACTTCAAATGCAACTACAAAAGAACAGAGCTATACATAATCTAATCTAGTTCATATCATCTATTCCAACATCTAACAGGTACATTGGATATGCATGATCGCTCACATCTTTCACACTAGATCTTTGGATATGCGTTTGTGAAAACTTGCATAACCACCCATTTCTTCTATCTCGATGGTTGGATATGCATGACCACTAGGACGAGGAAGCTAAGGATCAAAATGGGAAGGATGGATTGATGAAAATAATGATGATGAAGAAAAATAAAGTGTCCTTTATGCTTCATCTGCTAATTCACCAAAAGCAATCCATTCACCTTCCTTATGCTCTTCCTCTATACGATGTGTGAAGATGCACCAAAACATGGCCTTGGTAGAGCAAGCACCACCTCCCTTTCGGCCGCGAGGCCTTTGTTGAGGTTGAGGTCTTTGGAGGTTGGGAGTATGAAGGTATCTCGGTAGTGGGTTCCTCGAGTCATCGGAGACTCACTTGGATCCACTACACCATCATCTTCGGAAGAGAAATGGGGATGTCAAGGGCTGGTCGGTGGATATGACCAAAAATGGAGGAAATCAATGGATGATGAGGATGATGGAGAAGAGGTTGGATTTACAACCTCTGGTGAAGTATTCATGGTTAATTTTGGTTGATTGGGTGTATGATGAATCTAGGGTTTGTGATGGTAATTTGGGGTAAAAGTATGTGAGAGAAGTATGCATTGGGATGATTTTATAGGCGGGTTCGAGGTTTAATGTAAGTTAATGCGAGTTAGTTGTACATAATTCTAGAATCTTACCGAAGATATCCTAGTCTTGGGTTGGTTTCTCTTGAATTGTATAACCCGGCCAGATTGAGTATCTGTTTCTCTTGAAGAGTTAAATTGTCTATGGTCAAAGTAGATGTACCGCGTAAGTAGTCAAACAATACAGTACCAATACTTTTGACTATTTTTGCACAAACCTCTACCAAACCATCACTCTCATTTTCACTTCAAACAAAACCCTTCCCTCTTCTCCTACACCAAAACCCTCCTTTATTCGAGAAACATAACCCTAAAATATCAATTCATCAAATGGCTCTTCAATTCAAGAAGGATCACAACAAAGTTGCGTTTATGGGAAATGCAAAAGGTGATGAGTTGTATGTACCTATGGTAGAGTTCTTGAAAAGATCAAAGATTCACTATGCCTTAACGCATTCTCCTAATGCAATTTATGAATCGTTGGTCAAACAATTTTGGGCATCTGCTTCCACGCGAGTGAAAGCAGAGAGATGCGGCCATGATTGGAGGGCGGTATGTAGTAATAGAGGAGCTATTAGGAGAAAGCTTCACTTGGATGATCTTGATGGGGTATTTCACACTAGCGAGGAAATACTCACAGGTGAGAGCTATGGGTATCAAGGTACCGGACAGGACATATGGTTGAAAAAGCATTTTTGCCCTAAGTGGAGATTCTTGGTTCTACGTTGCTTGATGCATTAGCAACAAATCGAGGCATGGGATCAATTCACTTCCCAACTGGCATATGGTATTGTGTGTCTATCTCAAGGGATAACTTATAATTTTTCTAAATTTATTTTTGACAATTTGGTTGAAAATATCAATAGGAAACAACATAAGTTTTTAATGTACCCTAGATTCTTACAAATAATCATAGACACCTCTACCCAAACCCAAGCCTTTTATGCTTGTAGGAGCTCGTCGACCAAACTTTTGCCTCTATGAGAACTAACTTTGAGGGCACATTATCCGTTGATGAAGCTATGTTGCCTCAAGGCAATGAGAACAGCTGATGAGGAGAATGTTGCTAACATCCCACCTCTTCAATTGTTGCTCTTGATGGCCCTCCTACCTGTGAAGCTTCTCATGTTGCTCGAGGCGGCCTCCACCAACACCAAATCTAGCACATTGTCCTAGTCCACCACCAACACAAGATCCTCTTGATGAGTTTGAGTCCGATCGACAGGATGACCACACCTTGTCCTCAAAGGAAAACTTTTAATGAGGTACCTCCTCATTTTGAGCATGACCATGTTTCCCTTGAAAGGTCAATGAAGCTCCCATTACCACGAGCAATCTGCTGAGGGACCCCATTACTCTCACATCCATGTATGATCTTGTGAGCGGTATGCGGTTGAGGTGTCTAGTCTGAAAAAGGAGCTTGCAGAGACCAAGTCTTCACTTGGTAGTAAGATTGAAGAACTTCTGAGTAAAGTTAAGGACCTAGGAGGCAGACTTGAAAAGGGCACCAAAAGGAAGCTTGTGGTTTCTTCTGAGGAGGAAGAAGAAGAACCTCGGTATGGGTCTCTCGATATGTTAGCTGATGTGTCTCTTAATGATCCTTCATCAATAGTTGCGGAATCTTCAAAGAAGAAGAACACATTCTTTATAAAAGGAGAAAGAGATCGGTACTTGAATAAAGCATCTCTTGAAGTATCCAAGGAACCGAGTTTGTCAAAGCGCATCTCGATACCCCAATGGAGGATGTTGCTCTTGAACTTGGTCAATCTTGATCATACAAAACCATCGGTGTCCATTCTGGCGAAGAACCCTCACAACATGTTTCTTACGAAGTTGATTTGGGAGTTACTCTGAGATTCCTTTAGTTGATATTCTTGAAGATGATTGTACTAAGAACTGTTGATAAAGGGAAAGGTTTAATGGTAGAAGATGAGCTTGGTACAGACTTGGTAAGTGAAGAGGAAAGGCGAGAACAAGAGAGAATGCTAGCTGAGTGTAATGAGAGAAAGAAAGATGAAGAAATGGCTAAGCAGATTGAAGATCAATCTACGTCTGTTTTGCCTCTGAAGAACAAAGGGAACTAGATGAAATGCGTGCTAAGCTACGACACTCATTGGGATGCTTACACTCGGCAAGTCATATCAAACCCTTCACTTGCTCGAGTATCTTAGGTGCGGACTTCAACGATTGAAAGTTTTGTGGAGCTGATGATGGCTCGTGGTGGAAAAAGGAAGCAAGAAGCGGTGAAAAGAGGAGAGCCATCACATCCCAAAAGAACAAAGAGAGACCTCCCACTAAAGCTCAAATGAGACTTGTGGTGAAAAACCAGAGCTCCACTCTGTATAACTCTAGTCATCAATGAAGCAAGTCAAAGCTTTCCCTGATCATGTTTTGATTCACAAGTATAATCAAATCATGAAGTACTCTTCATCTCACACGCTTGAAAAGATTCTTTGGGAATGAAGTTGCATCAAAGGCCAAAAGACCAAAGTTTGTTGAGGTAGTGGATACTTTTGATGATATTACAACAAAGGCGATCTCTCAATGATTACTTCGAAGAAATTTCTCAAGCCACTCCTTCATCGACAAGATTCCTTCACTGAACCATCTATGGTCTCTGTTGAAACTCCTGAGATTGCTAGCTCACTGACAAGACTCCATCTGGCGAACCGGTTGCCATTTCTTTTGAAGCACCTAATGTACCAGCTCCCACTCCATCATGGGCATCTGTTGGCTTGAAGCTGCTTCGACAAACAAGTTTAAAAACTAGAAAGGCTAGAAATTTGCTAGTAAGGATGAATGCCATTGCATTAGTGAAGGTGCTTCTCCTTCCTCTAGTCGTGCCAACCAATCTAATGAAGAACCTCAAGATGCACCATCTTTAGGAATCTATAAGCCTGGAAGGAGGAAGAAGAGGATGGCCAAAATCACTACCTTGGATATTGAGGCTGATGAGTCAACCTTTATTAAAGAAGGGTCTTCCTCGATTTTCACGATGGATATCAAAATGTATTGATCAATTGGACTTTGACAAACAAAGAGCTGAATGTCATACATCGAAAGGACAAAACTTCTATGGAGTTCACCTTTTTGAAGGAAATACTTCATTTGGTAGATAGGCAGACTTGCTTACTCTGTACACTCTCGTTACCTCCCATTACTGCAACAATGCACCACAGGGGTTCGGGATGTTTTATTAGGAGATCTTCATGTCTGTTTAGCTCGAATCTCCCAATAATAAAGGACATTCCATTTGGCAGAACTCACATTTATGGCGGGTTGAGTCCGGAGATTCTATCCTCTGCCACGTATGCATGTAGTTGAGACGAAGGGTGGAATCACGATCTGCATGTTTGCCGAAAGAACTTACCCATTGTCCAAAAGACTTATGGAGAGGATCTTGACTCGAGAAATAGGAAATTCCTCCAGATCCGTGGGAAATGAAAGACCACAGATTTGAACAAGCGGTTAGATTGATCAAGACTCACCTCCTTCAAGATCAAACTGCTTCTTCATCGTCATAATGGTATCTCTCATGGTCTTACGCCTTATATTCCTTTTGGTACTATTTGTATTATATAGATGAGCTTATTCTTGGTTCTTTGCTCTAGTATATATTTAGAACTGAAGGTCAATCTCTAATTGCTACTTTTGGAGTCATCAATCTTTCATGGTATTAACTATCATCCATCTTCTACAGGAGAAGGATACAAGCTGTAAGGCTAAGTAGCGAGAATCTGGCTGAAGAAAAGAAGATATGGGTTGCTGGAAAGTCTGAGATCTTAGGATCAAGCTTTATTATTTAACCAAGTCAATGTAATTTGCGAAGTAAATGCCATAACCCGTTGGTACTTGGGAACGAGGATAACATGGGTATTAATGTCTTTACTCAATATTGTTTAGTGTTTAGTCATTAAATGCATGCTTGCATGTTTAGTCGATTAAGTAGTAATAGTTTAGGGTTCCTTGTCTATAAAAGGAACTTAATAGTTTGTAATAAAAAAGACAAATTGAAAACATAGAGTTTCAGGTTAATAAAAAGATCCATAGAGGATCTAAGTGTTCTTAGTTATAGGCTTGTATTTATATTCCGCTATAGAATGTGGTTGTAGAGATTTTATATTAGTTTGCTTATGATTACATAGGCAACACTAACGATCCACGAGTGCTCAAGATGCATCAAGGTCCGTGTGTATTCAACATTATCTATCAATGATAATGGTTAATTTGGTGCATTATTCTTTGTACTATACTAAGCCAGAATTGCACTCACAAAATAAACTAGGCTTGATTAAAAACAAAAATGGTGAGTGCAGGGGCATCTCGGTCCTAATGGAGTGATTAGCTGAGACCAAATTAAAGCAACAAGATAAGATCTAGAATCCCAATTAAGCTGGAATTCTCTAGTCATTAGTACAAGCTACTAAAGAAACAAAAGCAGAGAAGAAACAACGGTGAATAAGCGAAATTAAGCTCTTAATATGGGCATTTGAGCCAAGTGATGGCCATATTGACCAGTTTGACCTATTTGAGCCAAACACCCCTTAAGCGAGGGTTGTTTGAGATCTCAAAGTAAAAATATAAATAACAAGAAGCTAAAAAGTTAAAATTACCTAAATTTAAATAAGAAATGTATAAGAAAGAGTTATACAACGAATGTGAGTTGTCATTGATTCTTAACAACTAATTTTACATAAAAACATGGACTATTATTATTTAGCTAATTGAAATCATTAAGCTTCTTCAACTGGATCTTCTTCATCGGCAATAACTAAGTCATTGTTGTCCACAACGGTTCCATCGAAACCACCTCTAACCAATTCAATATCCATTGTTTCGTCATGTTGAGGACACATAAATGAGTCACCATGCAAATGTGTTTCCACGTCATCAAGACTTGTTTGTTCATCCATGTCATAAACATGTGGCGTCTTTGTCTTGATCACAACCTGCCATCCTTTGTCAACACTATCTGCAACGTAAAATACTTGATGTGCTTGAGAAGCTAGTATAAAAGGCTCGTTATGAGCCTTCAATCCTTCAAAATTCAATATAGTAAACCCGTTGTCATCTTCTTTTTTCCTTGAACCATTCGAAATCCAATCACAATCGAACAAAACTACTTTCTTGTCAATACCATACTCCAACTCAATTATATCATTCAAAACCCGTAGTAAGTTACATCTCCCGCGATAGGATTGTTATCCGTAGCACTCGAGTACTTGCTGTTTGTCATGGCTGAAGATTAACCCCACTATTATGTGTTTTCCTATTATGTTCTACATCTTTTGTGTGAAATCGGAAACCATTTATGATAAATCCCTTATATTTTTCACATACCCAGATGGACCACTTGCCAAGCACCTTAGACTTTTCGTGATTCTCGTGATCCCTCTAGCATGTAGCTCCTCAACCTGAAATAAGGCAAGATGTGTTAATTGTTTTGTTATTAGTAGGTCGAAAATGCTATGTCATTATAATTATTTTTCAAAAGTAATAAACTTGTGTATATGCCTTACATGATCTTGAAACCACGACTCAAAAGTCTCACTATGTAAACGTTGAATGTCACGCTTACGTTTTCTCCGATTTTGATGATGAACCAACGCCGGATGTTCACTGCAGTGTTAACAGATGATAATGATGATAACAACGACAACTATTAATCGTATAATATAATTTATGAAACTCACAACTAATATAATTACTTACGTTTGAAATTCATCAACTTCACTACAATTGAACAACACATATGAATGTGCTTTAGCCAAAATGTCAAGTTCCATCATTTCTACCTTTGTAGCACCAATCGGTCGACCAGCCATAGAAAAGATAGGTAAAACATCCTCATAACCATCGTCATCATTATTTCGACTTGTCTTATTATGTACGGTCTCAACATCACTGGATAAGTACAATGAACAAAACGACACACACTCTTCTCACTAGATATCCTTCGCAATGGAACCCTCCGGGTTATTCCTGTTTCGCACGTAAGATTTTAATGTAGCTAAATACATGAGATATCAAAACCAATAATTTTAGATTCAATAATATTTGTTAATAAAGGTATTTACTATAATAGTAATGTGCACCTCTCGATTGGATACATCCAACGGTAATGAACTGTCCCTCCTAATCTGGCCTCTGAAGCAAGATGAACCAAAAGATGAACCATGACATCAAAGAATGATGGCGGAAAAATCCTTTCTAAATCACAAAGTATTTTTCCAATCTCGGTTTCCATTTGAACCAAATCATTTGGATTAAGAACCTTTGCGCATAATTGTTTATAGTAACGACATAGCTTCATCACAGATTATAGCGACGCGTGCTTAGGCAACACATTTACAAGGCAATGGGAAGCAAATCACGCTGCTGCATCAAAATATGGAAATCATGACTTTTAAGTCCAAATAGTTTTGGAGGTTTTAACTCTACGCATCTTGATATATTAGCTGCATAACCATCTGGAACTTTCACCTTCTTAAGCACCACGACAAAAATATCTTTCTCTTTTTTATCCATTGAGAAACAAGCAGGTGGCAAATAAACTTTGTTGTTATCTTGAACTATAGGATGAAGTTCAGTCTAATGCCCATTTCTTTTAAATCTAGGCGTGCTTTTATATGATCCTTGGTCTTCCCATCTAGATTCATTAGCGTTCCAAGGACACTGTCACAAACATTCTTCTCAATATGCATTACATCTAGATTATGGTGTAGCAAGTTATCTTTCCAGTACGGTAACTCAAAAAAAATACTTTTCTTCTTCCAATTAAAAGGTAAATTTGGGTTGCTCTTCACAAGTTTTCCAAATTTAACTTCAAAACCATCTAACTCATCAACTACTTCTTGTCCTCTTAAGCCACGGGGTTGCTGTCTAGTTCTTCTTGCCATCAAAGAGTTTGTATCTCTTCTAAAAGCATGATAAGTAGGCAAATATCGACGATGTCCCATAAAACATTGTTTTTGCCATGACTCAAGCGTGTTGATTTTGTATGTTTATGGCAGTTAGGACATGCAAGTTTACCTTTGGTGCTCCATCCGGATAAATTTGCATAAGCGAGGAAAGTCACCGATCGTCCATAACAAACATGCACGCATCCGAAAGTTACTTTTTGTTGATGCATCATAAGTGTCTACTCCTTTACGATCCCACAACTCCTTTAGCTCAGCAACTAACGGTTCCATATAGACATCTATATTATTCCCGAGGAGCAGATGGGCCAGGTATAAGTAACGTTAGAAAGAAATAAGGTTTCCGCATGCACATCCAAGGAGGTAGATTATATGGCGTCAAAACAACAAGCCATGTACTATGAGAAACACTCATTGTTCCAAAAGGGTTAAACCCATCACTCGCTAAACCAAGCGTGACATTACGAGATTCTTTGGCAAACTTATCATACTTAAAATCAAATGCTTTCCATGCCGGGAATCTACAGCGGGATGTCTCAAGTAACCATCTTTCGTGCGACTCTCTTCATGCCATCTCATGGAGGCGTCGTTTTAGATGACATAAATAACATTTGCAATCGTGGTAAAGAGCGAAAATGACGCAACACCTTTGCTCCAATCTTCTTACGTGTATCACCGTGGTTGACTCATCTCGCACAATCATCTTCACTTACTTTATACCTTGACGTATGGCATATATCACATTCTGTTTTATTAATGTTTTCTTTCGGTCTGACATACAATCATTAGGACTTGCATCAATTTTATCATAACTAAGTCCCAACTCTCGAATTATCTTCCTTAGTTCATACAATGACTTTGGTATAGAAGCATCGGGCAAGGCTTCCCTCATTGTATCTAGCATCTTCTTTGAAACCATTATCACTCCATTTCCCAACACACTTACCATGAAATAGTCTAATGATAAAAGAAAGAACTGATAACTTACACCCAGGATATAGTGGTTTCTTTGCCTCTCCCAACACTTTATAAAAATTTTTCGCCTTTAGGTTTGGCATACTCATACTTTCAGTTTGTGTTCCCATGTCATCGGTTAGTGTGTCATCACCAAACCGATGGAAGGCATCATTCACCAACCCTTGCATGTCATCTTGACAAAGATCCAACATTGGAGCATCACTTGATTTGGGCGAAAGGTGGAATTGTATACCCTTTCATAAACCCGACACATAACAGATGTGTTGTAGCCTCCGTCCGATCTACCCATATCCGATTACCACAATCAATACATGGACATGAAATCTGTCCATTTTTACCCTCATTATAGAATATATGATCAAGAAAGTCGTCAAGACCTTTTTAATATTCAATGGTAAATCTAGGTAAAGACATCCAACTCGTATCCATCTTAAACCTAATTCAATTAACCACGGAAAACCACATATAATTTCAACAAAAAGAAAGGGAGCCTAATTCAATTAACCACATATGTTGTTTCATAAAAATTTAGCAAAAACGATTAGGGTTTCATTTATGAGGTATTACATGGTCTTGATGATGGTGGTGATTCCTGTTGGCAATTTTGGATGGTGGAATGATGTGGATTTGGATCTTAAAATTAGAAATACTTTTACAATTTATTTTAAAGCTATTTCTTAATTAATTGCCTAATTATTACTTCAAAGCTAGATAAACTAATTTATATCTAAAAATTAGAAATTAAAAGTCAAAATTGCAAAAGTAATGTTTACATAAGCTTGCAAAAGTAATTATTACTTCAAAGCTAGATAAACTAATTTATACAAAATTTTGTTATGAGCTCAAGTATATGTTTGGCCACTATGTTATCTGCAGGGGAGTATGGATGCATCCTATATCACAAGTATCTACGGTTAGTGGATTATCTGTTATATGATATGATATGTTATGTTTACGGCTCGTGTTGGATTATCTTGTCCTATCTCGACTTCATGCGAAGCAATGCATTCAATCATAATAGTCGGCACTTTATGATCACCTCGCGTATATTGGCCTCGCAAATGCCTAGGACAATTCCTCCGTTCAATATGTGTAGAATATAGGCTACAAAGCATCCCAGGAATGTGGCGTCATGGGAAGTCGACTTACGTAAAACTCTTGACGATATAAATGAACGACCGCATCCGTTGAGAGTTATTCATATTAGCTTTTTCAAAGTTATTATTTCATAAACTTTACGTTTTAACCAAATCAATCCCGAATCCAAAGCAACACCCACCAACCAAACGGGCCCTTATTTGATAACCCGAGCAGCGACCGGGTAATTACATCAAATTATACCCTATCACCGATTCATCCCGCCGGACCGATTACAAGCTACAAGGTGGTCGACCGCCCGACTATTGATTCGCGATTTTTGCAACATTGGATATGAACCTTTTGATATGACACTCTGATTATGATATGATATCTCGACTCCTAGTTTCAAACCCGAGCCATTTCATTATTCATAGGGTTCCATGCATGTCCGTCTCATTGATGCACCAATGGCATATATGACTCTAGTGTGGTTTCCTGTCCTACATCTCACTTTATCTTTCGGGTCAACTAGATGCGGATACGCTTTAACAAACGTAGACCACGTAGGATAAATCCGTCTCAGTAAGAAAATAGCAACATTTTAAATAGCGCCGCGTAAAACAAATGAACTATCTGGAGCAGCTCCATTTGGGCAGAAGATACAACAGAGACTGATTACTACATCACATTGATATTGTTGTTTGACCCGGAAGTCGAAAAACGAATGCCAAATCTACTTCAATTTTAGTTTCACATACAATAAAATACTTATATATTATATATATACAATAATATATAATACATTTCATATACTATATACTACTATTAGTTAATTTAATTATAAATCTAATTATAGGGGAAAACTTACAACCCGCTTAAAATTTAGTTTCACATACAAACCACGTTCTAACCAGCTTAAAATTTTTGGGGAAAAATTGATTCATAAATAACTTTTGGCTATGACTTGAAATCAAGCATATCTTTTAGAATCAAGTATTTGATTCGATTTTATTAATGGAAATCGTTTTTCCGATCGGTTAAAATCTCAATTTTGGTTTAGGGTTGTATGTGGCTGCAAAACAAGGATCGTGGGTTCACTTTTGAATGAAGATCGACTCAAGGTAATGCAAACCTCTGTTGTTGTTATTATTATTGTTGTTATTATTATTATTATTATTATTATTATTTATTATTATTATTATTATTGTTATTATTATTATTATTATTATTATTATTATTATTATTATGTTGTTATTGTTATTATTATTGGTATTATCATTGTTATACATTGTTATTGTTATACATTGTTAGTGTGGGAAATGGTGGGTTCGGGTATGTGTTTGGTTGACCTCTTGTGATGAGTCTCATATGTGATCATAAGTCTTTGCTTATTTGTGATGGGGTACAAGTTGTATTTAAGTTGCTCTGTTTAATTTAAATGAATGTTGGTATACCTGTATAAAGTTGGGTCAAAGGATTTGGGTAGTGATAGTGATAGTGATTTGATATCAGTTTCTAGCTAATGTATTTCATTCTGTGACATGTAACTGAAGGATTTGCGTCTATTTTTTTTTGTAGATAATGTATTTCATTCTGTAACATGTAACAGATAGTGATTTGATTTCAGTTTTGTTGTTCTCAAATGACTATTGTTCTTTGCAATCTCATAATAATTTTATTTGTTTTGTGCACCGGTTATGGAAAATAACAGGATGCAACGCCAAATCACCACGAGAAATACGAATGATTATGAAATGTCCGGAAGGACAAGGATTCAAGAAAACCAACAGAGATTACAAGCTTTGGGAGTGAAAAATCTTGCTAAGTCTTTGACAAGTCTAGTAGAGAGTGACAAAACAAAGAAAAGGAAAAAGAAACCAACGGATACCGGTGAGAAAGATCAGATTATATGTCCGTTCAGACTTCCATCTTAATCTGAGGAAGATAACCCAGAAGAAGCGGCTACACAAACAAATAAATAGGTACGAATAATAAATTTGGCTACTATATTTTCTTTATGTTTGTTTTCTAACAATTCTACTTGCATGAAACAGAATCGAAAATACATTGCTCCACAATCCATGACTAGATATAAAAATTTAGCAAAAAGCGAATGAGTGCTCGAATGTCTCCAGTGGGCTAACATCTTGAATCTCAATCGCAAAAGGGACAACAGTTGATCAGGGGAGGGCAATACGTAGTAGGATACAAGAGTCCGACCAAGTCCAAACGAGAAATGATCAACCAAATTCGTCAAGAGAGGAGATTAACGCAACTGAGAGAGAAACTTAGTTGCAATTGACAACGATCATGACCACGGGGAGCGTGACTTGAGATCTAATGGTAACTATACATAAATTTCAAATACTATATATATGATATTAAATTACTATTAAGTGTATATTAGTTAACTGTTTTCGGTGCTTACTTGTTTTTTTTTTTTTTTTTAATATAGATAACAATGAAGACCTTTATGATGTTGAAAATGATGATATCGAAGACATACCTATGAATGAAGATATTGAACAACAAGCTACTTCAGAAGATGATGTAGATAAAGACATGGATGATTTGGAGAATGAGGATGATTTGGAGAATGAGGATGATTTGGAGAATGTGAACGATTTAACAAATGACGGCGATGATCTACTCGGAGAAGAGATTCAAGCTGAGCATTCTGAAAATGAAGAAAACCATGTAGTTACACAAGCTTGAAATGAAACAGGTTAACATGGTCTACTTGATTGCATCGTTTTAAAAATCATATATCATATATTGTGTCATATAAGAAGAATATATAATAAAGTTAAATTAAAACAAGACAAAATACAACGCTAAGATATTGCCTCCATTTCAAATTATTTAGTATTTTAAATGTATCATTATCTATTGTAAATCATATTCACTTTTTGTAGTTCGGATTGTAAGCAAAAGAAAGAGAGGACCAACACGTATGGCAAAAGTTTGGGCCCAAGAAAAAGGGATAGAATTCCTATTTTAGTTAATGAACACGTACAACCTATTAACGACAAAAGTAGTCATCTGACTCATTTCATGGGAACACTTTCAAGGAGGGGAAAGTATTGTCCGATTTATAAACCATGGAATAAAGTTGACGCCGAAAAAAAAAGCTTTGCTTGAACTCTTAAAGGTACACAATGTTAAATTTGTATGTTAATGATGTCTATTAATCACTTCACTTCCTTAATCCATAGCATTATGACATATGATTCATATTCACATAATTCCCAACAATAAAGTATTTGTTTTCTAATGTGAGCTATTACATTTTTTAGACAAAATTTGATATTCCGAATTTGGAGAAAAATGGATATTGCAATCATTTGGGGAAGGTGAAGAAGCTGGAGGGCAAGAGTTTAGGAACACTACCATGATCCGTCTTTGTCAGTTAAGCAACAAATAAGATCTAGGCCAAAGCAAGTGCAAAAAAACAATGGAAGAAGCTTGTGAAGTATTGGAATAAAGAAAACACTAAGGTGTGAAATACTCTTCCACTTTAAATAACATTACTTAATTTCCCATTATGATATTTTACTTTCTTGCTGCAGAGTTTAAGTGAAAAAAACAAGGCGAATCGGGCAAAAAAGAAGATGATCCAAAGAACCGGTAAAAAAGTTATGCTCGCAAAAGGGAAGAGTTAAAGGTAAGTGTATGGAGAAAGTGGGATTGTTAATGTATCCTGTGGATATCCACTGTTAATATTCATTTTCTTTTTATTCATACTGCACATATTTGGGGCGAGATCCAACTCGATTGGATCTTTTTAGTGCATGCTTCTCCAAAGATGGAAATACCAAAAATGATGACACTACAAAAGCGATTGTAAGTAATATGCTTTTGTGTTTGCAAAAGTGTATTAATAGCATAAGTTAAACACAATATGCTTTTTTTGTAATACATGCTTTTACTATATGTTGTTCATGTTTATATAAAATGCAGGATGATATGAAACGACTTAGTGATAATCAGCCCGAGGGTTCGATTGATAATCTGGACGGATGATATTTTTCTCTGACAGTTATGGGTAAAGATCGAAATGGTGATGCAGGCATGTATGGTCTAGGTGTTCGTGCTTCTCATGTTTGGGGTGTAATACCAAGTCGTTTAGCATGTCATAGAGAAAACAACGAATTGAAGTCTAGATGTGGAGAACTTACTAGTGAAAATGAAAAGTTACGAGCCCAGTTATCAGAGAAGAATGGGTCGACGGATAGTTCCATTGTTCCACCTCTTACATCACAAGATTCTCTTGTTGTAACCAATGAACCTCCACGCTTACGGGTATGTTTCTATTATAAATCGTTCCTTTCTAGTTGTTATAGCTTATTTTATCTTTGATAGCTAATGAACCTAGGCTACAAGCTTATGTATCATATTATGATTTAGATTGCTCATTTTCCTTTTAAATTTGTTAACTCAGTTATTAAGGGGTGTTTGGTTATGTTGTTTCAAGCTGTGGTAGTTGCCTTTTCACTTGTTTATCAGCACACTATGACCTCTAGGTGATATTAGAACTAGTAAAACTATAAAACCAATGTTTGAACTAGAGAAAGTCAAAATCAAATTACCTTCACTCTCACAGTCCATTGTTGGGACATGTGAGGATCAAATCTCACCCACTTGGTCTAAATCTTGTTCATGTATCTTAAATTAGTGTTATCATAGCTTAAATAATCATAATTAGTGCATACGGATCAAACAAGTTTCATTAAAGTCAAAGTTTAAGTTCAAAATCAAAAAGTCAAAATGGTATGTTAGTGAAACTCGGATCTTGGGAGAATTTTTTGTGAATTTTGTGTTGAGATTCAAGTCTTGAGATTTTTACATGTTGAAATTCCCCATCTAAGCTTTTGAATCCCACAGTTAGCTTATTTTTATGATTTTTCTCTGGCTTAGGTGATAGTTCAAAGTGGCCTGCAGGGCTAACCATTGCCACTGCACAGGGCATCACTCAAAACCCCAACTTTCCATGTGCCTTAGCTTCTTCATTAGTGGGCCACGGTGAGCTTATTGGTTTATTTGAAAGCCAATAAGCTCATCTATAAAGTTCAGGGCTTATTTCAAACTTTTGACCTTATTAGATAGGTCTGCAGATAGCTTTTTGTTTGTCCAATTCCACCCATACAGCTGAAAGTGATCGGTGTTGACCACCAAGTTCAAGCCCTTGTTAAGTGCTTATCTGTGGGACCCAAACCTTTAGTCCTAGCTTTTTAGAAACCTCAATAAGTCACCTTTTCATATCAAGTCTCACTTTGGATCCCTGTCAACCCTAGTGGGACCCACAAGGGCTGCAAGGTTGTTGGTTTTGGCTTGTTTGGCCTGTGATATTTGATCAAGTGATTATTCTGGTCTATAGCTTATTCCTTTAGCTTATCGGTAGTTTTAGCTTAATCTAGATACAACTCATGTAGTTACAGCTTATTTAGCTTATTGTAGCTTATTTGTAACTTATTTAGTATACACCGACCTCACACTGCAGTGATATTACACTGATCAATTTTGACCTCCTTTGTATACCCCAACCTCCATACAGCAGTATTACATCTGTTTAACCTAATACATGTGTCTTGATTATAAATTGATAAATGTTTGTTGAAAACTGAAATCTAGGTCGGGGATGAAGTTGTCCTTAAAAGCATTCTAAACTCAACCGAGACTCTAGCAAAAGGATGGGTGAGGAGCTTGAACCCAAATGATATAGTTGGTGGTACAGAGATTGGGCGAGGATGGTGTGAGGTAAACGTTCAAGTACCAACAGAAAGAGATGAAGTGTTGGTGAGACCCTATGGGTTATTTGCCACAATTGAAGATTGTGTTGGTGCAACCATAGCATGGCCTTGTCCCTTTATCTCGGTATGTCTTTGTTAATCTTGTGATACCAATAATTTTACTAACATGGAGCTTAATGCTTATACATGGGTGTTTATTTGTAGGTGGTCCGTGAGGATTGAGAGAGATGATGCATGATGACCACGGACTAAGCTTCTTGTTGCGTTAATATATTGTTTAATGTTAACAGACTTATTGTTAGATTCTGTCTACCTTATTTATGTTTAGTGATTTTGTTATGACAATTGCTAATTTGAAATACAATTTCGTTTTATTCATTTAATATTTAGTTGATGTTTTATTCATATCGTAATAATAGAGTGTGCATGGTGAAAATAGCGTCCTATCATATGACTTGTCCGGACTTTGAAATTGTCCTATTAAACTTATTAACCGTCCTAACAATTAACTTAACATTGTAAAAGTGTCCTAATATGTTGTTATTAGGGCGTTATTTAGGTTGTTAATAGACATTTTATACGACCAAAAAATTGGTTTCATAATCTTCTTTGAGATATTAGAACCCTTTTCTTGGTGCTAAAATAGCTATAATGTTATATGATAAGCGTCCTAACAATTATCTTTTAAGAATGCGCTTGTATGTGTATCAAAAGATTAAAATTAGGTAACAACGTTTTACAACATTGTAAAAGTGTCCTAATATGTTGTTATTAGGGCGTTATTTGGTTGTTCATAGACATATTATGCGACCATAAATTTGGTTTCATAATCGTATTTGGGATATTAGGACCCTTTTCTTGGTGTTAAAGTAACTATAATGGTATATGATAACCGTCCTAAGAATTAACATTAAAGGACGCTTGTATGTGTATCAAAAGATTAAAAGTAGGTTACCACATGTTAGAACATTGGAAAAGTGTCCTAATATGTTTTTATTAGGGCGTTATTTGTGTTGTTTATAGACCTAAAATGCGACCATAAAATTGGTATCATAATCTTATTTGAGTTATTAGTACCCTTTTCTTGGTTGCTAAAATAGCTATGATGTTACATCATAAGCGTCCTAACAATACTTTAAGGACGTTTTTAAGTGTCTCAAAAGATTAAAAGTAGGTAATCACATGTTAAAACATTGTAAAAGTGTCCTAATATGGTTTTATTAGGACGCTATTTGTGTTGTTCATAGACATATAATACGACCATAAAATTGGTTTCATAAGGGTTAGGGCGCTTTGGACCTATTACAACCGCCTTACATGAAGCGCTTTCATCCTTGGTCCTATTAAATGAAAGGTCCTAAAAAGTACCATTTTATGACGCTTATGGGGGTCCTAAAAAGCCACTTTTCTTGTAGTGTATGTATTCAGCCTCTGTAGAGGATATAGAAGTGCTCATTTGTTTCTTTGAAGACCAGCTCACAAGCTTATCACCTAAAAATTGAGCACCTCGGACGAACCCGGCGTGTATCTTGACATCCTGCATGGTCAAAGGCATCGCATAGGCGTTAGTGACATCTTGGTGTCCCCGGTACCAAAGTCCCATGTTAATGGTTACTTGGAGATACCGAAAGACCCGTTTAACCACTTCAAGGTGCTTTTTAGTAGGCTTAGCCTCGTTATCTATCAGCACATGCATATAGCGAACAAAATGTTTGGTCAGGCATCTTGGTGAGATACATGGGGATCAATCATACTCGATATTTAGATTTGATCTACCATGATCTGAGTGGTCCTCATCCGGTTTTGTGCGCTCCACCATAGGAGTGTCAACAGCGGTCACGGTGTTAAATCCAAATTTCTTTAAAATTTCATTTGCGTATTTAGATTGATTTATAAAAATGCCTAAGGACTTTGTGAAATTATTAATCCCAAGAAAAATGACATTTGTCCCATCATTGACATTTGAAATTTGGAGCCCATCTCCTTTGTAAATCGGTCACATTCATTGGGGTCGGTCGAGGCAAAGATAATGTCATCAACATATATTTGGACATGGATTAAGTGTTTGCGACTTTACGGTGAAAAGTTAATAGTCCGATCAATTTGCTCCTTTCTTTGAATCCATTGGATAGAAAAAACTTCGATAGCGTATCATACCATGCTCTAGGAGCTTGCTTCAAACCGTAAAGGGCCTTTTTCAAGCGATAGACATGAGTAGGATGCTCTGGATTCACAAAACCTTCTGGTTGGCTGACGTAAACCACCTCTTTCAGATATCCATAAAGAAAGATAGTTTTCACATCCATTTGATAGACAACCATGTTCTTGCTAGCCGCATTAGCCAAGAAGATTCTGATAGCCTCGATACGTGCAACGGGAGCAAAAGATTCCTCAAAGTCAATACCCTCTTCTTGACGATATCCTTTAGCCACTAGCCTTGCCTTATTTTTCAGAACGTCACCGTGCTCATCAAGTTTTACTTTGAAGATCCACTTGAGAGCAATGATCATAGCCAAGATGCAGGTGGGTACTAATTTCCATACATCTAGTCGATCAAACTCATGTATTTCCTCTTGCATTGCATTGAACCATTGTCTTGGACATTCTTTGTTTTAGCATCTTTGGTTCGAGATCTTGGAGAGTCACGAGTGAAGAACACCATAAGGCATCTGTTGCTAGTTGTTTTCGAGTGGTTACTGGTCGAGAAGGATTCCCAATGATGTTGTCCAATGGATGGTCATGTGTCCATTTTCTAAGGTGCTCGTGTGGTTATTGTTGAGGGACTGATGTAGCAGAGTTTGGATCCCCTGATGAAGATGGTTCAGGTGTTGGTTCTGGGGCAAAGATGTTTTCAAGCGGAGCATCTTCTGGAGTAGCAAAAGGGCTCTCTCCATTAATATTACCAATTCCACGATGTACAACTGATGATTGAGGGTCTGAAGATGATGATGAGTGATCAGCAACTGGTGCTTCTGGAGAAAGAGACATAGAGACAGATGGATTCTCTGTGATCATTGGTTCGAAGCCACCTATGTGATGTTGAAGAAGTGTAGTTCTCATGAGGTTCATAGTATTCATCAAACATTGGATTAAACAACTTCTTCAAATCTTCTTGGATGGAGGTACATATGGAGCAATGAGTGAGGCGTACAAAGAAAGAGGCTGATGGGACTATTTGATAGTAATTGAGGTGCGGGTCAGGCTGGATTGTCCGGGAGCCATATATGCTCGAACTGACTCATCAAAGCGTGGCGTGAATAGTTTCCATAATATCTCGGGTTCTTTTGTTGTAGATTCGATAACCTTTCCTATTTGATGCATAGCCCACAAAACTCCAATTTCAGCCGCTCTTAATTTACCTAAATCTTGACAATCATTAGTTGGATAGCACAAAGCGTCGAACACGAAGAAAAGATAGATCGAGGTTTTCGATTGTGGACGGTTAGTATGGAGTTTTCCATGAGAGGTGTGAATTAGGGAGCGGTTTTGGGTATAGCATGCAAAGGTGACAATGGCTTCAGCCAGAGGAACATGGAACCTTTGAGAATATAAGCATAGTTCTTGCGGCTTCTACAAGAGTTCGATTTAGTCTTTCAACTACAGTTATGTTGAGGAGTCGCGAGGAACACTTCTTTGATGGCTGATCCCAATGCTTTCATAGAACTAACTAAGTTCTTTGTTGACAAAATCGTTCCATTATGCGTAGGATGATTCGATTGTTTTATTAAGTCGTACGCAAGCTGTTTAACAAGTTTAGTGATGATGTCGGGAGTTTCATCCTTTGTCCTCAAAAACTTAACCCAAGTAAACCGTGAGTAGTCATCAACAACTACTAACACATATTTCTTCCCGTTAATCGTTTGTACTCTCATTGGTCCGCACAAATCCATATGAAGGGTGTGAAGAACTTCCATAACAGAGTTTGTAGGTTTGGGTTTGTGGGCATATTTCTTGCTTTTTCCAGTTGGCATCTTTGAACAAAGATGATCTTTCTCATATTTTAATCGGTAAGCCACGAGGTCCTTTCTAGAGAGATCATTTATGTTTATGAAGTTCAAGTGATTGAGACGTCGATGCCATAACCATGACTTTGTTTTAGAGGCCTTTGATGAAAGCAATGATTGGAGAAGATTTCATCATATCTTCGATAGAGATGGTGTATAAGTTTGTTCCACGGGTTCCTCTTAAAAGTTCCACACCATCAAGATCTCTAATTAGCAAGTATGTTTTCTAAAAGCCACTTCTAGATCAGAATCACATAATTGACCGACAAAAAACAAGTTATGACCAAGACCTTCAACGTATATACGGGAAATTACACTGTCACCAACAAAAACATAATCTCCATAACCCATAATAGCTCCAAAATGGTCAATTTCGAATCTAAGTCTGATAAATTTACTCCACGAAGTTCATGAGCATGGCGATCTCCAATCATATGTTTTGAGCAGCCTGAGTCCAAATACCAAAGGACGATTTGTACGACCTGCATTTGAACAGACAAGAATGGATGATGGATAATTTGGATCCCCATGAAGCGAATGGGTTCCGTTTGGTTAGTACAGAGTATTGGAGCACCCACATCAGAAATAGAAGATATGTCCTCATTAGTATTGGATGCTAAACTAGTAGTGGACCTATTTGTAGTGTGAGCACTTCTTAAAGGTATGATTCTACCAGTAGAGCTTCCATTTCTTAGAAGGCATAGATCTAGACATCTTTGGACAAGATTCATTCAATTTGAATTTCTGGCCCGTAGGTTTCCATTGATAACCCACATTGCTAAATTTTCTTCCTGTAGGCTTCCAACAATTGCTAACCTTTTTTCCTTTTAGGCTTCCGGATCTCCTTAACACATGTCTAGCATTTTTTATAATATTGGTGGAGTGTTACCAACATTTATCACTCATTCATAACACATTCATGATTGGGACCGAAATCAAACAATCCTTACATGTTTTGCAAAAGGCGGCGAGAATTCGAATTAATTACGATGCAGCTTATAGCTAATACTAGAATCAACACGATTCGTTTTATTCATCTCAAACTTATTCTTCCTAAGGTGTTCTTCTACTTTCTTCTCTTCAACACTTTTGGCTGGCAAGATCCTATTTCACATTGTATTGCTGAAGGCTTTGACCGCTAACCTTAGTATTGGGGCCTGATTATCCGATAGAAGGAACAACAAGGAATATTAGTTGGTGATACTACACTTTGCATTGGTGGTCTAGGTCAGGTCGATCTGAAGTTTTGTGAGGCACATTAAAAAGTCACATTCTTATCCTTAGGCATAGAGTGCAACTATTCTATCTGCTATTGCTAGATTTTGGACTTGTGACAATTACATTACTCTAAGAGTTCACGAGATCTTTTGGCATCCATGCGTGCATAGGCTATGGTACTATCAAAAGGTTTTTCTAATCTTTCATCTTCAACTATCTCACGGAGACCCTTCAAACTTTCCTTAAGGTATGAGAGATATGCTTTATGTGCAAGTTCATTATTCCTAATGGGTGGGGGAATATATAACATATCGATGGCATACAAATCACAAGCAGAAACCTTAGGAACATAATATTTGAAATTAGGGATTGACAATTTTCCTTTCACCTCACGCTTCAGATTCTTAATATCGTTAAGTAAAGAAGTTATCTTTTCAATGTTTTTATCATGATTAACTTTGAATGAATCATATAACTCTGTTTTGATCACTAACTTTTGAAATTTCAGCTTTAAAACAATCATTTTCCTTTTGTAAGTTATCAATAATGTTTTGAAGTTGGAAGTTCTGAGAATCTAAAGGTGGAGGCATTCGGGAACCAGTAACATCATACTTTTCTCCCTTTAGTTGTGAGATCTGGGTTCTCAATATTTTGATCGTGTTACAATGAGCTCGAATTTGTTCATCACGTTTGCTAATTTCAAACAACTGCATCAAACTTCGGGGAGCATCAGAGGATGTATTGATATTTGAGGTTTTAACATTTTCTTTGAGATGTTGATATTTTAATTGCAAATCAAGATGTTCAACTTCTAATTTAGAAAAATGTTTGACCAGGTTATCATGATCATCCCTGATCTATTTTCTCATACAGTTTTGAATTTGTTGTTTCAAGCTCAATGACACGATCTTGGGAAACTTTCAAAGCAATAGATAATTCATGAAATTGAGATGCAATAATAGAAGAATTTGTAGCGATGTAGAACACATCTTGAGCAACACATTGAGAAATCAAGTTCTCATTTAAGATATGCAGATTCTTCCTTTCAATTTCATTATATTTGAGTTCTCGTTCAGAATTATTGACCTCAACTATCATTGCATCAAATACCTTTTCCATTTCTTTAATATCTGTGTCTATCCCCTTTTTAAGAATCTCAAATTGACCTTTTAATTGTTTAAAGAAAGGCATGACCTCGGTTAAATAGCATTCTTTAGTTTGCTCAAAACCCTTTCCCCTTGAGTTATCCCTTGATGGGTGTGATTCTTTTTACACGTTTTCTCAAAATCAACAAATAGTTGATAAACTACATAAAGGCTGATTAAGGTCTTGCTCTTAGTGGGAAGTGTTCTAGGCACTAAATGCATTGGTGTGTTTGGAGGATACACAGTTGCTTGGGACAATTTCCTACAGGGGGGGTTCTTTTCAACAAGGTTATCTGCTTTTTGTTTATCCATGTCCTTTTTCCAGAACACTTGTTCATGCGTTAATAGGGTTTGAGGCTTAAACTTGTTCAAGGAGATCCAATTTTCCATAGTGTAATCATGAGATTTAAAAGTGATGTTATATTTAATGCACCAGGGATCTTTAAGCTTATCATTCAATTTTTTCTTAGTGGCATCTTCTAATTCTCTATCTTCCTCAATGCACTCAATGCATGAAGGTTTTTGTCTAGGCTTGAGAATCTCATCACCATCATAGACAACCTTTTGAGCAACTTTTGCTATTTTACCATACTTCGAGTTGGGTTCCTCTACAATGGGGATACTATGCTTATCGCTTAATACTTTACATGCTTAGTGATCATGTGAAGCTGATCAAGGGTGTTTCCTTTATGCACAACTTGTTTTCAAGTTTGTTTTTCAAAGTTTTTAGGTTGGAAAATTCAGTTAAAAGTTTTGATTCCTTAGCATTGAATTCCTGCTTAAGCACTTTCACATTTTCTTGAAGTTCCTGTTTTTGCTTAGCAGTTTTATTAAGCTTTTCTTGTAAGGAATTTAACTCTTGTTTTAATACTTCTTCCCTAAAATTGCTTTTTCGATAAGGGTATGCGCATTTGGATATCCATCTCTTGCTCACGAGTGGTCAGTTCAAACTTAACTTACTTTGTTCATATATGGCAACTTGATCCTTATAGGTATTGAGTTGATGGTTAAGGAATCATTAGGCACAATTGCGGTGAATTCATCGGGCATGCATTCATTGTTAATTACTTGCGAAGATTCATCACTTGGTACAATAAGGTGTCATTTTGCTTCACATATTGTTCATATGGGACAACATTGCTATTTCCCATATTTTCAATATCTGATCCAATGACTTCAGTAGATTGTACTTCATGGTGAATCTTTTGCTTATCAACCACATCATATAGTTTAAGTACCTCTGATATGATGGATTCCTTGGAGGAATTTGGCCCGTTGAGGTGAAGAGCCCATTGGAGAGATATTAGCCATGAAGATAGTGCATTGCATATGGTTCATCATCAGCGTCAGAGTCAAATGCATCATGATCGCAACTTGAAAGGCCTGGGATTGTTCGGCGACACCATGCAAGGGTTGTTCGTCCATATCGGCATAGTATGTCTTAGCATTCCCATCATCAAGAACAACTCTCTTCATTTAACACGCTCCATTATCTTGTGCTTGAACCAAGGTAACATCTTATCCCACGAAGTATTTTGCATTTTGAGGACGTTTTGGTTGAATCGGTTCTAGCAAGGTGCCCTTCTCCTCCACAGTTGTAGCACTTGATTGGTTTTACTTGACCACGAGCCATTTTCCTTCCACGCGATTCTGATTTCCCACATATCCACCACCAACACCCGCCATTCCCATAACCATCACCTACATTCCCTTGTTCATTGTGTGGAAGGTAAGCATTATGTCTTCCACGCACATTTTGCACCACAACCTTCTTGTCTTTCCGCGGTAGCATGCTTTTGAAGATTTGATGCGATTAGCTCAGATGATTGTTGGTGTGTGGGGTGAGATTCAAGTTTTGCTTGACCATAAGAGCCACTTGATTGATAAAGTGTTCCATAAGCTGCGTTAGAATCGGGAGGCTTATACCTACTGATCGAGGAATGAGCTTGTGGTTACCATTTCCGAGTGGGTATGACTTGTGATGCTTTGGTCGTAATCCACACATTGGTGTAGAATGCGGTTGAATCATTTGAAGAGCTTGCTTCCCCAAAGGCATTGGTCTTGAACTTTTCCATGATCATTAAACGAATGCAAAAGACATGTTTCTCATTTTGAAGTAAGTATGCTTCTGATTTGCTCATAGTTGGTGTTCTTCAATCCTTTGTTGAGTTTACCAGCCATGACAAACTTGTGCCATTCAGGATTCATGTTGTTCACAAACTTTGAATTTAGCTAGATATTTGGCATTGTCATCTTGATATTACTCATATCATTCACAAGCTTGTAGAATCTGACATGGTATTCAGTCACACTTTCCCCTGGTATCATTTTGAAGTTCTCAAAGTCATCATACAGCTGAGATTCCCTATCTTCTTGATTTAGTTCGAGAACGGATAGAAGCATCTTAACATTGTCCCAAATGCGACCTTTGCTTCGGTGTTGTGATTGATCACTTGTAGATGTCTTTGGGTAGACCTATGGAGAACAATGTTTGAAGCTCTGATATGCGCATTATCTCTTCTTTCTCTTTATCGGTAAGCTCATCATATGTCTTAGGTCTATCGGTCCTAATATCCACTTGAACCATCGGCCGGCAGTTTCGAATGTCTCTAGTAGTCTCAACTTGATAAGGACCTTCATCTATTGACTTAAGAATGTTAACCCTATTTTCCTTTCCTAAGCAGTACAATCTGATTCTTTGTAACCAAGATTCATAGTCGGTTCTATCAAGCATGGGAGGCAGTGTCGAACCTGCGCTTGCACATCATCGACAGCGGAAGACATGTTTAAATTCTCACGAGTTTTACAAATCTTTGATTTAGCAGGAAATAGATTCTTTCACAGGATTTTACAAAATCAAGAGAGAAACCGTAAAACTTATACACTTAGGCGACAGAAGCTGACAAGTTTCTGGCGTGAGAGAAAGCTTAGTCGTAGACACTAGCTTATCGTAGACAAAGCTTAGGTGAAAAAATAGCTTCTGCGTGAATAAAGCTTCTGGCGTAGACTTTTAGGATAAAAAGGCTTAAGTTTTGCGTAAACTAAGACTTAGCAGTAAGAACCTTATGCGTAAGTTTTCCTTAGGCGTAAGACAAGCTTATGCGTAGAAAAAAGCTTAGGCATAAAGATTTTACTCGTAAGCGTTATGCTTATGCGTAAAATTAGGGTTTTACCCGAAAAATCTTTTACACTTAAAGCGGTGTAGAGATATCCAAAGTCGAAGTATTTTCGGGCTTATCCAAGCAAGAAAATACTTGAGTAAAACCAAATATGAGATTTGAACATGACATGAAGAACACCTTACACGTAAGATTATGGTTTTCTTATGCGTAAGAAGTACAAAATATGCCAAACGCGATTTTTATGACCAAAACCATTTAGAAAACCAGATTATAATGATGAAACAACCTTAAAAACACCAAAATAACAAGACTTGAAGATCCAAACCACTTATCACCCTTACGCGTAAGATAGTATACCCGTATCGAAACACGTTTAAAAACCAAGAAACACTCGTAAAGTTTGAACCATTTTGCAAGAAGCTGAAATGTTAACACTCAATAAACCTTAACCCATAAAAATCTTGAATTTTTAAGTGTAAAATTTAGTGCTTTAAGCTTTTCAAAAATTTGTATACGAGACCTACACGTATTCAAAAGCTTCGCATAAACACAAACCAAACCTTAACCCAACAATAACTATCAAACCAAGAACATGAGAGATGGATGATCAAACCATGGCTCTTGATACCATTTGTAGCATCTTGGTTTATCACAAACACATCATAAGCACAAAGTTATGCGTAGGTTATAAGGTTTAGAGAGAGAAAGTGGGAGAGAAAGGGAACTTTAGTGAGACAAAGAAAAAATGAATTATGAAAGCTCCAACCCTTTGCCTTGGAGGGCAAAGGGTATTTATAGGGTACAAGCATATACGCCTACTTTAAATTTTGTGGATCGAGCATACAGGTGATTGGTAAAGACCCGTCCGTCCTCCACGGTGTTACTAAGTAATCTAATTACTATCACTAAATTACTACGACTACGAGCTTTCTAACGAGTATACATACTTGAGGTGACCGACACTTTAAGTACTGGATTTACTAAATCCTAACACCTTTGAAAAAAAATGTGTATGTAATTATATGTTTGTAACTTGTACCATTTTTTTTTGGAAAGAAATTTAGAAAAACTATGAGTTATAAGTGAAAAACTTATCTTGGGTTTTGAAAATTCCCGTATTGTTTGTGAGTTGTGTGTGAAATAGAGATCCTAGACTCAGAAAGAAGAAGGCTAGTGTTTACATACCTTGTAGAGTTTAAAAAGTAAATTACGACGATTGTTCCATGAGACCAAGACCAAGACGAAGTAGGTTGAATTGTTCCCGCTAGCGGTTTGGTGAGGACGTCGGCTATGTTGTCTTCGGACGCTACCTTTTCAATAGAGATGTTTCCCTTTTGAACATTGTCTCTTAAGAAGTGATGACGAATCTCTATATGCTTTGTGCGAGAATGTAATACCGGATTCTTTCTTAAATCGATGGCACACTTGTTGTCACATAGAATGGCTATGTCACTTAGATGAATGCGTAGTCAACTATCGCTTGTTTCATCCATAGTGCTTGTTGGCATGCTTTCTTGCGTGAGAGACGTATTAAACGGTTGTTGATATTGTTAATGCCGTTTGTTTCTTTGAAAACCAAGATGTTAAACAACATCCCATAAAATTACATACCCCACTTATACTTTTTGGTCAACATAATCACTGCATGGTGAGAATCTGCATATACAATTGTTTCTACCCCCGTGCTCTTAGGATACCATAATCCTAATTGTGTTGTACCCTTAATGTATCTAAATATTCTTTTACGGCTTCTAGGTGTGATGTTTTAGGGTCTTCTTGAAACCTAGCACATAGACAAACACTAAACATGATATCCGGCCTACTAGCCGTGAGGTATAGAAGACTACCAATCATGCCACGATATTTAGTATTATCAACGGATTTGCCGTCTTCATCTTTTGTGAGTTTGGTGTCGGATGACATTGGTGTCCTAATTGGTTTTGACTCTTCTAAACCGAATTTCTTTAACATCTCTTTTATGTATTTAGATTGATTAAAGAAGATTCCATCTTCTAGTTGTTTGATTTGTAGACCAAGAAAGAAACTAAGTTCTCCCATCATACTCATCTCGAACTCGTCATGCATGATTTTAGAGAAATCATCACACATGTCTTGACAAGTGGATCCGAATATAATATCATCTACATATATTTGAACTATGATTATATGTGACTCTCTTTTCTTAGTAAAAAGTGTGTTGTCAACTAGCCCCATGGTATAGTTGTGTTTGATTAAGAATGACTTGAGTCTATCATACCAAGCTTTTGGAGCTTGTTTAAGACCGTAAAGGGATTTCTTTAACTTATACATATGTTTAGGTTTTTCAAAATTGATGAAGCCCGGAGGTTGAGCTACATATACTTCTTCATTAATAAAACCATTTAGAAAGGCACTTTTGACATCCATTTGATAAAGCTTTAGATCATTAGCACAAGCATAAGCAAGAAGTATTCTTATAGACTCTAATCTAGCCACGGGGGCATAGGTCTCATCAAAGTCTATTCCTTCTTGTTGGTTATACCCTTGGGCAACGAGTCTAGCCTTGTTTCTAGACATTACTCCGTTTGCATCTAACTTGTTTTTATAAACCCATTTGGTTTCTATTATGGATTGATTACTAGGTGGAAGGACAAGTGTCCAAACATCATTAGAAACAAATTGATTTAACTCTTCTTGCATAGCCATTACCCAACTTTCATCTTTTATGGCTTCTTGCGTATTCTTAGGTTCTATGGTTGAAACAAAACAAAATAGGCTACTTTGGTTTTGAACTTGAGACCTTAAGGTTCTTTCGTTTAACTTTCCTATGACCTTATCTAAGGGGTGATCTTTGGACTCTTTAATATTTATGAGTTCATTATTTGAAGATTCTTCTTCTTCATTTATCTTTTCTTTATTACTATAGCTTCACTTTCTACAATCTCGTCATCGACAAGAGGTGGAGAGGGTTTGGGTGGACTTTCATCAAATTTTACATTTAATGACTCTTCTACCTTCATTGTTTCTTTATTTAGTATGGCGTAAGCTTTGGAATTAGGGGAATAACCTAGAAAGATACCTTCGGTTGATTTAGGATCAAATTTAGTAATGTAATCTTTAGTGTTAAGAAGAAAACATTTGCTACCAAAGACTCTAAAGTGATCTAGCGTGAGGCTTTTGCCTCGAATTAACTCGTATGGAGTTTTACCTAAAATTGGTCTAATTAAGACTCGATTAAGTGTGTATGTTGAAGTATCAACGGCATTGCACCAAAACTTTTGAGGTATGGATTGCTCATTTAGCATGGTGCGGCTCATTTCTTGTAGGGTTCTATTCTTTCTTTCAACTACCCCATTCGATTGTGGAGTCGGAGGCGAAGTTGTGAGTAATACCATTAGCGTCACAAAAGGCTCCAAATTGCCCTTCATTATCGAATTCCCTACCATGATCCGTTCTAATAGACACTATAGGATTTTCTAGTTGTCTTTGGATTTTCTTGCTTAATATTTCAAAATAATTAAACGTTTTCGTTTTGTTCTTTAAGAATTTTGTCCATGTGTACCTAGAGTAATCATCCACTATGACCAAAGTGTAGTAGTTGCCTCCATAACTTTGGATAGCGGATGGACCAAATAAATCCATGTGTAGTAATTCTAGACACTTAGTTGTAGACACCATGTTTTTAGCTTTGTGACTAGAATGAACTTGTTTTCCTACATTACAAGAATCACAAAAGTGATGTTCATATTTTAACTTTGGTAGATCTCTTACTAGATCTTTGGATGATAGCAATTGAAGAAGTCGCATATTGGCATGACCCAATCTTCGATGCCATAAGGTCGAAGTATCATCCATAGAGGTAAGACAAAGTTTGTCTTTAGGTTCATTACCGATTTTAATAACATAGACTCCATGTTTCCTAATTCCTCTTCCTATGGTTATGCCATTTTTTAATATCTTACTACGGTTTCGGTAAAAAGTACATTGCACTTTTTATCACATATTTGTCCTATATTTAAGAGGTTAAAGTTTAGGTTTTCTACGTGACACACATCGTTAATGGTTAGAGATTTGTTAGAAATCGTACCTTTTCCGATGATCTTACTTTTGCTATTTCCAAACACCACATTTCCTCCATTGAAGGATTCATATGTGGAGAATAGATCTTTATTTCCGGTCATGTGCCTCGTGCACCCGCTATCCTTGACCCATTCATCCGGATCTAGGTCGACCTTTAAGCACACCTAAGAAAACAATTAACTCAAAAGTTTGGTTCCCATTTGTTCATGGGTCCATTAGTGTTAAACATTCCATTCATGTTAGACATGTATGGATAAGGTGAATATGCATTAATGGTGCAAAGTTTTGAAAGGGATAACCATTTTGCATATTTGGGTTCCATCCCATTTGATGGTTACTTCTTGGATAAACATTATTAGGTCTCCTAGATGGGTTAGGTTTCGAAAAAGGTGGAGCTTTGTTTCTTGCAAAAATAGGATTATATTTTGGAGGTGGTTGTCTAGTGGTAAAATGAGTTGGTTTCTTCTTATTAACGATAAAAAATGATTCGAGATGAAGAAGCTATGTTATTACCCTTTGTTTGCTTCAGAACCCACGGATCACTGGTCGTACACTAGCGGTTCCCTTTTGTGGGATCCGCCACAACAGGGCTTGTTTTTTTCTAGTGCCTTAGCAAATTGTGTTTCTTTGTTTTCACTAGTTGATGGATCAAGTTGTTGAATACCTAAACCTTTTTGGTTGTTTCCGGTTTTAACACTATTTAATATCATATCTAAAGTATTCGTACTCATTCTAGCAATTTTAGAATCTAGTTGATCAACTAGTGTTTGAAGTTGAGCATAAGTTCACATTCACCACTTGCTATTTTACCCTTTTCTAGGCGTTTCAATTTTGCTTTTAATTCTATGACTTCCTTATGTAAACGTTGGTTTTGACTTTTTAAAATCTTGTTTTTGTTAATTAGTTTTAAGCTAATATTGCAAAGTTTGTCATATTCATTATGCAATGAGTCATCATCTAGTGATGAACTACTATAGTATTCGTGATATACCTCGTCATTTGCCATGAGACAAATTTCTTCGTCCTCCTCGTCGCTCATTCCCCACGTGCCGCTCACGAATGCCTTTTGATCATCCCGTTTGGGACACTTACTAATAAAGTGGTTTGGGTCCCCACATTTAAAGCAAGCACGATCATCCCTTGGCTTCTCGTCCTCTTTGCTTTTCCGGAATCCTTTCTTGTCGTCATACGGTTGTTTGACGTATCTTCCCTTCCTTCTAAAGAACTTTTTAAATTCCCTTACCGCCATAGCATACTCCTCGTCGTCACTATTCGAAGAGGAGTTCTCTTCATCGCTCGAGGCCTTTTTAGCTTTAAGGGCAAGAGATTTATGTTTCTCTTTCACCTTTAAGGCTTCGGAATCTTTAGTAAGGACAAGCTCGTAGACTTTTAAGTTGCCTATGAGTTCATTAAGGGTGAGGATTGTCAAATTTTTTGACTCTTCGATTGCCGTCACCTTGGATCTCCACTTGGATGCAAGTGCCCTTAGATATCTCCTAACATGGTTACGGCTAGAAAAAGATTCATCAAGTGCTTGTAAAGATGTAATAATAGTATTAAAATTTGCAAATGAATTATCTATAGTTTCCTCATCCGATATTGAAAATTGTTCATATTTTTGAACAAATAAATCAATTTTATTATTTTTAACTTGTTGATTACCTTGATGAGTTACAACTAAAGAATTCCAAATTTCTTTAGAGGTTTTAAGCATAGAAATTCTTTCGAATTCCTTTTTGGGTAAAGCATTATATAAAACCATTTTAGCTTCACTATTTTTAAAAAGCTTTTTCTTCATTTCTTCGTTTAGTTTATCATGAGGTATGTTAACTAAATTTCCTTTATCATCTTTTGAGGTAGCCTCAAAATTACCTTCAACAATAATGTACCAAAGATCAATATCTTTAGACTTCACATATGTTTGGAATCTATTTTTCCAATATATAAAACCATTAGTTTCAAGTAGTGGTGGTCGTTGCATAGATTGCCCTTCCTTGTAATTTTCAGAACCCATAGTGATCGAAAAGTTTTTAAAATACGGTTTACTTTAAAACTTTTATAAACTTAGCTCTTGATGCCAATTGTGGAAAACTAGAGGGGGGTTGAATAGTTTTGCCGATTTTAAGTTAGTTTCAAAAACTTTAGATTCAATATTATGTGAAATCGTATGGATGTAGAGAAAGTATAGATATAATGATAAAGCAAGTAAATAAAGTAAAGCAAGGGATAGAAATGACACAACCGATTTATAGTGGTTCGGCTACAAGGACACCTTCCTTGCCCTACTCCACTCCCCGTCACGTACTCGAGAGTTCAAGCACTATGTCAACAAACTCCTTCAACTTGGCGGAGAAGCCTTCACAACGTTGCTTACACCTTTTTCGGTACAAAGCTAAATACCGAGTCCGTAACACGGTGGACCAAACCAACACGACTATTACACAACAAATATGTGAAATATCAAATACAAGATCTTTGCTACAGAAATCTTGTGGAGGAACAAATCAATCAAGGACCCCTTGCTTGGATGACTTGTAGAATGCTCGTGATCTCGCCTTAGAGAAGGACCTATATGAGAATCACTAAAGAAAGAAAGAAGAAGAACTCTCTAGATCAAGTGATCTTTTGTTAGAATAGAATGAGAGTATATGAGAGAATTAGTAAGAAGAGGGGTGAGTTAGAATGAAGAAATGGCTCTCTATTTATAGGAAAAACTTGCCACTGTTCCTCGGATCCCACGGATCCCTCCTGCAAAGGGATCCGTCTAGTATAAACCTAGGGATCCGTGGGACGCTCCTCTTTGCCCATGGGTTTTTTGGTAATGGGTCATGGGTCATGGGTTATGGGTTGGTCCATGGGTATTTCTTTAGATACAATGTATCTAATGAGTACAATGTATCTAGTCAAGTGGGTATGGGTCAATACCATAGGTTATGGATATGATCCATGGGTTGTGATTTTTACCCATCCTAATAAACTATTACAACACATGATTTATTACAACAATTTGTATTAAATGGCTATATGTAAATGCTTTACAAAAACAACATGTATTCTTATAATTGTACTTAAGATAACATTATATTTGTTATCAACAAAACACAAAGAGATCGCAAAATATTAATAAACATTTTTACGGTTTATTTGTATTAACAGGCGAGATCACCACCTCTTGAAGACATGCAAGCTCAAGTCATGAGTAGCTAAGCTTCATCATCATCAAGACCACTGAAGTGCTTCTTGTTGATAGTTCTTTCCTTCCTCCATATAAGTGTCATGTTGAAGGCATTAGTGAAAGGTGCCGAAGGGTCGTGTTGAAGGCATTAGTGAAAGGTTCCGAAGGGCCGTGTTGAAGGCATAAATGAAAGGTGCCGAAGTCTCGTGTTGAAGTCATTAGTGAATGGTGCCTAAGGTGTACAATCGATATGGTGTGTCGATGTACAAGTTGTGTATTTTGGGTTAAAGGATGTTGATATCCTTTCTAGTATTGTAAAAAGGAGTGTGTCTCCTTTGGGTAGTTGTGTAGTGTTGGGTAGTAGTTCCTCCTTTGTAATGGAACTCAGTATCTAGCCTTGTACCGGATAAAGTGTAGGCGACGTTGTGATAGGTTTGGTTCTACCTCGTGGAAGAACTCGGTGTCTAGCCTTATACCGGATAAAGAGTAGGCGACGTTGTGAAGGCTTTTACACCACATTAAGGATCTTGTGTTGTGTAGTGCTTACAAACTTTCGAGTGGGGTACTCGGGGAGTGGAGTAGGCCAAGGAAGGTGTCCTTGTAGCCGAACCACTATAAATACTTGTGTCGTGGTTTTGTGTTCCTTACTCTTTATCTTTTGCATTACTTACTTATATGCTTATCTCTCATTATCTAACACACATATTAAATAGATTGACATAAGTCGATCTAAATACTTTAAAACGAAGTTTTAATCGGTAAAACTATTCAACCCCCGCCCCCCTTTCTAGTTTTCCACATAATTTTCTAAGTGTTTGTATTGGAAAAGTGCATAAGTATATATATATATATAAATATATATATATATATATATATATATATATATATATATATATATATAATTGATTAGTAAAAAGGTAGTTAGTGGAATTTATTTTAAAATAAATAATATGGGTATAAAATAATTCGTTCTTGTCTTTTAGTCGGGTCTTGTGAAAAATGCAGTAAGTATATATATTTTGCCGAAAATCGGTCATGAGCCATTCGTATGTTTTAGTTTTCCCCAAAATCTCATATGTTGCAAAATTTTCCACTTAAAACTATATAACAACTTCAAACCACTTAATAAACTTATATAAGTTTCAATAAGTTAAAATATGTCAAATAGGCTCAATTAAGCTATAATAAGCAATAGTTTTTAAAATAAATAAAACTTATATACAGTAAAACCTCTATAAATTAATAATTTAGCGAGATATTATTAATTTAGCGAGATATTATTATATCGATAAATTAATAATTTAATAATTTAAAGAGGTTTTACGTATGGCCATTAAATTTTCAAGTCTAATATAGTAGCTAGTTACAATATACACTTATTAGAGACGAAAAATAAATTTAAAAAACAAGTTCCAATTAACATTTTATGAATTCACGTTCACACTTAATAAAAATAAAATTAACACTTTTTGTTGTAATACGAGAAGACAACGCACCAACTCTTTAGTGCAATAGGGAGATTTTAAGATAAACTCAATATAGATTTGAAGTTTAACAAAAACAAGTAACTATGAATTTATTTTTTATTAAACAATCTTAGGATTTTGAAGTCTCTCTCTCTCACACACACACAGAGATATACATATATATGAAATTTTTAATAATTATTAATTTATAGTTTCGTTGGGACTAATATATATACACTAGGGTTTCAAAAAAATTATTAATTTATTATTTTATCGATTGAGGTCCAAATTTGTACTGGTCCCAAGTTGGGACTGGACAAATTATTAATTTTATCGAGTTTATTAATTTATCGATTATTAATTTAGAGATGTTTTACTGTATTTGTATTAGGTTAGATTTAATAAGTACAAAATAAGCCATAGAGGTCGCAGATAGGATTTTTATATCAAAATAGACCAAAGAGGATAATTTTAGAAAATAAGCCGAACTCGATAAGTTACAAAACCGACGAATCCAATAAGCATGAAATAAGCCGGACATAAAATAAGCCAACCAATGCCCTCATTGGGTATTCGACCCACCTGTGGCTCGACACAAGCAAATAGAAGGCATGAACCAATTTATATATGAAATCCAATAAACCAAATCTTTTGTAAATTAAGTTATGAGAAATGATAGGGATGCCTAAAAAACATGCCTAATTATATGACTAACACTATGACAAGAGTTTATTGGTTGTAGCAGCCGGACCCACTTTTTCACAAATTAATAAACTCTTGGCACATAGTATTAGTCATATAATTAGGCATGTTTTTTAGGCATCCTTATCATTTCTCTTAAGTTATACTATTTTTTTTGCAAATAGACCTTTTGACTGTTAACCAAAATAGCATGACCGAGCACCCCATTTGGCCCCAGTTTGGGTTGTCGACCCAACAGCAACACGACACAAAAGAAATATAGTTTAGGCCCAATCCAAAAATGTTTTCAACAAGCTATGTTAAAACTAAGGGTGTTCATCGGTTCGGTTATCGAGTTATTCAATTTGTTCGTTTTTGGTATAACCGAGAACCGAACCGAACTTAAATTGATTAAACCGAACCGAATAACCAAAAACCGAACACCCATAACCGAAAACCGAACCGAATAACCTGAGTTACATAAATTTAATTATTTATCCATTTATTTATATATATTTTTAGCAAAATTTTTTTTTCAAGCTCAAAAAATGTTATATATATAGTATAAAAGAGTTTTAATATTTTTTTTATATATAAATATATAAATATATATATATATATATATATATTTATTTGAATTCGGTTTTCGGTTTAGATTGCTAAAGAACCGAAAACCGAATATTTAATTCGGTTCGGTTCGGTTTTGGCAATTTCGGTTCGGTTACGAGTTCGGTTTGGTTATTTTCGATTCGGTTCGGTTTCGGTTTTCGGTTTATTCGGATATTACCCAACCCATGAATACCCTTAGTTAGAACCAAATAAGCTAGAGGAGTTACCAATTAAGCACTAGGCTTGGTTAGGCAAGTGAGTTATCGTTTTGAGTTTTTCTTTTGTTGGGCAAAAGAAATATAAGCAACATTCAAACGCACCTAACTGTTGGCTTGAGCCCAACAGTGGTTCGACAACCACAATCCCAAACACAACCAAATGTAATCCCAAGCCCAAAATTTCAACCAAAAAAAAACATTTAAATTTCATAAGTTTACTATCATGTAATAAGTTATAAAATAAGCTAAGAATCAAAATAATCACTTTCCAAGTTTGAGCAATTTTATATTTTTCCTTGATTTTACATTTCTTCGGTTTATTTAGGTCCAACTTTGTAAAATAATTCATAAAAGTTAGCATAGATCGACTTGTTTAGAAATAAGCATTAGCCTATTTTTGGTTGAACTTGTTCCATGAGTTCTAATATACCACACAAACTTACACAATACATATGTAAATCGATTCATATGTGTTCAAGAAACAAAATGAAACGTTTTAATTCTCTAATATATATTTTACCTGACATCATTAAAATCAACTTTCAACTCATATCAACAAATGAAAATACAAAGGTTTAGGATTTAAAAGAGAACCTTACAATTTTATAAGATTTATTCGATTAGAAGGAGAAACAATGAGAACCAATGATGCTTTAATCCATTGGTAAGAGCTTTGGGCTTGGGTCAATAGACCCGGGTTCAAACCTCTTCCATGGCACTAAAGATCATTTGGTACCATCCCCCACCGCAAATGCCGATTGACTCGTGAGGCCTATTGGAGAAAATGGCGGGTTCAAAGCCCACCTCCTCCGATAAAGTACGGTCCAACCGACAGTCTTCATTCGCCTCGGGTCCGGGGAGATCAATATCCTTAGATCATGACCAGTGATCCCCGATCTTCACCTTTTGGAGAAGGAGAAACAAGAAACAAACTTAGAACCAATTTAACCAAAAGATAGCCAAGTTAGACTTCAACACCAAAGCTCTCTTGTTTTTATAATAAATTTTGAAAGTAAGGATATGTGTTTTGTCCCTGAGTTTGGATAGCTTAAGAAAGGAGTTAAAGGGAAAGCTTTGACCACATTTCCTAAGTGTGAATATCATGTGTGTCTAAATTGGGTTAAAGACATGAAATGTGATGTGTCAAATTTAAATTGTAAGGTGTAACATATGCATGTGATGGTGGTATTCGATGTGCACACTAGAAAAGCAAAGGAAGATTTGACCAATGTTTGTTGTATTTTTATTTGTGTATACTTATTTAAGGACATGTTACAAAAGGTAGTGGCATTGACATTCATATGGGCATATTTAATAGAATAATGTGAGGCTTTGTATTGTGTGTGTAGTGTGCAAAAATTAAAAGGTGTGTTACCCTTGTGTGTTCGACAGCTCATTAAGACTCAAAAAAAAAAGGAGGTTGGACTATGCTTTTGTATTGTATAGTCTCGTGAATTTGAAAAGAACAAAATGCATGTGTTTGCTTTGTGAATCGGTAGTAGTAAGAGAAACAAAAGTAGCATTTTTTTTTTGACATTGCTTTTGGAGTATGAAAATTTGTGAATGTGAAATTTGAGCATACATCACTTTTTTGTGCTAATTTTTAAGGCTAGCATGTGAATTGGACCAAAGACTTGTGACACAATGTTGTATAGTGGCGGCAATTGTGTAAAAGAGAGGAGGGAGTGAGTTCATTTTTATTTTGTGCATCTCGTGTCCCGTTTGAGCTTATAGTGTAGTCATGGCATCCCGGTTTGACTTTTTGAGCAAAATGCGTAAAATACGTTTTTGAGAGTATTTTATAAAACTAATATAAAAATAAAATTATTGACTCCAATAAAATAATTATTGGACTTAAACCATTACTAATGTAGTATCGGTACGCCCGTGGCCTCGATTCTCGATATAACCTCTCGTTTTCAATTCAAATGGGTTTGGAAAAGCTCAAAAATGAATTATAATTAATAATAACATACTTTATTATTAAAATGAGTTTGAAAAATCACCCAATTGTCAACAATAATTTCGAGTTTTTATAAACAAGTATTGCCCTAAAATGCCGATTGCAACAGTTTGGGTGAGATTTAACTAACCATAAGGTAGTATCCTGCTCAGAATGGTATTATGGCTCAGTTTCTATATAGTTTATAGGCATTTTTCAAATCACCTTAGCAGATGATGAGGTTCAAGAAAATCTGCAAATTCCATAGAAATTTATGGAATCAAAAGGTTTATCCTTTTACTCTTATCTACTTATATTAGAAGATAGAGTGTTTTATGTCCATTCACAACAGATGGCCTTGTACCTTGATATCCTTTGATGACTTGACTCAATTTCATTCTGTGACACTTAATAGGCCTTTGTTAGGTAATTGAGGCTTGTCCACAGTCTTGAAATTGAATTTAGTTGGATAAGGAATCATAAAGTAGGCTTCCTTTGTGTGAAGGGTATAATGAACAGAAGGGTGGAACATGATGATTAGAATAGTGAGGAGTGAAAGATGAACCTACTTGGTCCAATCAATGTTTCACCATAGGACGTTGGAAGTTTCTCCCTCAAGGTGTGTGTTCCCAGATTTCTGAAGCCATTTTTAAAGATGGAAATGTAGGAACCCTGGTATAGCCCTTGACTGGAATGGGATGGGTGGCTATAACCCACATAATGATGCCTTTCCACTTTTCCACTTGATCATTGTGGATGATGGTTGAATGGTCAAGGATGAAAAGTGGTTTAGGGAATCTGGTCATGAGGTTATGGTCTTGATGCATTATCATGGGTGAATTCATGAGAGGATTTGTTGCTGCATGAAGGATGAATGTGCAGCTTGCTGCATGAAGGATGAATGTGCAGCTGAATGTTAACCAATATATCCTCTATTTTTGTTGCATCTAATATTGGACATGTATTATCAGAGAACATTTTATAGTTATGTCTGATATCGGATAGTATAAATAATCATGTTTCTGTTTCTGGATGGTTATGACAAGTCCGTTGTATTTTGAAGTATTGTAATCTGTGTTGTTATTAATATAAATATTTCACCCTTTGCATAAAAAAAGGCCGCATATCGTTAATTTGAAGTACTTAACAATGAATAGTAACAATAAATATTTGGAAATGGCACAATGCATAATGTCTTTGGTTACACGCTATGTAAATTTATCTAGCTGAAACTATAGAAATCCGCAAAAAATAGAAATTTAGAAAAGCATATTTACGAGGAGGATTTTCAAGACTATCCATTTCCCAATGCACATCCATGCTAGATGGATCTTGTATATGATCATGGTGTAATAAGGTTGCTCGACCCAACAGAAGTGACACCTAAGACATTGTCCACCTTCTATTTAGAATATGCACGATATGTAAAACATGCATACTAACATTGGTGTGAGGAGTATGGAAGAAATCAATATAAAAATCTTCTAGTAAGCGTGCAAGGAGGTGTATTGTCATGAAGAAACTAGGATAACGACTTCTTCATGACCCAATTTCTCCACAAAAGCATCATAGACAACACTTATGTCGATTTCTCCAACTCTACGTACTCCAACATTAATATGTCTATTTAATGTATCCTGGATAGCATAAATAGAAAAATGAACAATGCCTTAGTGGTTGAAGACCAAATATTTATGCCATGAATCAAATAGTCTATTGGCTACAAAAACTGGTTGCATTTTATGCCTTCCAGTTTTTGTCATGTCAAAATTAAGACATACCGGGTAACCGAATCATCATTGCCAAGAAACTATTTCCCGAATTAGATATACCAAAACAACCAATGAAATTTTGGAAAACTGTAATACCTTAAACTAATGGTTTATGCTTTAAACTATTGGTAGCAACATTAAAATGAAACAAAAATAGTAAATAGCATACCTTAACAAAACCGTTAGCCTCATAACGAAAACCCTCCTTCAAACGCCACACAAAAACTTTATTTCGTTTCTTCAAGTATGGCCTGGATACAAAAGAGAACAATGTATTAATAATTCTACCAAGAATATTTGCGGTTCGCCGTGTACGAATTACATATGTATTTTATGGTCTGCATTTTTTGCCAGGCCAAAATTAAGACTAAAACATAGCCTAGGAACTATCATCTAAATTAGATTTACAAAAACAACAAACGAAACATGCGGCAAACTGTATTACGTTAGACTAATATTAGATAACGTAACTCAGTAATGTTCAACATAAATCCTGCACCCTCTGTTGTAAAAATCGGCCCAGGCAGTCGATTAATCCCCACATAATCGTTGATCGGTCACTAAGCGCCCAAATTTATTATAATCGGCCTATTTAATCAGTTTGGTCAAATATTGCTTAAAATCGGCAAACAAACCGATTAATCAGACAAAATCGGTCTAATCGGATTAATCAGAAAAAATCGCTTAAAAATTGTTCAATAGAATCGCTTAAAAATCGGACAAAATCGCTTAACAATTGGTCAACAAATCGATTAATCGGACAAAATAAGTCAAAGATCGCTTAAAAATGGTCAACAAACCGAGTAATATCTATGTTTGATTTTGAATTTTGAAGAATTATGTATTATGTTTATATTTGAACACTTGAAATATTTGAACTTTGTTGCACTATGCTTATCTCATACATATAATATAATATAATATCTAAAATTACAATTTTGTGCATAAAAATTCCAATCCGATTAATCCCCGTTTAATCCCCGCCTAACTGATTAATCGCTCGGCCCTACCCGACCGCCTAACTAGCGCCTAGCAATTTTTACAACCCTTCCTGCACCTATGTTGCAGCTAGAACGCGTACCAAAAATCTTTCAGCTAAGCTATCAAAATGGCTGTGAAACACGATCACTGTTTAAGCCACGTGGTTTCTGCGACACCAAAACCTCAAATCACCAAAACCATCCTGCTTGGAATCTTTGGAGAAGGCAATCCAAACAAAACACCGGGAGAATTGGAAATGTATGATTTACAAGGAATCAAGAAGTATAGATCACCCGCACTTAAATACTTCAAACAGTTATTTCAGATTTACTAGAACATAGAAGATCCCTATTTTCTTCCACGATATCATCTTTGCTCGAGTAATTCCAAGATAATTGCTTTGAGTATCTAGTTGCAAGTGACCTGTAGAGCTTCATCCCCTTTGAGTCATACATTAACACATCCCTCGTTGTTTTGTTTAGATATCCTTCATTATTGCTCAACAACGCTACTCCTACAAATTCATAAATCGCTAATCAGTAAGGTGTCCAGAATGAATGTAGCATAATCACTTATGCACATCAAGTGCCAGGATAAACCCAGTTATTCCCATTACCCAATATATACTTGGCTGCTAGACCAACTTGATAAGTAAAACCTTTAAGCATTATACATAATTTTTAAATTGATTTCATCCATGCTCCTCACTCGAGCATTAAAATGTTCAGCTAATAATTCTCGCATAGCCTAAATATAAAAGAGATAATTTTATTAATAATTGCATCAAGAAAGTATTTTACACAACAAATGAAACAAAATCAACATAGCATAGGAAAACCTGTCTAAATTAGTTTTACAAAAAACAGTATGAAGTATTCAGGAAATTGAACTAACCTAGACCAACATCTAATAACATAAATTATCTTAATACAGATAAATACATCAGATTCTAAATAGGAAAATCAGTTTCCTTTGTTGATTAATAGCACTTATTAAATCAGCAATTACGATCACATCTTTTATACAAACTTATAAAAGCACACCACATCTCAAAGAATACCACAAAACAATTACGGCCACGTAGCAGGCTCAACTAAATCATCAATTACGATAACATCTTTTACACAAAAGTATAAAAGAAGCAATCATGATCACAGTACCAGAATTTAAAAGAAATAAATCATGAAGAACTTATTTGGCACAAGAAATAAATAATTTATAATGTTTACAAAAACAACGGCCATTACCACAACTTATATACAACTAACCACATACCAGACTTTAAAAAATATCACGAAACAATTACGACCACGTATCAGAATCTAAAAGAGATCAGAAACCTTAATCAAATAGAAATACACATATGTTGACTAATCAAGTATTATCTCATAAAATGTAAAGCATTAACGTTAAAAATAAAACATGCACTTGTCTTGCAGCTAATCCATGTGGTGAAAACCACTGGTTACGCCATGAACAAAATTCCCACAATAATAGCATCACCGGTAAGCTGAAAATATCAATTCAGATATAAGAAAGACCCTTAACATTATCCATATGAGATCTACAAAACATGCGATAGTCATTGAAATCCAACATCTAGCACCCTTTGTCCCGTCACAAATCAAACTAATTATTTTTATTAGACAACGGAAAACAGTTGTAAAACATGCAGCTAACCCCAAAGAGCACGTTGAAACCGAGTAAATAAGTTGTAAAATAAGTGTCCAAAAATCATTTTATGAAACGTTGGTTAGACAACTTGATATGTCACTTGTGTCCGCCATTTATACTAATACCAAATATGAGTCACATATCAACTGACCTAACAACCGTTTCACGGTCTTGCTATTCAATTTAGCTTTCACACGCCTTACTCTATGATAGTAATTGAAATCCCAGATCTAGTACCCTGGCCCAAATATCAAACCTACTGCAAAACACAATCGCATTTTATACCTTATGATTTTCGCCACCACAAAATTACGGCTGGCAACATAACTTTAGCAACCCCGAATTCTGAAACAACCATGCATTCAACACTCACATCAGAAAACATCCAAACATCAAACACCTAAATCCTAAAACAGCCACACATTTAATATTTAAATCGGAAAACACCCAAAACATCAAACATCTGATGCAAACCTGCTGCAAAATACAACCGCATTTTATACCATATAATTTTTGCAATGCCAAAATTACGGTTTGCAACATTGTTTCATTTAACCCAAATCCTGAAACAACCATGCATTTAACATTTACATAAGAAAACATCTCAAACATAAAATACCAAAATCCTAAAACAACAACGCATTTAACATTTGAATTAGAAAACACCCCAAAACATCAAACATTTCAAGCAAAGTTACTCAATATCCCTTGCTATAACCTCTATTTGCACGAACATAACACAACTAATGCACTTACAAAGTAAAAATCTGCAACAAAGAAAGCACAAAACAGTAGAAATAAACTACTCCCTCCGTTCTATAGTTATTGTCTACTATTGACTTTTGAAGTCTTTATTTTTCAATTTTGACTCTAAATATTTTTATTTGTGTGATACAATACTTGATGAAAGTTATAGTATCAATGAAAATACATTTAATAGCCAATCCATTCATATATTTTGCATCAATTATTATATAACACAAATAAATATATTTAAGGTCAAAGTAAAAAGATAAAGACTTAAAAAGTCAACAATGGACAAAAATTATGGGACGGAAGGAGTACATAGTTGCACCTTCCAAACCACATACTCAATTTCGCTTTCTCTAAACACCATCCAACTTTTTATACTATCCATAGAAAAAGCTTAAACAACAAAAATCTACTAACACCATACAAACTAAAAATATATATGTAAAGATCATTAAAGCACAATAAAGACATTACTTATAGCAAACCATATAAAATCAACATTCATTAGTACACATCAAACCTATCACAAAGATGAATCAAATACAAACACATGTCTACAAATCAAAAAACTAAAAAAAAGGAACCAAAATACCTTACCTTAACAAATCAGATGGCAATGAAACCTTGTTATTCATTCTTGAACAACCGGTATGTGTGTTTAGAGAGAAAAGCCATTGACCAAACAAATAAAAAAGCGATAGCTTATAACGATTCTAGCATTGATATAATCGAAATCAGCTGTACAACATACAACCAACCCTATGATCTAACTGGCACACAAAGAGGCAGTGGAAAACATGTGTACAACATGCAATGAACCCTAAAAATTAAGTGACAATTAAGTGGAGAACCTACTAAGCATAATATTTTAATCCCTCTAAGCCGAAAACTCGGCATGTGAACAATGCCGGCTCGAGCCGCGAGTCTACTATGCACCCAAGCCGTCCCACTCCCTCGAGCCAACCTCCCCATCTCCGGCTTCGAAACAGTGCCGACTCCAATTAATGTTATATAGTATAATTATCAGTTTGTAATATTATATCCTTTTAGTTTTATGTGCTTGACTTTAGTACATTAAGATTGGTGCCCCCTCAATGTAAGAGCTAGAGCCGAAAAATGGTCATCTTTTTGTTGTCCACAAAGTAGTCAAAAGCAAAAAAAAGTTTTCAATTTTGGTATTGTGCAACTGGTAGACCATGAGACTCTACCCAATTTTTCACAAGCGTCGCGAAGGTAGTTGGTTATTTTTTCTTGACCAAGTTTGTGTCTTTCGAAAAGAAAAATATATTCAAAAAGACATAAATTTGTCTCACAAAAAAATCTACAGCCGTCAGTTGATCAAAACTTGTCTCGTCGGTCGAGCAAAAAACCTCCATTATGGGTTCCACTTTTCCAATAAGACCAACTAATTTATCAAACATCACATCGGTCGAGCAAAAAACAACATGATAACTCAAAATGTCATTTTAGTCAAGCAAAAAAAATTTGCCTACCCTTAGGACACTTGTCAAAATTAGGTAGAGTCGCATGGTTTAACAGTCATATTGGAACAAAACAGAAAGTTCAGGTATTTACGAGTAGTTTTTAATACATATACAATAACGATACATTTGAAAAAGTATGCGACTATTGTATAACTTAAACCGATTATGTTTTAGTGATATGGGGCCCAAAAAAAAGAAAAAGAAAAATAGGGTTTTTTTTTCTAGTTTTTGTTGGTTTAACTGGTAGCCGGTAAAAAAAGGACCATATTGAAACAAAACAGAAAATTCAAGTATCAAACGAGTAGTTTTGTAGTACACATACCACGATACATTTGAAAAAGTATGTATTTAGTAGATTACTTAAGCCTCTTTTTTTTAAGGGTAAAGGGAGTGGTGGGTGAGTCACTCACCGTCATCTCAGCGTCACCTCGATTTTCTCTCTCCTCTCACTTTCGCTCATTCTCTTTCACTATACATCTGTTTTGGTCATCATACCTCACATTTCATTAAAATATCCATTTTATACAAAATATACCCCACTAAATACTCCACACACACTTACAAACCAAATAAAAAATATTAAAAACAAAAAGTATACACGTTTCCCTAATGATGACCGAGTCACCTTTGACTACCATTTTTGCATGCACTCACTCGTGATCATGGTTTGCTGTTTTGAGAGTCGAGCGTGACTGGCCCAGTCACGGAGCACACTCACAATCCACTCCGTCTAGTCATGTGGACCACAAAGTAAAAAGGTTACTACTTTTGGAAGCGGGGCTTTCTATATTGATGGAAACAGTTAGAGCATAGAGTGTCATAACTTGGGTTAAGCTTTAACACACTGCCACGTCAGCGCCACATAAGCTTTAATATATTCACCTTAACTAAAAAAAAACACCTTTTATCATAACTCAACCTTAACTCACTTTAACGCACCCTTAACTTTGGATGCGGTGTGGTAACTCACCCTTAACTTGGGTAGAAGTGATTTTTTTTTTATACATGTCTCACCCTTAACGCAGCGTTAACCCCTTAACGCACCCTTAACTCAAAAGCCTTAACTCACTTAGGCGGTGTGGTTAACGCACCTTAACTCAAAAAAGTTAACCCTTAACTCACCTTCTCAAGTTAAGGTACCGTGTGCTCTTACTAAACCATTAGTGTGCCAATCAAACTGTGCCACAATTTAGAGAGGCCAGTTTTACTGGATTATGTAACCTGACCAATAGTATCTTCAAACCATATCCAAGATTGATCTCTAGGAAACAGTCTAATTATCCAGACTACTACTAAGTGAATAGACTCATTATCTTTCGTTTAGTTTTGAATGCGAGACTTTACATTCATAGTGATTTCATCTATCAAATAATCAATGTTACCCTTCTGAGGATGTTCTACTTGCACGGTCTGTGGAGTGCATTATCTTGCTAGATATACATATGCTAGATCTATAACTTGCTAAATTAAATTACTGAGAAGCTAATTAACTTCTTGTTTGACCCATTTAAATTAATTGTTGGCACATATAAGTATTAAACATACAAAAGTGTTGAACACACATACAGGGAATTTCAGATTAATACAATACACGTACAGCGCTAATATATAAATACTTTGCTATTTCGACTGAAATAACAAATGCATGTATGTACATGTGTTCCGCCATCTATTGTCTCAGGAAGCGTGGTGCGACTAGCACTTCAAGCGGAGTTGCCTTATCATTTGTCAATCCAGCGCTTTCAGTCATATCAACTTCTGCCCCATTTGGAGTTGACAGCTCAAACTTTTGTATCAAAATGGCTAGAGCCATGTGTAACATCTGAAGCGCCAAACCAGTCCCAGGACAAGACCTTCTCCCCGCTCCAAAAGGAATCAACTCAAAATCTGCCCCCTTAACATCTACATCCTTATGCTCCGGTGTTAAGAACCTTTCTGGTCTAAATTCACATGGGTCAGACCATATGTTTGGATCACGGTGGAGCTTCCACATATTAATTAATAGCCACGTGCCTTTTGGGACATGGTATCCGGTTATTGTGCAATCTTCTGATAAGACTCTTGGACCTCCTAGGAATGCAGCTGGGTAGAGGCGCAATGTTTCTTTTACCACAGCTTGGAGGTAGACCAGATCTTTTATATCTGATTCGCTTACTTGTCTATCTCCCACGTGCAGCTCTAGTTCTTTTTGAACCTTTTTCAGAGCGTCACGGTTGTTTAAAAGCAAAGAGAGCGTCCATGTTAGCATGACTGTGATTGTATCTGAGCTACCAACTATAAGAGTCTACAAAACATGTAAGTTAGTATGCATAAAGAAGATCTTAAAAGTTAAGCCATTTCTATCAAATAATTACAAAAACAACAATTTACATCACTTGCTCTAGCATTACTCACCATGCAGGTGGATTTAATGATGGTATCAGCATCATAGCCCGCCAAGCCATCATCTTGTACCACCGACATCATCATATCAATGAAGTCTTTTTCCTTTTCCATCTCACCAGGAGAAGCACTCTTTTGGCGATGCTCATCTAAATATTTTTCGAACATGGAGTCCAGTCCCGAGGCAATTCTTTTCATGGACTTCTCATGTCCACCCAGATCCAGCCACCCTAGAAAAGGAAGAGCATCTCCTACCACATACACTCCCAAATAGTGAAACCATTCCCTCATCAATTCACGACGCCTCTTCATCTCATCCTCATCTTCACCATCCACAGCTCCGCTGTATCGTTTCCCGACAACCGTTCTAAGCACTGTATTCATATTCAATTCCCAAAACCATTTGCTCATCTCCACCAACACTTTCCCTTCTTCATCTCTCTTATCCCTCCAAAGTTCGTAAATACTTTTAATGGCATTTTCTAGTTCCAGCATTCGAATACCCTTAAGCTTCTCAATCCGACTACTAGACAGCAGCTCTAAGGAGATGATTTTACGTATTCCACGCCAATAGTGGCCGAAAGGAGCATATGATACAGAAGCATAGTTGTGTCCCAAAATTTTGGCAGCAAGGTGTTTGGGACGGTTGGAAACAGATGCATCATGGATGGTGAATATCTCCTTAGCAATCTCCCAATTACTCACCACCAAGACTCTGCGTACGCCAAGCCGGACAATAAAGATAGGTCCATGCCGGTCTGCTAGGGATGCCAAGGCTATATGGGGAGGATCAGATGAACCACTAAAAAGTGTAAAATGGCCTATTATAGGCCAACAACCACTTGCTTGAGGTGCAGTGGGAGTGCTTTTAGTGTTTTTATAAGGGAATGAGAGGCAGTAAAGAATTATAATTATAGCTAAACACACGAATATGAAAGTGTAATTTTCTAGCAAAGGAAGAATATACATGATGCAAGTATGCGTTTTGATTAATCATGGTTGTGTGCATATATACGCTGCTTGAGTTCATGGAAAATTCTAAGCCATTCACATACCAAACATATTTTTAAATGTCTAGATCTAATGAATTAAATTAATCCTAACAATTTAAAACACCCATTTTTATCAATTTTTTTTTCAAATATTAATATTTTTAAACGAAAAAAAATATATCGTTACGATTAGTATTTAATTATCTTTCTATGAGTTGAGATCAATATATATCTCATATTTGCCATAGATCCAATAAATCAATCTTAGCAATTCATTTTTTATCAAAATTAATAAAAAGACCGTTTTCATTTTTTTAAAAAAAACAACATATCTTGCAAATGATAAATCTTCAAACTACAAAAAATACACCACCGCTACAAGAATTAAATTATCTTTCTATAGATATGAACTTCTCTATATTTTCGACAAAATTTTTTTTTTCAAAAATTCCGCCCAGAAAAATCAAATCATATGTAATTTTTTCAAATCATATATGATTTTTACAAATCACATATGATTTGCAAAAATCATGTATCATTTGTAAAAATCGAATCACATATGATTTTCACAAATCATATATGATTTTTTTGTGCCGAAATTTAAAAAAAAAATCGTTAAAAATATATATAAGTGCATATCAATAAAAAGATAATTTAATTCTCGTCACGATGGTATAATTTTTTTCACGTAACGATTAACGGTTTGCGAGATATTTAATTTTTAAAAAAATGGTGAAAGTTTATTTTATTTTTATTTCATTAGAAAAATGAGTGGCTATGATTGATTTATTGGATCTATGGTAAATTTGAGATATATGTTGAACTTTTGTCATCTTTCTATAGATATGCATTTTGATATACCGTCGACAATTTTCTTTCTTCGCATTTTCACTTTTTTTTTTACGTTTTTTTTTTCGTTACTGAAATTTGCATGAAAAAATCACATGTGATTAAACACTAATTTGAATATTCTAATAATATCACATGTGATATTAGTATTAAATCACATATGATAATATAAGTTCAATTTGACCTTTTGAATCGAACTTTGACTTTAAATATATTTTTTTTTGTATTATATAACACTTGATGAAAATTATATCTGATGAAAATACATTTAAAACCAATTCATTTATATATTTTGCATCAAATATTAAATAATACAAAAAAATATTTAAGCTCAAAGTTCGATTCAAAAAGCAAATTAGACTTGTATTTTAAGACGAAGGGAGTGATATTATTACTCCCTCCGTCCTAAAATTATAGTCCCTTTTTGACTCTTAAAATTATAGTCATTTTTTGACTTTTTCAGTCTTTCTTTTACAACTTTGATTTTAAGTATTTTTGTTTGTATTATATAATACTTGATGCAAAATATATGAATGGATTGGGTTTTTAATATATTTTCATTTGGTATAATTTTCATCAATTATTATATAACATAAACAAAAATATTTAAGGTTAAAGTTGAAAAAGAAAGACCGAAAAAGTTAAACGGAGACTATAATTTTACGACGGAGATAGTAACATTTTACTATGGTAAGCGTTGGTATACGAATTCCGGAAGCTTACACTTGCTTTTGTCTTTTGAATGATTATGGTTTGGTTAGTAAATAGACATATTATAAAGCATTGCCCCAAACTTTAAAAGTGCACGATGCAATGTATCATCGGCATGTTATAGGGCCAAAATGGTATTTAAAACTTTTTTATAATCGTTATGACTGCATTGCCCTTTTGTGTTATAGGTGTTAAAGACATAGTGTTTACATTTTTTTTTAAGTGAGTGTGTATTTATTTGTGATGTATTATAGAAATTATTAAGGTTTAAAAATCGGGATCTTACTTAAGATCTTTTTTGTCTTTGCAAGATCGTGATTGTAAGATCGGATCGAGATCCTAAGATCCTACTAGAATGTCATTTTTTAATAGTCTTTGTAATATTATCAAATCTACAAATTATTATATATCATAAAAAAAAATTATATAAATGTTTCATGAAAATGTTATCTTAAATTATGAATATAGAATGTTTAATAAGAATCACGTGTTGTTTTTTTAAAATTCTATTAAAACATAATCCATAACTTTGTAGTTTTTTAGTTTGCGGTTCGAGAAATGTAAGATCGGATCATATTATATTTTAAAATTATATGGTCAAGATCGGGATCCTATATGATCTAAGCTTGCTAATATCCTACGTAAGACTGGGATCATTTTTGGTTTGTAGAATCGTAAAATCGTAAGATTATAAGATCAGGATCAGGATCTTTCAACTATGAAAATTCTATTAGAGAGAGGTTTATGTTATGGGATGACGTGACGATGCCTATAATAGTTATAAAGTACAACTGCACCTTGCACTCAGGCGTGATGATTGATAGCACATACAGTAAAACAAGCACATACTGTAAAACAACTATAAATTAATAACCTCGATAAACTTAATAATTTGTCCAATCCTTAAATGGGACCAGTACAAATTTGGACCTCAATCAATAAAATAATAAGATAATAATTTTTTGAAACCTAGTGTACATATATTAATCCCAACGAAACTATAAATTAATAATTACTAAAAAATTCCACAATTTCTTGAATGTCTTGAACCTCGTAACATTTATTAGTATACATTCACTAATTTCTTCAAAGCCTTGAGGTCATAAATTTTAATTGGACCTTGCTTTTGTAATTTATTTTTTATATCTAAATAGTACATATATTGTAACTAGTATATTAGACTTCGAAATTTAAATGCCACATGTAAAATTTATTTAAATTAATAATTATTAATTGATCGATATAATAATATCTCGCTAAATTAATTCAATATTTCAGTCCTAATATTATAATTTATAGGAGTTTGGTTCATTGTAGATCACATTTTTATCAAAGATCAAATGGGATGATCCTCACCCTTCATTCCCTTTGATCTAATGGTTGGGATTCAAAAATAAATCATATAGGAAAAAAAAAAACGGAGGACAAAATAGTCACACACACAAATTTATTTCATCTAACAACCCACACACCACACACCCTCGCTCTCTTCTCCTCTTTAACCAGCCTAAGACCACACACACACTCATTCATATCACCAAACCCCAAAAAAAAAACACTAATTCTCACATAACTTTCATAATCTTCATTCAACACACGCATCTTCATTTCGTTTCCAAATCTAATCGTGGATTCTTCATAGCTATAATGCCTGCTAAAAGAAAGCGCCGATCATTCTAGCACTTCGGTAAATTCTAACTCACTATTTATGTATTTTTTAAGTATTTCAGCTTGCTAGAAGGATTAGGGGATAGATTGCTCAGAGTGTTTGATTATTGTTGTTTTTAGGGTTTATGATTTGTGAAGTTGTGGTTTTCATTATGATTTGTAATCGTGAAATGGTTAGGGTCGATTAGGTTGTGTAGTCTGTTACTTAATGTGTAGGTGTTAGTTATTGTTGTTTTCACTGTTTCCAAAAAATGATGGTTTTCATAATGAATAGTTTTGTTGTTTAATGTGTAGCCATAGTTTATGTGTAGTCGCGGGTATTGTCTTGTATGGTTAGGGTCGGGATTAGGGGTTGGGTGGGATTGCCAAAGTGGGTTCAGTTGTTTAGATTTGTAGGTAGAAGTTCAGATAGTGTTTGTGGTTACGGTCGAGGTCATGGTGATTTGTGGTCGAGAGTCGTGAGTTTATTTTGGTAAGATTAGGACCAGGTTTGTAGTTATAGTTACGAAGGGTGGATGGAGTTGGCGTTGAGGGTTTTATGAGCTTTGAGGCATTGGTTTTATCTCCATTTTGTGTTTAATTTTGATGCTCCGGTTTTAAAGTGTCGCAACTATTAAGTTTATATTTGATTGTTCGTATTAAATTGATTTGAATTTCTTCTTATCGGTGATAGTAATTGTCATTTGGGCGCAGCACATAAACTTCGGTTTTACATAGCTGAAGTTGTATTATGCTTTTACATTTCAGTCTATAGTAGTCTATTTTGGTGGAATCTAATTACCAATCGCTTTGAATCTAGTTACAAAAGAGTATCTTTTGGTCTTAGTTCTCGCTTTTCTTTACATCCATAGTCGATAAATTCTTTTGCATATCGATTTTGGTTATAATTAATCATTATATGCTTGTTTTGGTTTTGCGTTTAACCTTTGATGTTGATGACTTTGCACGATGATGTTGGACTTGATAAGCTTTTGAAAACAACACCTTTTAAAGGACAAAGCGTATACAAATACCTGATGTTCAAAGGTATTTATAGTCACATATCATCTTTACTTTCTTATCTATCAAGGCGAATGCAATTATTCGTTTTGACCTTACTTTTCAGACAAACATACTAATTGTAGCCAAACTCATATGTGGAGCTGATTAGCCTACATTACATTTTACCTTCTGGTCAGGGAAAATTACTTGTGTTTTTTTAAAATCACAACTGATTTGGGCAGATCACTTGTGATTTGTGCAAATCACCAGTGATTTGTGCAAATCAGTTGTCATTTTTCCAAAAAACACAAGTTGTTTTCCCCTGACTAAGTGAACATGTAATGTTGGCTATTCAGAAATTACTTACAAAAACTTAAACATGTTATTTTACTTTTAATTGAAAGTAGTTTACGTTTTCTTACAAACCTTTTTCAATTGTTTTATGCAGGTGTCCCAGATCCTAAACCATCTAAAAAGAAGTCCAACCCATCCTTACCTCGCATCGTGAAGTAAGTGAGGTCACGATCCTTCTCATGAAGCACCAAAAAAAACCAGATTAACTAAGACTACGGCCTCCCGTGACTCTCTTTCGATCTAATGCCCAACAAAGGCAAAACCTAAGCCTAATTAATCCCGAACCAAAGGCAAATCCTAAGCCAAGGGCTAATCCCGAACCAAAGGCGACCTCGTCCAAAGTCAAAGCATGATGCAAAGGAGAAGCCTTCGAGGCGTTTCTCGTGTTAAGCATTCGAGAGCCTTCAGCGAAGCCCGATGCAAAGGAGAAGCATTCTGTGGTGATGCCTGATGCTAAGGTGAAGCTCCGGCAAAGCGGCTCCTGAAGTAAAGGCGGCCTGATGCAAAGAGCGAGCCTTCAGCGAAGGCCCGATGATAAGGCAAAGCTCGATGCTAAGGCAAAGCCTTCTCAGCAAGCCTGATGCTAAGGCAAAGCCTTCTCATGCTTCAATGTTGAAAAACAAGACAAAAACTCAAAGGAAATGTGCATCCGCCACGTCGACTATAAACATAAGCGGCGGCAAAGCCGCAAGTAGAGGCACATCCTTCGGCAAGTCTAAGTCCACTTCGAACGATGGAGCAACTTGAGGTGGAACCTTCTAGGAAGGACAAGTCTAGGAAAAGAAAGACTTTAGATTCTTTTGTAGAGGAAGAGAGAGAAAAAGAGAGTGTTAAGAAGATCGTGAGCCGCTAAGGATAAGGGTAAGAATGTTGTACAGGTGGAAACTCTAAAAGATGTGAAGAAGGAAGATGACTCGTTCGAATCAAGTTTACGAAAGTTAAAAAAAGGCGGAAAGGAAAGGGTCCAAGTGAGGCAAAAGTTAAGAAGGAGTTTCTTGATAGTGAATATCCTAGTATGCGTTCAAGGGTTGTTCCTCTTCGCTTTTAAAGCAATTGTGGTGCTAAACTGAATATGAAGTCATTTTTGGATAGTATCGGTTTTGGATCGTTATTTGGAGTTAATATGGAAGTAATTCCGTGGAGGTTGGGTCATTTGGCTGTGAAATTGTTTGATAGTAAGGAGTTTTGTATGCGCTTAGAAAAGGGAACTATTCATGTGAATGCGGACAAAGTTCATGATATGTTAGGACTTCCTAATGGTGGAAGATCACGCTTGTCTCTAGATATGAAACCGAATTGGCCTCAAGATCCAGTGACACAAGAGTGGCTTAACCAGTTTGATGTGCAGATTGGAAAATCCGGCGTCTCATATTGTGACAAGATTACAACCGCAAACGTGTTGATTTAATGTTCAAGCTTAATTTTCTTACGCTTGTCACCAACACACTTGGCAAGAATGAGACAACGAATGGGGATCTTTCATTTGATGTCTTGAAACGCATTCGTGATGACACCATTGACTGCCTCCGGATTGGTGTGGGTATATTTGCAATTGTCTTTATAACAGTAAACTCCCAGAGCGTCGTGGTCTCTACTACAATGGACCCGTGTATTTCCTTGTTGTAAGTTTTCTTTTCATCTATTTATATTTCAAGCTTTATGTGTATATGTCACCATGTAAATCACTTGTGATTTACATTGGCAAATCACAAGTGATTTAAATCACTTGTGATTTTCACTTGTGATTTATTTATATGTCAAATCAATCACTTGTGATTTGACACTTTAACCTAATACATATTCTTAAACTTTTCTTTAAAGCTGACGTTTTAATATATCTTTTGTATGTTTTTATAACTAGCTTTTGTACTTGGATTCAACCAAGTTTGAAGCCATGCCATACATTCGTTCACGCCCAAAGACTTAAAGACTAGACTTTACTCACTGAAGAATAGAATGGATCTTGAGATTGAAAAAGGTGTATTTGGCGACTTGGAACTACAGAGAGTGGACTCTGTGGGAGGGGGGTAACAGAGGGTTTTTTGAAACTGATGAAGTACGTGATTTTACCATTGTCTTATCCATCGACCGACCACCCAAGAGGTAATATAGGATCACATGTGATTATATACTTTTTATTGTAGTAGTTTATGAACTTTTAGTTAATTAATATTTTTTCTCAACTGTTTGTAGGGATTTTGCAAGAAGGTTGAAGCGAAGTTTTCCATCATTTCTGATGAGATGGAAGACTTAGAAGAGACCCTCAAACAATTCAAAATTGTTCCTGGCCGCCAAGCTTTCGATTACCTTGACAAGTATGGTCAACTCTTCAAGAAGGTAATGAATCTAAATGACGAAGTTGATCGAAGACGATTTGGATCCGAGGATGAATCTAGATGAAAGAAGAATCTGGTGACGAAGAAGAATCTGGTGATGAAGAAGGTTCTAGTGAGGAGGATACTGAGGAAAAACCAAAAGCAGTTAGAGAGGAGGATCATGGTGATGAACAAGGGAAAGAGGATAGTGAGGAAGATAGTGAGGAAGACAAGGAGGAGAGTGATGATGATGGCGAGGGAGAAGGAAATAAGGATGAAGATGTTGGTAAGGACGATGATAAGGAAGAAGGTAAGGACAATGATAAGCAAGAAGGTAAGGACGATGATAATGAAGAAGAGACAGATGACAGTGAGGAGAGTGATGGCGAGGAGGATGGTGATGAGGGTGATGGTGAGAAAGTAGAAAAGAATGATGAAAAGGATGGTAGGGACTTGGAAATGAAGATGAGAAAGGCACCAGTGAGGAGAGTGATGGCGAGGAAGCTAGTGAGGAGGATGATGGCGAGGAAGATAGTGATGGCGAGGTAGTAGAAAATAAGGATGAAGAGGTCACTAACAAAGATAGTCAAGAGCTTGATGTTTAAATGAACAACTCTTTCAATTGCTCGACAAAAACAAGGATCATTTGCAACGAGGTTGATTTTCTTGCTCTTAATTATTATAAACAAAATTTCCAAACACCCATGTGCTTTTTAACATACTTAATTTTCCTTCTTTTGTTTTTTTTTCATTTAATTAATAAGTATTTTGTTTTTATTTCAGATCATGAGCCCGTAGTTGATGCATCTCTACAGGTTCTGCTGAGACCATGCTGCTAAACGAGCTCTCTACCTTTCCTCTCCTTATCTTAATAAGAAGACTGTCGTTGACTCTATAATGACAATGGACGAGTATAAATTTTCCAACTATTTGTTTTCGATGTTTGGCGAGAATGAGTAAGAATACTACTTGCAATTGCACTGCAAACTACAAGTGATTTGTATGTACAAATACAATTGATTTGTACATACAATCACTTGTGATTTGTACATACAAATCACTTGATTTGTATGTACAACACAAGTGAATTTAAAATCACAATTTTACGCCTACTTTCTTACAACCACATTTTTACATACGATGTGGTCTTTGAAACGAAATCCGGCATTCTTTGATCGAGATCAAATGGAGTCATTAACACCGCGTTTCGTGGATTCGGTGTCATTGATTGTTGGTCTACTTTGCTTAATTATGAGGAAAAATTCAAAGAACCGGAGCTGTGTCCGGCATTTCTTTCATACGGGTTGTGTTGTAAGTTTTCATCTTTTAATAAAGTTGGATTAAACTACATAGACATTTTTATTCCTTAAGTGACTTTTGTTTTATTAATACATACAAGGAATATGTGTCATGGCGGACTCACGTGGGAGCAACAGTGTGAAATATTTGATGCACAAGTTGCGTTTCAAGGACAATCGATGGCTCTAATCTCAGGACGTTGATTTGGTAACTTTTTATTTTTACGTTTAATAAAGAAGATTACTTTAATTTATTGATTGTTTGTTCTTTGTATAACAGGTGTTCTTCCCCATTCTGGTTCGAGTGTTTTATGTTGTTGTTATTAATCTAAAAAAGACGGCTATCAATATCCTTAACAACAATCGTGACGAGACAACATTATATGAAGCTTACAAAGACAGATGTGATCTATTGGTAATTTCTCTGGTCAAAATAATTTCTTTTTTTCTTTTTACTTTTGGAACCATTTTATAATGATTTTGTTATTTTCTAGTCTGACTATTTTTAACATTGGTTTTTTTGTAGATAAAGTTGTTTGCAAGGTACCTGGAAGGTGTTGGCCACGAAAGAGTCAAGTCTGTTGCGCATCATAGCTCCACACATTCAAACCTGAAATGTTCCACGACAAAGAATAATATCGAAGACTCTGGTATCTACTGTATGCATCATATGGATATGTACATGGGAGAACCATTTTCAAGGTGGGACTGTGAAATTGTGGGAGACTCGGATAAAGAACATCTCTTGTTGCTCTTGAGGGTCAAGTATGCAACCAAGATTTTGTCACATGACATAAATTTGCATGCTAGGAAAAATATGAAAGACTCTGAGGAATTCCATGTGAGGTTTATACCAGTGACAAAGAATGAGATGATTAAGAATGCTATCCAGGCTAGGGCAAACCGCGAACATTATATAATGGACGTGTAGTTGTAGTAATTAACTGTTTACTACTTGTGTTTGTTTTTAAGGTCTGTTGTTTATGTTTCTTTATGGACAAGTGTTGGTCATGTCGTTATCCCCAGGTGGATTGACTTTTCAAATTTTGTTGGTCATGTGTCGTTATGGACACGTGTTTTGGTGGTTCTATGAAAAGTCATCTTGTAGTTATGGACAGCTATTTAGCCTATTTAAATAGATTTTCTTATTAAGCTACTGTAAAAAATGAGCGTGTAGTTTATGTGACTTATTAAATTTTTGGTGGTTATTCACTGGTGTGGGCAAATCACAAGTGATTTATGGTAAATCACTTGTGAGTTATAGCAAATCACAAGTGATTTGTTACAAATCACAAGTGATTTGTAGCAAATCACTTGTGATTTGATACAAATCACAAGTGATTTGATACAAATCACTTGTGAGTACAACTTGTAATTATATCAACACAGAGTATGGATCAAATCACTTGTGATTTACCATAAATCACTTGTAGATTTGGACAAAATCACATGTGATTTGGATCAAATCACTTGTGATTTGGATCAAATCAAATCACTTGTGATTTGGACCAAATCACTTGTGAATACAACTTGAAATTATATCAATACAACTTAATAAAAAGTAAAAGTTAACATCTCGTTATATCATTTTTATTCAACAAGTACTCAACAGATCAAAGTTTTTATCTCAAGTAACAATCAACATCTCGTTACAACCGAGGTAACAATCCACAAATATTTAAAACTTAAAGTATGTAAAGTATTTATAAAGTAAAAAAAAATCACTAGTTTGAAGCAGTGTTATTCATCGATTTTCACCGCCGCTTTTTCTCACCGCTTTTGCGGCCGCTATTGCCTTTGGACCTAGAGGACAAGTTCTTTTGGTATGTGTATTAGTTTTCACTCCACATTCTCCGCATTTCCTCTTTGGCTTTAAACTTGCATCTATTGCTTTCTCTCTCTCACTCTTCCTACGTACCTCTCTTGTACCACCTTTGTTTTAGCACCGATGGGTTGTTGACGTCAAATTTTTTTGGCTTTGGAACCCCGATAAATTTCTCCATATCATCTTTTTTGCTTGGAGGATTTGGCACGAAATGTCACCTTCTTCTTCAATGTTCTAATCTGCTCTACAAATTCAGCCATCTTTCCTTCATCATTGCTCAAACGATGTAGGCACTCGTCTACTAAGCAAGTTGCCTCATTTGTGAGTCTATCAATTGTTTCATTCTTTTCACCATATCGGTTTCTCTTTCTTCTCAAATCAGGAGGTATTATATCCCTTGTCCAACGCCTCAAAATGTACTTCTCGGGAATCTTTTCAATGTCATTATTCTTGAAAACACAAAATATGTGGCGACATAGAAACCCAAATCGAAGGAAGTGCCTACATGTACGACCACTCGATCCATCTTTCAAATTGCGCATTACCTTAGCGAACAAAAACACAAAAAAAATGAATAACATAACAAAGAACCACAAATGATTTGTGATTTGGTACAAATCACTTGTGATTTGATCCAAATCACATGTGATTTGCATCAAATCACATGTGATTTGGATCAAATCACAAGTGATTCAGACAAGCATAACAATTAAGGAAAATACACAATGTTAAATTAAAAGAGCTTTTTAGTACCTTATACATTGCCTGAACACGCTTTGCCAGGTTTTTCTACTGCCTCACTTTTGCCCTTCTTTTTTCCTTGTATAGTGTTCTATATTCACCAGCATTCTTGTCTCTAATGAGTGTTATCTCACACCCTCTCCGTTTGTACATTCTGTATCCGACAATCCCGATTCCTTCATTAATTTCGTTTGAACTCGTAGAAAAATTGTCCTTGTGTATACCAAAGATGTTTTTCAATCATGGTTTTGTTTTTAACTTGGGCATCGAATCCATTGAATCAAAGTCTAACTGCTCTTGAATGTGTCTTTGCTTTTCCATTGCGATTCGAAGGATCATGAAGTTAATCAGTGTCGATCCTTCGTTTGTGAAATGCGAGAAGAACGAATTTTCACTTTCTGACCTTGAAGTAGTTCCTCATTAACCCAAACAAGGCGAGTCAAGAAAATAAGCAGGTATCCATGCTGATCGCATATTAAACATCTTCGTCATCCACTTATGATCTTTTAAGCCAAAATCTTCAATTAGTTTTCCCCACTTTTCCTCAAATCCCCTTGGTTCCAAGAACATATCCCATACAATCTCGTTGAAGCACCTTTTGAAGTCTGTTTCATCATATATCTTCTTACAAATCTGTCAAACAATTCCACTCATCAATGCTACAAGTCCATAGGCTTACTGATGGTAGAAGTTTACATAAAATCACTAGTGATTTATTAGAAAGTACCTTAGCCGAACCTTTTGTGATATGCCACATGCATAGCCTGTGTTTTTGACTCTGGAGAATGGTGCAATAGCTTTCTTCTTCATCGCCCATCTTGATCTGTTACGACCATTGTAGGTTGCTTGTTAAATGATGACATGAATGACTCCAAAAGCCAAATGTAGGATTTGGTGTCTTCACTTTTCAGCATTCCCGCAGAATGTCACACTCTTTCGTGGTTATCTATTGCGCAGTAAATGGAACGAATACCATATTGTACCTGAAAGCATATAAACACACATGGAAAACATATATAAATAAACACCTTCTGTGAAAAATCACAAGTGATTTGTAACAAATCACAAGTGATTTGTCCTAAATCACAAGTGATTTGTGACAAATCACAAGTGATCATTTCAAATCACTTGTGATTTGTCACAAATCACAAGTGATTTATAAAAATCACAAGTGATTTGGGTCAAATCACTTGTGATTTTTCTGACATCCGACAGATAACAAGTGATTTTTACTTTATTGATAAAGTCAAAATAGCTGAAACTTACTTATTAGTCCTGAACGTCGCATCAAAAGAAATGATGTCACCAAATTCTTCAAAGTTACATTTCATTACTTCGTCCTGCAAAAACAAGTGCAACTAGTTCGTTGTCTTCTACTTTGTAGTGAAAAGAAAAGTTTGGCACATACGCTTTTCTGTTTTCCATCTTGTTAATTAGCATTTGAGAATCCCCTTCCCCTATGAAGCAGTTAAGTTCCCTAAAATAGTTCTTAAAATCCATAACCTGCCCGTGAACTAGGTCATACCCTTTCATGCTACTATAAATATGGTGAGCTACAGTAGCACCTATATTTGCGGTTTTAGCTTTCATGACAAAGAGCTTTTGAGTAGACCATTTTCTCTTCCGTCTTAGAGAGATGTCGATATACTTCCTACAAAGCGTATGGTTATGCCTAGGATTGAATTTTGCTAGTATGTATTTTCCGAAAAGGATCCAAATCTAACTTGACACGTGCCATACAACCTTACCCGTAGGTTCCTGTTTCGAATAGCCTTATCATTTCCTTGGCTTTTTAAAGTATCTATGTTGATGTTCCTAAGTTTTCCTTCACGGTTACACATCAGATACTTGTGTTGTACAAAACCACTAGTTTTCCTTGTGATGAAAGCTTTATTTCAAATCCACCTCTAAGAGCGTAAGCTTTATACATCCTAATAGCCTCATCTAGTGTGTCAAAGTAAACCCCTCTTTTCGGTATTAATTCTAGTTCCATATTAGGTTGCCAATAAACTGAACCCCCAGGTGTCTCCTTATGAATTACTAAACTCGCTTTAGGTGTTGTCACGCTTTCAAAAATATACAAGGTTGAAGTTTGTTTTAATCATATTTGTTTAAATCATTTGTGATTTACCATAAATCACAGGTGATTTACTGTAAATCACAGGTTGTAAATCACATTTGCTTTAGAACAAATCACATGTGATTTACATTAAATCACATGTGATTTACCATAAATCACAGGTGATTTATCATAAATCACATGTGATTCATTATATCTCATATTTTGCCTCAAAACTGAAAGAAATTTAACAAAAGTACAAATGACTTGCCGTTAACATGTGTCTCATTTTCATCATCTGTTTCACCACTTCTGATATCATCTTCAACAATAAACCGAACTCGCTCAAGATCACCCATCATTCATTGCAAGTAAACCTTCAACTATCGAACTCCTTCAACATCAACAACACTCATAACCTCGCTACCTTCTTCAACTATCCGAACTCCTTCGACATCATCAACACTCATAACCTCGCTACCTGCATCACAAACACTGCCTACACTACCTTCAAAAACCTGATCACAAGTGATTTCTCCAATATTATCCATGTGTGTGTGATTGTGTGTGTGACTGTGTGTTTTGAATGATTTTGATGTTTTCTGGATCGGATTTGAATGATTTTGATGATTTTCGACCTAATTTTGGATCGATTTGAATGATTTTGATGTTTTCTGGATCGGATTTGAATGATTTTGATGTTTTCTGGATCGGATTTGAATGTTTTTGATGATTTTCGACCTAATTTTTGGATCGGATTTGAATGATTGATGAATTTAATTGATGAATTTTCATAATTGGATCGTGTTTGGTGTGTGTTGTAACTGTGTTTTGTCAGTTTTTTTGATCCTAGAATGAGAAGTGTATCTGAGAAGCGTGATATGATATCACCAAATGGACAAAATTGCCCCTATAGTGTAAATAGGAGATTTAATCTTGTCCTTTGGATGAAGGTAGATTGGATGGCTAGGATCATGCCATTTGATCTTTGAAAATTATCTGCACTATACGGATCCCACCCCTAATTTATAAAGGTTACATAATATAAATTATAATATATGTAATGAATTAAATAAACAATCCAGAAACTAGCTTTAAGTCATTAATCAAACATATTTATATGTTAGTTGATATTAATAATTTCTTCAATTCACAATGTTTACCAAATTTAACATTGTTTTATATAGAAAGAAATTTGAAAAATAAAAAATAAATGCGTTTATTTAATGTTTTAAACTTGTGCCACCATGACACAAGTTAGAAAACCCGTTAGATAAATATAGATGGTCCTGCCTCCAATAATGCACTTGTCTAAATCAAGGATCTCATTGTCAAATAGACTTTATTGGAGATAATACTTATCTTTTATATAATAAGAAAACTTATTTTCGTTCAAATTGAGAGATTCAATTAATCAGTTAGGGAGCTCGATTTTGCAATTAAGCTTTTTTATTAACCAATTGAAAAGTCAAACCAAAAAAAATATTGTCAATATTAGAGTTTTTATTAGAACTCTCCAAACATACAAAAGTATTAAAAAAATGTGCGATTTATAAAACTTTCATGCTAAAAATTGGATCTTCGTGCTAAAAATTAAAACAACATATTTTCCTAAAAAATAAATTGTGATAAGTACCAAATTTAAATGATATATCTTTTCTTTGAACATGTCATTTTCAAATTTAAATGTGACAAAAATGCTAATTGTATTTTATCTCTCATTCAGCATCGCATTTACGTGCACCCATAAAAGAGGGAGGTCACGGTAAACACCCTTGGTACGTCGTTGATTCATTCATAGCACTGCATGTTCTATTTTGCTTTTTGTTTTTATTATTTTTAAATGATGAATCCATGAAACCACCTATGGGCATTGGACATGTACGTATAATAGTCATACATATTACTCTGACGGGCATCACATGGCTAATACTTGGTAATGAGATAAGAGCATTCGTGTGTTCAAGATTAAAGGCGGCTAAGAATCCATGCCAAGTAGTCAGTATATGAAAGAGACTTCTACGTGATATTTGCGTTGCAGTAGATTATGTTTGAGGCAGTATTATAATTTTGATATTGTTGTGAAACAATGTAAAGAACAATAAGCAAGAACACAATAAAATATGAAGAGTTATTTATTTATCTTTCAAATAAGGAATATTTTTAATACAAGATAGAACATTTCAGAAGATATATAATCTCTTAATATAATTCAAATAAGTTATGGACATCTATATTATAGTTATCCATAACATTTCCTTTTTTATGTCCATTTAAGGATTATACTTCGTTAAAACTTTACTAGATAAAATCTAGTGGGACAAAAATCTAATGAAGGAAAAAAAAATGTACATAATTCCTTTGTACACTCGGGGATGTTGCCTCATTAAAAACCTTACGGAAAACCCTGTGGGAACAAAACCGTGGTCAAGGGAAAAAAATGTAACGCGTATCTTCTCTCCCCCTGATGATCACATCAGTTAAGTTCATTGAGTCAGTGAAATGCGCATTAAAGTTTCTTGATAGAATATATATGTTTGATTCTCATACGAACAAGGGTTCTCCACTTAATCTTCACATATCAATGACTAAACATATGTTATACATATCATTATATGAGCATATCCTCGTACTTCACAAGTTTATAGTATCAACGAACGAAAAGTAAATTATATATATCATTTATGACTATTAGTGAGAACAATCAATGTTTTATATGCATTTTACACTGACACCTAGAATTCGATACTATGATCATCATCTTTATAAGTCAAGGGTCTTTCTTCATCATGTGACCTAATAAACATGAGCGTCATTTATCCATATAAAGATATGTAGCATCTTTCTTTAGCTTTCATGATGCACTTATTTGATCTTTAAGATGTTCAATCCATAAAACAAGACAAAACTTGTATTTCATTTCAAAGTATTCAATCACCTTGAAAATCTTCTCATGAATTCCATTCGCATTTAATTCTTCAAACCATATGAAACTTATATCATATTCAAATGAAAATCTCTATTCTAAGGCTATTGTAACACATGTATCCATGTTAAGACATATGCCCATATTGGTTTCACTTACATAGTGATTTATTCAACTTGATCAAGTATTCTTCTTGAAAACTTCATTATAGGCTTTAAGTATTTTAAATCACTAAACATGGTTCGTGCATATTATATCCCTTATGAATTTTAACTTCAAATGAGCTCTAATCATTTTCTTTTAAACGCGTATCAATTATTTCTCACATTACCAGACTTATACAATATTAAAATACATTATTGGATCCACCGTATGTGAACATGTTTCGTCATTATCATTTCTGTCACACCCCAAAATAAGGCAGCGAAAGAAGATACACGAGGTATGACTTCATAACACAAAACACAAGGTGCAAAATAACAGAGAAGTACTAAATGTATAACATATAAGATAGATCAAGTCACAACATTCCCACATACCAGGAAAAACACTGGAATCCAAGACATAAATTCTTAATTCAAACTACATTATAAGGAAAATGTCTAATGCATAACTCCACGGGATATAACCCAGCAGTGTCTTGTCTTATATCTGCTAAACCAGGACCAAATCCTTAACTTACGCATCCTCATCTTATCACCTGAAAATGGTACTTGAAAATGTCAACATAATGCTGATGAGATCGTATTAAGTATAAAACCACGGAGCAGTGATTGATATAGTGGGGACAATAGTGAGCAAGATATACCATTATAAGCACAAAATAAATAAGCAATGCTCGCGCCAACTGAACCTACTATGATTGCACGCACACAAATTTCTAACAGTAGAGAGCTACCCCGATAGTACCATCATATGATTCGGATCCAAACAGAGTTAAACAGTTGCGCATACTTGACGCACGTATAAAAATAACACACATCAAAGCACATTATCGCAATCAAAACACACAAATTGTCTCAAACATGAACATAGTAAATCACAATATAAAAACATTTCAAAAACATCATTTGAGTACCATTTCCATCCCGAGGAAAACATATTGAAAAGGGGCTACGAGAACTCACCTTAAGAAGTGATTGAATGATATCGGTAACGGTTGATCGAATTGCATCGCGCGTCAGTACCCGGTCATGTCCTAATAATTAATGTCTTGTGATAAGGTTTTAAAATGTACCTGAGGTCTTGGCCCTTATTTGATCACTTTGTATCCTTATTACTTAATATCGCTCTTTTCACTTTTAGGTCTCTTGAAGGCAAATTGCGTAATTGCACTTATTTGGACGAAAAGGCGCGATATACGAAGAAAATGGCCAAAGTCAAGAATCGAGACACTCAAGCCGCTAAAATACAGGTGACGGCGCCATCGCTTAACTCATGACGCCGCCGGAGCACTTCGTGACGGGACAAGAGCCAAATTGCTTATTTTCAGTGACGGTCGTGCTTTAAAAAGAGTAGGCCGTCGCGAACCGCATCGCCTAGATTTGATCCGACGGCGCCGAGACTAAAGGGAACGGCGTCACAAGCACAAGGTGACGCCGTCGCAAGACTAACGTGGCCAAAACGAAACCCTAATGATGAACAGATCGGCGCCACAACTCATAAGGTGACGCCGCAGACTTGTAATATTATATAGAACTGAATTTTTCGTTTAGTGTGTAGTCTTTGGAGTAAAACCTAAACCAACCAGGCTGTCTTGTACACTATTTTAGGGTTCCAAACCCTAACTTACATCAAGATAAGTGTTTTACTTCATTAATTCAATTATGTCTTCAATTATTTGTGTGTATGCTTGCATGTTCTCCATGTCCGCCTAATTTACTTGTGTGTTTGCTTAGGGAAGATGAAACTTAATTATTAAATATTGATTGGTTGTCTCTTATCTTAATTGTTTAATGATTTAGTAATGCGATAGGTCATTCAAGTGTAGTTAATGCTTAATTAATCTTTGTGAACCTTAGACTATAACACCTAGAGCGGTTGTAGGATAAACCATCCAAATAGTGCCTTAGAGTTAGAGTTTATAATTCCTAGAGGTTTTGTAGATAGACTTTGGTAAGTTCAAAGAGTTAGGGATAAACGCATACCCTACGACCTTAGACACACAACGCCATTAAGAATAAGGACGTGACAATTCAACCATCAATAGGAGATAATTAAGGAGTTAAAACCTAAGTGAACACATCTTTAAATCATCATACGAGCACACAACAATAGACATAGACTACCCTTAGCTTAGTTAATTAGATAAGTAGAGTAATCGGTAGAATACCAACCCTCCCCTCCAAAACCGAGATTCATAAAATATAAAAATACAAAAATAATCATCCTCACCTTTAGACTTAAATCGACATACATTTCATTTAACGACACTATTCCTCTAGAGAACGATATCAATACCCGTGGCTTACCCTAATACTACACTACATGGATTAGGTTCATCGCTAGTGTGTTATAAAACTTGCTCGACTAAAAGGAAGTTCCTTTGACTCAACGACGCGTGTAGCGTTATCAAGTTTTTTGCACGCTGTGGGAATAGTTATTGTTTCGGCTTGATTTATATCTTGTTTAGGTCTACTCACAAGATTCCTATGTGAGATTTTTCTTTTTTATTAGCTTCCTTGTAGTCTATCCCCCCTTCTTTGTGTTTGTGTTTCAGAAACCCTTTTCATCCTGTCGCTATGGCAAGTGAAATTACATTTTGAATCATTAACAAGTGAGGAACAATTGAATTTCTCGCAGATGGATTCGCTTTATTGTTCTAATGATTTTGTGAGTAAACTTAGAGATATCCAAAAGGAGACGGGTGTAAGGTTGGATGGGTTTGATAAATTTTGTGCTTGTGTGGCTTCTATTCAACCATCATTGTTAGAATCAACCTTTTAGTGAGACCTCTCTGAAAATTTTGAGAAAAGCCTCCTAGTACAAACCGCCGTTGTCACAACTTGAAGAAATGGATAAGGAGGATTTATCTAACCTTAGGCATCATGATCAAAAGACATAGTTTTAAGAACATGGAACCTAAAACCCAACAAGATTATGAGATGGATGAAGCTAAAATACCTAGTTGCATGTGTGGGATATATTTCAAAACATATGACACACGTGGAGGAATCCTTTTAGGCAAATAGAACATAGTGGTCAAGTTTTTGAGAACAATTCTTATGAATCGGACAAAGAATTTGAAATGGCCAAAGAAGGATTTGAGATGCTTAGAGTGTATTTGGGTCAGATCATACTAAAACACATGATGAACATTTAGGAGATCTAGATATAATGGAGAATGAGGTGGAAACTCCAAGCCCACAAGCTCTACCATCACTTGAAGAGCACGCGACGCCTATAACTTAACTCTAAGAAGTAGAAGAGACTATGGGAATCCCGATTGATATAGAACCTTTGGACCAAATGCCACTAGAGAATGTAGGTTTAGATGCTTGTAGTCAGGACCTCTCTCTTAGTCTTAGGAAGTTCTGATTTTGATGAACCGGAGCTTCAACCAAAAAAACCCACCAATTTTACGCCTTTAGATGTGAATCTTGAATTGAATTAGTCCCAATCCACCCATCAAAATAAATAAACCGGGTAGTTGCTTGATAAAGGTGGTAGACTATAGGCCATGTAAAGTGGAAGCTAATATAGGAGTAACCCATGACCTTACACACTTATATCACCCATTCATGGTTGATAACAAGAAACATTATGGGTTTAAACCGGGGTTATTAGGTCAAGATGGATACTTAACTAAGAATCTTTTGAAGTTGATAGAAGATGATCCATTTTTAGGAGAGAGATTTGATTCACCCGCTACACAAATAAAATTAGGTAAGGTTATAATGAATGGAGCACACTCCTTTGAGCATATAAATCACCCATCACCCTCTCTTCACGTAGCAAATTTCCACCTAAGGGTGTATCGCTACTATCACCCGCACTTAAACTTAAGTAGAAAAACTCCCTTTATCCGTAAATAAGGGTAGAGTCAAGCTTTCAGACTTAACAAAAACAAGCGCTTCTGGGAGGCAACCCATGTGTATTTGTTTTTCATTTGTGTGTCGTATATCTTTTATTGATTGTTTATTCTCATGTTTGAATTTGTAAAATGCTTTATTTTGTCTTTAACCTCGCTTTAATTACATATAAAGGTATTTTACAGGGGATAAGTGTAGGAGGATTACACACACGCCAAACTAACGTGAACATGAGAATTACAATTATTTAAAAAGATATACATGTGTGTTTGTTTGAGTCAAATGCTTGTATCGAGTCATAATGGATGTTTTGCGTGAAATTTTTCCGCATTCTAAAGATGTAAATTTTCCGTAATTTTTTCCGTAAAATCGCAGACCGCTTTTGTCAGATAACCCGACGGATCGCTAAACTCGACGCGCCGTAGGAGTAGTAAACAACGGATTACTTTTTCTCATTTTCTCGTATACTTATAAATTTTGAATTTTCCTGTGTCTTAATTTTCTAGAAATTCAAGAAACATCCATTCCACAAACATTATATCTTATTTAAGTCTGGAATTACATCTTGTTGTGATTTTCTTTGTTCGCTTGATGTTGGGTTGTTTGTTTTCTTCAAGTGTGCATGTTTTATTTATCAAGAAGAAGATACATAAGATTGGAAGGAGCTTTTCACGCATACATTCTTCTTGAAAAGGATTTAACCACCACTTTACACGGATCCTACCGAGCTAATCAGGGAGTATTAGTTTCTTTCGCTTTTAATTACCTTCTATTATCATAACTTTGATACTTTCGGGGAACATTGGGGACAATGTTCAGCTTTAAGTGTGGATGGAAAATAAACGGAACTTTGAAACTATACTCATCCTTGATTATTTGCTTTGTCCAATTGTATTTGTGTAATAAACCATGAGAAAATGTCTTAGGTAATTTTGGCACCAAATTTAAAATTTTTCATGACATGTAGGAGTGGGCCATTAGTCTTACAAAAGCGCCTCACAGACAGGAAGTTGCATGACTAGCACAAAAACCCTTTACCACCTAAATTCCACCCAAAAATGTGAGGATCGCTCTTAGATTAGTAGGAATTAAAGCATTGATCTTTAATGCTTAGTGTGTGAACCGGTAGTATATTAGATTCTAGAACTTGTTTTGTGATGCATTCCGAGATCGCTAGTAAGACTACACATGTGTAGTTAGGAATAACTAAATGATAAGAGGCATTAGGATAACCCTTGTTTGATACCCGTAAAATAATTACTTCTTCCACGCCGTTGAGTAATCCCCCACACCTTTATGCTGTACTCATTTTTAGTAATTATACCCCTAGTTAACCCTCGAGCCTATCATTTTCGCGGTTCTCGTGGTGTTTCGTTTTCCTCGAATATCAATGAAGAGCATTGTTTACACTCCAACCCCAAATATACACCCAAATCGCCTTAAATCTACCCTCGTATACACTCACTTTTAGTGCATTATTGCTATCACCCTAAACCCTTAGTTCAATTATCTAGTTGCTTGCATGAGTTGCTAAGTCGAATCATATCCTTTGTACACGCTTGGGACGATTGAAACTCATGGGAAAAGTTAGTTTAATAGACGGAAGGGAACGTTAAATTCCCCCTTTATTCAAGGTAATAATATACCCCCAAGTGTTTTGATCTTTTCAATTCGGGTCAAATTAGTGTTAGAGTAATAAAACTCAAGTGTAGGAATGTGCCTATAAATCCCTAATATTTTGATTACCTTAGAAGATGGTAGAGTAAAAGTGTAAAGAAAAAACGGGCTACCATCCTACATCTATCCTTTAAATTTATGTTTGTTTGTTTCTGCTATCTAAAGTTTAGAGTGTCGAGTCTTTGCTTAGCAACGCCATTCTTCATGCTTGTAAATATAGAGATTTTGACTTGCCACCACTAAATAGCCTATCCCACCAAACCCTTTGTTTCTCAACAGTAGCCTAACGTTACAACCCTTAAAAGACCTCTTTGATAGTTCTTTCCTAGGTGCTTACCAAGTTTATGGAGGTCGATCTATTCTCAAGCCTATGGTAATCTATGTACTGTAACCGGTCAATTAGTGTTTATCTTCCATTTCCAACTTGATATATTTCATATACACCCGAGAGATGCGAGTATCCAAACACCCCATGTGAGGTTAGTATGTAATTGCAAGTTTGTTATGACTTTTATGGGCTTATATATGTGTGTGGACTGCTTTTAACCAATGCTTCATGACCCCTAACTTATAAATTAATTGGTTAAAAGCACATTTGCTTTCTGGAGTGACAAGCAAATACCAAGTGTAGGGATATTTGATAAGGTTTTAAATGTACTTTTGAGTGGGTCGCTTAAGCCCTTATTTGATCACTTTTTGTATCCGTTATTACTTAATATCGCTTTCTTGTTCACTTTT
>OU343222.1:277984580-278155303 GCA_910596185.1 Chrysanthemum makinoi
GGATCTACATCCAACAGTTCTGGAACACTATGGAAAGGGTCAAAGGACAAACTGCTGTGACGGTGACTCTGAATCACAAACAAGTCACCATTACACCTGCAGACTTAAGGGCTGTTCTCCTAATTCCTGATGTCGATCCAACCAAACTATATGCCACACCAAGAGCTCACTCTCCAATTCTTAATCAATATCGGTTATGACGAGGCTACAGAGTAATCACCAAGCATTCTCAATGTAGAGCTTAAGAGTATTCCTCAACCCCCGAGAACTCTACATGATCATCACCAAGTCCTGCTTCGTCGTGACAAATGCTATGAGCACCCTAAGCTCATGGAACTGCAAATATTCCGGCATTGGTCAACAAGAAACACATCGCTATCGGCTCGATTTGGGATGACATGATGTCATTTCTCAACAAACTTGGCTCAAAGATTCCCTACATCGGATATACTAAATTGTTGATCCAGAGAGCACTTGGACTTCATCCCGACATTCCCAAGAGGCTCAATGACCCCAACAATCACGACATGTTGACGGAACCCATTCTATCCGCCGTAATCAAGGAAACGCCTACAAAGAAACAAGGTGTCAGGCTACCGTGATTTCCTTCTAATCAAGATGTCGAAAGCTCAAACGCATAAAAGGTATCCGAAGCAGTGGACAAGGCAAAGTTGGTCATCTCGACGAAAAATCTTCCGAACACCAAGGAGAACCAAAAGAGGAAGTGGTGAAGTACGGCAAGTACCGTGGAGTCAAAGAAGTTCCCAAGAGGAACCCTCCTCAAAGAGGATTGTTCCATCTAAGGAAGCCGCCCCATCCCAATTCCCAAACCCAACCGCAAAGAAAGCTTGTGGACGAAAGCTCGAAGGTACCTAATAATGATGAAGAGATTACCTTCTCTCAATCCAGAACCGTGATCCTCCTCCAGCAGCCTAAACCTACAAGTCCAATAGCCGAACATGGAAAAGGAAAGACTCCTGTACTTGAGTCTTATGATGAAAGCTCTAAAGAAGAAGAAGAGCAACGGATCAATCATACAGAAGAAGTTTAAATTAGTTAGACAAATTCAAAAAGCCAAGAATTTGCAAAGATCAAATGGGTGGCCCCGAGGATCGAGTGGTGCTGCCCACTCTTCACCGTGTCCCGATGCGGTTAATCAACCCGATAAGGATCCGTGCCACCACTCTTGTGCAACAACTAACGCTTGTGAAGGAGTCTACTGATCTTAACATTGAGGAACCGTAAAAGAATAAGACTGAAAGAGAAACCGATGAAGAAGCTAAGGAAGACGGAAGAAAAGGCTAAAACCGGACATGATGACGAAGAAGATTATGATGACTTTCTTCTCAACAGTCCAACTCGCTCCAAGGAGGATACTTCTGCACCTCCAAAGGACCCCGAATCTCCTCATGTCCCTCCTCATCAGATTCTTCATCTCACTCATCACCACCACCATCAAAAAGATCAACAAAATCATCATCCAAATCAGTGAAGAAACCACCTCGATCTTGGATTTCTCAAGCTCATAAACGAATTCACAAAGCCGTCAAACAAGTCAGAAAGAAAAACGTGCTCTACAAAAAGCTAAATTTCTTTGCCGATCACATACAAAGATATGTATGACGAGCATGACAAGATGGAGAAAGAAAGGAATTTGTTCAGAAGTTCATGAAGAGTCATCGTAAAGAGGAACCGAACGAAATGATCGAAGGTTACACTAACAAGTACCTTCAGGATATCGCTCCTAAAACCAAAAGGAACTGAAAAGACAAAGAAGAGATCATACTCACAAGTTTCTTCGACACCGCCCCCGTGTGACTAGAGAAATATTTTCCAGACAACTCACCCCTAACATCGTAGCATTGGTTAAACATACAATGGCCAAAGAAGCCGATCTCTCTGAATCTGAGTTAATCGCTAAACTTGTGATACAAATGTCAAAGCGATCCGAACGCTTACTTCGATGAAGCTAAATTTTTTCGAAAATCTACTTGATTTTCAACTCAGATCATCATGCAAGGAGTCACCCGATCAACCCAAACGACCAAGAGATGACGATGATAAGGATAAGGATTCTCGCACCTAAACGCCGAAGGCCTGTAAATCTACCTCTATGCCACCTCCACCACCTAACTTCTTCTCAACAAAGTCTCCTCCACCTCGGTCTTCTATCGATAAACCTCGACGATTCCGAAGTTACCACCCCGACTCATAAAACAGGTATTACTTTGAGTATACGGGTGGTGACGATGAAGAGGTCCTTGAGCCCCTACAACAACCCACCTCACCCAAACAAGTGCGAAACCAAGATCATCATCAAGGCCTTCCAAAGAAGAAGAAGACGACTCACCGAGTTGTCTCATGGCCAGATGACGATAAAACCGAAGAGTTTGAATGGTTCTCCACACTTGTCAATCAAACTCCCTACCTGATGAAGGTCAAGAATTGGTAGACGGTTCTACATTGGAGCACGCAAAACTTTTGCAAGAAAAGTTCCATGTGAAGAAAATGACGAATCAATTGAAGCGAATCAAGAATGAAGCATTCCAACTTTAAAAGACAGCTCAAAGCCACGAGGTCGAATATCATCTTGAGAACATCGACCGAGCTATGTCTAACGACATGGATTGGCTCAATCCGGAAGCAAACATTGACTTCACACAAAGGGACAACCCTCCATACTACAATCGATTGACCAAACCCCTACCAACCATTGGCCAAACAGACGAACCACGGATTCCCTTCCGATACTTCTTTACCAGAGACCTGGATTTTCTATTACGGTAGCGTGGTTTATGGCGGAAATGCGCTACATCATTGACTCTCCCATTCCGGTGACTATTTACTCAAACCTGCATAGCTATCGAGGCGTGCAAATCACTTGTTTTCCGACAACTGCAAGCATCACGACCAAGATGCATTGTAAGGGATTCATCATTGGCACGACGCCAAGAATCTACTCGAAGGTGCATGGTTAGGAAGTCTCAACGCCGTTATATAGTTCTAAGGAAATCGTGGCCATCAAACACATTGATCTCAAGTCTAAGTGGGACTACACATTCTTAAAGAATATTATAGTCAAACGACAAGATGAACAGGACTATGGATTCTCCGAGGCTGACTTTGAGAACTTGTCCTCAGCGACATCAGACATGTACCTTGCCAAAGTCTGAGTGCATTATGAGACAATTCTCATTGAAGTTCAAGCGTGAATTTATCAAGATCAGTTCTCATCTTCAAACTGACGCATTGTGATCAAAGAGCGTGTTGAAGATATCGGTCATTTGTTGAATCTTATGGGGCCTGCGTGTCAACCTCTCTACTCCTCAACGCTTACTCTTCCCGATCTCAATGGCTACCTCAATATACGCTCATCGGACAAACCTTTCCGAGGTTGTTTACATGATGAACTTCAAAGCTGCTTAATGGCGTGTAATGATCTTGAGAAATTCGGGATCATACTTTTGAAATTTGGTTAGGAACGGATTAGCATACAGGTTGAAGGATATACGCTGAAAGTGTTAGGGGTCTAAATGGCGGCTGGAATTCTCGGGAAATGAGGGATGTGAGAAGGATCATCACCATGATTGATGAGCGGTTGTTGAAGGGATCGGTTCGGGACGATTGGAGCTATGTTGGTGAATTAGACCGGAGAAACATCACGGCTTTCAACGTATCACACTCACAGGAATATCCTTTGCCTTCACGGTACGGGTTGACATTCACATATAATTTGGATGTGATTTATTATGTCAGTAAGCTGCACACATAGCGATTGTACAACGTAATGGTCAAGAAAGGACCTGTAGTGCGCTTAGATGCCAAAATCCTTATAAAAGGAGCGAAAGCTTTTACTTTGAGTAAAACCTATCAAACCTTCTTTCAAGGTTTGCTCAAAGAACAAGTACTCCTAAGACTTTCAAAACCTCAACGTTTATATCACTTTCGTTGAGGTGCTACTGATTCAAAACTTTGTTCACAAATTGTTCCACGGTGGTCATTCTTCCCGCAACACTCGAAATGGTCATATTTATTCTCAAAACGTTTCAAAAACAACACTTTAATATGCCATTTGGGGAAAAATATGTGATAAGAAATATGTTGTACAAAATGCAAATGAATCTGTGTACCTTAGACTTAACCAGGTTGTGATATAGCTGTTAGTAACTTTCGAAAAGACTTGTCTGGGCGGGTAATAATTTCAAGCTAGTTAAGCTAGTAATGTAGCGTGTCTCGCAAAGGACTTGCGAGTAGAATGTACCATTCGAGAAACTTTTGATAGACATGAACTCTGAAGGGTTTGACAACCTTCCAAGGTTTGTCTACACCTTCAAGGTAGTTATTAGAGCTAGTTGTCACCTAAAAGTTGACAATGTAACTCTTTAACTATGCAACGTAACCGTGTCTCATGAGAGTTGTCTATCTTGGTGGATCAATTCAAAAAGTCTGCCAGCTCTTTCCTCATAGTGCTTTTTAACCATTAAAACTATTAAGCACATGTGGAGGTATTTATGCAAAACATCATCTCTCACAATGGTTCAAACATGTTTTTCATTAACAAACCCTTTGAGAGACATTTTTTCTCATCAATGGTTTTAATGGAAAACATAGGTTAGTCATGGAGTTATAAGGTGACTAAGGTTAGGAATAACAGATCCTTTATGATCCCTTGAGCGGAGGATCTACCCAAGGACACCACAAATAGTTAGTATTTAGAAGTCCTTAGGTATGATTGTAAAAGGAGAATATGAGAATCCGGAGAAAGAAGGGTTGAAGAATTAAAGGAAATGCAAAGAAAAGGTGAAAAGAAATAGCACTCCAGTTATTCAACTTAGGGCGGACACGGGTTCAATTCATATACTCTTTGGTTGTCACTGGCGCGTGTGAATTAAAAGTCGTCATTGGACCCGGTGGCGCATGCACTAAACATACTTATCACTCAAGTTTCTCTCTCAACAAGCTTGTTTCATTCTCCGAGGAACCCTACGTAAACTGTCGGCTTTCTCCTAGAGTTGCTGGTATTGAAGAAGGAGACCCTCTCCTAGATCTCCTTCGGGAAAACCAAAATGCAATATTGAGTCTAGAGCCACGAGATTCATCAAAAGATCTCTTAGGAACACTTGACATTTAATCACTTGATGATCAACTAATAAGATCATTAGTGGTTCATATCGAGTCCTTCACAGATCTTAGCAATCTGTCGAGAACATTTATGAGAGGTTCACATCACATGATCCTCGGTGATTGAATGGAAACTCGCGAGGTGACAACAAAGCGATACGGCGGTGATCCGACTTCGGTAACTCCCGTGGATTCTGCGGGTGTGTGTCTCAAGGTCTGATCGTGAGGTGATGCTTGGTGTACCTCGTGACTCATACAGTATAGATGTACTTTGGTACATCGCGTTATCTCACTTGTGGGACTCGATTCGAGAGCGGCCTTTGTAAAATTAGAGTTGTGTTTTCACACTATCTTTGTTAACATTCTCGGTTCAAACTTGTAAGTCACGGGAAACGCTTATTACTAACCGTTTGAAATGTTTTCTTCTTATGGAAGCTCCGGGGCGGGATGATCGTGCTGATTCTTCTCATATTCACGCCAACATCATCACTAATGGAAGTTCTATCTCAATGCAACACAACATTCAGAATGATTCTTCATCAATCAAAGAATCTACAAAGTCAAAGACTTAAAGAACTTCATCAGTATTGATTTCCAACATCAAAGGCGTGTAGCATGTTGAAGAATGACATGGAGACACCTGGAGCAGCGAAAGCGGAACCTGAGACAGAGGCAGTCTGGAAACAACATACTATCACTCTCACCACAAGAACAATGATCAAAGAACAAAGTTAAAGATGCGTCAAAGCATAAGCTTTCAAAGATAACTATCTCTCTACCGGGGAGATTGTTCGAATCAGGCAATTCTTCTCTCACAAGAAGAAGAATGTCGGAAGGCGTCATCACTGCACTATTACATCAGCGCCTTCACCGTTTACATTCATATATACTTGAGATTGGGAATCACTCCTAGCAGGTATTTCAAGTATTTAGATTTCATATGTAATAGGTAGCTTTATTATGGCCTTTATATTTGTTTAAGGTCAAGCTTATGTAGAAGGCCCATAAGCTTGACCCAAGCCCAATAAGGATAGGAAGGGAGAGAGAGTGTTGCCCTAGCTCCTTGCCTATATAAACCATGTAATAACCTTCATTTGAAGGTTGATTGTTCAAGTTATTTCCTTTCATACTCCTACATGGCAAGTATTATACTATATATATGTCGTGTGTGTGTGTGTGATACTTGTTCAATCGCCTCATCTCCTTTCTTATAAGCTTGTATTGTAAAACTAGTGACCTAACACCTAGAAGCCATTGTTCACCCTAGTTTAGGTTCAAATAAAGAAGCGTATATCACATCTCACTAAAGATCTCTCAAGACCCCAAGTAATCACCTTATTCTCAGTTCTAGTGGGGGTAAATATATCATTGTATCTCAAGCATATCGTAGTATATGCAAAAATTATGCTGATTTTTTATAGTACGAAGAAATATAAGCACTACATGAATTGACATTGAGAATAATCTTCTCGACGTCAGCGTTCAAAGGTTGGAAGAATAAGTTCAAGAATAATTTTGGAGGATTAAGGCATGTCACGACCATATGAAGATGAACCTTGAATTATTGGTTGAATGATGGCAGCTTCGGTTTTTCAAAAACTATTTGTTTTCTTTTCTTTTCACCCATTAAATATCATGCCTATCTTACCTTTTTGTGAAATTCTTCAAAGGTGATATGAGCAATCCTTGATGTCTTGGCCATGGATTTGGTCATGTATCATTGATTTTGTCCTTCGCCATGAACCGTTAGTAATGACACCACTCAAACCTTTGAAACTCAACAACATTGCTTTCTAAATTTGTCTTAACATTAGCTTTAGTGGTGGGTTGTGTGTATTCCAAGCTTATGATAGAATACTTACTATGTAGTACAGTTGGGTGTCACCCGAAATTAACACTTAGAATAGGATGAGTGAGGTGTTTTTCGTTCCCATTTAGTGAGGTGTTAGGTTCTTATTAATATTCTAGCATGGAAATAAATACTTCGCATTCTTCATGGATGTATCTTTTGTAGTCTAAATTAGTCTACTTGAGGGCAAGTAGAGTTTAAGTGGGGGGATATTTGATAACATCAAATTGTCACGAAGTTCTAAGCATTAATTTCCCTCTTTATCATCATATTTTGATTATAATATTAGTGAAAACATCCTTATTCCTTGTTATTTCATTTGGGGCATTCGAGTAAAGGCGCATTTGCGTTTTCAAGAACTTCTTGATTCAACTTTCTAAGTAATTACGGCGTAACTAAGTGATGAAGTTACGCCTTGACTAGAATTCGAAGACTCACGGTAACCCTCGGGAATAGGTTAAGCGTAACCTATGATACAAAGACTACGAGCGCTATTGGCTTAGGATTCTGGCTAAGGCAAATATTTTACTGGATTACGGCCACTCGGTATTAACCAGAAATTAAGGATTCTACGTAGCCATTGGATAAGCACTAAAGATTAAAGGAAGTTCTGATGTAACTATCCTAATAAGGATTCTGCCAGTAACTAGTTTGAAACCTATATATGTCGATGATTTCATGGTATTGTATCTCTCCTTTCCGAACTTCTATGGTTTTGGGAGATCAAAACACAGAAAGAAGCATGGTTTAGGGCATGAATAACGAAGTCCTCGACTACGATTTCCATTGTATTCGAGTTTGGATTCTTTTTATATTTTTCTAGATCTTATATTATGAATTCATGTTATTAATTAAAGTCTGCATTCTGATATTTTCTCTATAATTCTTTATAGACATTTGCTAGTCTTTTCATAGATCGCTAGCCTTGGTAGTATTGTAAGCTTGGTAGTATCTAAAAGGTGGGAGATATGACCAAACTGACCAATTATGATAGATAGCGAAGTATAGCTGGAGGAATTGGCCATAGATAATGCCACTCTTAGTATGCGAGATCAACCAAAGGATCACTTATCAGTGGTCCAAAAAGGTTAGGGGAATTTAAGTTCCTAGCGATTAGGGTTCCCACCATCTAGATCTAGTAGATATGGTGCTTAATGGCGCTATTAGGTTGCCAAATGATCAATATTTTAACTCATCTTGGTGAGGAATCTAAGAACCATAGGCCATGGCAGATCGACCAAAAGGAGTGCAGTGATAATTAACCACTATATTGAATACTCTTATCGAGAATCTTTTCATATTTGCATTCTTTGTTAAGCTTTGTTTATCTATCTCTTTTACCTAAATTTCTGTGTTTTATCTAATGTTTTATCTAATCATCTTAGTTCTTTCAAGGTTACAGCTCTCTTGGGACGATACTCGGATTTACCTAAGGCTTTACTACATCTAATCGGGTACTCTGCCCGTTAGTATGTGTCTATCCTAAGTTATTCAAGTTTTATAAGTATTAAAAGCAGGATGAAATAGCACATCACCTTCCCGTCTCAGTCCGCTCACCTAGGGTCATTTGGTCATATATCCTAGGCAATTGGCCTCTACCGCCATTCAAAACTACCGAACCAAAGGTGACTACCAATGAACTATGCATGCATACACTTAGAAATAATTATGCGAGTAAAGGTAAGCATAAAAAAATAATTAAGGAATCATAACTAGGCTAGCACCAAAGGTGCTTAGCGTTCATATTAATCATGCAAATCAATTCAATATTCAAAGGTCTGAAATATAAATTGAAAGTAAAAGAAATATAAGCAGCTAATGCATATAAATGTGATGGAGTGACTTCTCCTTGGAGCAATTTCAGTATATATAGACACACTTGAGCTTTCCCGTTCTCGAGTGTTGTGTGTGGAATGGGATGATTAGAAATGTTGGGTCGTGGGGTATTTATAGGCGAATTTGGGTTGGTATTAACCAATATAGATGATTAAGTAACCTTCTATTTCATCGTAAAAGCACTAGATCTGCTGATTCTGGCGTAACCTAATGAGTGGTTACGCGTAATCTTCAATAAACTTCGATTTACATCGTAAGTGATGAAGCGATTCTGGCGTAAGTATCGTGATGGAACCTCTTTTGACCTAATGTAGTTGCATTAAATGACCTCACGGAAGGAATTCTGGTGTAACCTTCGATAAGTTGGCATACTGATACGCGCCAATAGTTACGTGTCGAGAGATAGATTCACGCCGTAACTTCTTCAAATAGCATCACATGATAAATCTTTAGATATGTTTCCATTTCAGCGTCTCTTTAGCTCCAATGCTCGTAATTTGCACGAAGTGGAAAACAAGCGTAAATCCATATAAATGATATAAATACTTGAGCATTATGTCGAGAGTTGACACTTAATATTCGAGGACTATGATGTTATCAAATATCCCCCCACTTAAACTCTACTTGCCCTCAAGTAGACCTTATTAAATAGATTCCTTAAAAGATATCTCCCATAACCTGGAAAATATGAGGTTTACAATCCCTTATGCACGATAAGAAACAAAGAACACCTCGAAGGGAACAAACACTCAAATCTCTCAACTATTCTAAGTGTCAATTTGGATGATCACTCAATACAACACCGATCATAGCATTTCTATCATAAGCTTGGCTGATTACACAAATCTCCACCACTAAAGTTAAGGGCTAAACAATTCTAAAGGCAATATGGGTAGGCGACAAGGTTAAAGTGACTGGAAGTCGATTACTAACATGTCCGCGTGAAGTGGACAAAATCAATGATACATGACCAAATCCATGGCCAAGACACCAAAGATTGCTCGTTGCATCACCTAGACACACTTCATGACTAAAAGGGTAGGATAAGACATGGGATATATAATTGGTGTAAAATTAAAAACAAGCATGTAGTCTAAATCTAGAACCAAGTCATTACCACTTACCGTCCGCCCAAAGTTCAAGCTTAGAAGTCAAGAAACTGGATCATGAAATGCAAGGTAGATGTGTCATTAGGGGCGTCGTGATGGGCACACTACTTTTCTCCAGCTGTTGGCATAACTACCAACTCCAATCTTCAAATGTGACCGAGGTGGCCTCCTCGATACTAAATCAATAAAGCTCATATACGATTTATAACACGCACTTTGTAGGATAATCATAAAAGCATTTTTATTATTCAACATAACAATCAATACTAACATAATATCCATACTTAGATGAACAATGGGAATACGGGGTCTTCATGATCTTCAAAATAGTCGTCGATGAAAGCGTGATTTCCGAACCTCCACTCGACCTTGAACTTAGGCAAATGATGACTTTCCAATCACAAATAAAGACTACAGGGGTAGGCTAAGGTGTATATGTATCGAACAATATATTGGGTGAACAAAATGAAAGGAATGGCTCAAAAGATTTGTATGGGGTATCTTGCACTAAAGATGAGTGCAACAAAAGGGTTTCACATGGGGTCAAAAGTGAGGAGTGACTAATCGATAGACTCACAATGGTAGGATGTTTGGGTGATAATACTATAATATTGCCTTCTAAAAGCGAAAGTCCAAATACATCGAGCTAACTCAACATACCTCGCAATCTATGGTCACCGAAATGATGCAAAGGCCAAGTTCTAAAGTTTACAAGGCACACTCATAATTTGGTGGATTTGGGGTAAAATATTTAAACGGATAGGCTAATCTCACCAATAATATCAAGAGTTGTATGTGCATTTCAAGGTCTAATCTAGTTAGGATAAGGAAAAACATGTCAAAATTTTAAAAATGGCATAATTTTTCAAAATAAACTAGAAAGGCTGAAATAAAGTTCAAGAGATAATTCTACTCCCGTCCCCCATGAATTGTACAGTCCCTTTTGTACTAGGCATTAAAATAAAGGTGAAGAGAAAGGTAGAATTAGAGCGAGAACTTCCCTGAAATTTGCTCCATAAGGAAGAAGGTCCACGAACAAAAGACGTGCCTTCGTAAAAGCGTCATGAACAAACTTGTTAGGAATTAGAAATTCCAGGTATTCAAGAGTCGGTCACCTCAAGTATATGTAATCGTTAGAAAGCTCGTAGTCATAGTACTTTTATGTTAAGTAGTATTTAGTTTAGTAACACCGTGGAGGGCCGGACAGTCTTTACCCTTTGTATGCACGATCCACGGCCGTTGTGTGGCGTTTATTGTAAGACTATAAATACTCTCTACCTTCCAAGGTAGAGAGTTGGAGCTCATAATAAGATTTTTCTTTCTCTCACTAAGTTCCCTAAACCTCTAACTTTCTCTCTCTAGAACTTCACCTTTATCGCCTACTTTGAGTTATGGTTTGATGTGTATGTGAAATACAATATCCTACAATTGGTATCAAGAGCCATGGTTAGATCATCTCTTACATATCTTTGGATTTCTAGTGGTTTTAGGTGGTTTTTGAGTTTGAAAAAGTTTAGTGGTTTTGCATCATTTGGTTGATTTCTAGTGTTAAAGTTTGGATTTTGGTAGTACTTTTGTGTTTTGAATCATCACAAGTGTTTAGGTTTTGATTTAGAAGGTTTGAATCATAGTGGTTGGGTTGTTTTGGATTGAAAAGTGGTGTTCATGTGTTTTTCATGCTAGCGACTTGAGCCACGGAAAAGTTTCTTGGTAGCGACTTGCTTTACAATTTGGTAGCGAGTTGTAGTTGAAAGTCTTAGCGAGTTGGGTTAGCGACTTGTCTAGTGAGACAAGCCTACAAAAAGTACAAGTAGTGGATTCTCCACTACACGTAGCGACTGTGTAAGTTACTTGTACTTTATATCGTTAGCGACTTGGTGTTAGCGAGTTGGTACCTAGCGAGTTGCTATTTAGCGACTTGATTATTTAGCGACTTGGTGCTTAGCGAATTGCAGCCAAAATTTTGCTAGCGACTTGGATTGTAGCGAGTTGTTATATAGCGACTTGAGACTAAAGTGAGTTGGCTATTTAGCGACTTGATTAATTTAGCGAGTTGAGTGTGTTAGTGGTATTTGCTTATGCGAGTTGTGTGTTTAGCGACTTGTTCATTTAGACCTTTTCTTCTTAGGTGATTACATTCTTACGGTTGTTCTTTTGGTTTAGTAAAATCCGTGAAAGAATCAATTTCGGTTTAATCAAAAATTGCAAAATCCTGAAGCTTGAAACATGTCTACAAATGTTCCTACTATCATCTCCACGCATTTGCGAGGATGTTCAAGCGGTGGTTCAGATACTCGTCCACCCATGCTTGCCGAGCTGACTACGATTCTTGGGCTCAGCGAATCAGTTATGCTTGCCTTGGAAAGGAAAATGGTGTCAACATTCTCAAATCCATTGATGAAGGACCGTGTCGAGTTGAGACGACTAGAGATGTACTTGATACTGCTGAAGATGGAACTTGATTTATGGAATGGACCGGACCAAAATGTATGATGAGCTTGATGATAAGGAGAAAAGATTCGATCGCGTATCGGGGCTTCAACATTGTTCTTCAAGGTCTTCCTAAAGACATCTACAAGTGATCAATCACAACACGAAGGAAAGGCGTATGGGATAATGTCAAGATGCTTCTCTCGAGGTTGAGAATTAACTATGGAAGGCAGATCACAACTCTATGGCCAATTTGAACACTTCAAGATGAAACCGGATGAGAGTGTCTATGAGTACTATGTGAGATTTCATAAGTTGGTGAATGACATGAGGAACATCGGAATGACTATGCCTAACATTCAGGTGAACTCAAAATTTGTGAACAACATGAATCCCGAATGGCACAAGTTTGTCACCTCTGTGAAGCTCACTAAAGGATTGAAGAATACAAACTATGAGCAACTCTATGCCTTCCTCCTTGAGAATGAGAGACATGCTATGTTTGAAAAATTGGTTCTTAATCGGTTCAAAACCAACGAGGAGACAAGCTCGTCTAATGACTCAAATGCCTTCTACTCAAACATCAGAATCACAACCAAAGCCTCACAAGTCATACCCATGGGAAATGGTAATCACAAACTAATTCGATCCTATGTTCAAACAAGCGATCTTTGATGCACGTGGGTAATTTCATTAATCAACTAGCTCTTATGATTAGTCAAAACATGAATTCTCTCCCACAAACCAATAACAACCTCGAACGACTAACCCACACAATCAAGCTCTTATTAAAGATGGGAGGATCGTGGTGCAACGATTCGGAAAGACGATATGATCGGGGAAGAGGTGGAGCTGGTAGAGGTTATGTTGGTAATCAGAATCGAGGAAGGAATGGTAATCAAGGTCAAGCTAAGCTGATCAAATGTTATAATTGTGGTGGTGGGGGACACATTGCAAGGAACGCACATCTCGCGTCCACAGTAGATTACTTGAGAGATAAGATCTTTGCTTGTGCAAGCTCGGGATAATGGTGTCTTTACTTTGGATGAAGAGGAATTGTTGTTTCTTTGAGGGCAATGCCAAGACCTATGATATGGATGTGGATGCTAACCGAGGAAATAGGTCACAATCATCGAGAATGCCTTTCGTCGATTGTGATGCATCGACTCGATGTGGATGATGGACCCACACAATCTTTATGGCTAGCATTTCTCCAATGGTTTCTCCCAAGGTCTCCTCTTCACCAGAAGCTGGCCCATCCAAAGACAAACTCATCTCGGAGGTACTAAAACTATCGATGATCTTTGATGTGAAAAGATGCATGACAAAGTACTATCAGCTGAAACTTTTGTATCAAATATTGAAAATATGGGTAATATCAATGTTGTCCCATATGATCAATATGTGAAACAAAGTGAGTGAAGTTGTACCAAGTGATGCATCTCCTGCGATCAACAATGACTATATTTTTGATGAATACCTTTGCTTACCTGATGAGTCGTAATCTACGACTTAATGCCTATAAAGAACGTGTTGCTATTTATGAACAACGTGCTAAATTTGAGTTGACCACTGTTGAAATGGATGACCAAATCGTTACAACTATTATTAGAAAAGTAGGTTTAGAGAAGAAGTATTAAAACAAGAGTTAAATTCCTTACAAGAAAAGCTTTCTAAAAGTGCTAAGCAAAAACAAGAACTTCAAGAAAATGTTAAAATGCTTAAGCAAGAATTTAATGCTAAGGAATCAAAACTTTTGAATGATTTTTCTAATCTAAAATCTTTGAAAAACAAACTTGAAAATAAGTTGTACATACAAAGGAAACACCATTAGACTGCTCACATGATCACTAAGCATAGAGTCCTAGATAAGCATAGCATTCCCTTATTGAGGAACCAAATCCAGAGGCCATTAAAAGGCTAGAAATGCTCATAAGGTTCTTTATGATGGCAATGAAATCCTTAAACCTAGACAGAAACCTAGTTGCGTTGAGTGCACGGAGGAAGATAAGAAATCAGATGAAATCACTAGGGAAAAGTTAAACAAGAAACTAGATGATCCAAAATGTAAGAAAGAAAGTAATCATCACACCCCATGATTACAAAAGGAGAATTGGATTTCCTTAAACATGTTTAAGCCTCGGACATTGTTAACTCAGAACAAGTGTTACGGAAAATGGATTTAGATAAGCGAAAGAGAAAATATTGTTGAAACCAACCCCCTCTGGAAAATGCCTAGAAGCGTGTGTATCCTCCAAATTCACCAATGCATCTAGTTCCTAGAACAATTGCCACTAAAAGCAAGACCTTAATCGCCAATATGTTATATTTCAACTATTTGTTGATTTTGAGAAAACTTGCAAGAAAAGGATCACACTTTGGTATAGCGAAGGAGAAAGGGTTTTGAGCAAATGAAAGAATGTTATTTGCGAGGTCATGCCTTTCTTTAAACAACTAAAAGATCACTTTGAGAGTCTTAAAAGGGAATGAATTGATATTAAAAGAAATGGAAAGAATTTGATGCAATGAGAGTTGAAGTTAGTGACTATGAGCGAGCATTAAAATATAATGAGATTGAGAGGAAGAACTTGCATACCTTAAATGAGAATCTTATTTACTGATGTATTGCTCAAGATGTGTTTTTCCTTTACTAAATTGCTTCCATTAATGCTTCTCAATTTCATGAATTATCTGTTGCTCCGAAAGTCTCCCATGATCGTGTCATTGAGCTTGAAAAATTAATTGAAACTTAATGAGAAAATTGATCGGGATGATCCGATAATTTGGTTAAACATTTTTCTAAACTAGAAGTTGAGCATTTTAATTTACAACTAAAATATCAACATCTTAAAGAAAATGTTAAAACCTCAAATATCAAGACATCCTTGGATGCTCGAATTTGATCGATTTTCAAATTAACAAGCGTGATGAACAGATTCGAGCTCATTGTACCACGATCAAAAAGTTGAAAGCCCAAATCTCTCAATTAAAGGGTCAAAAGAACAATGTATTTGGATCCCAAATGCCTCCTCTTTTAGATTCTCATTACTCTCAAACTTTTCATCTTCAAAACTTAGTTAATGCCTTACAAAAGGAAAGCGAGAGTTTTCTAGAAGAAAATGAAAAAGTTAAGCGACATTTTAAAGAGTTATATGATTCAATAAAAGTCACCCGTGACCAAAACAACGAAAAATAACGTCTTTACAAAAGGAAATTGAGAATCACGAAAAGTGAGGGAAATGGGAAGCGCCACTTGTTTTCAATAAGAATGTTGTCTCAAAGTCACCCATAGAACGCAAATACTGTGATGATTAAATATATTCCTCCTCGTCTTAGGAATAATGAACATGCTTTTCATGACTATTGTGCTCACCTTAAGGATAGTCTAGAATGTCTCAGTGAGATTGTTGAAGAGGACTTCATTAATAAACCTCTTGATAGAGAAATTAGGTTTGCTTGCCTCCGGGCCAAACGATCTCAAGAGCTGCTTGAATGTGTAATTGCAACATGTCCAAAACCCTTAGGTGAAAAAGGCAAAGGTGTGAAGCCTTGTTCTATGCCTAGTGCCAAGCGGGGAAATCCGTTCTATGCCCGTCTTAAGAAAGGAAACACTAATGTGCCTTCAAGTAGTTGATTCGGATATGTTAGTGCTAAGAAAGTGAACTTTAGTGTGCACGCAAAAAGCTCAAATCATAGTCTTTAGAAAGTATACACTAATGTGCCTTCTAGTAGTACTTGAGATCCTTGCACATCAAGTTGGGAATGCAAAATTAGATCAACCAACTAATGTTCCCATTCCTCTCTGAGTAATCGGTGACTTTAAAGCGGCGGTCAAAGTCTCAAGACAATACAAGGAAAGATAGGACCTTGCAAGCTAAGAATGTGCATTGGAAGAGTAGAGAACCAATCTAGGAACTTTAAGCTTGAGTTGAATAAAAAGAATCATGTTGATTCTAGTATTAGCCTTAGAATCTTGTAATTAATTAATTACGATACTATTTGCAAACCTTGTAATGATATGCTTGAATTTTGCTAATCATGAATGTGGTGTGAATGCTTTGTCTAATCTTTGTCAAATGCCGTTAAAATTGTTAATGCTAATAATGCGTGCAAATAAGGCAAAAGGCAAAAGCGAAAGATTGTTAGAAAGCGATGGAAACCACAGGAAGAACATATATAAAGATAGGTTATTATTGGATACCTTTTGGCCATAAGAATAATCAGGTTTGCTCTCAAACTGCTAAGATTATGCCCACTAGAAAATGGATGCCTCTTGGTAGAACTATTCCTTAAGAAGTGAACATACTTTGAATAGGTCAAATCTGAGACACCGACATTGCATCTATTCCCAATGATTCCATTGCTTCTACTTACGATATGGATGTTTCTATTTACGATGTGGGTGTTCCAATTCACATTACTAACCAAGTGGAACCCATTCTTGCATGGGGATCCCAATTATCGAGTATCCATTCTTGTCTATGTTCAAGCTGAGATCGTTCAAATCGTTACGTGTTACTGGACTCGAGCTGTTCCAAGCATATGGCCGGAGACCGTCGCGGCTCATGAACCGTGAGCAAATTCATCGGGACAGTTAGATTCGGTAATGATCATTTTGGTGCAATTATGGGTTATGGTGATTATGTTGTTGGTGATAGTGTTATCTCTAGAGTATACTATGTGGAAGGTCTTGGTCATAATCGTTTCTCTGTCCGTCAATTCGTGATTACGATCTAGAAGTAGCCTTCAAAAAACATACTTGTTTTGTTAGAGAACTTGATGGTAAGGAACTTTTAAGAGGAACTTGTGGTTCAAATCTTTACACCATCTCTATAGAAGATATGATGAAGTCTTCTCCAATTTGCTTGCTTTCAAAGGCTTCAAAAACAAAGTCATGGTTATGGCATCGACGTCTCAATCACTTGAACCTCGGCACCATCAATGATCTCTCCGGAAAGGACTTAGTTGTAGGTTTACCTCGACTAAAGTATGAAAAGGATCATCTTTGTTGAGCATGTCAATTGGGAAAAAGCAAGAAGTATGCCCATAAACCCAAACCTACTAACTTCATGCACGAAGTTCTTCATACAATTCATATGGATTTATGTGGACCAATGAGTCTGAGAATATCTTTGGGAAGAAATATGTGTTAGTTATAGTTGATGATTACTCTAGATTCACAGGTCAAGTTCTTAAGGACAAAGGATGAAACTCATATCATCATCAAACTCATCAAGCAGTGCGAGTTCGACTTAACAAAGCCGTCGAATTATCGGACGGACAATGGGCGAGTTTGTTAACAAACAACTTAGTGAATTCTATGAAAGCATTGGAATCAACCATCAAAGAAGTGTTCCACGAACTCCTCAGCGAGCGGTGTAGTTGAAGGCAATCGAACTCTTGTAGAAGCCGCTAGAACAATCTTTGATTTACTCAAAAGTTCAATGTTTCTCACGGTTGAAGCTATTGCCATGCATGCTACACACAAAATCGTTCCACGATTCACCTTGTTCATGGAAAGACACCATATGAACTTGTCCACAGAGAAAACCTAATCTCTCTTTCCTTGTGTTTGGAGCATTGCTATATATCCAATGAGGTCAAGACTTAGGCAAACTTAGAGCTAAAGCGGACATTGGAGTATTTGTAGGGTATGCACCAAACAAAAAGGGATACCGAATCTACAACAAAAGAACCGAAAATCATGGAAACAATTCCGTTACGTTTGATGGTGACGGTCAAATGGCTCTGAACAATTGATTCACGGACCCGCACTTCAAAACAGTACAATTGGTTCATCCCTTGTTCCAAACTCTTCTCAAGAAACTCCATATGTACCTCCATCCGAAGATGATTTAAAGAAATTGTTTGATCCTATGTTTGATGAACTTTATGATCCAGTCAGTACTAATGAGGTGTTGATCCCTACAACAGAGGTCGCTCATATTCCGTGAATGAAGTCAATCCCCGGTCTCAATATCTTTAAGTCAAAAGCGCCTCTGCGATCGCCCGTCATCAACAAATCATCATTCTTCAAATGTACATCATGGAACTGTTTTTCGCATCAATGATGAAGTTAATCCCTTTGCTACTCCTGAAGATGCTCCGTTTGAAAACATATTTGCTCTGAATCTTCTTCGAAACCATCCTCTTCGGAGACATCGACTCTGCTACTTGATCCCTCAACAACTACCACATGAACACCTCGGAAAATGGACTCACGATCATCCATTAGACAACATCATTGGAAATCCCTCCGTCCCTGTATCAACACGGAAACAACTTGCAACCGATGCCTTATGGTGTTTCTTCAACTCCATACTATCTAAGATCGAACCAAAGGATGTTAAAACGCCATGAATGAAGACAATTTGGTTCAATGCTATGAAAGATGAAATTCATGAGTTTGATCGACTTGATGTATGGGAGTTAGTACCTGCTCCAGATTGTGCCATGATTATTGCTCTAAAATGGATCTTCAAAGTGAAACTTGATGAGCATGGTGATGTGTTGAAGAACAAGGCTCGATTAGTTGCTAAAGGATACCGTCAAGAGGAGGGTATAGACTTTGAAGAATCTTTTGCTCCAGCTTGCTCGAATCCGAAAATCGAGAATCTTTCGGCTAATGCTGCTAGTAAGAACATGGTAGTCTATCGAGATGGATGTGAAGACGGCATTTCGAGCGGAGATCTTAAAGAAGTCGTCTGCGTCGGCCAACTGAAGGATTTGTAAATCAAGAGCATCCTACCCACGTTTATCGTTTGAAGAAGGCCCTTTACGGTTTAAAGCAAGCTCCAAGGGCATGGTATGATACATTGTCAAAGTTTCTTCTATCAACCGGATTTAGCAAAGGAGTAGTTGATCCAACATTGTTCACCAGGAAGTCAGGCAAACATTTAATTCATGTTCAAATTTATGTTGATGATATTATTTTTGCCTCGATAGACCCAATGGAATGTGATCGTTTTTGTAATGAAATGAGTTCAATATTTCAAATGTCAATGATGGGACAAATGTCATTTTTCTTGGGATTACAAATTTCACAAAGTCCGGAGGCATTTTCATAAATCAATCTAAATATGCAACTGAGATCTTAAAGAAATTTGGATTTGATTCAAGTGACCCTGTTGACACTCCCATGATTGATCGAACCAAACTAGATGAGGACCACTCGGGGATCATGATTGACCAAACAAAATATCGTAGTATGATTGGATCACGATGTACCTCACGCGCTAGTAGACCGGACATCTTGTTATTTGTTTGCATGTGTGCTAGATACGGGCTAAGCCTACTAAATAGCACCTTGAAGCGGTTAAACGGGTCTTTCGGTATCTCCAAGGAACCATCAATATGGGTCTTTGGTACGCGAAGGACACCGGTATGTTACTAACGACCTATGCGAGATCTGATCATGCAGTGTCAAGATACTCGTCGAAGTACATCTGGAGGTGCTCGTTTTGGGTGATAAGCTTGTAGTACTGTCTTCAAAGAAGCAAATGAGTACTTCTATTTCCTCTACAGAGGCTTAATACATAGCCATGTCATCTTGTTGTGCTCAAGTCTTATGGATGAGATCTCAATTATCGGACTATGGCTTTGAATTCAACAAAATCCCTCTGTACTTGATAATAAAAGTGCTATTGCTCTCTCATGCAACAACGTTCAACACTCAAGAGCAAAGCATATCGACATTGGACATCATTTCATCAGGGAACAAGTGGAAAAAGGTGTGGTGGAACTCTATTTTGTGAGCTCAGATATCGGTTAGCGGACATCTTCACCAAAGCTCTTCCAAGAGAACGTTTGAGTTTATTCTTCCACGTCTTGGCTTGAAAAGTCTTCAACCAGAAACACTCAAACGTCTTGAGGAGGAAGACGAGGAGTAAAGGTCTATCTTCATCTATCTCTTGTATATATCTATTCGAAAAACAAAATACAAAATTATAAAACCTTCAAAAAACCATAAAAATTCGAAAAATCTTCAAAAATATTGTCAATTTGTCATGCTTTTTCTCGGTTCGTCAATATCTACGGTCTTTGTCTTTTGTCATTCAAAGAATGACAGGACTTTAGATCTTATTGAACTCTTAAAAATATATATATATATATATATATATATATATATATATATATATATATATATATATATATATATATATATATATATATATATATTTTGGGAGAAAGAGAAACAATGGTTTATTGTCATTCGGTGAGTAACCAGCTTTTTCAAAGAAAGAACAGAGCCATACTTTATCATGTTTTCAAAATTCCATGTTCTTTAAACATTTATCTGCTGAAAACTAACTGCTTTGAATAATAACTCGATCTCTATTTTTGATAATCATCCGGACTTATTTGTCAAAATATCAATCTCTCAATCAACAACCTATGTCATTGATTGAGGGGAGAATGATTTCAATTAAATTAAAAGTTATTTGGCATTCAATTGTTTTCAAAAGATATTCAGGCATGTTTTATCAATGGAGTTTAAAGTCTTAAAATCCGATCATTATCGCTTAAGCGCTTTCATAATCAAAGTCACAATTCTCCTTAAAAGCTTTCAAAATCAATTTAAATCTATAAGAGATCACAAATCTCAAATGATTTGATAATTGTGATCGGGGAGAATGTGTGATTTAAATTGGATTTAAACTGATAATTCGGTAAATGGTTTTATAAGGATGTACAAGCTCTCCTTCCCACATGTGACAAAGGATTTTAAATTTTCCATGCACATGTTGAGGGGAGCATCTATCTTAAACCTATGATTTGAAACGTGATAACTTATCTCAAGGTGCGAGTTCCTCTAGTATGTGCAAAACTCTTTTCAAATCTCGAGGCACATATTGAGGGAGCAAAATCATGAAAACCTCATCCTTCCCCAAAATGCTTTATCTACTTGATTCGATTAGGAAAGTGATGTTGATATTTTTTAAAATGGTAATCAAAGAAGTTAATTCTTTCTCTTGCCTCCGTGTGGAAAACTATTTCAAATACTTGATTCACATGTTGAGGGAGAGTTCTTCTTCTAAAAATATCAAAACAATTCAGATACAAAATGCTTTGATAAAATATCATAAGTATCTGGATTGATTTTCAAATGGTTTTCAATTGGTTCCTATGGCGGATGAACAATACCAAAAAGACCGACCAACTTTACATTATGTATGGTGATATAAGGACGATAAGGTTAGGTATGTGTTCCCATGATCCGCCGAGCCGGAGGGATCTACCAGGGACTATCCACTAGTTAGTGTAGAGTTCTTAGGTATGATGATAAAAGGAGAAAAATGAGATATGGGAAGAGTCGGACTAAAGACGAGCTAGTCTGGAATAAACCCAACAAGGTTCTAGTAATGAAGTCTCGGTAAGCACTGAAGGGTTGAAGAATGAAAAGAATTGAATGAGAAAAGGGTGAAAACAAATAGCCCTCCATATATTCAACCTTAGAGCAGAAACCAGGTTCAATTCAAATGCTCTGAGATGGTAACATCGGTATTGAAGACAAGACGTCATGGACCCGGTGGCCTTGCTTTGCACTTCAACTTTCAAAACCACTCAAGTTCCTCTTAAAAGGACTTGTTTCATTCTCACTGGGAACCGACATTATCTATCAACTTTCTCTTAGAGATTGTTGATATTGAAGGAGAGAGACCCTCTCCTAGTCTCTGATATAGGATCCAAATATGCACAAATTGAGTCTAGTGCCATGAGATCATCAATAAATCTCATTAGGACACTTTCAATGAAGACTCTCTTTTCACACAATGTGGAAAGAGAGATTATATCTTATGAGTCCTACGCATTATCCTTGTGGTATTGCGGGAACATCCGGTGATGTGTTTACATATTCACTTTGTGAAGATGGAAAGCCTTCGGAGCCAACATCTAACAAGCTCTGGTAGGTGGCATGTGAGATCTATTATACTGGATCAACCATGTGACAACTGAACGAGAAACAATGGGCGATTCAATCTTTTGAATCAATCCTGGTTCAGGTTATGGATTGACGGATACCTTTGAAAACCGGTCTTTGTGCTTTAAAACTCTTTTCATTAGCACGTCGACCGTGTACTAATTTTCAAATCAAAAGGTGTTTTATGATTGATAATTGATTTTCATTAAAACCTTCGTTATATTGCAAAACAATTTCTATTGAGCAATACACGATTGTTTTTCAAATCTCTTTTCATCAATCGTGGGCGTAAATTGCCGGTTCACTCACTCCGTGTTGTCTTCTTTGAGGCGTTCGGTTTGAGAAACGAGCTAAAGCATTTGCGAAACCATCAAGGAAATTCTTGAATTATACATGATCACGCAAGCGATACTTGTATCGACATCAACGGGAACCGTGGGCGTGTACCTCAATTCATGAAAGTGATCAAAGACACTTTAATGCACTTTATTGCTAACTATCTTATGCAGGTACACCCGACGCGTTTGCGTGATCGAATGGAGCGATCAATCCATAGCCGCATGCTCACACAACACATTCATATCAAAAGATATCATGATTGGTGCATCAATGACTCGGATATTCTAACTCCATGCTTCGCTCTTGCTGCTTTACGCCAATATCATGAATCAGCGAGATGCTTCGCTACTCGATGAGAAGATATCATGATCCGGAATGTGAGCATGTCGGTCCGAAAGTCACAACATCACATAATACCAACACCACAATGGATGTATCGAGATTTTCTATTAGATGATGATCTCAAAGGCTAGCTCAACATTATTATCACGTGGATCAGTAAAAGACCTCCACTTGGATTAACCAAACATGCAATGAGTGGAATCAATGACTACGAGCTTGGGAGCAAAGTACTACATCAAGAATGCAAGATCAATTGTTAATGTAATATCGGATTGTATTCAATGTCATTTTAGTATATGTTTGAGGTGACCTCCCTTAGGGGAGATTGTTAGGAATTAGAAATTCGAGGTATTAAAGAGTCGGTCACCTCAAGTATATGTAATCGTTAGAAGCTCGTAGTCATAGTACTTTTATGTTAAGTAGTATTTAGTTTAGTAACACCGTGGAGGACGAACGGGTCTTTACCCACTGTATGCACGATCCAGCGACCCGTTGTGTGGCGTTATATTGTAAGACTATAAATACTCTCTACCTTCCAAGGTAGAGAGTTGGAGCTCATAATAAGATTTTTCTTTCTCTCACTAAGTTCCCTAAACCTCTAACTTTCTCTCTCTAGAACTCACCTTTATACGCCCACTTTGAGTTATGGTTTGATGTGTATGTGAAATCCAATATCCTACAAAACTTTAATCCCTGAAATCACAATACCGACAAGCATAATACTAAAAAGAAAAAATGAAAAACGAAAAACAAACCTAACTCACTACCTCAGTAGGAATCACGGTTGCATTTAGCGCATGCAACAAGCCTTTTAAACCACTTGGTGTCCTAAGTGGACGAGTGAAGTCTTGCGAGGGTTTACAAGGAACACACCCACAAAGTTCATTTAAAAACTAATACAAGGTTACGTGTTTTAAAATGAAAGAATTAAGTAGAGGAAAGTTAAAATTAAGTAACTCTTTGAAAGAGTTACTCCGTGGCAGTAAAAAACACTGGAATGAGCCGCAGGAGTAGTTCTGGCGTAACCATCGAGATGGTATTACTGCCGTAATAGGTGATCGTTAAAATTCCCTGCTAAAGGTTGGTTATGGCGTAATCACCAAGATGAGTTACGCCATAACTCTGCTCGTCGAAGCTACTCAGCGAATTAGTTCCTCGTTTCTGCAAAAATGGTTAGAAAACACAAAACCCAATAGAAAATAAAACAAAGAAAGGGATAATTGGGTTGTCTCCGAAGAGCACTTTCTTTATTTATGAGTCTTTAAGTTAAACTTCGAGGCAGCGGGGGCTTCTATGGGGGCCTTTGGACTTGGCCCACTTCCACCATTCGTTGGCACTCATTCATCCAATTGTCGAGCCTTTTTTTCCTTGCAGAATTATTGATGCCATCTGTTCCAAACTTATGTGAAAGCCATTTATCACATGATTTTCCTCGCTCATCATCTTCAGTAATAATACTATTAGTAATGCTGATTTTGGATCTTGTACCGTCTATTGTGTCAGTGAGATGATTGCACTTATCTTGCTTAACGGACCCTTTAATGATTTTGGGTTTCCAAATTTTATTTTGTACCAATCTTCCAATGCTAACTCAACATCATGTTTCTCTCCCTTATGAGGGTATATCCATTCATTATCCTTTCTTTCACATTTTTGAGGATGAGTAAACGGGGCTATGTTGTCACTTATTTGCTATCTTTAGTTGACATCGAGTTGCAAAAATGTTCGTTTGGATCCGGAGTTTCCTCAATTCTTTGGACAACTTCATCCTGTTTCTGCTTACAATTATCAATATTCTCTCTACTATCATTAGTAATAGGATTAGAGTGTTGAGTGGGATCCAGCGATTGAACATTAACAACGTCAACGTTATTAGAAATTTCAATTCTTGGTTTTAAATGCTCTTTCATACTAAAAGTTATTCGTTCATTTTTAGTTCCCAAAGAAATTTGTTTTTCAAAAACCTTAATCTGAGCCCTACAAGTGGTCAGAAAAGGTCTTCCAACAATTAAGTTGTAAGCCTCCGCTCCCATGTCATTACTACAAAATCGGTGGGGAAGAAAAATTTTCCAATTTTTAAAAGCACATTGTTCACAATTCCCTAGGTACAGCCTTAGAGGAATCAACCATTTCAATCATAATAGTTGTTTCTTTTAAATTGGTAAGTTTGATTTTTTTAAATAAAGTGGTAAAGATAAGGTTTACCCCGTCCCCTAAATCAGCTAATGCAGGAACCTTAATGTTACCAATAGTGCATGGGAGAAGAAAACTTTCACTGGTATTCTTTTGTTTTTTGGGGAGTTGACTTGGCGGACCTCGTCGTTTTCTGTTTTATATCTTCTCTTAGGTAGTTAATTCGGAAAGATCATTAGTGATAGAGAATGTGCCTTTGCTCCTTCTTTGCTTTATCTTGTAAATATGGCCTTGCGGTGCAATGACTAGCATTACTTGTTTCAAGGTTTTTAGCCAATTGCCCAATTTGTGTTTCGAGGTTCTTAATTGTAGCATCTTGGTTACGTAGGTTCATATTGGTGTCCTCCTTTACTTTTACCATCCACTCCTTGAGTCTATCTCCTTTTTTTGTAGATTCTTCGATGTGCCGGTGCATTATTTCCTCAAGCCTAGGTTTAGGAGGATTATTGTTGATTCTCGTGTAGTACCCAGGGGATTTTTCTCGATATCTGGTCTGTTATTGTAGCCATGAAAAATTCTCTTCCATAGTTAGCTTCTCAGATCCTTTTAACTTCTTTCGTTGGAGGAACATTCTTTAGAAGGTGGAGCCCTGTTTAATCAACTTGAATGGAATGCATATTTTCCTTGAGCTTCTTCATTTCTCTTCTAAGGCTTTCTAATTTGTTGTTTATTGCTGCAAGGCCTTCCATATCATCATTCTTACTTCGGTTGCTTCCTCCATTGTGCCATTTGTGAGAGTGGTCTGCCATTTTTTGAATAGTTTCTAAAGCCAGAGTGGGTGTCATACTAGGAATCGGCCCTTGAGAATCAATCATTTGTCTTGATGAGATGTTTAGTCCCTTGTAGAAGACATTCACCTTTTGTTGGCTGTTGAGATCATGAGTAGGGCATTTGTATAACAATTCGTTATATCTTTCCCAAGCTTGGTATAACGTTTCATCACCCTCCTGCTTGAAGTTATGAATTTCTTCCAATTGCTTAGCCGTCTTAGATGGAGGACAGTATCTCTGAATGAAATATTTTTTTAAGATAGGCCAAGTGTTGACAAGCCAGGTAATCGATCAACCTATCTTTTTGCAGCTCCCGTAAGAGAAATAGGGAATACTCGTAACATTATAGCATCGTGTGAGACTCTGGGAATCTTGAATAGGCTGACAATGTATTCGACATTGTCTACATGTTCATGGGCATCATCAGTGATGCTTCCAGAGAAGGGATTTGCACGCAATTCTCTCATGAATTGAGGTTTGATTTCGAATTGAGCATCTTCTGCTATAGTTGGCCTAACAATCCCTGATCCTTGTTCTTCTCTTGTCAACGCCAAATATTCCTCAAGAGTGAGGTCATCGATGTTAACAGCTTCCATGGTACCTGAAAACTTGAAATATGATCGTGAGAAAAGTTTAAAACGAAATTAAAGACTTAATATCAATCCTAATATAACTCCCCGTAAAAAACTTGATGCGGGTTTCTTGACAGGTCTTAAATTTATGGTGTCTCGCAATACCTATGGTCTACCCTAGTGCACTAACGGGCAGTGTAACCGGTCGTGTGTAGTGTAGTAAACGGTAAAGCCGAGGTCGTCCCAAGAGCTATGTGTGTTGGATTATTAATAAGTCTAATTGTCACAGAATAATAGTTTTGATAGAGATTTAATTAATTAAACTACTAATGCAGAATAAAGTAAATAAAAGCAGATAAATGGCAAAGAGAAATCAATAGAGAGAAGTGGTGCTAACCTAGTTAATCATCCTAGCTAGTTATGTCAACGTCTACTTACTTCCAATTACTTCAGGTGGGGTCAAATTCGAGAGGACCACATTTGGTCAATTCGCCCTAACCTATCAGCAAAGATGCCACCACAGGAGAAATCAGGCGCACCGTCATAAGTCATGTTGTTCCTGGTCCCCTAAGCCAAGTCATTAAGTACCGCTACATGCTAGATTCATAATAGTGAGTGCCCGTCGGTTAGGAACTTAGACACTACACCCCCAATTCTTAAGTTCATCCAAACGATAGGTGATCAGTTGGTCAAATCGCACAAGTAGAAAGGGTCGTCAGTTGGTCATATCTTACCCTTCCCGTCTCAGTCCGCTCACCTGGGGTCAGTTGGTCATATCTCCTAGGCAATTGGCCTCTACCGCCATTCAAAACTACCGAACCAAGGGTGACTACCAATGAACTATGCATGCATACACTTAGAAATAATTGTACGGAAGTAAAGGTAAACGCAAAACAAAACAATTAAGAAATCATAACTAGGCTAGCACCAAAGGGTGCTTAGCCGCTCATATTAATCATGCAAATCAATTCAATATTCAAAGGTACGAAATACATGAATTGAAAGTAAAAGAAATATAAAACGCTAATGCTTATCGTAATGGAGTGACTTCTCCCTTGGAAACAGCTTCGTATACTCCCCTAGACCTGCCTTGAGCATTTTCCCACGTTCTCAGAGTGTTGTGTGTGGAATGGGATGATTAGAAATGCTGGAATTCATGGGGTATTTATAGGCCAGATCTGGGTTACGGCGTAACCAATATAGGGGTTACGATGTAACCTTCTATTTCATCGTAAAAAGCACTAGATCTGCTGGTTACGGCGTAACCTAATGAGTGGTTACGCCGTAGTCTTCAATAAACTCGGTTACGTCGTAAGTGATGAAGCAGTTACTGCGTAAGTATCAGCGGCGTGGAACCTCTTTTGACCTAATGTAGTTACGTCGTAACCTCTGGAAGGAGTTACGCCGTAACCTTCTGATAAGTTGGCATACTGAGTCCCGCAATAGTTACGGCGTAATGTGAGTGATGAGTTACGCCGTAACTTCTTCAAAATAGCATACTGTGATAAATCTTTAGATATGTTTCCATTTCCACGTCTCTTAAGCTCCAATGCTCGTAATTTACCTGAAAGTGGAAAACAAGCGTAAATCCATATAAATGATATAAATAACGAGCATTATCGGGGGAAATTGACACTTAATATCCAGGACTATTTGATGTTATCAAATATCCCCCCACTTAAACTCTACTTGCCCTCAAGTAGACCTTATTAAATAGATTTCTAAAAAGATATCTCCCATAACCTGGAAAATATGAGTTTACAAATCCCTTATGCCTGAATAAAACAAAGCTGAACACCTCACGAAAGGGGAACAAACATTCAAATCTCTCAACTATTCTAAGTGTCAATTTCGAGGTGATCACTCAATCGCACAGTCATAGCATGTATTCTATCATAAGCTTGGCGGTTACACAAATCTCCACCACTAGAGTTAAGGGCTAAACAATTCTCGAAGGCAATATGGGTAGACACGACAAAGGTTAAGGGGTGACTCGTCATTACTAACATGTCACGGCGAAGTGGACAAAATCAATGATACATGACCAAATCCATGGCCAAGACACCAAAGATTGCTCGTTGCATCACCTAGACACGCTTCATGACTAAAAAGGTAGGATAAGACATGGGATATATAAGTGGTGTAAAATAAAAAACAACCAAGTAGGATAAGACATAGGATAATAACTTATTTTGGATGTTTACGTCACTACATTACTGCCACTAAGTTGCAGGTACACGGTTCCCAACTTTTTTCCTGGATGGCTCCGTCACATGAAGGATCCAGCAGAACCGGTGGACAAATTACACTTTTTGAGCTAAATTAAAGCTCATTTGCAGGAAACAATGCACCATATACTTGTTTTCTAACCTTTGTTTTGTAGATTTTCAAAATACACATGAAGACTTTGACGCCCTCAACAAGGGGGAGCTTTTCATCAAAGCAAAGCATTGCAAAACACTTGCAAAACATTCACTTAGGCTTCTAACTACTTGACGCCCTCATCAAAAGGGAGTACTCGTCAAGGGGGAGCATTTTTAGTCAAAGTTAAAAACATTGCAAAATATTTCCAATGCACTCGTTTAGTCTTCCTAATTACTTGACTCCCTCAACAAAGAGAAGCATTCGTCAAGGGGGAGCTAACACGAGAACCTCCTTCTTACCTTACTACTTCTCTTTACATTTCTTTCTCTAACTCTTTCTCATTTTTTTACTTTTCACAAGTTTTTCTCAAAACGTTTTCCACTATATGTTAGTTTCTTTTTTACTCTCTTTTTGTTTCGACAAAAAGGGGGAGAAGAGAGTAAAAACTCCAATTCAAATTTTTACGAATTTTTTTTTTCTAAAATAATCTTATGTATTGTCATCAAAAAAATGGGGAGATTGTTAATACAAATAAACCATAAAAACGTTTATTTATATTTTACGATCTTCTAATGTTTTGTCGATAACAAACGTAAAATAATTTTAACGAAATAAATAAAATACTTAAAAGCTTTGAGTCAATAGTTTACTAACACACTTTTACTAAACATATCAAAACCATCAAAACATTTTTTGTTAAGTAAGTTACATAAAACCAAAGACATTTTTATAAAACACTGACAAGTAATATTGTTTACTTACATTTTATAAAAATATATATGTACTTTGTATATGTTGTAATGGGTAAATAATAGGTAAAAACCAATGTCAATAACCCATGACCCAAGACCAATGATCCATTGACTAGGCAAAATGAATCTTGTTGGGTAAGAACCAAAGTCCATAACCCATACCCATGGAGCATGATCCATAACCCATGACGCATTGCATGACATCATGCATGAAGTCATGTTGGATATTATCCATGATCCATGACCTAAATTCCATGACCCATGACCCAAGATTCATAACCCATTGACTATGTACATTGTATCTTGTGGGGTATCCATGATCCAAATTCCATGACCCATGGTCCATAACCCATAACCCGGTTTGCAACCCAAAATCCAGACTAAGCCGATCAAGCAGCCGGATCCCCGGAATTGCACTGGCCGGATCCCTTGGGTGAGGGATCCGCCAGAACCGTGAAACAATAGGCTTGTTTTTCCTATAAATAGTTAGTCATTTCTCTCTTTCTCACTACCCTTTTTAGACATACTTTCTCTCTATGTTCTAATCTCTCTAACCACAGATCCAAATGATCATTCTATGTAGTTTTATCTTTGTATGATTATCTAGGTTCCTCTTAAAGGCGAGATCACCACCTCTTGAAGACGTGCAAGCTCAAGGTCATGAGTTGCTAAGCTTCGTCATCATCAAGACCATTGAAGTGCATCTTGTTGACAGTTTTTTCCTCCCTTCATAGTGTGTCGTGTTGAAGGCATTGGTGTGAAGTGCCGAAGGTGGACATTCGATATGGTGCGTCGATGTACAAGTTGTGTAGTTTGGGTTAAAGGATATTGATATCCTTTCTAGTATTGTAAAAAGGAATGTGTCTCCTTTAGGTAGTTGTGTTGGGTAGTAGTTTCTCATTTATAATGGAACTCGGTATCTAGCCTTGTACCGGATAAAGTGTAGGCGACGTTGTGATAAGTTTGGTTCTACCTCGTGGAAGAACTCGGTGTCTAGCCTTGTACCGGATAAAGAGTATGTGACGTTGTGAAGGCTTCTCCGCCACATTAAGGAGCTTGTGTTATGTAGTGCTTAGAAACTATCGAGTTGGGTACTCGGGGAGTGGAGTAGGGCAATGAAGGTGTCCTTGTAGCTAAACCACTATAAATACTCGTGTTATGCTTTTGTGTTCCTTTACTCTTTATTCCTTACATTACTTATTTATATTTCCATCTATCAATATCCAACACACGATCTAAATGGATTGACATAAGTCGATCTAAATACTTTAAATGAAGTTTTAATCGGCAAAACTATTCAAACCCTCCCCCCTTCTAGTTTTCCACAGCATGTATCTTTTATCATTCAGGATTTGAGGTGGTATAGGAAAACTTGCATCTTTTGGCCAAATGATATCACTTGCTAGACCATGAAAACTGTTACCGTTAGCAGCTATCGCCATTAAAACGTCTTGAAATGCTCTACTAATAGTCTCTCCATAACGTTTAAAACGCTCCCCAACATCCCTATTAGATACTCCTAATGCAAGTGTGTACACAAATACCCCTAACTTTTCAGAGTAGACATTTTAGCACTTGACTTTAATCCCTAGTTTAATTGCAGTTCTCTACACAATTTCTTGAAAATGTGTGGATGCATTCTAAATGCATTTACACACCGAATAGAATTACCATTCAAAACATCATTCATCCAATCCTCTCTTGTATGTTGTGATGTCGTGCATGTTTCCTTATACATATGCTTATAGTAGTACTGTGCAACTATATCACTGTCATTAGTCATATCCAATAACAAATCTATAAATTGTAGTTTTTCAATCTTCTTTCTTTTTTTCAATATCTATAGTAATCCTGTACAATTCAAGATCATAAAAATCAGATAATAACATATATAGTCAAGTTCGAAAAAATATTACAATTAAAAGACATTAAAAGAAAAAGCCATAAAATACTTGCAATAAGCATATAGGGAATTGATACATACCACATCTTTTGATGCATGTATCACAATTTATGCATTATAGCATTTTATATACAATACTGTAATGCACAAATTGTGATGCATGCATCAAAAGATTTGATGTAAGTATCACCCCCTTGAGCATATATCAAATCAAAAAACAAGAACACAATAATTATCCAAACAAAAAAGGATACAACCAGATAAAGAAATAAAAATATTCTCATGATGAGTCGCCAACTACATATAAAGTATCAAGCTTGTTCCAACGCATAACTATACATGAAACAGTTATTTTTTTTTTAATTTTTATTTACTCAATAGAATTCATGATGCAACGCATAGATGTCTCTATAATTAATCTAACACTAACATCTAGCTGAATTTCTTCCACCAAACAAACAAAAAGGTCTACCTTGATTATTAGAGAAATGATACAACCACATAAAAATATTCACAAAATCCTTTACAAAAAGGCAGTGATTGATTGATTTTATTATAGTTTCTCTCTTTTCTCTCTGATTAAGGCACTCACTGCCTGACACGTCATTTTGTAAGAGTTTTTGGGAGTTTTTGTGTGGTTCTAAAAAAACTCGGATTATTAACACTTCAAACCCGATCACAACAAAACCATGAACATTATTTAAATTCGCAACAAGTCATTTGGAACATTTTTGGACTTACCCATTTTGACCGGAATGAAACAGTAAAACCTCAATAAATTAATACTCGATAAATTAATAACCTCGATAAAGTTAATAATTTGTCCAGTCCCAACTTGAGACCAGTACAAATTTGGACCACAATCGATAAAATAATAAGATAATAATTTTTTTGAAACCCCGGTGTATATATATTAGTCCCAACGAAATTATAAATTAATAATTACTAGAAATTTCATATATATGTATATGTGTGTGTGCGCGTGACGGAGATACACGTCAAAATCCTAAGATTGTTTAGTCTAAAATGAAATAGTCACTCGTTTTTTGTTGAACTACAAATCATATTAAGTTTATCATAAAATCTGCTTATTCCGCTAAATAGTTGGTGCGTTTTAATTTTATTTTCATAAAGTGTGAATGTTAATTTATAATATGTTAATTGAAACTTGTTTTTTAAATTTATTTCGTCTCTAATGAGTATACATTATAACTAGCTAGTATATTAGACTTTAAAATTTAATGATCATAATTAAGTAAAACCTCTTTAAATTAATAAATTACTAATTTATCTATATAATAATATTTCGCTAAATTAATAAAATATCTCGACCCTAACACTATTAATTTATAGAGGTTTTACTGTATATCAATTCGACCTTTTTGATACATTTTGGGAAGCTACAGGTTTTGACCCATTAGCAAACCCGACCCAACCCACGTGTTTTGCCACTTCTACCCGCATTATAGACTTTTTTCCTATCTTAAAGAACTGTTCAATATTCCCATCTACTTGGCATTGTTTTCCTAAAAACGAATTAAAAAAATCAAAATCAGAATTACTTTCACTATGAACAATTAACACAAAAGGAAATCTCATTCAACATATGGTGATGCAAAATCTAAAAAACAAAAAGAACCCCCATGTTGAGCAACGACTGAAATGTACTTATGTACATAAACTGAAGTAGTACAGATACAACAACGACAGAGACCAAGGAAGTTTAGCCGGTGCCCAATGTGTATAGTACCTAACGTTTCACTAAATAAATGTAGGTCACAAATAGTTATGGTGTAGGAGGATTCCGAAACGGAAATTTAAATGTGTCCAAGGCTATTAAACAAAAAATATGTCCAAGGCTATAGTACATATTTAAATGAAAAAATATGTCACAATCATTTAAAAATTAAAAAAAAAAAACAATGTGAATAAGTTTCAACGAAGAGATTTCACATTACAAAAATCAGTTACAATAATGTCACATTATACCAATTATTCTTAAACGTAAAATGAAAAACATCAGATATCATATTACATTTTCAATCAACCATAAACCTGGGACGGAAGCCGTGGAGTCAAGAGGACCTCTAACGGCGTCTTTTTTGGAATAGTCAAACCAGGGCTCTCAGTCATATCCACCTGGAGACCTCCGGGTGGACCCAATTCAAAAGAATGGACAAGACGAGCCAATGTTAGATGAAGCACTTGGAGCCCAAATGTGGCCCCGGGGCAAGAACGTCGACCTGAACCAAATGGCATCAACACAAATTGTTGTCCTCTCAAGTCAACATGTTCATGTTCTAAACCCATGAACCTCTCGGGTTTAAATTCAGATGGATCACTCCAAACCCTCTCGTCTCTTTGAATCTTCCAAACATTAACAATTAACCGAGTCCCAGCTTTGACATTGTAACCAGCAACTGTACAATCTTCCATTGCCTCTCTTGGTCCTAAAAGCGGGCCGGCTGGATACAAACGTAAAGTTTCTTTGATTACAGCTTGAAGAAACACAAGGTTCTTAACATCAGATTCATCAACTTGTCTGTCTTTTCCTACGTGTTCGTCTAGTTCATGTTGCAATTTCTTTAGGACATCAGGATGGTTTAACAATAACGAGATTGCCCAAGTTAGTGTCCCAGCTGTAGTGTCGCTCCCTCCTAGAATCAATGCCTGCAGGATGCATAAAAAAGAAACTACTAATTATCAACATGTACTGTAAAAAGTATTATGGGTGTTTGTTGAAAAAACTCCATCTAGACATGTATAATTTACCAAACACGTAGACTTGATGCTAGTATCTGAATCATGCTCAATGTTAGAGAGTTTCCCTTCGTCTTCAAGCGACAACATCACATCTATAAAATCTTTTACCTCGTCCTTATTTCGTCCTAAATCTAATTTCTTCTTTTGCCGATGCTCATCTAGCCATCCTCCAAGCACCAAATCAAGATCCTCCGCGGTCTTCTTCATCTGTTTCTCATACCCTTGTAAGTCCAACCACCAAAGAAAAGGTATCGCATCTGACACCACAAAAATACCAATCAAACGAAAGAAATCACTTATGGCTTTTTGACACCTTTCAGCCTCCTCCCCACCACCTCCCACACCAAAATAGCGCTTTCCCGCCACCATCATAACAACAATGTTTAGCGTCATATGCTCTAACCATTTGTTCAATTCAACAACCACTGGCCCATTAGAGTTTTCCTTCCATCGCACGTAAAGTTCATTAATACCCGTATTAATCTCAAATGACCTTACATCTTTAAGCATCTCGAGCCTGCGGTTGGAGAGTAGCTCAATGGTAGCAATCTTTCTCATCTCACGCCAAAAAGGAGTATATGGCGCGAACCCAAAGACTGCATAGTTATAACCCATATGCTTAACAGCCGCGGTTTTGGGTCTTGAAGCAAGTGCTTTGTCATTTATAGTAAAGCATTCTTTGGCTACTTCCCAACTGCTAACCACGAAAGCACGACGGGTCCCTAAACGGATGTTAAGTGCTGGCCCGTATTTATCAGCCATTGCACCGAGTGTACGATACAGAAGCTGGTCGCCACCCCCTAGCAGATGGAGATGTCCGATGATAGGCCATCCACCATCGAGTTCAGGAGCTTCTTTAGCTATTGATTTCGACTTGGTTCGATTGATAAGCATGAACAAGAAAAGAAATGATAGGGAAACGAGTGACACAATTAATTCGAGTGAGCAATTCATTGTGTAGTAGTATATGTGTTGTGGTGCTGAACATATAGCATGGGCATGTCTTTATATACTGCATTTTAAGGCTAGTTTATTTGTATATTATATGAATTCCATACATAGTATTATGTGTATCATAATATTACAAAGATACCATATAATACTATGTAAGTACATATAATATATCCAATGTTAATACATAATATACACACAACTGGATCACGCAACTAGCGTTTTCAGGTGTTCATTCTAGTTATAAAATTTTGTTTATCAAAATATTTTTAGCGGATTTTTGGCTTTCTATAGTAACAGCACACTCAGTTTTATCATGACCTATAGCTTGTGGCACACAAATATTGTACATGAAATTCATTTCCAGCATGATAAGAGCACCATTGATGAATGTGAGTGCTCATTCTCATCTGTGGTGTAAACTAAAAAATAAATAAATAAATTTTCAATTTTTAGGTGCTGTAAGGAACTACGATCTCTTGGCATTCATCGATATATATTATACTAGCATAGTATCACGCAAAGCGGCGATACTCAACATGTCAGTTTTTCTCGTACCTTGATCTTTAAGCGGTATGTGTTGCTACAAAAGTTGGGTGTTCCTTGTTTGGGGCTCCGGCTTTCGTACCAATTGCTGATTGTTACTTGAGACCTGCGCACTAAGAGACAGAAAACACCGTTAGGCTTACCGTGGGATTGTCTCCCACGATTATCCTCCGGCGTGAGAGTAAGTAATCGGTTTAGGGTTAAAGGAGAGTTAGGGTTTGTGAATCGTACCTTTAACGAGGGATGTGATTCCCTTTATATACATACGGAATCCTTGTTGGTTCCGTGTTCCTCAACCTTCGGCGTATCCCGCCTAAGTCGGTTGGGGAATGATTATCTCCTTTATTAAGAGATATCCTCTATCTATTCCGTAAATAGATTTGTATTTGGGCCTTCGTGGGCCTAAACGCTTATCAGCGTAGCCCAGGTTCTTGGGCTTATCAGATTGGGCTTTAGTTGGGTTCGTGACCGGATTTAGACTATCGTCATCATGTCCCCCCAGTCTAGTATGCGCAGTGAATGAATGCGGATGCTAGACTAATAACCGTAGTCAATGAAAAAATGTCGAAGCGTAGCCAAGAAGTTAAAGAAGATGTCCTCTAGTACATTGTATCTAGACATTAGATTAAAAATTGGCTCGTAAGTCGGGGAAAGTAACTGCATAGCGTCCCATCAAGCAATCACAGCCACACAGTTAGTGTTAGTGGGGTCCACGTGTCACTCATCGTGTGGTTGAGAAAAAGTATATAACCCATCGCTTCATTTCCACTTTGTTTCTCACGAAAACGTTCATCCGCCATTGCTAACAAAGCTTCAAACTACAACCCAGGAAAACACCGTATTCAAAAGGTAACCACGCGTGCGCTTTGGAAAAAACAACACCATGGTCAAACAATTGTCAGATTTCACCTCCGACCTCACCGAAAGCGATCTTCTAGAATTCACTTCGGATTACTTTATACCTCTTGACGTGCATCCGGTTGTTCCGGGTGCGCGGGCATCTATTGCGGATTTCCCCGAAGGGAAAATAGGGGTATACACATGATTTTTTAGTTCGCGAATCAACGTGTGCCCCTATCGATTTTGTGCGATGTTTTAAATTATTACGAGCTGCATATATCCCAGTACGCATCGGTGCGGCTAAAATTACCAATTTTGAGGTGAACTGCCGTTTCGGCGGTGAACCCAACCATCCATCTATTCCGTGCCTTTTATCACACAACATGGTCACATGGGTGGGTATCCTTTGCTAAGCGCGCCGGTAGATTTCAGTGTTATCCTGAGAAACTAGATGCGCTTAGAAATTAGAGGAGTCATTTTTCGGGTAGACGACACATGCTTTCCGTGGCACTATGACTTTTATACGGGAGCGTTGCCGAGGGATGAGTGCCCCGTGCCTGGATCATATGTCGCTGAGGATGCGGAACTGATAAACGCTAACCGCATCCCCATTAGTTCCTATCCTGAGGAATTTTTGGTGCATATGGGCATCAGCCGTAATTATTTTGGTATGCCGGATGAGATGCCAATCTGCTTAGGCGCCAATGGCCAGGGTGGGTACTCGTTCCTCGCAACCCCTTTTATAATTAATGTAAGAGCTTTCTGTCCTTTTTACGCATTATATAACTTGTGTTATTTGTTGTCTTCTATTGCGCAGAGATGGATCTTTTCACCGTTGTGTACTTAGCGAAGCCAATTGAGGTAAAGGTAGGGACGCGGCCCCTGAAGGAAGGAGAGGAGGCCATACTAGCGGCCACTGCAGGTCATACCCTGGAGATGAACATAGGGGGAACAGGTACTAGCTCCTCTGTCGCAGTGGAAGCGACACCGCTGCAGAGCGTGCCAAGCCCCCGGGTGCCCTCTCCCGTAGCGCAGCCACCACCTGTAGCCGTGGCGCAGCCTATGGAAGAAGAAGAGGAAGAGCCAGAATCTGGGTTAAAGCGCAAAAGATCCCGCGAAGAGGATGGCGTGAGCACCTCGAGGAAAAAACGCCCTGTGATCCTTACTGTGGAATCATCCACGAGTGATGTTGCGTCATCTCACCCATCTGCTGATGTTGCCGGCCCACAGTAAGGAATATCGTGAATGCCTTCTTCTTCTTTTTTTTGTTTTTGCGCACTAACTATTTATATGGGAAACTGATAATGCTCTGTCTGTGTATGCAGGTTTGAACAGGCTGCGAAGTCTCCCCCCAAGGATAGTCCGGTGCAGTCTGAGCCAGACAGCCAAAAAGATGAAGACTTAACTGCTGGGGATGCATCAGTGGGTCAAATGGTTGAAGAGTTGGCACAGGTGTCTGCGCACCAAGCTGCAATAGTGGAGAACCTAAGGGTGCGTATTGCTGGTGAAGGCAGCCAAAGTGCTAAAAAAGATGAGAAAATTGCTTCACTGGAAGCGCAGTTGGCTAGTGCCATGGCTGAGGTAGAGAGTTTGAGCGTGTACGCACAGAGGCAGGCTGAGGAGAAAATGGCGCTGATGGGCCAAATAAGCCAAGAGCGCACATAATCATAAGGGTACAAGGCTTCATGCCTCTGGGCCCTAAAATATCTGGAGAAGAGTAAGGACACCTTGACCACGCAGTTGGAAGAGTTTGGTGCCACTGTGAGCAGTGCTCTGGAGACACAAGAGATGAAGCTGCGTAAGCTTAGTTTGGAGTATGATGAGGAATTATACCCTCATCTAATGTCTGCCATCTCTGAGCGCAGGTGGCTTATCAGCCATGGTCTGCGTCTTGCTGCTTTGAGTACTCTTGAGTCCAAGGAGGTAGTGGACAAATTCGGTGGGGTAGTCCAGTGTGCTTTGGCGCGAGGAAAATCAGAGGCTATAGAAGCGCTTCAGAAGCTAACTTGCTGAAGGTACCTGCTGAAAATGTTCCTGGGTATGATGCGCAGTCTTATGATAACCTGGTTCCTGCGATGAATAGGATGAAGACCCTAGAGCTTCCCATGATTGCTGAAATGGAGCGCGACCAGGATTATCCTATAACTGTGATTATGGAAGGATTGACCTTAGCGCGCCATCGTACTGATGATGCAGAAGCACAACCGGACTATTTTTTAAAGCCCGTTGTCTCTCAGCTGCAGGTGCCTGTTTTTGCTCGCCCTATGGACATTCTGAATCCCTTTGCTTTAGATAAAGAAATGTCCTTGAAGGAAGTATTGGAAGCGCATGCGACCAGACTTGCTAAAAAGGAAGGTATTAAGGGTAAAGCAACTTTGTGCGGGGTTGGTGCCGCTCATCTTCCAAGGTCTGATGGGGTGCCAGTGAGTGTCGCCACCGTGTCTCTCCAAGACTCGGACTTGTTGAAGAGGCTTAGCGAGAGTGTAGATACTACAAGCCGCGTAGGGACCTCATTACTGGAGCGATCTAATAGTATATAGGATTTTATATCCTTTGTAATAACATAGTCTTTAATAAAAATCTACTTTTGCTAAATGTATGTTAATATTTATTGCCGCTTGTGACATGCGTATTTATCTGTCTATCTTTGCGTAAAAGATATATTTGTCCAGTTGTACACGAGCGCAAATAATATGAGAAGTTCATAGTCATGTATGAAGATCATAGTATACTTAAACATAGTTTCTAAGTAATAGTGTCATAGTCGTGTATGATGTGATATACAGCGTACTGTAAATATCATCTTAAAGAACCAAGCGTGTTGAATCCTTATGTTGTTAAACGCGCACCATATGCATAGTTGCGCACCCGTCGTGGGAAGCGCACAAACTTATCCCAACGTCTTGAGAACAAGGTGTTTAACAAGGATACGTGATCCAATGTTGATGGGTTTGTAACCCTCTTACTCAACAAGTTGTTTAGTAGGTTAACTTATCCTTTTACCATCGTGGGTGTATTTAGTGCATGCACGCCATGTAGGCTAGAAATAAAAATTGTTAAGACATACGGTATATGAAAATAACAAATGAAAATATGTCGCGGAGTTAGCTAGAAACCGCGGCGTTTTATTGATACTTGCAAGTTTTTTATGAGAAGTAAATGAGACATTACACTAATGAAACAAAAGTAAATACATAAATAGTTATTGGGCACTTTCATAAAGTGCCGGAGCGCTTGTGCGCTGGGCCGTAGCCGTTCCTATAGGTAGCACCTCTTAAGGTTGCAGATGTTCCATGTACGAGGCAGTTCACGACCATCCAAGCCTCGTAGCTTGTACGCGCCTGTTCCCAATGCTTCAGTAACCTCATAGGGTCCTTCCCACTTTGGTCCAAGCTTACCTGTGTCTTCTGCGTGGCTCGCATCATTGGCGCGGTAAACGAAGTCTCCTGGTCTGAATGAGACATTCCGCACTTTAGCGTCGTAGTATCCCTTCATCCTTGACTTTGATTTTGCTTCACGTATAGCTGCGCGTTCGCGCCTTTCTTCTAGCAGGTCTAAGTCGATACGTCGCTCGTCGTCATTGGTTGCCACATTGACTTCAGCAGTGCGGATAGTAGGCATTCCAATTTCTGCTGGTATGACGGCTTCTGTCCCGTAGACTAGAGAAAAGGGAGTGTCTCCCGTGCTGGTTTTTATTGAGGTGCGATGTGCCCACAAAACATGTGATAGTTCTTCCACCCACCTTCCTTTGTGCTTGTCCAGACGTGCCTTAATTCCCTCGCCTAGGCTTCGGTTTGCGCTCTCTACTAAGCCGTTGGTTTGTGGGTGTTTCACTGACGCGAAGTGCTGTGTGATTTTCAGTTTCTTGCACCAGTCTTTAAAAGGGTTTTCGCAGAACTGTTTCCCGTTGTCCGAGATGATTTCACCAGGTAGCCCGAAGCGGCATACAATATTTTCCAGACAAAGCGTTTTACCTGGTTGCCAGTGATTGTTACCACTGCTTTTGCTTCTATCCACTTGGTGAAGTAGTCTATGGCGACTATGAGGAACTTTAATCCTCCTGATGCAACGGGGAAAGGGCCTGTGATATCAATACCCCACTTATAGAATGGCCATAGTGCTGTAATTGGTGTTAGCTCGTGCTGTGGTTGGCGCGGGACGGGTCTATGGACTTGGCAATCGTTGCATTTGCGTATTAGGTCCCGCGCATCGCGGTGCATAGTTGGCCAGTAGTATCCTGACCTCAAGGCGCGTGCCACCACAGACCGTGGTCCTGAGTGCATGCTGCATGAACCTTCGTGGATTTCTCGCAGTACATAATTTGCTTGTAGGGGACCGACGCAGCGGAGCTATGGTTGCAGGAAGGAGCGTCGGTACAATATGTTGTCTCGAAGTTCGAACCTCTGTGCGGTGCGCCATATCCTGCGAGCTTCCTTATGCTCTTGTGGTAACGCTCCTTTGCTTAGGAAGTCCGTTATCGGTGTCATCCATGTAGGACCTTCCTCCTCTATTATCGTGGAGACTTCCATCTCTGAGATGGATTTGCTTTTCAGTGTTTCCACCAGCACTTGTTTTGACAGGTGTGCAAAGCTTGTCGATGCGATCTTGCTCAGTGCATCCGCCTTTCGATTTTCCCCTCTAGGAACTTGCTTGATGGTGAACTTGTCAAAGCCATTGATTAATGACTTGGTTTTATCGAGATACTGAATCATATGCTCCTCTTTAGCCACGTACTCGCCCAACACGTGGTTGGCTACTAGCCGGGAATCCACATTTGCTTCCAGGTTACGTACACCCATGCGAGTTGCAATGCGTAGTCCAGCGATTAGAGCTTCATATTCTGCTTCATTGTTTGTTGTCAGTAATTCAAAACGCAGTGCGTAAGTGAATTCCATCCCTTCGGGATTTGTGAGGATGAGGCCTGCCCCTGCCTATCGACGCAGGAGGATCCATCTGTAAACAAGATCCATGGGTCTTGTAGTTCCTTCATGGTTGGTGTGGGTATATCATCAGTGTCTGGCTTTTCGCTGATGAAGTCTGCTAGAATCTGTCCTTTGATTGCAGTACGTGGTCTGTAAGAGATGTTACAAGTGTAGGGAGTGTTGCCAGGTGTTGTTTAAGCTCTATGAAGGCTTCTTCTACCTCCGTAGTCCAACTAAAATCTCCCTTTTTTATACACTTCTTGAGTGTGTTGAAGAGAGGTAGATATTTGTCTGCTGACTTAGATAGGAACCTATTAAGACCGGCTAGCTTTCCATTGAGAGATTGGACCTCCTTCAATGTGCGCGGTGAAGGAAGTTCGATCATAGCCTTGGTCTTTTCTGGACATGGTTTTATGCCGTCAGGCTCAATTAGGTATCCGAGAAACATGCCTTCCGAAGGTACATTTTTTTGGATTCAGCTTCATGTTAATCTCTCGTAGAGTTTTGAACATTTCCTCAATATCGCGCACTAACTCATATTCAGTATGGCTCTTTATGACCAGGTCATCAACATAGACCTCTAGGTTGCGACCCACCTGTTTTTCGAAAGCATTATCTACTAACCGCTGATAGGTGGCGCTTGCATTCTTCAAGCCAAAGGGCATTTTGTGTAACAGTATACGCCTTGGCTTGTGTGAAAGGCCGTTTTTCCTCGTCCTCCTTAGCCATCTGGATTTGATGATATCCTTTGTATGCATCGAGGAAGCACTTTAATGGATATCCGCACAAAGACTCTATTTTCCAGTCTATCTCTGGTAGTGGGTAGCAGTCTTGTGGACATGCTTTATTGAGGTCTGTGAAGTCCACGCACATGCGCCAGTTACCGTCGCTCTTTTTGACCATTACTGGGTTAGAAAGCCAGTCATGGTAGTAGACTTCGCGCATAATCCCCGCATCCACAAGCTTGTGTACTTCTTCTGGTGTATTGGTGAATATCCTTGTCGGATTTTCAGCTTATGTTCTGTGATTGAACGTGGTACCCCGGTCATGTGTTTTGGCTCCCAGGCAAAAATGTCTAAGTTCCTTTGTAAGAGTGCACACACAGCTGCCTTGCCGGTGTCCGACAGTGACCCTCCGATGGATATTTCCTGTTCCGGGTATTCAGGGTGAATTGCGACCTTCAGATTTGGAACTTTGGTTGCGCAGTGTTCTGGTATCGGTGCCGTTTCGCATGTAATCATGTTACATTCTCTATGCGTTACAGTGGCATTGTAAAGAGTAAGAATACCACCTTCCACAGGGAATTTAAGCATCCGTGTCTGTAGACGGTGCTGGCGCGATAGCGGATATCCCGGTCTTCCGATAATGCCGTTGTATGGCGAGGGAGATTTGATCACCATCAATTCCATCCAGGCCGTCGCGGAGTGTTCTTCATTTCCAATACTAACTAGTAGTCGTATTTGCCCCATAGGCCATATTTTTTCACCCGTAAAACCATTTAGCGCCGTTACGATCGGGCTTAACTGCGTATTTCGGCCGCAGTCGCTGAAGCGTGCTCATACATGATTTCCGCCGATGCTCCGCCATCAACGTACATGCGGTGGATGTCGTGACCCCCGCACTGATCTCAATAGTGAGTGGCTCTATTACTGCGTTGTCCGCAGTTAAGGTGGGGAAAGAGATTTTACTTCCTGAGGAAAACTCTTGGCTGACCTTCTGTCTAGTGACCCGCTGCCATGATTGTATCATGTAGATGATGTTGGCCTTGTCCTTGGGTGTCTCCTTCTTGTTTCCACTCTTCTGTCTATCCTTTCCCTCCTTGATATTTTTGACCAAATGGTCCAATTTGCCATCTTTAACCATTTTGTCAATGAGCTGGCGCAGTTGGACACATTCATTAGTAGTGTGGCCCTTCAGTGCGTGGTAGTCACAGTATCCATTCCCGGTGCGCCGATCCTCTGGAGTGCGCATTTGCGGCTGTCTTGGAAAGTTTGCGCCTTCATTTGCTAGTATTTCCTTAGGAGTCTTGGTCAGCGGGGTGTATCTGCGTTATCTCTTCCGCTTCCCCGACTGTGATAGCTCCTATTGCGGTTGGTACCCGGTCGGTGGATTGTCTCCCAAGTTGTTCCTGTGACCGATAGTTCGAGTAGTTTCTTTTGCTATCCGCCGCGGCGGCTTCTCCCTGGACGAAGGACCGAGAGCGTTTCATGAGTTCATCAAAGGTTTCGGGAATCTTGTCGTTCAACCTCTTGATGAGTTCGGGGTTATTTATCCCATTCATGAAACCAGAGATCTTTAGCACTTCAAGGCATGCTTTAACTTGCATGCATTCATCCTTGAAGCGTTCCATGAATGCGCTTGTAGATTCTCCTTGGCGCTGCTTTACCCTGGCGAGTTCGACAGGGTTTTTAGCGTACTTCTTCCGCTGAGTAAAGTTTAGGCGAAACGCCTTTCTTAATTCCTCAAAGCCATTGATGCTTCTATGTGGAAGTTTGCTGAACCAGTTCCGCGTTTCCCACCAGTGGAGTTGAACATGTGGCACCATACAGGTTGTGGCGGTTTTCAATTGTAGCGGTGATTCAAAATTTTAAGGTGATCATCAGGATCACCTGTTCCGTCGTAGGTTTTTACGTTGGCAGGCATACGCCTCCGTTTGTTCTCTGAGAAGTCACTGATGCGTCGAGTGAATGCATCCACCTTTTGATGGCGCCATGGGAGAGATATATCTTCATCCTCCTGGTCATTATATCTATTTCTGGACTTCCAGTGTCCAGTTTCGCTATCCTCGTTGTCCGAGGAATTTCCAGAATAAGAATTTTCTCTCTTACCGTGCTTACACCGACTGTCCTCAGAGTTTGTACTCGAAGGGCTTTCACTTGGGGAATATCGTCGCCCAAGTCTGTCCTGTATTTTGAGGCTACCAAGTCTAGTGTGGACATTGGTACGCGCCCATCCTCCTCACTTCCTTCCAGGATGCTGTGAGTTGGGCGTCTCATCATCCTCAACTCTCTTCCGATTCTGTTAAACACAGGGGGTCGGTGACTGTCTCTACCGCCCTTCTCCTTCTAACGGCGCGGTGGTGAGGTTTCGTATTCCGAGTCAAAACTGAGTCGGGTTTGTAGGCTTCGACTCGACCTCTTTCTAGCTTCCTCTTGCATGAGAGCAGTCAAAGTTTCGTAGTTTTGGGATATGAAATCCCTTGGTGTTAATTCTGTGCGACCCTTCTAGAGCGAGAGTATTCGCTTCTACCGCTGTGTCCTTGTTTTTATCCGGTGCATCTGGTGCTTTTGTTAGGTCAGTCTCTAGCACCGATTGAAGGGGAGTGGTAAGAACAGTGTGCAGTGGATCCGCTGCGGTAGTGGTGGTCGTAGTGGCATGGGTTGTCCCCGGGCGCGGTTCCACCAGAGGGAAGACCAAGTCCTGGCCTAATCCCTTGTTTTGGCAGATGGTTGTCCTGAGTGCTTGGAAGCCGAGCACGTGTGCGGTTTCTTTCCGGTAAGATCCGATTGCGATCGCTGATTTCCATGCTTCGTCATTCTAGTCTTAGTTCTTAGTGAATGGTCCCACGGATGGCGCCACTTGTTGCTACAAAAGTTGGGCTTTCCTTGTTTGGGGCTCCGGCTTTCGTACCAATTGCTGATTGTTACTTGAGACCTGCGTACTAAGAGACAAAAAACACCGTTAGGCTTACCGTGGGATTGTCTCCCACGATTATCTTCCGGCCTGAGAGTAAGTAATCGGTTTAGGGTTAAAGGAGAGTTAGGGTTTGTGAATCGTACCTTTAACGAGGGATGTGATTCCCTTTATATACACACGGAATCCTTGTTGTTTCCGTGTTCCTCAACCTTTATCCGCCTAAGTCGGTTGGGAATGATTATCTCCTTTATTAAGAGATATCCTCTATCTATTCCGTAAATAGATTTGTATTTGGGCCTTCGTGGGCCTAAACACTTATCAGCGTAGCCCAGTTCGTCTTTGGGCTTATCAGTATTGGGCTTTAGTCAGGTTCGTGACCCGGATATAGACTATACGTCATCAGTATGCAATGAGAGTTAGTATTTGACGGTTTACCCGTTTGATAGTTTGAAAAGAGTACATACGTATTTGAATTTCCGTAAAGTATATCAATACAAATATAGATATTCATACTTATACTCATTTGAACTTTGTATAATTTAAATGTTTATTATAAAAATTACAACTATAAATTTGTATTATTGCAAGTTTGTAACATCCATTTTAATACTAAAATTTAATGTGTCATTAGTGTACATTATAATGCAATTATTATAGTGTAGAATTTAATTATATGAGTTACTAATTATAGTAAGATGTGTAGGCTTAAAAAATTAAGACTTTCTTTTTTAAAAATTTCTAAATACATTATAAAATATTATAGATTTATACCTAGATTCCAAACCCGTCTTTGACCTCTTGCTTCACCCATCTCTCTTCTACGAAGAAAAAAATATAAAGTGACATAAAATAATATTTGATATTATTTTAAACATAAATACTGTAGTATATGAAATTTAAAATCATAACATTAATTTAGTTATTATAAAAGTAAACTAGTTTTAGAACCCCGTGCATGTATAAGGTTTTGGCAGATACTATAACGCATAATAATATTTCAATAATTTTGTTTTGAAGTTAAATATTGTGACAACACATAAATCCATGATTTTGTAACGTTTAAATTTTTTTTATAAAATTAAAATAAATTCTTTATGCTTATATAGTTATAAAACTCGTGCACTCACAAGTTTTTACATAATTTTTTCATGTGTGCTAATATCGATTAATATTTTGTATAATTTTTTTTGCATGAAGAATTTGACTTTATTTAATTGACATGGTGTTTAAGATAATCTTGTTTAAATTTAACTATTCATATTATGTTTTAGATATTATGTGTGTTTAGTAGCACATAATGACCTTGAGTAAATATGTGTCGTTCTTATATGTAAATTCTCATCTATTTATTTTCATTGCCTTCATTTTAATATTTATATTTCTGTTAATAAATAATTTAAGCTGATGTTTAAACCCGTGTCCGAGTTAAACTTACATGGAGGAATGACACGAGTCGTTAATGAAAGCGGTAAGTTAAAATATATATATATATATATATATATATATATATATATATATATATATATATATATATATATATATATATATATATATATATATATATATACATTCCGGAAATTCTTACTTAATATCATAAAGAGGAAATACATGAATTGTATGTATATGTATAATCTCGTGTATCTAATATTCATTTATATGTTACACTAACTTGTAATTTTCCTTTTATATTTATAATTCCAAGCAAATACTTTGATATATACCGATAAGATGATTAACTTATTTAAATTTAACTACAATGTCGGTCCTTATGGTTTGTCGAGCATTTCACTTTCAGTCCATTTGAAAAAGATGTTACGGATCATGTCCAAAAATGAAACACCCATTACGGTTTTGGTCCAATTTTTTTTAACCGTTAGTTTGACCAGTTAAGATATGTGAAGTTACTAAATACTCTCGTCTTATTAATGGAAGTGACTTAAATAACCTCCAATTCATTCTCTCTTTTTTTATTACTAGGCGAGTACCCGGGTCTAGCGGCAGCGGTTCCTAGAGACAGACAATGAACGGTATGCGATATTGTGGTAAGTGTTTTGTATAACATTCAAAATAGAACGTGAAAAGATCAAAATGTAATTGCAAACGGTTGTAACATGCGATAATTCAACTCTAGCAAAAAAATTTAACATGTATCAAACAACATATAAAAACAGTTAGTGAGACTCAACAAGAAAACATTACATCAATTATAAGATACTAACTAATAATGCACGTTAATCGTCACGTAAAACTTTCTGGGAGACGACATTTGAGGTGTAGACACCTCCTTGACCGTAATCTTTGACTGACTTTACTAATAACTCTGTAGTTTTACGTGATATCCCTCTAAACAAAGCAACATAAAGCTGGTCATGCGAGAAAACAGAGTCGAGCAAATAAACACCCACATTCGGAATTGTTTGGCCTTGAGCTTTATTGATAGCCATCGCAAAGCTAAGGCGTACATGGAATTGTGTTATCTTTAGTTTGAAAGGGAACTGTCTTTTTCAGATAGAGCAAGAGGAATTCTTGGCAAGAGCACTCTAACTCAAGCGTGCTGTCTGACAGCAATCTTAGCATTGATGACATTAGGATCAAAATGTTTACATATCAACCTCGTTCCATTATATAATCCATTTGCCGAATCGAGATTCCTTAAAAGAATAATGTGGCATTCAATTTTCAAACACAAGTAATGATGAGGCAATCCGCTCACGTTGAACGAGTTTAACACCCTGATATGTTTTGATATGAGATTATTCAAATAGTATCAAAATTTGTATGGTTAATCAATACTGTAATTAATTGTGCATAACAAATTTGGTATCAAACTAGATAGTCATATTTGGTAACCTAGTATTATTCTTAGTTAGTGTTTTATGCATGTATAGTTATGCATCAATTGGTTTCACATAATTCTAATGACCGGTAAATAAAACCACTTTAATATATTGTGTAATTATTAATTAGTATGCATCAACTGGCGAGATTACATTGTATATAATAATCACGATTAAAATTAAGTGAAACACGTGAAACAAACTTCATATGTAAACATGATCGTTGCATACAATATGGAAATGGATTTATTAAATTATTCTTCTTTATTTCTATGGATAAGTAAAAACATGATAATGATTGCTCGATCATCGGTTTGAAGGGTTCACCATGTTCATCTTTTGTTTAAACCTTTAGGTGCTCGTCAGCGGGAGCAATTGGTGGTGAAGACTGATCAAATACGATTTGGTTTTAGATTACTCAATTCCATATTAGGTGATTAGTTTTTTTTTTTTTTTTTTTTTTTTGCTTAATAAATTTTGAGTGATTGTAATTTATGTTGTAAAATCTTTATATAGACCCATAATTCCAAGGAGAGTTAACAGAATTAGTCAAATCTTCCATAATCTATTTATGAAAAACGAATGAAAATGAATAAATTAACACAACTTGAGCACAAAAAGAACAATGATGAAAGATTGGACGGTAGCAGTGAATAGGTTTTATGATGAACACATAAAAAATTCCTAAATCCCAAGACACAAAAAAAAAAAGGAATCATTGGCCTCAAATAAAAAAAAACATATCTCGGTAAATTTACAAAAATCTACCATTCCATTTCTGTGAACACTTTATGGCCTAAAAATTTATTGACCTCATTGCGTTCTTACAAATTTTTTATTCAACATCATATGTAACTCGAAAGATCTAAAACCAAAGGCTCAAAGACTAACAAATAAAATAACAACTACAAACTTTCAAATAACATAGACAAGATTGGCCAAAAAAAATTTATTAGCCATTTTTTACTACACAATATTCCAATAGAACTCACCAACACCAAAAAAATCAACAACACCAAAAAAATCAACAACACATATCCGATCGGATCTCAAGCACAAAAATCCAAAACGACCAAAACACCCTAAACCAGAACCACCGGCCTAAACCACTTAAACCAAAACCACCCGCCTAAACCACTAAAACCGAAACCAGTCAAACAAACCTGTGGTGGCGGCGATGGCGGAATCATTTGAGGGTGGTGGCGGCGGATTTAGAGAGCTTATTCTGGGATTCGGATATGGTAGTGGTGGTGGTAGACTATAATTTGGGTTTTAACGGTGGAGACTGTGAAAATAAAAAAGAGAGAATGAGATAATAGTGTTTGTGTGTGTGTGTGTGTGTTTTTAACTATTTTAGGGTAGAGAAATGGGGGTGGGGTTCTTTTGTTATGTGTGAGTTCTTGTTTGTCCGTGGGTAATGATTTTCCAACCATGTTTCCTTCAATAAGTTTTCCAGCCATGTGTCCAGCCTTGTATTTTAATGATTCCAGCCATGTTTCCTTCATAAGTTTCCACTTTTATGAACCTTGAATACTTTCCTAAGATAGTTTAATATTTCAAATTAAAGAATATATACAATGCATATGTTTTGGACCTTGCATACTAAGGGGGTGTTTGGGATTGCTTATTTAAAATAGATTATCCATTTTGAAATCGCCTAATCAGATCAGCTGTAACAAAACATGATTTTGAAAAATGATGTTTGGATTTTATTATGCGGCTTGAGATAGCAATAATCAGATAATCAGTTTTTTTATGTTTGACAAATCAGATAATTTCATATGTTAATGTGTAAAATGAGTAAATGACCAAAAAGGACATTTTATTCTATTGATTTACAAAAAACTACTGATGTTACATTTGATAAAAGTTACAAATTTCTTTTTAAACTTACCTTATAAAGTTACGCGAGTAAAAAAACAAAGCTTCATATATTATTACCACCTATATAAGCCATGGTACAAGTTTCACATATTTACTCTAACTTAATTCCATATTATCCACCATATATATTCAACCTTATCATCTTCTTTCATCCTTAATAACTTTCTTTAATCAATTTCAAGAAAAACCATAAACTTTGTTTTAGAATTGAACAAACAAAAGCCAAGAAAAGCCCATATAACCTTTATCCCGATTATCCACGAGAAAAACCCAGTACGAAAGTTGACTTCATAGATTGCGTGATCTCTTATTCCGTTAAACGCAAAGCTCCGGCAACTCTCACCAGAATCATCATCGAATAATATTTGAAAGATTGAAGTTATGAAATTATTTATGTTCTTTTTTCTTTTTGTTTAAATTTCTTGTCATCGTCGAACTCATAGGCGGAGCCACGGTGGGCAAGTGCCGCCTAACCCAAAACTTCGTAGTGTAGATTATTTTGAAATATTGAGTTATTTGTTGAATTTGCCCCTTAGAAATCTCCTGCCCTTTTCTAATTTGAAAGTTGTAGGTTTATGTTTTTAGATATTGAAGAAGATGAACTGCACGAAATACGAAATGAAAGAGTAAAGCATCTTATGTTTCATTTGTTTTTTAGTGTGGTCTCTTGTTTCATTTGTTTTATTACTCTATGTTTTAAACTTATTTTATTATGTTTATATGCTATTTCCTCAATTTCAATGATTTTATGAACATAAATATAAGAAAATGGTTTGTAACATTTTATTTGAATATAGTCCTTCGCAAAACGGATGTAGCATTAAATTTGAAAATGGCATGTGACATTAAATTTAAAGTCCTTCAAGTTTTATCCATATTGTTTGACAAATGATTTATAGTAAGAGCAATGATGCATTTAAAAGAGTTTATAAAATTATATCTGAATAATGTCTTCTGTAAATGTAAAAGGTGAAAAAGAAAAAACGATTATGATACAATATGATTTAACAATTAAACTTGCCAACTTATTGTGTTGATATACGTTTGTAAATTCTTTCTACAAGATGTCAAGAGTTCAAACCTAATTAGTTATATATTTTACACGAAATGGTTGGAAACGGTCACAACGATACTTTGATTAGGCCACGTACACTTGAATCAAAAACTCGCTCTTCTAGAATAAAACTCGTTCATTTTCATGGTTAATTATTTGAAGTAGACATGTTTATGTTTGCCAACGACACCCTTACTTTTTTGCATTTTATTTTCGATATAACGTAAAAAAAAGTATTTTGCCCCTATTAGGATTACGAAAATCCATATTAAAGATTCGGTCACCCCGCGGTCACCCGAGTATCATTAAGCACAAGTTAGTTCGTAGTCTTAAACCTAGAATAGTTAGTTTAAGTAACACCAAGGAGGAGGGACGGGTCTTTACCCACTGTACACCCGATCCATAGCCCGCAGGGGGCATTTATTGTATTACCGTGGAGTCGGGTCGGGTCTTTACCCACTGTCAGCCCACTCCACAGCCTAAGTAGGGGCGTTTATGTAAGTACTACAAATACCCTTTCACTCCAAGTGAAAGGGTTGGAGCTTCTAATCATATCACTTATTTCTCTTTCACTTTTTCTTACTAGAACTCCCATTCCTCGCTATATCTCTTTCTAATTCAGCCAATTCACAAGATCCACATGTGTTATGATTATTAGTATTCTACAATTAGTATCAAGAGCCATGATTTGATTAGTGGTTGAATTCGTGGTTGTTATTTTCTTGTTTCTTTTCTTTTCCTTTTGGTTCGAATAGAAAAGGTAGAAAACATCATAGTTTGAACTTTGTTTGTGGTTTGATTCGATAAAGGGTTGTACTTTTGTGTTAAGAAAGGTTCTTACAACTTATTTTGGTGATTAGAGTGCTTATTTTATAAGCCTAGGGCTCATTTTGTGGATTATACGAAAGTTGAAAAACTTATTCTTAGTTACGTTTTGGTATTTTTTCTTGGTTGCAATTTGGAGGTTTTTGGATGTTCCTGGTTGCGGCTTGTGTTTAAAAGCGTAGTTCTTGATTGCGATTTGACCTACTGAGTTTTGGTTGTTAGCCATATTGGGAATAAAGATACAACTGCGTGAAAGGGACATTTTTACTTTATTGAAATTGACCTTACGTTTTGTCCTTTTGTCCTGTGATTTGACCCAAAACTCTGCGATTTGGCTATTGCGTTTTGAAGGTTCCGCGATTTGAAGTCTACTGCGTTTTGAAGTCGTACATTTTGTTCAATACTATGATTGGATCTTGAGGTTTGAAGTCTTGCGATTTGACCCAAGAAACTGCGTCTTGTTCTTGCGGTTTGGTCATGCATTTTGATCAAGCCTGCGTTTTGACCAAGTCTGCATTTTGAAGTCACTGCGTTTTGCCTAAAGCTGCGTTTTGGGGTGTTGCGTTTTGATGTCTGCATTTTGACCCTGCGTTTTGCTCAAGACACTGCGATCTGGTTGTTGCGTTTTGATCATTACGGTTTGACCAAAGTTGACTTTTTACGTCAAAATTTCAAATGGCCATAACTTTTGAATCGTAACTCCGTTTCTAGCGAAATACCTGTCAAAACGATTGGAACAACCTGAATATTGTAAGGTTAAGCCACGAAGTTATGTAACAAAATTTTTGAGGCCCAAATCCCCTCCAAAAGGAAGTTATCGATGTTTTTAAGTTTTTGACCAAAATTTCACTATAACAACGTGCATCAAAGAAACCAAATCACAACTAAACAACATATCACCTAGTATATCAAACGATAATTACGATTAACACACAATCACTAATCATTGTACCGATCCAACATTTATCATAACACATATCAATTATCATTGGCTCATGGTTTCTTCTTGATTTTGTCAAATCTCGTGAAAGATTCTATTTCTCGATTTAAGTCATAGAACTATAAAATCTCGTGCCCATTCATATCATGTCAAACACTTTAGATTCAGTCATAGCTGAGGTACTCAAATTGTACTAAAAAATCTATGAACATAAGATTCCCAACAATGTACAACTGATAAACTTGTTAGATTCGGATAATGCTAATGTGGAATCTTTATGCTCGAATTCTCAAGAGAGAGAGTTGCACCAGCAACAACCAGTGCAAGATAATGCAAAGATAAGTTGCATGGAACATTTTCGACAACTTCATTCACATCTCAAGGTACTTTTAGAAGGACCTAGATTCGTGGGAGGATTTGAATGAGCGTTTGCGTCACTCTTCAGTCAAGATGTACAGACATTCACAGGCACATTGTTCTTGAATTTAGAGAAACTTGAACAACAACTTAACAAAGAAGAATTTCAAGAACTTGGATCCATGGCTGCACTTCAAGTGATCAGCAAAAAACCTCAATCCTTCATCAACTCCCAATACACTTGGGATTATGACTATCAAATGACAGAAATGTGCTTTGCTAATTGCACTAGAATGGAAGTTAGCATGTTCAGAAAAACATTACTCCAGCACATGGGTAATGTTAAGAAGCACATTAAGGAGAAAGCACAACTGTTGGATCGATATACTCTAACCAAACTAACTTATGTAGCTTGTAAGGGCTTAGCAACTTCGGATAAATCCTAAGTCACTAACAATGAAGCACTGAATTAACTCTATTAAGTATGCGGAATTTACTTTAATAAAGCTAAGAAGAATTAACTTTAACTTCAACGATTTTATTAATACTTAGAACCTGCTTGATACACAGATTCACTAATAATCCCTAACAGCTCTAATATCGAACTTGGTAAACTCTAATATTCTCTAATATTGCACGTACGTCTAATGCCAATCTAGGAGTCTTTTTATAGGCATAAGGATAACCCTAGTCGGTTTACAACTCTAATCCTTATACGACAAGTAATACTAAACTAAACTAAGAACATTCTAGAATTACATAATAATCCTTAACGATTTGCATAGCAATCCTTTATCCTTGCAGTACTTTGATGAGTGAGCAGTACTTTGACTTTCTTCATTAAGCAGTACTTTCACTTTCAGCAGCACTTTGACTTTATGTCCCAACAATCCTCTCCTAACTTGAATTCTACTTGCTTGATTTCAAGTTCCTTTGTATTTGTATCTTTAACATCTTTGTCTTCAAGGAAAGATTGTGTCTTTATCTTCAAATTTTGTCTTTGTATTCACTGTGTTTGTATTATCATCATTAAAGTAGTCTTTATCAGCAATCCTTTACAGCAACAATCAACAATCTCCATCTTTTCAACAACATATGACAATTTGTAAATCAGTTCATTAAGTTTCAGTCTATTCTCATCACTTCCAGGTGTGTAATACCATGGTACATTGATAACCATATGATTTTTAGCAAATCATCAGCTATCAACGAATTTGTTTTGTCTTTACCAAAAGCCGTACCCTTTTGGACAAGTTAGTTCTTGCAACCATGGTGAACTAATTACCATATAAATGGTTTTTCCACAGCCTTTACCACAAGCCATTTTCTTGTGGGCTAGCCAACTCTTCACATTTGCTGATATGGTGAGTTGATTACCATACAACTTATTAGCAAGTTGTCAACTATATAACAGATTTGAGATATCTTTACCAAAGCCGTTTGCTCATGGATTAGCCAGTCCTTTTGTTAAACATGGTGGACTGATAACCTTTTGTTGTAACCATCTCAAAAACCATTTGCTGCAGTTAACTTTTGTTTCAAAATATTTTGCACTTAAAAAAAGTTTGCTTATTTTCTTTTAAAAATCATTTACTGGTTTTGTGCTGCAAGCAGTACTTTGGTTAAAGTACTGTTTGATCAGCAGTACTTTGAATAAAGTACTTATTTATAAAAAATTTATTCAATTAACCATCATACCAGTACTTATGCTTCATCATCAGCCGTTGTCCATTTGATATACAATTCAATAACCATTAGGGCTGTTTCATTCTCTTCTTCGACTTCCATTCTATGATCCAGCATCCTTCTTATAAGATCTCTAGTCAAAGGATATCTTCTTTCAGCTAACATATGAATCATAGTTCCATCTTCCAATTCCAAAGCATGCACTCCTGATTCTTCAAAGAATCTCCAGCTTGTAATCTCCCAATCTTCTTGATTTAGCCAGATTTCTTCAGTGCTTATCTCCTCAGTTTCCCAGATAGTTGTCAGATCTCCTAGCAATACTAAGCCAACTCCAGTTGATGAAAATGTTCAAAGTATTCTTGCACTAATTGATATAGTTGAAACAGATATGCTCTATCTATTATATGCAATATATCCCATAGCAAATTGAACACTCTAAAACTGTCATCCTCTCTATGGAACATCAGATAGTCTCCAACTTTTGATTTTACCACTTCAAATGTAGTTATTTTAGACTTCTTTACTGCAGCATCTTTGGATTTAAGAGGATCAAAGTCGACAACTCTTATGTAATTTCTCAGCTCATCAACTGTATCAGATCTTAACTCAATCTTCTTTGATGGCTGTTCAGCTTCAGTTGTTCTTTTTCTTTTTAAGCTTCTTTTACTAGCATCCTCTTTTTGCTTATCATCATCCTTAAAAGAACTAATACTCTCAACTTGCTTTTGATAAGCTTCTCTGACAGCATCATATAAATCTTTCATCTCTAAATATCTCAGCTTCTGTAATCCAGTATATCCTTGACCCTTCAGATAAGCCATCATGGCATTTCTTTCCTTAGCAATACTTGGTCTTTTTGATATAACAGCTAGCTTTTCTGGTATAGCAACTTCAACATCAAATTTAGCTTGTAGCTCCCTAACAGCTGCTTCATTATTAGCTACTTCAATTGCTCTTATTTCTGCCAAAGTAAGCTTTTTCTTCTTCTTTGTTTCCACCAGTTTGCCTTTGCCTTTGTCCTTTGGATCTAAAACTGGTTGAGAAGCAGCTTGAGGTTGTTCTTCAACAACTCCTGGAATACTCACACCTCTTGGTCTTGATAAGTTTTGCAATATTTGAGCAACAGTCTCATCATCACTTGCAGTGTGCTCTACCATAGGTGTATCAGCTTCCTCTTCTTGTAGGACTGTCGAAGGACCAGCTTCTTCTTCAAAATTAAGAGTCCTTGGTGTAATAAGCTCTTGTCTATGTGTTCCTTGAAGAGCAGTACCTTGATTACCAACACCTTGATCATCTGTACTTTCTACACCAGTACTTTGAACTCCAGTTCCTTCAGGCTTAGTACTTTCAATATTTACTTGTGCTTCAGTACTTTGAGGTTCATCTTCCTTATCTGCATGAAACTCAGCATCTTCTTTCAAATTATCTTGCTCCAGATTCCTCCCCAATTGGAATGAAGATTGCTGTTGAACCTTTTTGCCTTTGGAAGTGTAACATATTGGATTTCACAAACACATTACACCATAATCTAAATGGGGCGTACACTATGTTTAGAGAGAGAAAGTTCTAGAGAGAGAAATGGAAGAGAGTTGGGAACTTTAGTGAGAGAAAGAAAAATCTTATTATGAGCTCCAACTCTCTACCTTGGGAGGTAGAGAGTATTTATAGTACTTACATAAAACGCCACCTGACGGGCTGTGGATTAGGCGTACAGTGGGTAAAGACCCGTCCATCCTCCACGGTGTTACTAAACTAAATACTACTAAACATTAAATAACTACTACTATGAGCTTTCTAACGATTACATATACTTGAGGTGACCGACACTTTAACTACTGGATTTTCCAAATCCTAACAATCTCCCCCTAAGGGAGGTCACCTCAAACACACATTAAATTACACAGAAAACAAACAGATATTACATTAAGATTGTTCTTGAATTCTTGTTCATGTTCTTTGCTCTGTAGCTCGTAGTCTTTGATTCTTCATTTTTGCATGTTTTGGATAATCTGTGTGGAGGTCTTTAACTGATCCACGTGATACTGAGTTTTGAGCCAGCTTTGAGATCATCAGCAACATTAAACCTCTGACTCATCCACCTTGGTATTGGTATTATGTGATGTTGTGACTTTTGGACCGACATGCTCACTTTCTGGATCATGATTTGTTCTTATCAGAGTAGCGGAAGCTTTCGTTGATTCATGATATTGGCATCAGCGTAGAAGAAGCATGGAGTGAGAATATCAGAGTCATTGATGCACTAATAATGATTTCTTTAGATATGAATATGTTGTGTGAGCATGTGGCTATGGATTGACCGCTTCATTCTGATCAGCTGCAAACGTCGGGGTGTACCTGCATAAAACAGTTAGCAATAAAGCGCACGAAAGTGTCTTTGATCACTTTCGATGAATTGAGGTACACGGCCCACGGTTCCCCGTTGATCAGTACAAGTACTGCCTGCGATCAGGTATAATTCCGAAGAATTTCCTTGACAGGGTTTCGCAGCTGCTCTAGCTTTTCTCAAACCGGAGCGTCTCAAAGAAGACAACACGGGTGAGTGAATCAACGAGATTCAGCTGATTGATGAAAAGAGTTTGAAAAAAAATGCGTGTATTGCTCAATAGAAATTGTTTTTGCAATACAATGAAGGTTTTAATTAAAATCAATTATCAATCAAAACACCTTTTATTTTGAGAAATAAGTACACAGTCGACGTGCTAAAGAAAAGAATTTTTAAGCACAACGACCGGTTTTCAAAGGTATCCGTCAATCCATAACTTGAACCAGGGATAGATTCAAACGATTGAATCTCTCCATTGTTTCTGTCCAGTTGTCACATGGTTGATCCATTGGATAGATCTCACATGCCACCTACCAGGAGCTTGTTTGATGTTGGCTCCAGAAGGCTTTCCATCTTCATCGTGAATATGAATGCATATCACTTAGATGTTCTGGCAATACCACAAGGATAATGCGTAGGACTCATAAGATATAATCTCCCTTTCCACATTGTGTGAAACAGAGAGTCTTCATTGAAAGTGTCCTAAAGAGATTTATAAGATGATCTCGTGGTTCTAGACTCAATTGTGCATATTTGGTTCCTATGTCGGAGACTAGAGAGAGGGTTTCCTTCTTCAATATCAACAATCTCTAAGAGAAAGTCGATAGATTATGTCGGTTCCCCGTGAGAATGAAACAAGTCGTTTTAAGAGGAACTTGAGTGGTTTGGAAAGTTGAAGTGCAGTGCATCACTGGGTCCATGACATCTAGTCTTCAATACCGATGTTACCTTGGTAACCACCAGTAGTATATGAATTGAACCCGGTTTCTGCCCTAAAGTTGAATAAATGGAGGGCTATTTCTTTTCACCCTTTTTCACATTCAATTATTTTTCATTCTTCAATCCCTTCAGTGCTTACCGAGACTTCATTACTAGAACCTTATTGGGTTTGTTCCAGTACTAGCTCAGTCTCAGTCCGCACTCTTCCCATATCTCACATTTCTCCTTTTTCATCATACCTAAGGACTTCTACACTATCTAGTGGATTGTCCCTGGGTAGATCCCTCCGATCTGGCGGATCATGGGACCTCAACCTAACCTTATCATCCTTATATCACCATTCATAAAGAGAAGTTGGTCGGTCTTTTTGGTATCGTTCATCTGCCATTGGAACCAATTGAAAACCATTTGAAAAATCAATCAAGATACTTGTGATATAGAATCAAAGCATTTTGTATCTTAATTGTTTTGATATTTTAGAAATGCTCCCCCTCAACATATGCATAAAGATTTAGAAATTGTTTAGCACATGGAAGCAAGAGATCTTTGAAATCGTTAGATTAAGAGTGAAATGTCCAATCTTTTGATTAACATTTTCTAAAATCATCATCATCACTTCCCAATCAATTTGAGTAGATAAAACATTTTGAGGAAGGATGAGGTTTTCAAAAGTTTGCTCCCCCTCAATATGTGCCTCGAATTTTGAAAGAATTTTGTACATATTAGAGGGAACCTGCACTTAGAGACAATTCAGTCACGTTTCAATAATTTGAGGTTTAAAATAGTTTCTCCCCCTCAACATGTGCATGGAAAATTTGAAATCGTTTGACACTTGCGGCACTTGCGGGGAGGCAAACATGCTAAACACTTATGAAACCATTTATCGAATTATCAGTTTTAAATCCAATTTAAATCACAAATTCTCCCCCGATCACAATTATCAAATCATTTGAGATTTGTGATCTCTGTAGATTTAAATTGATTTTGAAGGCTTTTAAGGAGAATTGTGACTTGATTTGTGAAAACGTTTTAACTGTTAAGGATATGATTTTGAGACTTTATACTCCAATGATTAAACATGCATAATTATCTTTTGAAAACATAATAATAACCAAGGTCTGGAACCAATTGTGTAACATTTTGTAAACCATTTAGAGTAGACCTTACTCATTTAAGTGCAAATTGTTTGAAAAGAACACTTTTGATTTAATTGAAAAATCATTCTCCCCTCAATCAATGATGAGGTGTTGATTGATGAATTGAGATTTTGACACTTGAAAAGTTCTTTTGATTTTCAAAAATAGAGTCTGAAGTGTTTTCAAGACAATTGAGTTTTCATAAGATTGCAAATATTTTTCAGAGGAATCATTAGAAGGAAAAATATTTGTAATAAAACATTTGTCTTGTTAATGACAAACGTTTGTTTTTAGAATCAGAGCATTAGGTTTGAAATATGAGATAAGACATGGCTCTGTTCTTCCTTTGAAAAGCGGGTTACTATCTGAAATAACAGTAAACCATTTTTTCTCTTTCTCCCAAAATTTTTATTTCTTATTTTATTTTTTATTATTTTTTTATTTTTTTTAGGAACATTCGAACAACATCTAAAGTCCCGTATCATTCTTTGAATGACAGCATTAAGACTGTAGATATTATCGAATCGAGAAAAGCATGACAAAATGACAATATTTTTGAGGATTTTTTGAATTTTTCACATTTTATAGATTTTGAAAGTTTTATATTTTTCTATTTTGCTTTTTAGATAAATATATACAAAGTATAGATGAAGGAAAGACCTTTACTCCTCGTCTTCCTCACGAAGACGTTTGAGTGTTACGGTTGAAGGCTTTTCAAGCTAAGTCTAGGAAGAATAAACTCAAAACGTTCTCTCGGAAGAGCTTTGGTGAAGATGTCGCTAACTGGTATTGACTTCACAAAATAAAGTTCCACCACACCGTTTTCCACTTGCTCCCTGATGAAATGATGTCGGATGTCGATGTGTTTTGCTCTTGAGTGTTGAACGTTGTTGCATGATAGAGCAATAGCACTTTTATTATCACAGTACAGAGGGATTTTGTTGAATTCAAAGCCATAGTCAGATAATTGGGATCTCATCCAAAGGATTTGAGCACAACAAGATGACACGGCTATGTATTCAGCCTCTATAGAGGAAATAGAAGTACTCATTTGCTTCTTTGAAGACCAGCTTACAAGCTTATCACCCAAAAACTGAGCATCTCCTGATGTACTTCGACATGTATCTTGACATCCTGCATGATCAGCATCTGCATAGGCGGTTAGTGACATACCGGTGTCCTTCGGGTACCATAGTCCCATATTGATGGTTCCTTGGAGATACCGAAAGACCCATTTAACCACTTCAAGGTGCTTTTTAGTTGGCTTAGCCTGATATCTAGCACATATGCACACAGCGAACAAGATGTCTGGTCTGCTAGCTGTGAGGTACATCAGGGATCCAATCATACTACGATATTTCGTTTGATCTACCATGATCCCTGAGTGGTCCTCATCCAGCTTGGTTCGTTCAATCATGGGAGTGTCAACGGTGTCACATGATACAAAACCAAATTTCTTTAAAATCTCATTTGCATATTTAGATTGATTTATGAAAATGCCTCCGGGACTTTGTGAAATTTGTAATCCTAAGAAAAATGACATTTGTCCCATCATAGACATTTGAAATTTGGACCCCATTTCATTAGAAAAACGATCACATTCATTGGGGTCAGTCGAGGCAAAGATAATATCATCTACATAAATTTGAACGTGAATTAAATGTTTGCCTGACTTCCGGGTGAACAATGTAGGATCAACTGCTCCTTTGCTGAATCCAGTGGATAGAAGAAACTTTGACAACGTATCATACCATGCTCTAGGAGCTTGCTTTAAACCGTAAAGAGCCTTTTTCAAGCGATAGACATGAGTAGGATGCTCTGGATTCACAAAACCCTCGGCTGGCTGACGTAAACCACCTCTTTCAAATCACCATTAAGAAGGTTGTTTTCACATCCATCGATATCGACCATGTTCTTACTAGCCGCGTTAGCCAAGAAGATTCTGATAGCCGATATGAGCAGCAGGAGCAAAAGATTCTTCAAAGTCAATACCCTCTTCTTGACGGTATCCTTTGGCAAGCAATCGAGCCTTGTTCTTTAGGACATCACCATGCTCATCAAGTTTCACTTTGAAAATCCATTTCAGAGCAATGATCATAGCACAATCTGGAGCGGGTACTAACTCCCATACATCAAGTCGATCAAACTCATGAATTTCTTCTTGCATGGCATTGAACCAGTCTTCATTCATGTCGGTGTTAATGTCTTTTGGTTCGACCTTAGAGAGTACGGAGTTGAAGAAGCACCATAAGGCATCGGTTGCAAGTTGTTTCCGTGTGGATCTTTGGGCGAGAGGGTTTCCAATGATGTTGTCCAATGGGTGATCATGTGTCCATTTTCTAAGTTGTTCATGTGGTTGTTGTTGTGGAACTGAAGTAGCGAGTCGATGTCTCTGATGAAGATGGTTATGATGATGATTCAGGAGCAAAGATATTTTCAAATGGAGCATCTTCGGGAGTTGCAAAGGGATTTACTTCATCATTGATGCCAGAAACACTTCCATGATGTACATTTGATGATTGATGATTTGTTGATGAGACAGAGTGATCAGCAGCAGGCGCTTCTTGACTTAATGAAATTGAGACTGAAGGGTTCACTTCATTCACAGGGATAGGAGCAGCCTCTGTTGATGGGGCTGACATTTCATCAGCATTTGGTTCATAGTGTTCATCAAACATTGGATCAAACAATTTCTTTAAATCATCTTCTGATGGAGGTACATAAGGAGTTGCTGGAGATAAGTTTGGTACAAGAGATGAACCAATAGGACTGTTTTGAAGTGCGGGTCCAGAACTGGATTGTCCAGGAGCCATTTGACCGGTCAGCTCATCGAAAGTAACGTGAATAGTTTCCATGATATTTCGGGTTCTCTTGTTGTAGATTCGGCAACCCTTCTTGTTTGGTGCATAACCAACAAAAACTCCAATATCTGCCTTTGCTCTTAGTTTACCTAAGTCTTGACCATCATTAGTTGGATAGCACAAAGCACCAAACACACGAAGGTAGGAAAGTTCAGGTTTACGTTTATGAACAAGTTCATATGGAGTTTTTCCATGAGAGGTGTGTATAAGGGAACGATTTTGGGTGTAGCAAGCAGTGGCAATGGCTTCAGCCCATAGAAACATTGGAACCTTCGAATAAATAAGCATTGTTCTTGTGGCTTCCACAAGAGTTCGATTTCGTCTTTCAACTACACCGTTCTGTTGAGGTGTTCGTGGAACACTTCTTTGATGACTGATTCCAATACTTTCATAAAACTGAATTAAGTCTTTGTTGACAAACTCGTGCCATTGTAATGTTCGAACAATTCTGACAGTATTGTTGATCGAACTGAAGCTGTTTGATTAGTTTGATGATGATCACGGAGTTTCATCCTTTGTCCTCAAAAACTTTACCCAAGTAAATCGAGAGTAATCATCAACAACTACTAGAATGTATTTCTTCCCATTTATCTTTTGCACTCTCATTGGTCTGCACAGATCCATATGAAGGGTATGAAGAACTTCCATTATTGAATTTGTGGGTTTTGGTTTGTGGGCATATTTCGTGCTTTTACCCAATTGGCAAGCTGAACAAAGATGATCTTTTTCATATTTTAATCTGGGCAAGCCTCTGACAAGATCCTTTCTAGACAGGTTATTAATGGTGCCGAAGTTCAAGTGATTGAGACGACGATGCCATAACCATGACTTTGTTTTAGAAGCCTTTGACAACAAGTAGATTAGAGAAGACTTCATCATGTCTTTGATAGAAATGGTGTATAGGTTAGAACCTCGAGTACCTCTTAATAATTCTACACCATCAAGTTGTCTAACGAAGCAAGTATGTTTTCTAAAGGCCACCTCTAGATCGGAATCACAGAATTGACCAATAGAGAACAAATTATGACCAAGACCTTCCACATAATATACCCTGGAGATTACACTTTTGCCAACTACATAGTCACCATAACCCATAATTGCTCCAAAATGGTTGTTCCCGAATCTAACAGTCCCGATGAATTTGCTCACGAAGTTCATGAGCCGCGACCGGTCTCCAGTCATATGCTTGGAACAACCTGAGTCCAAGTACCATAGAACGATTTGAACGATCTGAACGATCTGCAGTTGAACACAGACAAGAATGGATAACTGGATAATTGGGATCCCCATGCAAGAATGGGTTCCACTTGGTTAGTATGCGATTGGAACACCTACATCGAAATAGAAACATCCATATCAGAGTAGAAGCAATGGAATCATTAGGAATAGATGCAGGTGTCTGTATTTGACCTATTCAAAGTATGTTCACTTCTTATAGGAATAGTTCTACCAGTAGGCATCCATTTTCTAGTGGGCATAGTCTTAGCAGTTTGAGGGTAAAACTGATTATTCTTATGGCCAAAAGGTATCCAATAATAACCTATCTTTATAAATGTTCTTCCTGTGGGTTTCCACTATTTTCTAACTTTTTTACGCCTTTGCCTTGTTGCCTTCTTAGCATGATATTTTTCATTAACAAGATTAACTGGGAATTTGACAGTATTAGACAAAGCATTCACACAACATTCATGATTAGTAACAGAATTCAAGCAGAAATCATTACAAGGTTTGCAAATAGTATCGAATTCGATTAATTACTGGTACACCTATGGCTAATGCTAGAATCAACACGATTCGTTTTATTCAACTCAAACTTAAAGTTCCTAGATTGGTCTTCTACTCTCTTCCAATGCACATTTTTAGCTTGCGAGGTCCTATCATTCCTTGTATTGTCTTGAGACTTTGACCGCCGCTTTAATGTCACGATTACTCTGTAGGGAATGGGAACATTAGTTGGTTGATCTAATTTTTGCATTCCAGAACTTGATGTGCAAGGATCTGAACTACTAGAAGGCACATTATTATTTACTTTCTTAAGACTGTGATTTGAGCTATTTGCAGGCACACTAAAATTCACTTTCTTAACATCAGAAGTATTGGGATTTGTACTCCTAGAAGACACACTTGAGTTTGCTTTTTTAGCACTAACATATCTGGGATCTGAACTACTTGAAGGCACCCTAAGGTTCATATTCATAACATTGGGCATAGAATGGATTTCATGCTTGGCACTAGGCATAGAACAAGGCATCACAGCTTTGCCTTTTGCACCTAAGGATTTTGGACATGTTGCAATTACACATTCAAGCGACTCTTGAGATCGTTTGGCCTGGAGGCAAGCAAACCTAATTTCTCTATCAAGAGGTTTATTAATGAAATCCTCTTCAACAATCTCACGGAGACATTCTAGACTATCCTTAAGGTGAGCACAATAGTCATGAAACGCAGGTTCATTATTCCTAAGATGAGGAGGAATATATTTAACCGTCACGTGCATTTGATCTAAGGGTGACTTTGAAACAACATTCTTATTAAAACAAGTGGCGTTCCCATTTTCCTGACTCATCAGATTCTCAATTTCCTTTTGTAAAGACGTTATTTTTTAGTTGTTTTGGTCACGGGTGACTTTCATTGAATCATATAACTCTTTAAAGTGTCGTTTAACTTTTTCATTTTCTTCTAGAAAACTCTCGTTTTCCTTTTGTAAGGCATTAACTAAGTTTTGAAGATGAAAAGTTTGAGAGTACTAGGAATCTAAAGGAGGAGGCATTTGGGATCCAGTCACATTGTTCTTTTCACCCTTTAATTGAGAGATTTAGGCTTTCAACTTTTTGATCGTGTTACAATGAGCTTGAATCTGTTCATCACGTTTGCTAATTTCAAAAACTGCATCAAATTCAGGAAAATCCAAGGATGTCTTGATATTTGAGGTTTTAACATTTTCTTTTAGATGTTGATATTTTAGTTGTAAATCAAAATGTTCAACTTCTAGTTTAGAAAGATGCTTTACCAAATTATCGTGATCATCGTGATCAATTTTCTCATTAAGTTTCGAATTAATCTTTTCAAGCTCAATGACACGATCATGAGAGACTTTCGGAGCAACAGATAATTCATGAAATTGAGAAGCATTAATGGAGCAATTAGTAGCAGTGTAAAACACATCTTGAGCAATACATTCAGAAATAAGATTCTCATTCAAGGTATGCAAGTTTTTCCTCTCAATCTCATTATATTTTAATGCTCGCTCATAGTCACTAACCTCAACTATCATTGCATCAAATTCCTTTTCCATTCCTTTAATATCTGAATCTATCCCCTTTTTAAGACTCTCAAAATGATCTTTTAGTAGTTTAAAGATAGGCATTACTTCAGTTAGATAGCATTCTTTTGTTTGCTCAAAACCTCTTTCCCCTTCAGTTATCCCAATGGGTGTGATCCTTTTCTTACAAGTTTTCTCAAAGTCGACAAATAGTTGAAGAATAACATATTTGCTGATTAAGGTCTTGCTCTTAGTGGCAATAGTTCTAGGAACTAAATGCATCGGTGTATTTGGAGGATACACAGTCGCTGCCGGCATTTTCCTAAGGGGAGGGTTTGTTTCAACAAGATTTTCAGCTTTTTGCTTATCTAAATCCTTTTCGAGAAAACTTGTTGGTGTTAATAACGTTTGAGGCTTAAATTAGTTTAAGGAGATCCAGTTTCCTTCTTGTAATCATGGGGTTTGATCGTGATGTTATTCTTTTTGCATTCAGGATCTTCTAGCTTCTTATTCATTTTCACCCTAGATGCATCATCTAATTTTTTATCTTCCTCAGTGCACTCAACGCAACTATGTTTTTGTCTAGGTTTAAGAATCTCATTGCCATCATAAATTACATTTTGAGCCGCCTTAGCTAACTTACTGTACTCGAGGTTGGGTTTATCTATAATGGGAACACTATGCTTATCGCTTAAAACTCTATGCTTAGTGACCATGTGGGCAGTCTGAATGGTGTTCCCTTGTACGTACAACTTATTTTCAAGCTTGTTCTTCAAAGTTTTTAGATTAGAAAAATCATTCCAAAGTTTTGATTCCTTAGCATGAAATTCCTGCTTAAGCACTTTAATATTTTCTTGAAGTTCTTGTTTTTGCTTAGCAGTTATTGAAAGCTTTTCTTGTAAGGAATTTAACTCTTGTTTTAACACTTCTTCTCTAAAATTACTTTTCTAATAATTGTACGCATTTGGTTATCCAACTCCTGCTCACGAGTAGTTAGCTCAAACTTAGCACGTTGTTCATAAATGGCAACTCGTTCTTTATATGCATTAAGTTCAGAGATAACAGAATCATCAGGGGCACATGTAGTGTATTCATCAAAAATATAGTCATCGTTGACTGCAGAAGATGCATCAATTGGTACAACTTCACTTTCACTTTGTTTCACATATTGATCATATGGGACAACATTGATATTACCCATATCTTCAATATTTGACTCAATAGTTTCAGTTGATTGTACTTTTTCATGCATCTTTTGCACATCAGCATCATCGTATAGTTTTAGTACCTCAGAAATGAGTTTATCTTTGGATGGACCAGCTTGTGGTGATGAAGAGACTTTAGGAGAGACCATTGGAGAAATGCTAGCCATGAAGATGGTTTGTGCAGTAGGATCATCATTTGTTGGATCGATATACTTTAATCAAACTAACTTAACTAGCTTATTAAGGTTTAATAACCTTGGATAAATCCTAAGTTATTAACAAAGAAACACTGAGCAATCTTTATCAAGTACGCGGAATTTACTTAACAAAGCTAAGAAGAATAACCTTTTATTATAAACTTTAAATCTGCTTATTATGCAGATACTCTAATACAACTCTAAGATAATCGAACTTCTCTCTAAAACACTAATTAACTTGTGAATTCGTAAACTCTAAAACTCATAGACTCGTACCTCTAATGCCAATCTAGGAGTCCTTTTATAGGCTCAAGGATATCCTAGTCGGTTTACAATTAGTAACCTTGTACGACAAGTAATCTAAACATAGAATACAATACTTTCCATAAACGAATAACAGTTCTTTTGTTCTTGCAGTACTTTGACTTCGTTGTGCAGTACTTTGACTTTATATTTGGCAGTACTTTGACTCTTTATCAGTTTCTAGTACTGCAGCTAAAGGTACTTTCATATCTTCAATACTTTCATGTCTTCAGCACTTTCATATCCCAACAATCCTCCCCTAACCTGAATTCTACTTGCTTGACTTCAAGTTCCTTTATGAATGTATCTTTAACAGCTTCATCTTTAAGGACAGATTGTTTCTTAGTCTTTTCAGTATATCTCTGCAGTATATGTGCTTGTCAAAGTATCTCTTAGAATTGTTCTTTCTGCACATCAGGCAAGCTCCATTTTTTCACAACACACAGCATATGACAATTTGTAAATTAATTCAGTTTAAGTTGCATACTATTCTCATCACTTCCAGGTGTGTTAACTCCTGTGAGAGGTGAATCATTGAAAATTTAATGGATTTAGATCTCTTTACCAAAGCCATTATCTTTGGAGTAGCCAAATGTTTTGGTGTGTAAGACCATGGTACATTGATAACCATATGATTTTTAGCAAATCATCAGCTATCAACAGATTTGATTTGTCTTTACCAAAAGTTGTATCCTTTTGGACTAGTTAGTTCTTCTATCTAATGGTGAACTAATTACCAATAATGGTTTTTCCACTGCCTTTACCACAAGCCATTTTCTTGTGGGCTAGCCAACTCTTCACATTAACTGATATGGTGAGTTGATTACCATACAACTTATTAGCAAGTTGTTAACTAAAAACGGATTTGATGTATCTTTACCAGAGCCGTTTGCTCATGGATTAGCCAATCCTTTTGTAACCATGGTGGATTGATTACCTATTTGATGTTTCTATCTCAAAATCCATTTAATTCACTTAACCTTTGTTTCAAAATATTTAATATTTTAACAAAAATCACTTAACTGGTTTTAAAAACTGCAAGCAGTACTTTGATGAAAGTACTGTTTGATTAGCAGTACTTTGAATAAAGTAATGGTTTATCAAAAATAAATTATTCAATAAAACTCATACCAGTTTACTCATCTTCTTCTGCAATGGTAGTCCAGTTGATAAATAGATTGATAACCATGCAAGCAGTTTCATTATTCTCTTCTACTTCCAATCCATGCTCTAGCATTCTTCTCATGAGCTCAACTGTGAGGATATCTTACTGTTTACAAACATGTGTATCATTTTACCATATTCTAGCTCTAAAACATGAACTCCAGATTCTTCAAAGAATCTCCAGCAAACAATTTCCAGTTTTCTTGATTCTTCCATATATCATCATTGCTTTCCTCTCGTTTCCCACATAGTTATAAGATCTCCAAGTAAAACCGGACCAATTCCTCCTCGATGGAATATCTTCAAAATAAGCTTTTACCACATTATATAGATAGAATAGATCCACTCTATCTATAATATGTAACAAATCCCATAACCTATTGAAAACTTTGAAGCTTTCATCTTCCTTATGAGAAATCATATAATCTCCTTCTTTGGATTTCACAATATCAAAAGCACTAATCTGAGATATGTTCATCTTCATGTGCATCTTCTTTGAATAATCAAAATCTACCACTCTGAGATAATTTCTTAATGCATCTTTAGACTCGGATCTTAATTCAACTCTTTCTTTCTTTGAGAACTGTCTATCTGTATCTTAAGTTTTTCTTTTTCTTTTTAAGCTCTTCTTCCTTTCATCTTCAGTCCAAAAAGCTTCTTCTCTAAAATCCTTGATATCTGCAACACTCTTCTTATAAGCTTCGTTTCAAAGACATCATAGAGTCTTTTCATGTCAACATAGTTCAACTACGCAATCCTTTATACCCTCTACCTTTCAAATATGCCATCATAGCATTCATGTCCTTAGCTAAATTAGGTCTTCTAGGCATATATCTAACAGGAGTAGTTGATTGTAATGGTTCTTCACCTTGACATCTAATTGCTCTTGCAACCTTTTAGCCGCTTCTCTACTTTGAGCTTCTTGACTTCTTGAGCTGCTCTATCTTTAGCATTTAACTCTTCTTGAAGCTTTCTAGCAGCAACTTCATTCCTAGCAACTTCAATTTCTCTAATCTCTGCCAAAGTAAGTTTCTTCTTCTTTTCTTTCTACTAAAAACCTTTCCCTTTATCCTTAGGATCAATTAGGGTTGAGAAGTTCTTTGTGGTACATCTTCTTGCACTTCTCTAATGGTAACCCCACCTCTAGGTTGTGATAAATCATCTAAAATTGTAGCAATGAACTCATCATCACTTGCAGAATGAATTGGTTTGAATATAGCTTCCTCCTCTTCTTGTATAACAGTTGTAGAAGGACCAGCTTCCTCTTCAAAATTTAAGACTCTTGGAGTTATCACTTCTTGTCTAAAAGTACTTTGCTGATGAAGAGCAGTACTTTGGTGTTTAGTACCTTGATCTTCAGTACCTTGAATTTGAACTTGTTCCTCTTGTTCATCAGTACTTTCAGGTTCTTTATCCTTCTCAACATCTTCTTTCAAATTATCTTTTTCTAAATTCCTCCCCAAGTTGACAGAAGAATGTTGATGAACCTTTTGGTGTTTGCTTTTTCGAGACTGCTTTTGCACCTTTTTCTTAGATTTAACCCAGATACGAAATTCTTGAACTAATGGCCACACAAAAATCTTTAGCCTTCTAAACTTCAGTTTTAATTTCTTTATCTGTTTGGCTTGAACCTCAGTAGTCTTTTTCAACTTGACCAACTCCCTTGTCAAAACATAGTTATCCAATGTGATGTCATCAGGAGGTATGGTATGTGTATCTTCTCCTTGAATAGGTGAATGATCTTCTTGTTGAGAAACAGAAACAGACCCTTGTGGAGATGGAGAAGGTGAAACGGCAACGTCTGCAGCACCTTGTAGAGATGCAGTACCTTCATTTGATGTAGCCTGTGAAGAAGCGGTATTGCTGCACGAGCGGTACTTGCAGATCTGCAGTACCTGCAGATGTACCTTGATAGTATCATCAGCTTCAGTATCAGCTCTAACAGCATGAACAACATCCATCATGGAAGTAGTTAAAGGAGTATCTTGACCCCTGAATAAAACACTTCTTTTTGCCATAAAAGTAAAGATCTTGGATTGTTGAACAATAACAGGCAATAAAGCTGTAGGTTTTGGCACATCAGAAAGTTGCTTGTTTAAGAAAACCTGTATAAACCTTGGATACATAAGCCAAGTTGAGCCATGTGAAATATGTGAGAGCATTCCATCCAGTATTAGCTGTGAGAAGTTAAAAACACTATCTGTAGCTAACCCAACCATAGCAGATGCTATATTTGACCCAAAATGCTCCCAAGAGGTACTCTTAGCACTTATGCAATGTAGCAACACATGAACCAAAAACTTCCAATGTGGAAAAAATAGTTTTTTTGAAATGTTTGTTCATTCAAAGATCCTTCATAACCAATATGCCGAAAAGTATCCCATATCAACTGCTTATCAAACTGTATAGCCCCATCGGCATCATTGAACAATAAATCTTCTCGGATTGAGGCTTCAGTAATCTTAATAGTTCTTCCAGCAACTGTTGATCTAATATAATATACATCATTCTCCATGTTTTCTCTAGCATTAGCCCAAAATTCCTGAATCCAGGGCTCAATGATATCTGGCTCCACTAAAAGAGCATAAATGATAGGCGAACCAGTAAGATAATCAATTATATCATGAAAGAGTATATTCGTGTCAGTCTTATCCAAATTAGTGACCATATTATGCTTTGAAACATTAGGACGATTTGCCGTTGTTGATTAGGTACTCACAAAAGAATTGTAATCGAAGAATGAATATGATGAGAGAAAATTGGAAAAGATTCTAGTGGATCAATATGAGAGGGAAATTCGAAAAGTAGGTATTTATAGGTGAGATTTGAAAAATCACAGCCTAAAATAACATTGTTACCGTTAGCATTAATTACCCCTCAAGATATCCATTGGAACAATACTTTAATAAGACAAACAGTACTTCCACGTAAGCAGTACTTTCCCAAGCAGTACTTTCCAATCAGTACTTTCCAAGCAGTACTTTCCAATCAGTACTTTCCAAGCAGTACTTTCGAATCAGTACTTTCCAATGTCTCCAGTATCAACTAAGTATACATAACTAACCTCCCCTCAAGCAATGCACAGGACTATACAAATACTAAATAGTCCTTCCCTTAAATGTAGCTCAGTAGTTAATCATGCCAATGCTCACCACCAAGTGAGTGAATCTAGAAACATCAAAACCTTTGGTGAGTAAGTCAGCTATATTATCATCTGTGTGAACCTTAACCACATTTATAACCCTAATAAAGTGATGCCTAATCTGTATGTGCTTGGTCTTGGAATGATAAACTGGATTCTTCACAATACAAATAGTACTCTCATTATCAATGTTGATAGGAGTATTCTTGAAATTGAATCCATAGTCCAAGAGCTGATTTTGCATCCACAAAACTTGTCCACAACAACTTGCAGCAGCCTACATATTCTTCAGAGAGGATGTTGCTGCAATTGTTTGTTTCTTTCATTGCCAGGAGACTAATCTTCTTCCAAGATATTGGCATCCTCCAGTGGTGGATCTTCTATCATAGTTATTACCTGCATAATCACTATCTGAAAAAGCTTCTAAGTGAAAAGGTGATTCTTTTGGATACCACAACCCCAACTTTGGTTGTTGTTTGATAACAAAGATTCGCCATTCTCACATTCATGTGAGAAATCTTTGGTGAGACTTGATATCTAGCACATAGACAAATTGCAAACATGATATCAGGCCTTGATGCAGTGAGATACATAAGAGAGCCAATCATTGATCTATAAATCTTGACTTCAACAGGTTGTCCATCTTCATCTTTGCCCAATGAATTGATAGATTTAATGGGTGTAGTAATAGCCTTCATATCATCAAAATTGAATTTCTTAAGTATGTCTCAGAACATACTTGTCTTGACTGATAAAAATACCTTCCTTTGACTGCTTAACCTGAAGACCTAAAAAGAAAGTCAACTCTCCCATTGAACTCATTTGAAATTCCTTCGCATCGGTGCTCAAACTCCTTAACCATGGATTGTTTGGTAGCCCCAAAGATGATATCATCAACATAAACTTGAACTAACATGAAATCTTTCTTGTCTCTCTTGATAAACAAAGTCTTGTCAATAGCTCCCCTTCTATATCCATGTTGCAATAAGAATGTGGAGAGTCTCTCATACCAAGCTCTAGGTGCTTGATGAAGGCCATAAAGAGCCTTAACCACCTTGTAGACTTTGTTTGGGTGCTTAGGATCTTCAAAACGAGGAGGTTGTTTGACATACACTTCCTCTGTAATCTTGCCATATAAAAAGGCACTTTTGACATCAATCTGGTAAACTTGAAATCCCATAAAAGAAGCAAAAGCAAGAAATATTCTAATAGCCTCTATTCTTGCTACAGGAGCAAACACTTCATCATAATCTACTTCCTTCTTCTTTGTTCAGATCCTTTGCAACTAACCTTGCCTTATTCTTGATAACATTACCTCGCTCATCTCTTTTGACTCTAAAACCCATCTCGTTCCAATACTCTCTTCCCATCCGAAGATCACATAAAACCCAAACTTTCTTGAAGTTTAAATTGAAGAAGTTCTTTCCTGCATAGCTTCAACCCAGCTTTCTTTACTCAAGGCTTGAGCAATATTTTTGGGTTCCTCTTGAGAGATAAAACAAGTAAATAGACAGGTTTGATGGTCCTTATGATTTAGCCTGTTTTGTTTATACACAAAGCTAAGTAAAGCATTGTGAGGTGTAGAAAAAGTCTTAGCTCTGATACCACTTGTTGGATCGATATACTTTAATCAAACTAACTTAACTAGCTTATTAAGGTTTAATAACCTTGGATAAATCCTAAGTTATTGACAAAGAAACACCGAAAGCAATCTTTATCAAGTACGCGGAATTTACTTAACAAAGCTACGAAAAATAACCTTTTATTATAAACTCTAAATCGCTTATTATGCATACTCTAATACAACTATAAGATAATCGAACTTCTCTCTAAAACACTAATTAACTTGTGAATTCGTGAACTCTAAAACTCATAGACTCGTCCCTCTAATGCCAATCTAAGAGTCCTTTTATAGGCTCAAGGATATCCTAGTCGGTTTACAATTAGTAACCTTGTACGACAAGTAATCTAAACATAGAATACAATACTTTCCATAACAATAACAGCTTCTTTTGTCCTTGCAAGTACTTTGACTTCGTTGAAAAGACTTTGACTTTATATTTAGCAAAGACTTTGACTCTTTATCATTTCCAAACTTTGCGCTTACTCTTTCATACTTTCAGTACTTTCATGTCTTCGCACTTTCATATCCCAACATCATCAACGCCGAGTCGATGCATCACAATCAGACTTGAAAGGCATTCTATGATTGTGGCCTATCTCCTGAATTGATGCTCATCCACATCTCGCATCGATATGTCTTAGCATTCCCTTCAGCAAGAAACAACAACTCTTCTTCATCCAAGGATGCACCATTATCCGGAGGTTAACACAACATTTTATCCCCGAAGTATTCGCATTCTCGAGGGCGCTTGGCGATGTGCGCTTCCTTGCAATGTGTCCCTCACCTCCACGTTTAACACTTGGATCGCCTTAACTTGTCCTTGATTTCCATTTCTGCCCCGCGTTCGATTTGTCACATAGCCACTACCAACTCCACCTCTTCCTTGTTCATACTGCCTTTCTTGAACTGGTTGTACTATAACCTTCCCATCTCTGACAGTGGTAATCCCAATGTTTGAGTAGAAGGCAGTTGAATCATTTGATGAGCTTGTCTCTCCTGGATTTGTTTTGAATTGTTCAAGAATCCTCTTTTCAAACATGACATGTCTTTCATTCTGAAGAAAGAAGGCATAGAGTTGCTCATAGTTTGTATCCTTCAATCCTTTGGTTAGCTTCACAGAGGTGACAAACTTGTGCCATTCGAGATTCATGTTGTTCACAAACTTTGAGTTCAACTGAATGTTTGGCATAGTCATTCTGATGTTCCTCATGTCATTAACAAGCTTGTGGAATCTCACATAATACTCATAGACACTCTCATCTGGTTTCATCTTGAAGTGCTCAAATTTATCATAGAGTTGTGATTCTCTGTCTTCCATAGTTAATTCAGAACCAGAAAGAAGCATCTTGACATTATCCCACACAACCTTGGCTTCAGTGTTGTGATTGATCAGCTTGTAGATATCTTTTGGAAGACCTTGAAGTATGATGTTAGAAGCCCTGATATCAAGATCGAATCTCTTTTCTCCTATGAATTTGGCCTGCCCAAATTCAAAAATCATAGTTCCATCTGCAGCAGTATCAATTATGTCTCTTGTAGTCTCAACCAGATAAGGTCCTTCATCAATAGATTTGAGAATGTTGACCCCATTTTCCTTTCCAAGACAAGATAGTCTGATTCTTTGGGCCCATGAATCATAATCAGCCTGCAAGCATAGGTGGACTAGTATCTGACCGCCGCTTGAACGTCCCTCTACGGAAGAAACAATAGTAGGAACGATGTTTGCCATGATTACAAGTTCTACGGAATTTTACAATTCTTTGATTAAACCGGGAAATTGATTCTTTCACGGATTTTACTAAACCAAAAGAACAACCGTAAGAATGTATCACCACTAAGAAGTGACAAGTAGCAAAATACACAACTCGCTTAGTTATCAACTCGCTAAACAACCAACTCGCTCAAGGAGACAACTCGCTTAAGGAATCAACTCGCTAAATAGCTAAGCCGCATTAGCATCAACTCGCAACACCTGCAACACGCTTTAATGGAACAAGTCGCTAAATAGCCAACTCGCTTTAGTATCAACTCGAAAGACACACAACTCGCTTAGACCCCAAGTCGCATGAAAATCAACTCGCTAAATAGCCAAGTCGCATATACTAACTCGCATACAGAAACAAAGCAACTCACTTTGAAGAAAAACAAGTCCGAGACTCAACTCGCTTCGTCCTATCTTCACAAATAACCACTTTATCAATCAAAAACAACCAAACCACAATGATTTAAGCCTTCCAATTCAAAACATAAACACATAGGATGATCCTAAACACGAAAGTACAAGCAAAATTCAAACTTTAACACTAGAATTTATCCAAATGAATCCAACTCTTCTAAACACTTAATACCCCAAAAATCTTATGAAATCCACCAAAATAAAGAGCATAAAAGATGAGTGATCAAACCATGGCTCTGATACCATTTGTAACATATTAGATTTCACAAACACATTACACCATAATCTAAATGGGGCGTACACTATGTTTAGAGAGAGAAAGTTCTAGAGAGAGAAATGGAAGAGAGTTGGGAACTTTAGTGAGAGAAAGAAAATCTTATTATGAGCTCCAACTCTCTACCTTGGGAGGTAGAGAGTATTTATAGTACTTACATAAAACGCCACCGACGATCAGCGTATATGGTAAAGACCCATCCATCCTCCACGGTGTTACTAAATTAAATACTACTAAACATTAAATAACTACGACTACGAGCTTTCTAACGATTACATATACTTGAGGTGACCGAAACTTTAACTACTGGATTTTCCAAATCCTAACAGGAAGTCTTCTTAAACTTCTTCCCTTGCCTCTTATGTGACTTTACCCATAACCTGTGATGTTGAACCAAAGGCCATACAAAAGTCTTTAATGTTCTAAACTTGGTCTTTAACTTCACTAGTTGTGCAGCCTGAGCTTCAAAGTCTTTCTTCAATCTTAACACCTCCCTTGTCAAAGCATAGTTTTCCAGAACCTGACCCTCAGTTGCCACATCTCCCTCATCTCCTCGCATGTTGAAGCCCATCTCGTGGAAGTATAATCATTGGGAGAGGATGGTGGTTTACCTCTGGTTCAATCATCATGAGCGCATCTTTGTTGAGATGTAATAGGTGAAGTCTGCAGCACCTTCTTGTGCAAAGCAGACCGTGTGAAGAAGCAAAGATGTGAGAACTAGTACCTTGAGTGGATGCATTACCTTCTCTTTCTTCACTTGCAGCAGCCTCATCTCTAACTGCTTGAACAATCTCCATCATAGAAGTAGTTAAGGGAGTGTTCCTCCCAGAGAACTTATCACTCTTCCTAGCCATGAAGGTGAATATCTTTGCAGGTTGTACCACAACAGGTAATAAGCTCGAAGGCTTTGGTACATCATGTAGTTGTTTATTCAAGAAAACTTGAATAAATCTTGGATACATTAACTGTGGTGATCCATTAGAAATTTGAGATAGCATACCATCTAGAATGAGTCTTGAAAAGTTGAAGAGACGATTTGTAGCCAATCCCACCGTGAGCGATGCTATATTAGATCCAAATTGCTCCCATGAAGTACTCTTCGAACCCATACAATGAAGTAATACATGTACCAAGTACTTCTAATGTGGACTAAACAAGGGTTTCTTGAATGTTGTTTCAGTTAAGGACCCTTCATACCCAATATCTCTTAAAGTATCCCAAAGAAGTCAAGCTTCGAAAACGATAGCTCCTTTCTTCATCATCCAATAATAAATCTTCACGAATTGAAGCTTCACTAACTTTCACCATCTTTCCAAAGAACCTTAGCTCGTATATATGACTCATCATCTTCAATGCTGAGTTCTAGCAAGTTGTCTAAAATCGTTGAATCCATGGCTCATTAACATCCTGTTCTACCAAAAGTGCATAATTGATTGTTGACCCAGTAAGGAAATCAATTATGTCATGGAATGCGACATTAGCTTCAGCCATATCTATATTTGCCACCATTTTGTGTTTAGTAACGGTGTTTCGATTCGCCATTGATTAATTTTTACAAAAGAAAGTGGTTCGATGAATAGTAAATGTGAAAGAGAGAGAAATATGAAAAAGATTGATAAGTATAAAGATGAGAGGGAAAATCGGAGGCTAGTTATTTATAGGTAAGATTTGAAAAATCACAGCCCATAATAACAAAGTTACCGTTATTTGAATTTTAACCCATCTTTTGACCGTTGGAACAGTACGTTGATAAGATAAGCAGTGCTTTCCACGTAAGCATTACTTTCATAGCAGTACTTTCATGTAACCAAAAAGCAGTACGTTTCCATTCTCTTCTTCACAATGGCAAAAACTTCAAATAGGCATTGGATTGCCTCCCCTCAAGCAATGCATAGGACTGTCTAACTAACTAATCAGCCCTCCCCTTAAATGTAGCTTAGTAATTAATCATACCAATACTCACCACCAAGTGATTGAATCTTGAAACATCAAATCCTTTTGTAGTAGATCAACTACATTATCATCTCTGTGGTGAACCTTGACAACATTAATGAGCCTATGCTTATAACAATCTCTGATAAAGTGATGCCTAATCTGAATGTGCTTGGTCTTGGAGTGATAAACTGGATTCTTCACAACGCAAATTGTACTCTCATTATCAATGTTGATAAGAGTATTCTTGAAGTTGAACCCATAATCCAAAAGTTGATTTTGCATCCATAATACTTGTCCACAACAGCTTGCAAAGAAGAACATATTCTCTTCAAAGGATGATGTTGCAAAGAATGGTTTGTTTCTTTCATTGCCATGAAACTAATCTTCTTCCAAGATATTGGCATCCTCCAGTGGTTGATCTTCTATCATAATTATCACCTCCATAATCACTATCTGAAAAAGCTTCCAAGTGAAAAGGTGAATCCTTTAACCCTAACTTAGGTTGTTGTTTCAAATAACTAAAAATCCTCTTCACTGCATTCATATGGGAGACCTTAGGTGAGAATTGATATCTTGCACATAAACAGACAACAAACATGATATCAGGCCTAGATGCAAGTATACATAAGACGTACCAATCATAGATCTATATAGCTTGACTTCTACTGGTTGACCATCTTCATCCTTGCCTAATGAGTTGATAGATTTGATAGGTGTAGTGACTGGCTTCATACCATCAAAGTTGAACTTCTTAAGAATGTCAGAGACATACTTATCTTGACTTATGAAAATTCCCTCCTTTGATTGTTTAACTTGAAGACCCAAAAAGAAAGTTAATTCACCCATAGAACTCATTTGAAATTCATGTTGCATCAGTTGCTCAAACTCCTTTACCATTGACTGTTTTGTAGCTCCAAAGATGATATCATCTACATAAACTTGAACCAACATGATATCCTTCTTATCTCTCTTGATAAACAAAGTCTTGTCAATTGCTCCTCTCCTGTAACCATGTTGCAATAAGAAAGTGGAGAGCCTTTCATACCAAGCTCTAGGTGCTTGATGAAGGCCATAAAGAGCCTTAACTACCTTGTAGACTTTGTTTGATGTGTGAGGATCTTCAAAACCGAAGGCTGTTTAACATAGACCTCCTCTTAATCTTGCCATAGAGAAAAGCACTCTTGACATCCATTTGATAAACCTGAAATCCCATATATGATGCAAAGCAAGGAAGATTCGAATTGCTTCAATCCTTGCTACAAGAGCAAACACTTCATCATAATCTACTCCTTTTTCTTGTCTATATCCTTGTGCTACTAGCCTTGCCTTGTTTTTGATGACATTCCCTCTTTCATCTCTCTTGACTCTAAAAACCCATCTTGTACCAATGACTTTCTTTCCATCCGGTAGATCACATAGTACCCAAACTTCTTGAAGTTTGAATTGCGTAGTTCTTCTTGCATGGCTTCAACCCAACTCTCTTTAGTTAATGCTTGAGCTACATTCTTTTAGTTCTTCTTGAGAGATAAAACAAGTGAATAAACACGCCTGGTGATCCTTATGATTCAAAATTGCTTTGTTTATACAAAAAGCTAAGTAAAGCATTATGTGGTTTAGAGAAACCTTTAGCCTTGGTTCTTGTGAGCACTCCGAAGTTGAAGGTCCAATTATTTGACCACTGGATGATCTTTGCGAATCCTTAATATAGGAGTCTGTGGTACTTCAAGATCATCATCCAAATTTGTGAAATCATCAGTACTTCATTGGAATTTGAGAAAATACCTACATCATCTAATTCATCATCAGATCTTCTAAACCGTGCATGGCGGATCATCATCAAAAGTACTGTCAATTGGTGCAGCAGTACTTTGATCAAAAGTACTGTGATGGTGTTCTGTAGACTTACCCTTTTTCTTTCCTTCTTTAAAAGCTCTCCTTTGTTCATCCTCATAAGATTGTGCTATTGTTTCTTGAAAAAGCATTCTATTAAGTTCATCTTGAATAGCTTGATCCTCAGCAGACAAAGTGGATTTTGGTTCATCTGTACTTTTCTCCTTCTCAACAGTTATAGGTTCTTCATTAGGAACAACATCAGGTCTAATATTGACTCCATGAAAAATGTAATCAAATCTTCTTCTTTGTGATCACTTTGATTTTCTCTCTAACAGAATATAATTCATAGAAGGAGTCAAAACCTCAAGATCAAACATCTAATCAGGACCTTTACCCTTTTGATTTTCTTGATCTTCTAAAAATTCAACATGAAGACAATCTTGAACCTTCTTGGTGACCTTGTTGTACACTCTAAATCCTTTGTCGTTGGTACAAGATCCCAATAAGTATCCATCTTCTGACTTGCCATCAAATTTTCCCAAAGCATCAATAGTATTGAGAATAGTTAGAGGACATCCAAAAGGTTTCATAAAACGTATGTTAGGTTTGTTTCCCACAAGCAACTCATAAAGTGTCTTCATCTGAGGTTTGGTGACTGATACTCTATTCAACACATAGCAAGCAAGACTTACCACCCAAAATTGAATGGGTAATTGTGAATCTAGCATTATTCTCGGGCAGCTCAATCAAGGTTCTGTTCTTTCTTTCTGCAACACCATTCTGCTGTGGAGTTCTAGCAATGCTAAACTCCCTCTTGATCCCTTTCTTGGCACAAAATTCATCCATAAGCTTGTTCTTGAATTCAGCACCATTGTCACATCTAATTCCTCTTACTTTGAGTCTCAGTTGATTTTCAAGGGCTATTATAAGATCATGAATAGCATCAAAGGTTTCATCTTTAAATCCCAAGAAAAATACCCAACTAAATCTACTGCAATCATCTGTCACAACCAGCAAGACTTCTTCTTTTTTAGACTTGCAAATGTAAACATGTCCAAACAGATCCATGTGCAGCACTTCCAAAGGTTCTCTAATGGTTCTTTCCTCAATCTTCTTGCATGAAGCTTTGGTCGCTTTTGCCTTTCTTGCACGCCAGACATGAGTGATCATTCTTGTATGTTTTGGAAGGTAAACCCCTAACTAAATTTCCTTTAACCAACTTGTTGATATTCTTGAAATTCACATGGCCTAATCTTCTATGCCACAAATGTGCTTCTTCAAGTGTTGCCTTTGCTACTAAACATGTTGCTCTTACAGAAGAGAGAAGACTCTTTATATCCATACTGTACACATCATTGGTTCTTGGTACTCTCAGTATTACCAAGTTATCATCAACAAGCTTGAACTCAGGGGAAAGAATGAGACATTCTCAGGTCGCGAATAACACAGGGTGTTTCTTGTCACGATCCGAGAGACTGACAAAAGGTTGAATTTGAGCTCCTTTACATAGCGAACATTCTCAAAATCTATGCTTCCTGCCTTGATAGTTCCTTTGCCAATTATTCTTCCTCCACTAGCATCATTCCTAAATGCAACTCTTCCTCCACAATAAGATCTAAAATCCTGCGAATCTCTTTGTCTCTCGTCATGCTTCCAGAGCAACCACTATCTACAATTAAATGATATTTAAGCTCCTCTTCCGGGTTGCCCTGCATAAAGATAAAAGAGTTAGTTAATTTTAGGAACCCAAGCCATATCATGACTTGTGTTCCTTTAGGAGTTACATACTTAAATTTTTTAAGTATGTAATTTCCACTGTCTTTAAGCACATGATCAATTATCTTTGGTTGTTTCAAAACATGTGTTGGTTTTTCAATAAAAATCTCTTTTTCATCCAAATTCTCTTTATTATTTTCAACAAAAATCTCTGTTTCACTTGTATTTGCTGAAAGTACTGTTTGTTCCCCATCAGTACTTTCTTTCTTAACCCGGCTGGTTTTAACTTTTGGTGTAGAGTTCTTTGATCTAGATACTCTTTTTGAGATGTAACGCCTTCTAGATTGATAGTAATTAGATCTCCTGTAACATATTGGATTTCACAAGCACACAAACAAACTCAATGTGGGCGTATAATTTAGATGGTTTAGAGAGAGAAAGTGGGATATTCTAGAAAGAGAAACTCTTGGAAGGTTAGATTCCACAAAGAACATCCAACCCTCTACTTTGCAAGGTAGAGGGTATTTATAGGTTACAAACTAAATGACCTCTTACGGCTGTGGATCGGTATACATGGTAAAGACCGTCCTTCCTCCACGGTGTTGCACTAGACTAAATCTAAGCTAATAACTTACTAACAACTAACCTAATAAACGATATGTCTACGATCTAACTTAAGCTAGATTATACTTGGGGTGACCGATGCTTCACAATAGAATTTCCAATTCCTAACAATATCCCCCTAAGGGAGGTCACCCCATGAATTACATTGTGAATCCTAGATATCTAATAAATCTTCAGTCTTGAGCTCGTAGACTTCACTTCATCAAAGTATTCAAACTATGTGCTTTTGTGGTGATTTCATCATTGTACAACTACAAAGTATGTTGCGTGGAGGTTATTGAGCTGATCCACATTGATGACCTTTGAGCATTACTAGAGATCATCACCACAAGAAATCTCAAAGATCACCCATTGTTGTTGCCAAAGATAGGATGTTGTGACATAAGGACCGGACATGCTCACATTCGGATCATGATTTCTTCTTATCGAGTAGCAAGCTTTCGCTGATTAATGATATTGACGTAGCAGCAGCGTAGCATATCTGAGTGAAAATATCGAGTCATTGATGCACTAATCATGATTTCTTTGGAAATCAATGTGTTGTGTGAGCATGCGGCTATGGATTGACCGCTTCATTCGATCACTGCAAACGCCGGGTGTACCGCATAAAACAGTTAGCAATAAAGCGTACGAAAGTGTCTTTGATCACTTTTGTTGAATTAAGGTACACGGCCCACGGTTCCCCGCTGATCAAGTCAAGTACTACCACTGTGATCGAAGAATTCCTAAGAATCTCCTTGACAGGTGGTTTCGCAGCTGCTCTAGCCATTCTCAAACTGAACGCCTCAAAGAAGACAACACGGAGTGAGTGAACCAAATAAATGAGATTCACTGATGATGAAGAGAGATTTGAAAACAATCGGTATCGCTTAATAGAAATTGTTTTTGCAATACAACGAATGTTTTAATGAAAATCAATTATCAATCATAAACACCTTTTATTTTGAGAAATAAATACACAGTCGATGTGCAAAAGAAAAGAGTTTTTGAGCACAACGACCGGTTTTACAAAGGTATCCGTCAATCCATAACCTGAACCAGGATTGATTCAAAAGATAGAATCGCCCCATTGTTTCTGTTCAGTTGTCACATGGTTGATCTATTGGATAGATCTCACATGCCACCTACCAGGAGCTTGTTTGATGTTGGCTCCAGAAGGCTTTCCATCTTCATTATGAATATGTATGCATATCACTCAGATGTTTTGGCAATACCACAAGGATAATGCGTAGGACTCATGAGATATAATCTCTCTTTCCACATTGTGTGAAGCAGAGAGTCTTCATTGAAAGTGTCCTAATGAGATTTATTGATGATCTCGTGGCTCTAGACTCAATTGTGCATATTTGGTTCCTATGTCCGAGACTAGGGAGAGGGTCTCCTTCTTCAATATCAACAATCTCTAAGAGAAGGTCGATAGATTATGCCTGCCCCCGAGAATGAAACAAGTCCTTTTAAGAGGAACTTGAGTGGTTTGGAAAGTTGAAGTGCATGCCACCGGGTCCATGACATCTTTTCTTCAATACCGATGTTACCTTGGTAACCACCAGTAGTATATGAATTGAACCCGATTTCGCCTCTAAGGTTGAATAATTTGGAGGGCTATTTGTTTTCACCCTTTTCTCATTCAATTCTTTTTAATTCTTCAACCCCTTCAGTGCTTACCGAGACTTCATAACTAGAACCTTGTTGGGTTTATTCCAAGACTAGCTCGTCAAGACTCTTCCCATATCTCACTTTTCTCCTTTTTTCATCATTCCTAAGGACTTCTACACTATCTAGTGGATTGTCCCTGGTAGATCCTCCGGTTCTCGGATCATGGGAACGAATATCTAACCTAACCATCCTTATAACACCATGCATAAATTAAATTGGTCGGTCTTTTGGTATTGTTCTTTCTTCCTTGAAACCAATCGAAAAATCATTTGGAAAAACAATCAAGGTACTTGTGATACGAGATCAAAGCATTTTGTACCTTAATAGTTTTGATCATTTAGAAATGCTCCCCCTCAACATGTGCACATGATTTTGAAATTGTTTAGCACATGGAGGCAAGAGATCTTTGAAATAATTTCTTGATCAAAATTTCCGTAGGAAAAGCTATTTGATTTTCTTGGTAAATTCTCCCCCTCAATATGTGCGTAGAATATTTGAAATCATTTTGACACATAGAGGAAATAGACCTTTGAAGTACTACCACGATTACCAAACATTTAGAAACCATTTAACACACAATCAAGGTACCTTATATAAAAGCATGGAAAACTTTGTACCTGGAAGGTTTGAATTTGTTTTAGAAATGCTCCCCCTTAATATATGCTTCGAGATTCGAAAATGGTTTAGCACATATTAGAGAGCAGTATGCACTTTGAGACAAAAATGGTCCATTTTTTTATCATCTTTCATATTTATATCACATTTTCTCCCCCGATCAAAAATTTCAAATCCTTTGAGATTTTGGATCTCAAGTGATTTAAATATGTATGAGACAAAACATTTGTCGGAGAAAAATGTGTCTAATTTTATATGATCGAAGTGGACAACATCAAGTTCCCTTTTAGACACAAAGGGAAACCACAAGACATAACCTAACACTATTACATGCATTATAGTTGTTCATAGTTTGTACACCACATTTTACACATAAATAATACAAAACAAAACTACTTCCTGAAGATGTCTTTATTCAGTTCTTTGAAGTAGTTTGTGATGACCTTCACGAAGTCTACCACCAACAAAACTTTCAAGGCTGCGGAAGATCATTCGAGTCTTAAGTCTTCTACAGATTGCAGAATGAAATCTTCACACCTCTTTAAGTCCTTATCGCACTGAATTTTGTTTTGTTCCACGGCTTGAGATCAACTCATTTCTTTCACTATGGAGTTCAATTCTTCTTCACCATTTTGAGAGTACCATCATGAATTTGTAGAGCTCGCACAATCTCATCAACATACGAGTCCCTGCACTGTCGTGGAAGAGGGTGGCTCTGGGGTGTCAAGCACTCTATAGTCGTGACGAAATTCATGTCCTTTGGCATCCCATTATGGCCTTGTTAAATTGACCCGAGTCCGTAGCTTTCCATCCTAGCCGAAAGTCCTCAACCCGTTTTCGGATGACTAAGCCTCTGATCCAAAGATTGACAGCGGCAGAGAGAGCTTTCTTTTCACGAGCAGGTAGGTGTTCAAGGTGTCCTTGAAGGTTCAAAAGATAGAGATCTTCAAAGTTACTTGGCAGCAGATGTTTAAAGTCATTTTCTTCAATAACATGATCATTCTTGTCCGCTCTTCGAAGAACAATCTTCTTAAGGTAATCATAGCCATAGATTTGGAAGATCTCTACACTGACAACACTTAAAATTCGCACCTTGGATCGAATAGCTCTGCGACACTATCACGACTATGTCTCTCGATGTAGAAATTCTTCTTTTTGTACCACCAGTGAGAAATACCATATGAAGTGGAAATGTCATACTTTTGTTCTTTGTCAGCCTGAATTGATCAGAACCATCTGTTCAAGTCCCTGATCATAGTAGGTTGCAGCTTTCATCTTTGAGATCGACAGAGCTGGTCTTCTTTCAGTAGTATGAGCACAAAGATAGTCCAGGTCATGGTTGAAGAAGAACTCAGACTGAATAGTCATTTGTCCAAGTTCACCACCGAGAGGAAGGGGCTTGTTCACATTGAATCGACCAATCTGCTCATTGACTTGATCATTCAGCATCTTGTGGCATTCTTCCATCTGGTATTGGAGCTGATTGGCATATGAGTGGAACACCTTGACAATTTCAAAAGTAGGTCCTTCAAGATCCTTCGGAGTGATAGATGAAATTCCCTTCTTTTCACAAAACCACTTCATAAAGCTACCCATATCTCTAGTGATGTGTAAAAGAGAGTCTTCATCTAGGGCTTCATAGTTATTTGTGATAGTTGATGCCCAGCTATTATCGTGAATCATCATGTTAGACTCGGGATGGACCATGAAGGTTCTCGAGTATGAGGTCTCTTCGGTGAACCGAAATTCAATTGTGTCCTTTGAAGGTACCACTCTAGATGTGTTAGAGCATTCTCCTGATACGTATGTATCAAACCATTCATCTTCAGACGGCTTGGGAATATGATTGGTGGATGCATCATCTTCATCGGATTCCGACCGCCATGACATACGACTCTTCATGAAACATTTGATCTTCGTGAATTGAAGAGATCTGTGGTGTGAACCTTGAATCAACCATTGTCCAAGCTGCAGATTTCTTCTGAGTTCCCCGTTTCTCCGGAAGGACTAGATTGATTGGAGGGTTTTGGTGGTGATGATGGTGGTTGTGGTGAAGGTGTAGTAGTTGTGCCTCAAGATCCACCAGCAGAAGCTCCAGCTCCTCCAGCTTGGAGGTGGTGGCTTGGGACCTCCGTACTTATCAGTAGTTTTCTCGAATGCGTCTTTCTTTTCTTCTTATTATCCCTTTCTCGTACATCCTCCACAAACCGCCGATAATTGTCAAGTCTCATTGATTCCTCGAGCTTCATATAGTTTCTTATGTGTATCGCTCAAATGCTCTCCCGCATCGTACATTCTTTCGTAGAGAGCTGATCTCATATCGAGATTGGCAAGTCTTTAAATCGCTGAAGTAACGGAGCCTTCATTGCCCATTCAACGCATCTTTAATGTCAGCTTCTTACCTTTGTAATAACCTCATTGATTTTAAAATTCTCCAGCTTTTTGACCCGACTATCAAGATTATTGAAGGTGATAGGAAAATGTTTCTCAATGGTTGCAATACGTGTCATAGCCTCTTCAAGTAACTGCACAATAAATTTGACTAGAAGCGGTGAAGCAGGATGTGGTGAGGCAGGAGGAGTGTCTGTGTCAGAGACTGTAACCACTGGTTCAAGTGATTGATCATTAGTATGATCAGGTGGTGGAAGTGCGGTTAATTTAAAGCAGTGTTTGGGTGGTGGAAGTTCGCTTCAAGAGTAGGAGCATACATAGGCGATTGTAGAAGTGTCTTGTCAGTATGTCGACGGTGAACATGGACTCTACTTCATCTTTCTCATTACCTTGCTTTAGCCGAGTCTCAGTGTCTGGGTTTGTCGCTTATGAACCGACCCGGAAGGAGAAGTCTGTGTCTAGATTCTTCAATGAAGGTAGAGAATCAATAGACATATTAGGTTCTTCCAAGTGCTTGGTCTCATCAGATCTTGACTCAAGGTTCTCCGTGAGTCCTGGTTGCAACTTTTCCTCAATATTTGATCGACCGGGTATCACTTGATGCATGAGTTTCTTCTTGTGCATCGATACCTCTTTTTTCCAATCCAGATTGTTCTTGAGCTGATGATGATTCAACACTTCTTTTCTTCAGCTCAAATTAAGTTGTAGTTCTTGATGGTGAAGAGGAGAAGGTCAGAAGCATGTGAGCAGCTTTGTTCTACACCAACAATCCCTTCCCTTTGTCTTGTGTGATTGGTGTTGTTTGGCAGGCACTTGTTCAGTTCTCTTAGCACTACTCCTCTAACAGTGTGCTCTCACATTCTCGACTTTCTAGGCTTTGCTTGATTCCTAGTTGCAGAGCAAGATCATCTTCATCAATCAAACTTGTATTACCCTCAAACCTCAGCTTCTCAACATTTCCCTTCCCACTTCCTTCTTCTTCTTTTCTTTGCTTCGGTTGTGGTGTCGTAGGTTGTGACCTTTTAAGTCTCTTTTAGGAAGAGAAAGATATGAAGATTTTGATCCCGAGGTAGACTTGGCAACTTTGGTTTGTGGTGGAGTGGGATAGATGTCAACATTAACAAAGGATCCGAAGCCCCTTTTCTTGTACAATTTAAAGTGATCCGTCTTCTTAACATCGTCAGTGAGAAGAGTATCAAGAATTGGCAGTCCAAAGATCTCTTTATCCATACCTTTAGCCACATACTTAAGGTTACCCAGAACAAATTCATCTTTGGCATTAAGAAGGATTGATTCACTCCTAGGATTGAAATTATGAGTCTGTTGCAAGTATTGGATGACAAGCTTCGAGAATCTGATGCTAGGAATCACAAGTTTGTTTACTTTCTTTCGTCCCTAAGCTTTATTCTGAAAGTTTGTTCTGTTAGAGATAAATGTGTTCATTGACAACGAGAATTCTTCCCAGATACGTTCCGATACATTCACATTCACCCCATTGACGATACCCTATAGGATTTGCAAGATGGGAATCCTTACTTTATCAAACCCTGATGTTTTGCCTGATAAACATAGGTTGAGAACTGTAGTCATTGCTCTCCAGGGTTGATACATGTGTCCTATGATGATGTCAGAAGCCCTTACTTAAGATCTCTTTATCCATACCTTTAGCCACATACTTAAGGTTACCCAGAACAAATTCATCTTTGGCATTATGAAGGATTGATTCACTCCTAGGATTGAAATTATGAGTCTGTTGCAAGTATTGGATGACAAGCTTTGAGAATCTGATGCTAGGAATCACAAGTTTGTTTACTTTCTTTCGTCCCTAAGCTTTATTCTGAAAGTTTGTTCTGTTAGAGATAAATGTGTTCATTGACAACGAGAATTCTTCCTAGATACGTTCCGATACATTCACATTCACCCCATTGACGATACCCCATAGGATTTGCAAGATGGGAATCCTTACTTTATCAAACCCCATGTTTTGCCTGATAAACATAGGTTGAGAACTGTAGTCATTGCTCTCCGTGGTTGATACATGTGTCCGTGATGATGTCGAAGCCCTTAATATGCCAACTTGATAACCCAACCTAATCGAAAGAATATTAGCTCTTCTCGCACTAGGTGGAGGTTCAGTTCGTATGGTGGGGTTATGTGATTCCAAGGGCCTTACCGAGAACGCTGAAGTTGATCACAAATTCCTTATCATCCAAATTTTGGTATATTGAGTTGTGATTTTGTCACATTCAATGGTGTTCCATAATTGTTGTATGTAAATGGTGGGAATTGTGCATTGCTTGGTTAGGCAATCAAGAAGTTTGTGTTTTTGAGGATATCAATTGACACTTTGAGAATTGGATTTTGTTGCAACTTTTGCATGTCCACATAACAGTTACTTTTCCCAATCTCTACCCATTTATCTTTAGGAAAGATTTCGTTGTCAGAAGCACTTTGTGGAGCAGAGGCACCACCGTTCTCGTAAGAGGTTGTGTTTGCCATTTGAAGATCTAAAGATACACACATACAACAGCAATGTTTGAAAGCATGTTAGTTAAGATATGGTTAGTTAAGCAACGTTGAATGCAACCTCATGACATAGACACAACAAGTAACAAAATTGACTGAGAACCCATAAACCGATTGAAAAAGATTGAGTGGCTTAAAGAAAGTTTTTTTCAAGGTAACAGCTTTATATGACACAGTTTTCAAGAGACAAGTTGTTTTTTTGAATCAAATTATTTAAAAGCACAGTTACTAGGAAATAATATCATGAGACAAGATACTATTATGGAGATGTTATAGCAAGTTGTTTGAACCAGGATGTGATACCAAGTTGCCACAGGAGAAACCAAGTACACATTTGCTCAAACAATATATGTTATAGCAAGTCGCTAAGATTATGTTGTCATAACAAGTCGCTACAGGAAAACCTAAATCAAGTCGCTAACATGAAATTATACTAGCAAGTCGCCTTAAAATAATTTAATAACCCAAGTGGCCACTTGAAAATTGAACCAACAAGTCGCTAGACTTGAAAACACTAAGTCGCTATCGAAAATGATAGGATCAAGTCGCTAACTTGTAAAGACAAGTCGCTATCAACAAGAATACGTACCTAAGTCGCTACAATTCAGTTCACTAAGTCGCTAACTTGAATGTATTCAGAAGTAGCAACTCGCCACGATGAACTTATACACCAACTCGCTACCAAGAACATTATCATAAAGCAGTAAGTCGCTACCAAGAACAAAAGCAAATCATTCGCACAATATCACAGACCATTCAACACAATCAAACCGCTACTAAGAACACGCACGCTAATCCACAAACACAAGCTATTTCAAAAACACAACCCAAATCGAACCATATACATGACGCTTACAAATTCATTAATACAAATAATTATGAAAAATTACAACAATCCTAGAGCATCCAAACTACCCTTAACCCATTTACACATATATATCAATAGTTCCATTCAAAAAATCCATTAACAAACCTAGTCGAGGAAAGCAATTGATGAGGATCAATATGAGAGGAATCATAGGAAAATGAGTTAGGGGATGCAAATAATCTACATATTTAGAAACAAGAAGCAGATTAAGATGACCTTACGACACACAAATCGCTACGAAGAATTGTGCCCACGAGAGAGAAAGAAAAATATTTTTGAAAATAATAGAAAATGGCAAGTCGCTAAGGTATAGGGATATAATTTTTCAAGAATGCCAATTTGCCACTTTAAGTCCCTATAGTTTTGTGAATGTTTTTAGTAACTCGCTAGTAAACTATATTGACAAGTCGCTAAGACATTGAATAGCAAGTTGCTAACCTCAAATAAACGTGCCAAGTTGCTAAATTTGTTAAAGGTAACTTGCTATTAATTAATTCGGAAATAAGTCGCTATCTTATCATATTATGTATTATAGACACTCTCAGTCCATGAACTTATCAGATTGCAAACAAACACAGATAGCATAATGAGATAACATAATAAGATAAGCAGACTAACACAATGGACACCATGAAACAAGTAAGCAATCAACACAGAGGTCACCACGAGTGCAAGACAAGACAAAGACATTCATCTGAGCATAAGACATAACCAAAACAGGTGCAGATATAAACGAGGTAACTTGAAAAATTCTCCCCCTCAATCAATGTCACCAAAGAACATTGATTGAATTTAACCCACCCGTTTAAAAAACAAGAATATATAATTTATTCGAACTTCATCTATGATCCCGTGTCATTATTGAATGACATTTCTAAGACCGTAGATGTTATCGATGACAAGAGATATATCTTTTATTAGATAGTGGGAAAAGATATGAAAAAATGATTTGTAAAGATATGTAAATTTTTTTTTATTTTTTATTTTTTTAAATGATTTGCACATAGATATATAAGAGCGAGTCCTGATTCAAGTCGAATAGGAGTCAAAGCACAAGGTACGTCAGTTCTGGCAACCAACCATTCCAGAGTGAGCAATATTCATTTCAGATGGAAACCAAGTCATGAAGTTCCTGAATGAGTTGAGCATTGTACCTGAAAAACACTGAGAACACAATGCACTAGAAGCACATGTAGTATTGCAAATAGATGAGTTAGTGACATGAGTAGTCTCACTATTGGATGCTGCACAGTTTGATCTAGGCATGTCATTAATAGAGATCCCTTTAGGTTCACTATTCTTGAAGAGTTTTCCTGTGGGCATCCACTTAAGGCAAGATCTAGGTATGTAAGTCAGTTTGATCCTCAAACTTAAATAGTGCCTGGGAATCCATTTGAAACACCTGCTAGTAGATTTGGATTTAGGCACTTTCTTCTTTTGAATATCGGTCCTTTTGTAATTATTGGGTTTCTTAGGGGATTGATCTGCCATTTGATGCTTCTTATGAGAAGTAGATGAACTCTAGTATTCCCGATCTTAGAACATTGAACATTAACCTGGGTTTGTTATTCATCATATCGGAACGGTAGTGAAGTGACTGGTTTTGACAAAACAAGATTCCATCAACTTGGGAGGCAAGCCTAGATTTTGATGGTTTAATTCTTTCAGCTCTAAAAGCATTCTACGCCTAACTACGTATGTTTTTTGAGTTGTTCAATAGTTGACTTTCCCAATGTCGATGGTTTTGCAAACTTAGTGTTCACCCTATTTCCAATAGATTTCCTAAGCTCATTTTTTAAGGCAACAATATTGAAGCTCTTATCCTAAATTTGGGCTTTGAGGGCATCAATGTCAGCCAAAAAGGAATTTGTTTGATCTATCAACTTGGAATCGTTCTCTAATAAGTTCTTTCTTAAGGACTCATTTTCTCTTAATAAGTTGGATACACATAAAGCCAATTCATCATTCCTAGATTTAAGCTCACTACTCACCTCATGGTTAGGATTGCTCATCCTAAGATTGAATTTCTTATGCAGATCTGAGAGTTGACATTTCAGATTGCATATGGTTGAATCTTTGTCCGACCGGTTTTTAAGTGATTAATTTAAAAAATTCTCTAAATTCGGGAGTTCTGGATTAATGCAGATTTTGTAGCACGAAAACTTTCTTCCTTTTGTTGTATTGCAATTTCTAGGGAAATACAATGTTTTTCAAGAATTGAGTATTTGTTTGAAAGTTCATCATAAACCCCTTTTTCTACCATGTCATTTGTTTTAAATATTTTAGATTCAGACTCAACCAAGACACATTTATTGATATCATATTCAAAGATAGGGTCAGTTAAGGGTACCTCAATGCATGACACGTGTTCACTTGTTGGTATGGCATCTGTATTCACCTCATGCACAACATGTAACTTACGACATGCAAGCAATTTCAAGCTTTTCGACTCGAGCTTTTGTGTTCAGAATACAACCACTTACATCATTCATTTTGTTTCAAATTCGCAGTTAGCATCAGCATCATCCGTTCTTTCAACTGATCCATTACACAAAATATCACAACTTTCATGACACTCATTCAACTTATTCAAATAATCATTCCTTTGAGCAGCATCCTTAATGTACACTTCCATACTATTCATAAGTTGGATATATGTGTTGATGAACTCATAAATTTCCATCCCAGTGTGTTTCTTGAATGAAATTCCAACACATGTTGATCAAAGTCATCAGAATATTCCCCTTTGATAAACGGCTGAAATTGGTTGTAGATAACTTGAAGTGCAGCATTAGAATCATCAATTAATACCTTCTCATTGGTAATTTGAAGCTTCAGTTGTTCTAAGTTTAGCAACACAGCCTTTTTCAACATAGGTAAGTCTTGGCGGAAGAGAGCACCGCATGTTTGACCCATAGGAGTGGATAACAGTTGTGTGAGGTGCTGATGAAGTAATTGAAACGACTCAATGTTGCATTCAGAATGCTTTGTATCATGGGTCATTGACAGGTGTGACTTGTTGAAGTTTGAATAAGAAGGTGAAGAGTTTTGATCATAATTTGTTGAATCAACCAAGGTAAGACATTCAGAAATACAACCAGTTTCATTGTTCTATGAGGTATCATAAACTTCAAGCACTTTGGAGATGAAAGGGTCAGTGATGTAAGACATTGTGGGTGGACGAGTATTTGCTGCATGAGCGTCCTCAGCTACAGTAGGGATGATTGTAGGCATGTTGGTAGACATGTTGACAGATAACACGGGATTTTATAACTCTATGATTAGACCGGGAAATAGATTCTTTCACGGGATTTTACTAAATCAAGAGAAAACCGTATTACACACAAAAGTTAACCAAGTCGCTAAGAATCCTTTAACCAAGTCGCTAAGCACCAAGTCGCTAAGTAATTAGAAGACAAGTCGCTAAGTTCCAAATCGCTACGAATTTTGACAGCAAATCGCTATGCACCAAGTCGCTAAGAAATCAAGTCGCTAAATAGCAACTCGCTAATGTCCAAATCGCTAACACCAAGTCGCTAAGAAACTTAAAGAACAAGTCGCTATCAAAATTGAAAGTAAGTCGCTACCTTACCAAGTCGCTACCCGTAGTGGAGAATCCACTAAGTGTACTATTTGTCGGCTTGTCTCAAAAGGCAAGTTGCTACCAAAACTCACTACAACTCGCTACCTTTTACTGAAGCAAGTCGCTACCAAGAAATTCACTCCGAGAGCCAAGTCGCTACCAAGAAAAACTTTAAAAACACACTTTTCAATCCAAAACAATCTCAACCACAGTGATTCAATCTTACCAAATCAAAACCCAAGCACATACAATGATTCTCAACACAAAAGTACACCCAAAATTCAAACTTTAACACTAGAGATGAACCAAATGATGCAAAAACCACTAAAATTTTTCAAACTCAAAAACCATCTAAAAACCACTAGAAATCCAAGGATATGTAAGAGATGATCTAACCATGGCTCCTGATACCATTTGTAACATATTGGATTTCACAAGCACACAAACAAACTCAATATGGGCATATAATTTAGATGGTTTAGAGAGAGAAAGTGGGATATTCTAGAAAGAGAAACTCTTGGAAGGTTAGATTCCACAAAGAACATCCAACCCTCTACCTTGCAAAGTAGAGGGTATTTATAGGTTACAAACTAAACGACCTCCTGATGTCCTGTGGATCAGGTATACAGTGGGTAAAGACCCGTCCTTCCTCCACGGTGTTGCACTAGACTAAATCTATGTTAATAACTTACTAACAACTAACATAATAAACGATATGTCTACAATCTAACTTAAGCTAGATTATACTTGTGGTGACCGATGCTTCACAATAGAATTTCCAATTCCTAACATCTCCTAGGGCTTCCATTCCAAAAAGTGCTAGCAAGCCTTGATTGGGTGAAAATTTAGCAGTACTTTGAGAAGGTACTGCTTGAGAAACTTTTGGCTTATCAGTACCTTGAAAAGTGTTTGAGGGTACTGGTGACTTTGAAAAAGGTCTTCTTTGGTGAGAGTACCTATAGTCTTGTGAGAAGTTGCTGTGGTTAACCCTATGTGAATGATTCCAAACTGGTTTATTCTCACTTAGTTTTTGGTTGGTAGACCTGGTTTTTGGGAATTTGTTTAAATAGTCTGAGTGAAAGTCACAGTTCTTAATCAAATGATCAGGAATATAACAAACAAAACATAATTTTTGACCGGTAATCCCAAAATTTCTTCCTCTATGTCTATGACCAAAACTACCCTGACTTTTTGGTGAATTATGAAAATTATTTTGACCAAAATTATCCCAAAAAGGTTTAGCAGGATTTTGAAAAGGTTTTCTTGAAGGTACTGCTAAACGGTAGCAAAGACTTTGAGTTGAAGGTACCGCTGACTCTTATCATTATCATCCTTAGGTTTCTCAACTGTTTCTTTTGGGGTTTCAGAACTACATTGACCAGTAAGCTTTTTCCTAAACTCTAAATTGTCTACTCTAAAACAAGAAACATATGTCCTAAGTGGTTGAAAACTACCAGTTAGTGGAGGAACTGCATGGTAACCCTTGTCTTTCTTAAATTCAGGAGGTGTTTGACTAATAGATTCCTCATTACTAGATGTGTTCTCTACATAGTTAATGAGTTCATCATCACTAGTTGTTATATCCTCATAATCAAATTGTTCCTGATCACTAGGTGGGTTTTCTTCTATGCTACTAAAATCCATACCAAAACCTAGGCCATTTTTAATGTGTGCTCTTTTCTGTTTTTCAACAAAACTAACATGTGAAAGACCAGATTTTCCCCAAGCAGCAAACTTTTCTAGCAATTCATCCTTTTCTTTAGTTATCTTTTCTAGTTCAGCAACCTTACATCATAACTTCCATTCACTTAATTTTAATTGATAATCCTGTTGTTCATACTTTTCTGACCAAGCCATTTCATTATTTTCATGAGTTATTATTTTGGCTTCCATTGATTCTAAAGTAATTTGATAACCAGCTACCTCAGACCTAGCCCTTATATAATTATCTCTTTCAGTTACATAATCATTAAGGACTTTTTGATAAAAATCATGACACTTAGAGCATACCTCAGAGATAGGGGTGAACTTGGTGAAGTAGCTACCATAGCAAGCGTAATGTGTTCTTCTTACATTCCATGCTCCAATCAAAGCTTCCTAGGCCATCTCTTGATTCCAAAGCAAAGAAATCCTGGTTCCTCATCAAAGGTTGTTCTCCAATCAAACTCTTTAATCATGACCATACAAAGAGTTACCGGTTCATCATCAAATTCAAAGATCTCCACCAACCTCTCGATAAATTTTCTTGAGAAACCAAAGCTTTTGTTTCAGTAATAGGGATTTCCTTTAGTTCAAGCTTGGGTTTCTCACTCATTCTATTTGCCTGATATTTAGCAAACTTGCACTCTCTTGCAAAGTGTCCAGTTCTTTGACAATTGAAGCATTCAATCTTGGTCTTGTCAAATGTTATACCTTGTTTGGGTTTGAAATCAATGCCTCTTCCTCGCTTTTTCTTCATGAAATTTTTGATCCTAGCAAGAATCATAGCAACTTGCCACATGATATCAATTTCTTCAAGAGCATCCTCTTCAATTTGTGACAAATCCTCTTCATAAGTAACTGTAAAGTGGCTTGTCGAGCAAAGAATGAGCATACAAATTTATCAATGAATGGTGTTTGTAGGTGATGAGTGGGGTAGGATAGGTAACAAGACTTTTGAGCAACAAGATTTGAGTAGGATAAGCAGTAATTTTAGTGGAAGTACGCCATCTTTTCGACGACACAAAAGCAATACTGTGAGATTTTAAACTTGTTTGTCCATTCATCTCATGCTCATACACCTTTAAGTGGTTGTAAAGATCATCAAAGTCCATAACATCCAAACCAGTTGTCCTCTCGATCATAGTAGCAATTACATGCCATGTAGATGGCAAACTTCTTAAGAACTTCAGATTTGCATCTTCAACTGATACCTCTGCTTTGTATAACTCCAGCATACTAAGAAGATTTTGGAATCTGCCATAGCCAGATCAAGACCTTCTCTTTCACCAACAAGTGAATGTTTCAAACTGTTGCTTCAACAGATTGCGGCATCTTCTTGGAAGCATCATTACCTCTAGATCTTGTCTTGAGAGCAGCCCATAGTTGTTTTGCATCCTTAGCATCATGTAACTTGAGTAGGTGACCATCGAATAGCGCTAGTATGTTGAGAGCCTTTTCTTGATTTCTGACTGTAGTTGCTGGCAAAACAGCCTTAGGTGGTTTAGGTTGTCCAGGGACTTCTATAGGGTCTGCAACAACCTCATTACCATTGACAATTACATTCCACATTGCATGGTCTATAATAGCAATGTACTGCCTCATCTTCATGCTCCAAAGATCATACTCTCCCTTCTTGATGATAGGAATTCTGAGTGAGGTGATGGATGAGGTGGTGCACCAATCGACATCTTTAGGGTTTCTAGTTAAATCGGTTTTAAGGGTTTCTTCTTAATCAGAGTTTCCACACAAGCTTTGATACCACTTGTTGGATCGATATACTCTAACCAAACTAACTTATGTAGCTTGTAAGGGCTTAGTAACTTCGGATAAATCCTAAGTCACTAATAATGTAACACTGAATTAACTCTATTAAGTATGCGGAATTTACTTTAATAAAGCTAAGAAGAATTAACTTTAACTTCAATGATTTTATTAATACTTAGAACCTGCTTGATACACAGATTCACTAATAATCCCTAACAGCTCTAATATCGAACTTGGTAAACTCTAATATTCTCTAATATTGCACGTACGTCTAATGCCAATCTAGGGGTCCTTTTATAGGCATAAGGATAACCCTAGTCGGTTTACAACTCTAATACTTGTACGACAAGTAATACTAAACTAAATTAAGAACATTCTAGAATTACATAATAATACTTAACGATTTGCATAGCAGTCCTTTATCCTTGCAGTACTTTGATGAGTGAGCAGTACTTTGACTTTCTTCATTAAGCAGTACTTTGACTTTCAGCAGCACTTTGACAAGTATGACATCGAGATGAATGAGAGTTTTGTGCAATCAAGAGATATTAATGTTGATTTGAGTAAATCATCGGATGCTGGATCAGATGTCATTAAATGTAGTGAGACAAAGTCATATACGCATGATACAAGCAGCAGTTCAGTGCCTCATATCGCACATGATATGGATGCATATATCACACCAGTAAATGATAATGTGTCATGTGCTGAGGTACGTTTAACTGTTCAACATAATGTCCCTACTAATGACCATCAACATACTGATTAAGTTGAATCCAGTTATGAAACATATGTGTTGGAAAAGGTTGATAGCAATATCACTCCTGATTCAACAAGTATGGATCATAAGGGACGATAAATTGATTAGGATGTTGAACATTTTCAAGAGAAATGTTCTTCGCTTGAGGCTGAGTCTGAGGTGAAGTTTTTCAAAACAAATGATATGGTTGAAAAAGAAGTTTATAATTAACTTTCAAACATATTCTCACAACTTTAAAAACATTGCATTTCACTTGAAATTGCAATACAACATAAGGAGGAAAGTTTTCAAATTAATCAACCATGTAAGAATCCGAAATTTCTTGAATTTCAAATTAACACTTTGAAGGCTCAGCCTCAAGCCACAAACTCGACAATCAACAATTTGAAGAAACTGATTTCTGATATGCATGAGAAAAGTAATGTAGTCAAGACTAAACATGACATCGATGCTATTAAAACAAGAAACATCGAATTGGAACTTTATGTGGCTAAATTACTTAAAGAAAATGAGACTTTCAAAAAGCATCACAATGATCTGTGTGACTCTATCAAAGAAACAAGGACTAAGAATATAGAACAAACAACTTCTTTGATAGCCAAAAATGATGAACTCAAAGCTCAACTTCAAGAAAAGGGTTTTACAATTGCTGCATTAAAAAATGAGGTAAGAAAATTAACAGGAAATAGTGTGAACACTAAGTTTGCAAAACCATCAATCTTGGGGAAACCAGTTGTACAACCACTTAGAAACCAATCAGTTGTTAGACAACCGACTGCGTTTAGATCTGAACGACCAAAATTTTCAAAAACGCGGTTTGCCTCCCAAGCTGTTGCGAAACAAGTTGTGTTAAAGCCAGTCACTTCACAGTTTGAAAAGCCTCATCATATGAGTGCTTCTAGTTCTTCTAGGATTAGTTCAAAGAGTGTGTAATTTGTGACACCAAAAGAACATGTTAGACATAAAGACATTGTTCAGAATAACAACCTAGAGGATGCTAAGAAAAACACACATGAAAAGACTAGGAATTTGTCTGTTTCTAAGAGTATTTGCGTATCGATTAAAGCGATTCCAGTAGCAGATCACTCTAAGAATTCTAGATTTTTTTCTGACTCCAAACACTTTGTTTGCTCAACTTATCAAAAATGTGTTTCTAATGCAACTCATGATAAATGTATAACGAAATTCCCGAAGGAAGTGAATGCTCGTGCTAAGGTTCAATCCCCTAAGAATAGAAACAACAACAATCCTGTAGAATCAAAGAGTTATACTCAGAAACCTGGTAGGCAGATTGCTATATGACAAAGGTTTTCTCTCAATAAGTCTTCCACTGTGCATGAGAAACCAAACACTCCTAGATCTTGTCTTAGGTGGGTACTGACGGGTAGAATTTTAAAATTGCTGGTGTTAGATGGATACCTACTATAAAAATGTTCACTGATTGCAAGACCAAGGTTGACAGAGAACCCCAAATGGTTTAGATACTAATATCATTAAGCCATATAAATGCGAAAAAACTCTTAATGTTAGTGCAGGTAGTCTTTACTTAAGTGCAGGTACATCGTTCACTCCTATTAAGGAAAGACTCAGAGTTTGGTTGCCGAAAAGACTGATATCACATAAACTAGGGGTTCAAGAAACTCAACTTTGATTAACATGAAATATGACATTTGATCACATCATTTCAATCCTCGTTCCTCAATGTCAACAAAAATGGCGTCTGCAGATAACACTTCAGGCCCCGTTCCTCAAAGAAAAGAAAGGCGTAAGATTTAGTGTGCTTTATCTTCGTAAGAAGAGAAATCTTCTTGTTTATGACCATTCTCATCAACATTCTTCATGCTTTTTCCATGTTCGTTCAGTCATCAAGTGGATCTACTTACCTTTGCTCATATTCTTATTCAGTTGTTTAATCAAAAATGGCAACCTCATATGTAATTTTTGAGGGGAGAAGTGTGAATAAAATACGTGTTGACGGATGTTTGAAAAATGGTCATACGACTCTCCTCCAACGCCTAATATTCCACTTACTAAGGATGACTGAGATTTATTATTTCAACCTATGTTTGATGAATACTTCCAACCTCCAACGAGTGTTGATCATCCAGTTCCCAAAGCTCCTGCTCTGGTTCCTGCTGATTCAACTGGTTCACCTTTTTCAATTTCCATTGATCAAGATGCACCATCTAGAAGTACAACTCAGACTACTTAAGAAACCAAATATCCAGTTATTCCTCAAGGTGTTGATAATGACTTTCATGATATTGTAGTTGCATTCATGAATAATGATCTGTTCTTTGGTATTCCTTTCCCAGAACCCGGTTCTGAAGAATCTCTTTCTTCACGGATTATTGTTCCTCCCAATCTGCACTCTGTAAATCAACCACATGAACATAAAGGAAAATGGCAACCTCATCCACTTGAAGACATTATTGGTGAATCTTCTAGACCAATCTCTACACGCCTCCAACTACCCACTCAAGCCATGTTTTTGTTACTATGATGCTTTCCTATCCTCAAGTGAACCTAAACTTACAAAGAAGCATTGACTGAATCCTGCTGGATTGAAGCTATGCAAGAAAAGCTCAATGAGTTTGAAATACTTGAAGTTTAGGAGCTCGTTCCTCGTCAAGATCGCGCTATGATTATCACTTTAAAGTGGATACATAAGGTCAAACTTGATGAACTGGGAGGAGGGTTGAAAAGCAACGCAAGGTTGGTAGCACGTGGATATCATTAGAAAGAAGGCATCAATGTTGAGGAATCATTTTCTCCAGTTCATTCAGTGGATCAAGGTATATTATATTGTATGTTTATTCACTTATTGGGCATTTGACACTAAGGATGACTACGGAGTTGATCGGGTATCACTTATTTGAGATTGACGTTGACTTTTGCAAAGGCGTGATCTTATTTTATCTTGAAGTCGGGGTTAGTTGGATGCATGAATTTCAATGATAATTTGCTCGTGCTTAAGATTTAAGTTGAAGTCTTGGTTTATCTAGTTACCAGCAATCGGGGTGGATGGTTCGAGACCTGGTTAACTATCACTTAAAGGATTTACGTTGTAGTACTCAGTGTCACACGCAGATGGCGCTGTGGATAATCACAATAGGTGTTAATGTCTCATACTTTGGTTGGGTATTGAGTTCTTAGAGATTTGCTCGGAGCATAAATTCTCTACATTGTTCTTCCAACAATAGTGCAAGCTTAAGTCACAAGAACGGGGAATTCTACGTCAGCCTCAAGTTTGGTATATCGGGTTTGCTCCATCGGTGGTCACTTCAAATTTCCTACATAAGGGTTGGTAAATATGTTTAGAGAGAGTTTCTGTAGCATTTGATTCTCACAGGATACATTTGTGCTACTTTTGTCCTTCTCACAAGATTTCAAGTATATGTGTGTATAAGGTGTTGCTGATTATGAGGTATTAAAACTAGCAAGGGGGAAGGAGACATACATCTGAACGCACAACGAGTACACGTCATGAACTTTTTAATTCTTCTTAAGTGAAGTAATTCTGGGAATACAATTTTCATAACCATAGAGAAACTCAGTGTTTTAACCCGTGGCGTTTGGTGTATTATTTCAACTAAGTGGGGGAAGAGATGTAAGAAACAGTCTCTGATGATAAAAGAGGTACACAATTGTATGATGATTTCGATGAGATCGTAACCATCAGGGGAGAGAAATGTGTACATCGGGGACGCACAATAGGTTCACATGATCGGGCTTAATCATCTATTCCAGAGTTGATCAGTGCTTCAACCTGTTACTTTGGTGTTATCATTTCATTTTTTGTTGGGTATGGAGCTTCATACAATGAGACTGATTGGGGGAAGTGGTATCTTGATACTTTTGGTATGCAATACTTCAGCCTTCAGAAGGAAGAATTATGAGAAGAATTATTCAAACGTGAGATGATACACTGCTTGAGTCAGCTGTTAAATTTTGATATTGTTCATCGAAATCTTTTCACGAGCTGATATGATTTATGATAAAGTGCTTCCGGTTAAAGCTTCATATACACAATTTTGCTGATTCCTAAGAGATCACAACCATCAAGGGAGAGAAATGTGTACATCGAGGACGCACAAACATGTTCATGTGATCGAGGTTAATGAATTTTCTCATCAAAGCCAGTGTAGATGATCAGTACTTCAACCTGTTACTTTAGTGTTATTGTTTCGTCTTTCTTCGGGTATATGTGTACATGGTGAGATGAAGCTAACTGGAGTGCACTTGGTGAGATGAAGATGTTGATCTATTTGATGAACCCCCGAACGGATAATCACGACGATCATTCTTAATAGGAGCAAGAATAATAGATGTGGTTTGCTACAAATTCCGTTGTGCACTTCACTAATGCAAGCTTGAAAGAGAGATTTGAAACTGCTCAAAAAGAAGATTGTCGGTTTAGGGGGAAGCTACCAAAGCCTGACATTGAAAAGGCTCAACCACAGACGATTATTCAGGAGCCTAGAAAGATTTGGTAAAGAAAGTTTATGAGATGTTGTCTATTGACTTCTACAACGTCTCTTTGAACATTATCAAAAAGAAGATTGTTGGTTTGGGGCGAAGCTACCTAAGAATCACATTGAGAAGGCTCAAGTTCAGATGATTATTCAGGAGCCTCGAAAGCTTTGGTGGTGAAAGTTCAAGAGATGTTGTCAACTGACTTCTACAACATACAAAACGATATCCTAATTTCGGTATTCATGTCAAAATCTTCTTAAATTGAATAATATAATTTGTACATATCTTATACCAAAATGTAAATAGAAAAATATAAAACCATCAAAATACCATAAAAATTAGAAAAATAGAAACTTCCAAAAATAGTTTTTCAAGGCATGTCATATGGTATCGATAACATTTACGGTCCTAGAAATGTCATTCAATAATGACACGGGTCATTAAATGGAGTTCGAGCAGAAGATCAAAAAGTTTTTCCAACACATGTCTACAATGGCTTGCTATTATTTCAGATATGCAACCCGCTTTTCAAAAAAAGGAAGTGCTAGACAAAATCGATTTTCATAAATATCGAACACTTATCCTAAAACAAAATGAGGAAAGCACGTCGCCAGAAAGACGGCTGTTCCTGTACAAATGTTTTTTATTCTATGATTCTTCAGAAAAATATTTGTGTAATACTTGGTGGTAACGTGTTATCTGAAAATTAATCAAACTTCAATTTTTGAAAATCAGTCGGACTTAAATTTTTCATCAAATTTGTCACTCAATCAATGACTTGGGTTATCGATTGAGGGGGAGAATGATTTCAAATTTTATATTTGTAAATGTTATATCATCAAATGAGTCCATTTGTACATTATAAGTAGTGAATAAATATTTGTTGTTATGTGTCAGCGTATGATCTTTTTTCTATTTAAAGATCTTTCAAAATGATTTTTTATATTCAAAGATCTCTTAAAATTATCATACCTAACACTAACATTCTCCCTCACAGATTGAGGGGGAGCGTCTTAATGTTCCTTTATTAGTATATATTAAGCCAGACCACATTTTCTCCCTAATTTTATAACTTATTTAAATCAATTGAGATCACAAATCTCAAAAGGTTTGAAATTTTTGATCGGGGTAGAGAATGTGATTGTTTAAGACTCAACCAGGCACTCCTCCCTCCATGTGCTGAACAATTTCAAATACTAATGCACATGTTGAGGGAGAGCATTTCTAAATGATAAAAAACAATTAAGGTACAAATGCTATGATATTTAATCACAAGTACCTTGATTGATTTTTCAATTGGTTTTACGGCGGAGAGAACTGTTGATAAGGATTTAAAACATACTCTTTTAGGGGGTCATTTAAGCCTTTAATCAACCACTTTTATATCCGTTACTGCTTAATTTCGTTCCTTTTCACTTTTTAGGTCTCTTGGAAGCAAAATGCTAGAATGATGCATATTTGGACGAAAAGGAGTGAATACATGAAGAAAATGACAAAGTCAAGATCAAAGCCACTCAAGTTGCTCAAACTGAACCTGACGGTGTCCCAATCAAAGGGTGATGCCGTCCCTATATAGAGACTTGATCAAAACACGCACCAGATGGCTCAGTGGAATTTTTGTTCGTATAATCTGATGGCGTAACGCTTTGAAGAAGAAGGGCGTCACTCAGAATTTTCATCTCAGACGGCCCAGATCCAGAACCAAGACAACGTCCCAACTGAATACTAATGGCGTCAAAACTCTAAGGTGACGCTGTCCCATCGATGACTTGGCCAAGACGAAACCCTAATGATGGCGAGCTGACGGCGTCCCGTCTAAAAGGTGACGACGTCGCAAGTGTAAATCTATATATAGAATTCGATTTTTCTGCATCTAAGGAGGTAGACTTTTGGAGAGAAAAACCTAAAACGTTTGTATTCTGATCTTGACAGTATCTTAGGGTCCCAAACCCTATTTTACACATCGAGCTAAGTATTTTAATCCAAAGTATCATTATGTCTTCAATTGATTGTGTGTATGCTTGCTTGTTTACCATGTCTAGCTAAATTTCTTGTGTGTTTGCCTAGTTCTATGAAACCTAGTTATTGATTATTGTTAGGTTGTTTCTTATCTTAATTGTAATTGTCTTAGGAGTGCAACTAGGCATCATTCGTTGTGTTTAATGCTTGAATATTCTTTGTGAAAGTGAGGCTTATGAATGAAATAGTTTAAGGACTTGTGGATTTCGTAGGCTAAACCCAAAGGTAAACTCAAAGAGTTAGGGCATATGCACACCCTACGACCTTAGGAATACAATGCGTTAAGATAAGGTGTGACAATTCAACCGACTAATAAAAGATAACTAGGGAGTAATAGCATCTAGGTAAACACATTTTTAATCATCATACGAGCACACATCAAATAGACATAACTACCCGTAGTAATAGATAATTAGATAAGTAGAAGTAATCGGTAGAAGTACCACCCCAAAGTAATTGCCCTGAGATTTTACCTTAGTTTTCTTAAAAACCTACAAAAAGATAAAAAAAAAAAAGAATCATCCTCAACCCCCACCTTCTCGTAATACATTTCTTACTAGTATTCCTATTCCCTTAAAGAACGATATACATCCCCGAGGCTTACCCAATACTACACTACAACGATTAGGTTTATTGCTTAGGTGGTTGAAAAACTTGCTCGAAGAAAAGGAAGTTCCTTTTGACCCGAACGCCAGTTGACGCCGCATCAAGTTTTGCGCCACTTATGCCAAGGAATAAAATAGCTAGTTAGATCTCTATCTCGTTTAGGTTCCCTTGCTTGATTCCTATCAAGTAATATTTTTTTCTCAATTTTTAGCTTCCTTGTAGTCTATCCCCCTTCTTCGTGACTTTGTTAGTAATCCCATCACTTTTCATCATGGAAGCTGATAACCCACCAAACACCCATCAAACAACTACCCACCACTTGATCCGACTTTTGCCAACCAACTTCGACTCTTATTGTTAGTGAAATTGGAGAACTTAAGAAGTTAAATAGGATAATCGAAAGTGCACTTGAGAAAGCCCTTAAGGAATCGACTAGTACCTTAGATAGTGATTCAACCACGAGCGATGATTCGCATGATGAAATTAGAGAAGGAGATTATAAGGTATTTGAAATTATGGAGGGCAGTGAAGAAGATGAACTTAAGGAGTATTTCGAGTCATACCCTAACGGAAAGGAAACCGCCTATCACTATAACGTAGTTAACTACCCGTGACCACCTTTCGAGCCATGCATAAAAAAGGGTGACCCTAGAAACATTAAGATACCGTGCATGATTGGGTACTTGTATAGGGATCACACTTACATAGATTATAAGGCACCCATGAATATAATGTCTAGGATCTATTACAATTGGATCATGAGTGAAAAGTTAGGACCTGGGAGAGATCCCTTTTATCCTAGGAAAGTAAGTAACTATGTTAGGAGAGCTAGAGGATTGCATGTCTTTGTAGGTAATTTTACATATAGGTGTGATTTCATGATCTTGGAAGATGTTAAAGGCATAATTGATGGATTCTAAGGAGATGTGATACTTGGGAGACCATTTATTGAGGAATCCATGATGATTTATGATCAAGAAGAAAGAATAGCCAAGTTCTCAAATGGGACCGAATGTGTTAAATATATAATGCCCTACAAAAATAAAAATTTTAAGGGTATTGATGACTTAGATGTAGACAACATTCCGGCTTTTAAAGTTGATTGGGCGAACAAAGTTTACTACACCGCTTGTCTAGAGTTAGGCCCTGAATATATTCGTGATGAAAGAAGAGTTAAGGAAATCGAATGGGCATCTAAGATATGCGGACAATAGGACAAGACTCATAAATAAAGAAAAGCGCTTCGTGGGAGGCAACCCATGCTTCATTGTTTGCTTGTTTGTGTGTCATATATATTCTTCATTGATGTTTATTCTCATGTTTGATTTTGTGAAAATGCTTTATTTTTTCTTTAACCTCGTCTTAATTACATATAAAAGTATTTTACAAAAAGATAAGTGTAGGAAAGATTACATACGTTTTTGAAGAACGTGAACATGAGAATTAAAATTAGTGAAATTGTTATATATATGTGTGTTTGTTAGAGTCAAATGCTTGTATCGAGTCATAATGGATGTCTTGCAGGAATTTTTCCAGGTTTTAAAGATGTAATTTTTCCAGATTTTTTCCAGGAAAAAGCAGAAGACCGCTTTTTTGTCATGACAACCTGACAGTGTCAGGATTAAAGCCTGACGACATCAGGTTAAGCAGAAACATCTTATCATTTTTTCGTTTTATGTGCTATTTATAAATTTTTAAAAATTCTCAGGTCTTGATTTTCCAGAAAAACTGCAAATATCCATTCCACAAGCATTATATCCTAGTGTATTTGTGTTATATATAGTTTTACCGCCGATTTTACGTGAAGGTTTCATTTGTTTTCTTATGTGTGTAGGTTATATTTGGCAAGAAGAAGAAACACAACATTGGATGGTGCTTAATACTTATGCATTCTTCTTGAAAAAGAATTTAACCGCAACTTCACACAGATCCTACCGAGCTAATCAGGAGAGTAGTAGTTTCTTTTCCTTTCTTACCTTCCTTTATCATAACTTTGATACTTTCAGGGAACATTGGGGACTATGTTCAGTTTAAGTGTAGGGAGGGAGAATAAAATGGGAACTTAGAAACTATTCTTATCCTTGATTATTTGTCTTGTCCTTGGTAAATTGTGTAATAAACTATGAGAAATATTTGTTAGGGCAATTTTAGCACCAACTTTAAAAAAATTTATTACAGTACGAGCTAAAACTTTAGTCTTAATAAAGCATCTCATGGATAGGAGTTATATGACTAGCAAAAAAACTGTTTACCACTTAAATTCCACCCCAAAAATGTGAGGTTCGCGCCTAGATATTTAAGAATAAAAGCATTCACCTTTAATGCTTAGAGAGTGTATTGGTAGTATAATAGATTCTAGAACTTGTTTTGTGATGCATTCCGAGATCGGTGAGACTACACTTGTGTAGTTAGGAATAACTAAGTGATAAGAGGCATTAGGATAACCCTTGTTTGAAACCTGTATTATAATTTCTTCTTCAACATCGGTTGAGTAATTACCCTACACCCTTCTTGATATACTCATCTTTAGTACACGATACCCCTAGTTAACCCCTCAGAACCTATCCTTTTCACGGTTCTCGTGATGTTTCAGTTTTCCGGAATATCAATGAAGAACATTGTTTACAATCCACCCCCAAATGTACACCCAAATCGCCTTAGCCTACCTTGTATGCACTCACCTTTAGTGCATTATTATTATCATTACTAACCCTTAGTTCAAATATCTAGTTACTTGCATGGTTGCTAAGTCGAGTCATATCTTTTGTACACAGTTTTGGGATAATTGGGACTCATGGGTAAAAGTAATATTTTATGGAGTAACGAAAAGGAACGATAAATTCAAATTCCCTTTGTCTACGTAATTAAATACTCCAAGTGTTTTGATCTTTTAAATCGGGTCAATTAGTGTTAAAGAAATAAAAACTCAAGTGTAGGGATGCTCCTATATATCCCTTATATTTTGATGTTATCGTAGAGGATGGTAGAGTAAAAATGTATGTACAAAGGATAAACAAAAAAATAAAATAAAATAAAATCGAAAAAAGAGAGATAAAAAAAATGAAAAAAATTGAAGAAAAATATACGGGCTACCATCCTACGTCTATATTTATGTTTATGTTTGTTTGTTTCAAGTTATCTAGAGTTTAGTGAGTCGAGTCTTGGCTTATAAATGCCACGCTTTTCATGCTTGTAACATAAGATTTTTGACTTGCCACCACTAAATATAGCCTATCCAACAAAACTCTTTGTTTCCCCACCGTAAGCCTAATGTTACAACCCTTGTAAAGACCTCCTAGATAGTTGTTCTGAGGTGCTAACGCCAAAGCGGTGGAGGTTTGATCTAGTCTCAAGCTTATGGTAATCTATGTACTACGCCAGGTAATGAGTGTTTATCTTCCATTACCATCTATTATATTTCATATAAACTCGAGAGATGAGAGAATCCAAACACCCCTTGTGAGGTGATAGTATATAATTTCCATGCTTGCTATAACCATTGCGGTGATTTTACTTGTTATGAATTATTCTAAACCCATGCTTCATGCCCCCTAACTTATAAATTGATTGGTCAAAAGCACATTTGTTTGAGGACAAGCAAATACCAATTGTAGGGATATTTGATAAGGATTTAAAACGTACGCCTTTAGGGGGTCATTTAAGCCCTTAATCGACCACTTTTATATCCGCGCTAAATTTCGTTCCTTTTCACATTTTAGGTCTCTTGGAAGCAAAATGCTGGAATGATGCATATTTGGACGAAAAGGAGTGAATACATGAAGAAAATGGCAAAGTCAAGATCGAAGCCACTCAAGCTGCACAAACTAAACCTGATGGCGTCCCTATCAAAAGGCGACGCCGTCCCTATATAGAGACTTGATCAAAACATTCACCGCACGCTCGTGGAATTTTAGTTCGTGATAACCGACGGCGCCGCTTTGAAGAAGAAGGGCGCCACTCGACTTTTCATCTCGACGCCCGCATCCATAACCAAGACGATGTCCCAACTGAAGACTGACGGAGTCACAACTCTAAGGTGACGCCGTCTCATCGATGACTTGGCCAAGACGAAACCCTAATGACGGAGAGCTGACGGCGTCCCATCTAAAAGGTGACGCCGTCGCAAGTGTAAATCTATATATATAACTCAATTTTTTTGCATCTAAGGGGGTAGACTTTTGGATAGAAAAACCTAAAACGTTTGTAGTCTAATCTGAACTGTATCTTAGGGTCCCAAACCCTATTTTACACATCGACCTAAGTATTTTAATCCAAAGTATCATTATGTATTCAATTGATTGTGTGTATGCTTGCTTGTTTACCATGTCTAGCTAAATTTCTTGTGTGTTTGCTTAGATCTATGAAACCTAGTTATTGATTATTGTTAGGTTGTTTCTTATCTTAATTGTAATTGGCTTAGGAGTGTAACTAGGCATCATTCGTTGTGTTTAATGCTTGAATATTCTTTGTGAAAGTGAGGCTTATGAATGAGATAGTTTAAGGACTTGCGTATTTCGTAGGCTAAACCCAAAGGTAACCTCAAAGAGTTAGGGCATATGCACACCCTATGACCTTAGGAATACAACGCGTTAAGATAAGGTGTGACAATTCAATCGACCAATAAAAGATAACTAGGGAGTAATAGCATCTAGGTAAACACATTTTTACTCATCATACGAGCAAACATCAAATAGACATAACTACACGTAGTAATAGATAATTAGATAAGTAGAAGTAATCGGTAGAAGTACCACCCCCAAACCAATTGCCCCGAGATTTTACCTTTGTTTTCTAAAAAACCTATAAAAAGATAAAAAAAAAAGAATCATCCTCAACCCCTACCTTCTCGTAATACATTTCTTGCTAGCATTCCGATTCCCCTAGAGAACGATATCAATCCCCTAGGTGGTTGAAAAACTTGCTCGAAGAAAACGAAGTTCCTTTGACCCTGAACGCACTTCATACGCACATCAACAGTACCACATTGACTAACCTTGCATTTACTCTATTAGATTTATAAGGATGGTAAGGTTTGGTATTCGTTCCCACAATCCCGCCAAAGCTGGAGGGATCTATCCAGGGATAATCCATGAGTGAGATGGAGCTAGTACTAGAACAAACCCAACAAGGTTCTAGTGATGAAGTCTCGGTAAGCGCTGAAGGGGTTGGAGAACGAAAAAGAAATATAAAGATAAAGAGTGAAAAGTAATAGCCATCCAAAAATTCAACCTTAGGACAAAAACCGGGTTCAATTCATATGCTAATGGTGGTTACCAAGCTAACGCCGGTATTGAATACAAGACGTCATGGACCGAGTGACGCACTATGTGGAAAACTAGAAGGGAGGTTGAATAGTTTTGCCGATTTTAACTTAGTTTCAAAAACTTTAGATTCGATGTTATGTGAAATCATATGGATGGAGAGAAAGTATAGATCTATAAGTAATGCAAGTAAAGAAAACAAGTAAAGTAAAGGATAGAAAGGACACAACCAATTTATAGTGGTTCGGCTACAAGGACACCTTCCTTGCCCTACTCAACTCCCCGAGTCACCTACTCGAGAGTTCAAGCACTATGTCAACAAACTCCTTCAACTCGGTGGATAAGCCTTCACAACGTCGCTTACACTTTTTCCGGTACAAAGCTAAATACCAAGTCCTTAACACGGAGGACCAAACCAACACTACCATAACACAACAAATATGTGAAATATGAAATACAAGATCTTTGTTACAGAAATCTTGTGGAAGAATAAATCAATCAAGGACCCCTTGCTTGGATGAGTTGTAGAAGCTCCTGATCTCGCCTTAGAGAAGGACCTATATGAGAATCAGAACAAAAGAAAGAAGAACTACTATGTAGATCAAGAGATCTGAGATTAGAGGAATGAAAGAATATATGAGAGAGTTTGTAAGAAGAGGGGTTAGTTACAATGAGGAAATGGCTCTCTATTTATCGGCAAAAACTTACCACTATTGCACGGATCCCACGGATCCCTTGCATGAGGGATCCTTCTAATGTAAACTGAGGGATCCGTGGGATGCTCCTCATTATCCATGGGTTATGGGTTATGGGTCATGGGTCCTAGACTTTGGACCATGGATATCCAAATAGATACAATGTATCTAGAAGATGCAATGCATCTAGTCCTTGGTCTATGGGTTAGCTCCATGGGTTATGGATATGCTCCATGGGTATGGGTCATGGGTTATGGTTTTTACCCATCCTAATAAACTATTACAATAAGTGAATTATTACAATAATTAATATTAAATGATTATATATATAAATGCTTTATAAAGATAACATGTATCCTTATAATTTTACTTAATTATGATAACTTTATATTTTTTTATCAACAAAACACAAAGAGATCGCTAAATATTAATAAGCGTTTTTACGATTTATTTGTATTAACAATCTCCCCCTTTTTGTTGATGACAAAATATAATGTTATGATGAGTAAAACTTAAGATTAGATGTATGTTTTGAAAGCATAAGTTTTACTTCTTCTCTCCTTTTTTGTCGAAACAAAAAGTGACCCTAACGAAGAAATAAAGTGTGGAAAAATAGTATAATCCACGAATCACTAACTCTCCCTAGAAAGAGGCGTCAAATGAGAAAATAGAATACCTACAAAAAAAGTTAGTAGTAACATGCAATATAATCTTGTGATTGATGAGAAACAAGATGGAGAGACAATGAATGTAAACAAAGCCTTGCAATAAAAGACAAAGTGTAGTGGTATATAGGCCACATACAAACATGTAAAACTAAGAACAAGTTTTGTTCTTTAAAATGACTCACAAGAACAAATAGAGAAAATAATAATATCATTCCTTCCATGCTTGCATAATGTTAATGATGGAAGTTTTGGTGAGTGATGATGTTGATGCGATCAAGGATGTGGTTAAGTGTGAATCGCATCTCGTCTCAAATTTTCATTGCAAGTTCCCTAGTGGATTGACAATGTTCACAATGTAAATGATGTGGGTAATGTGTGTGGATGTTTTTCGGGTTAGTTTGATTTGTAGGATGCGGAAGATGTGGTGGAAAAGTTTGGAAAATATGGATCAAAGTCCGGAATGTTTGAAAGTAGTGGTGGAAAAGAACCTAGATGTTCTTGTAAGACAATGGGAGTTAAAGGTGGTGAAGTTACAAGGTCTTTGTAAATTGTGTTTGGAGATGTGGGAGGGGTTAAAAAGACTAGTTCTTTTGGGTTGATTTGTTGGAGTGTTTTCAGAGTCTTAAGGAGTTCCGATAGAGTGATCTTAGGTGGAGACTTGATAGGTGATGATGGTGGTGTGCTTGTTGGAGATGAGGGAGGTGCTACTATGGAATCATTTGGTGGTGAATGAGTAGTTGGTGATGAACTATTTGACAATGTTTTGGCTAAACAACAAGGCCGGATGCTAATCCGTACGGTTTTTCTAGATTTGGGTGGTGGCACTACGGAAGATGGTAGGATAAAGTTTTGGATTTCTTGAAGAGGATTGTTTGCAGTAGGTGATTTATCAATGTTGGAGGATCTTTTGGATGACATGATGATGGTTGTTTGTGAGGTTGAGAGTGATGAAGATGGAAGCATTTTGGGAACCTTATTTATTGAGAAAATAATGCATTGTAATGAATGCTTGACTCAAAATGTAGACTAAAATCTAATGATTAGATATGAATTTAAGGCATGTGATCATGAAAAAACAAGCATTAAGTAAAGTTTCTTTGTTTAAAGAAAAGTTTATCTTTTGGTTAAAAAAAATAGATATGAAATTACATGTTGTAAAATAAATTTACCTTGGGTTTTGAAAATTCCCGTATGGTTAGTGAATTGTGTGTGGAATAGAGATTCTAGTCTCAGAAACTAAGTAGGCTAATGTTTACATACCTTGTAGAATTGAGAGGTAAATTACGATGAGAGGTAAATTACGACAATTGTTCCACGAGACCAAGACCGAGACGAAGCTAGTTGAATTATTCCTACTTCAACGGTTTGGTGAAGACGTCAGCTATGTTGTCTTCGGATGCTACCTTCTCAATAGAAATGTTCCCCTTTTGAACATTGTCTCTTAAGAAGTTATGATGGATCTCCATATGCTTGGAGTGAGAGTGTAACACCGGATTCTCGCTTAAGTCAATGGCACCTTTGTTGTTGCATAGAATAGTTATGTCACTTAGATGGATGTCGTAGTCAACTAACGCTTATTTCATCCATAGTGCTTGTTGGCATGTTTTGCTGGCGGAGACAAATTTGGCTTCAGTTGTTGATATGGCCAATGTCGTTTGCTTCTTCAAGAACCAAGATGTTAAACAACATCCCATAAAAGTAAATACACCATTGGTACTCTTTCAGTCAACATAATCACCTGCATGGTCAGAATCTGCATATACAATAGTTTCTACCCCCGTACCCTTAGGATACCATAATCCTAATTGACTCGTACCCTTAATGTATCTAAATATTCTTTTGACCGCTTCTAGATGTGATGTTTTAGGGTCTTCTTGAAACCTAGCACATAGACAAACACTAAACATGATATCCGTCCGACTAGCCGTAAGATAGAGAAGACTACCAATCATGCTACGGTATTTTGTGTTATCAACGGATTCACCGTCTTCATCTTTTGTAAGTTTAGTGTCGGAGGACATTGGTGTTCTTATGGGTTTTGACTCTTCTAAACCAAATTTCTTTAACATCTCTTTTATGTATTTAGATTGATTAAAGAAGATACCATCTTCTACTTGTTTGATTTGTAGACCAAGAAAGAAACTTAGTTCTCCCATCATACTCATTTCAAACTCGTCATGCATGATTTTAGAGAAATCATCACACATGTCTTGGCAAGTAGATCCGAATATAATATCATCCACATATATTTGAACAATAATTATATGTGATTTCTTTTTCTTAGTGAAAAGTGTATTATCAACTAACCCCATGGTACAGTTGTTTTTTATTCAAAATGACTTGAGTCTATCATACCAAGCTTTTGGGGCTTGTTTAAGACCGTAAAGAGCTTTCTTAAATTTATACACATGTTTAGATTTTTCGAAATCGATAAAGCCCGGAGGTTGAGCTACATAAATTTCTTCGTTAATAAAACCATTTAGAAAAGCACTTTTAACATCCATTTGAAAAAGCTTTAGATCATTAGCAGAAGCATAAGCAAGAATTATTCTTATAGACTCTAATCTAGCCACGGGGGCATAGGTCTCATCAAAGTCTATGCCTTCTTGTTGATTATACCCTTGGGCAACGAGTCTAGCTTTGTTTCTAGACACTACACCGTTTGCATCTCAAATGTTTTTATATACCCATTTAGTTCCTATTATGGTTTGGTTACTAGGTGGAGGGACAAGTGTCCAAACATCGTTAGAAACAAATTGATTTAACTTTTCTTGCATAGCCATTACCCAACTTTCATCTTTTATGGCTTCTTATGTGTTCTTAGGTGCTATGGTTGAGACAAAACAAAATAAACTACTTTGGTTTTGGACTTGAGACCTTAAGGTTCTTTCATTAAACTTCCCTATGACCTTATCTACGGGGTGATCTTTAGACTCTTTAATATTGATGATTTCATTGTTTAGTGGTTCATCTTCTTTGTTTGTATTTTTCTTTATTTCTATGGCTTCACTTTCGATTATCTCGTCATCGACAAGAGGTAGAGTAGGTTTAGGTGGACTCTCATCAAATTTTACGTTTAATGACTTTTCGACCTTCATTGTTTCTTTATTTAATATGACATAAGCTTTGCTATTAGAAGAGTAACCTAAAAAGATACATTCGGTTGATTTAGGATCAAATTTAGTTAGGTAATCTTTAGTGTTGAGTAGAAAACATTTGCTACCAAAGACTCTAAAGTGTTCTAACGTAGGCTTTTTGCCTCGAAGTAACTCGTATGGAGTTTTACCTAAAAATGGTCTAATTAAGACTCAATTAAGTATGTACGTAGATGTATTAATGGCATTGCACCAAATTTTTTGAGGAATAGATTGCTCATTTAACATGGTGCAACTCATTTCTTGTAGGGTTCTATTTTTCCTTTCAACTACCCCGTTATATTGTGGAGTGCGAGGAGCCGAGAAGTTGTGAGTAATACCATTAGTGTCACAAAAAGCTCCAAATTGCACTTCATTATCGAATTCCCTACCATGATCCGTTCTAATAGACACTATAGGACTTCCTAATTGTCTTTGGATTTTCTTACTTAATATTTCAAAGTAATCGAACGTTTCAGTTTTATTCTTTAAATATTTAGTCCATGTGTACCTAGAGTAATCATCCACTATAACCAAAGTGTGGTAGTTGCCTCCATAACTTTGAATAGCGGATGGACCAAATAAATGCAGGTGAAGTAATTCTAGACATTTAGTAGTAGAGACCATATATTTAGCTTTGTGACTAGCATGGACTTGTTTTCCTACGTTACAAGCATCACAAAAGTGATGTTCCTATTTTAATTTTGGTAGATCTCTTACTAGATCTTTGGATGATAGAAATTGAAGAAGTTTCATATTGGCATGACCTAATCTTCGATGCCATAAGGTCGAAGTATCATCCATAGAGGTAGGAAAAAGTTTCTCTTAAGGTTCATTACCGATTTTAATGAAATAGACTCCATGTTTTCTAATTCCTCTTCCTATAGTGATACCGTTTTTCAATATCTTACTACCGGTTTCACTAAAAAGCACGTTACACTTCTTATCACATAATTTTCCTATACTTAGAAGGTTAAGGTTTAGGTTTTCTACGTGACACACCTCGTTAATGGTTAGAGATTTATTTGAAATCGTACCTTTACCGATGATTTTGCTTTTGCTATTTCCAAATACCACATTTCCTCCATTGAAGGATTCATATGTGGAGAATAAGTCTTTATTACCGGTCATGTGCCTTGTGCACCCACTATCCTTGACCCATTCATCCGGATCTAGGTCGACGTTTAAGCACATCTAAGAAAACAATTAACTCAAAAGTTTGGTCCCCATTTGTTCATGGGTCCATTAGTGTTATACATTTCATTTATGTTAGACATACACGTAAAAGGTGAGTATGCATTCCATGGTGCAAATTTTTGAAAGGGAAAACCGTTTTGTTCATTAGGATTCCATCCCATTTGATGGTTACTTCTCGGATAAACATTATTAGGTCTCCTTATAAATGTATTTGGTTTTGAAAACGATGGACCTTTGTTTCTTATAAAACTTTGATTTTGTCTTGGAGGTGGTTGTCTAAAGGTAACATGGGTTGGTTTCTTCTTATTAACAATAACAAAATCGGTTCTAGATGAAGTGGCTATATTATTACTACTGTTTGCTGTTACAGACCCACGGATCCCTGATTTTGTACTAGACGGCTCCCTTTTCGGGGGATCCGTGACAACAGTATCTTGTTTTTCTATTGCTTCGATGAATTGTGTTTCTTTATTTTCGCTAGTTGATTCATCAAGTTGCTGAATACCTAAATCTTTTTGGTTGTTTCATGTCTTAACACTATCTAATATCATATCAAGAGTATTAGTACTCATTCTAGCAATCTTGGAATCAAGATTATCAACTAGTGTTTGAAGTTGAACACAAAGCTCACATTCCCCACTTGCTATCTTCCCTTTTGCTAAACGTTTTAAATTACTTTTTAATTCAATGACTTCCTTTTCTAAACGTTCATTTTGGTTTTTCAAAATCTTGTTTTTGTTAATTACTTTTAGACTAATTTAGCAAAGTTTATCATATTCATGATGCAATGAATCATCATCTAATGATGAGCTACTATAATAGAGAGATTCGGGACATACCTCGTTTGAGTCATTTGCCATGAGATAAATTTCTTCTTCCTCCTCCTCCCTCATTCCCCACGAACCATTCACGAACGCTTTTTGTTCGTCACGTTTGGGACACTCACTAATGAAGTGATTAGGGTCCCCACATTTAAAACATGCGCGTTCATCCCTTGCTTTCATGTCGTCTTTGCCTTTCCGGAACCCCCTCTTGTCTTCATATGGTTGCTTGACATATCTTCCCTTTCTTCTAAAGAACTTCTTGAAATCCCTTACCTCCATAGCATATTCTTCGTCATCACTATCCGAAGGGGAGTTTTCTTCATCGCATGAGACCTTCTTGGCTTTTAAGGCAAGAGATTTGTGCTTCTCTTTCTTCTCTTTTGAGGCTTCAGAATCTTTAGCGAGGACAAGCTCATAGACCTTTAGATTGCCTATGAGTTCATCGAGGGTGAGGATTGACAAGTCTTTTGATTCTTCGATGGCCGTCACCTTAGATCTCCACTTGGATCGAAGTGCCCTAAGATGTCTCCTAACATGATTACGACTAGAGAAAGACTCATCAAGTGCTTGTAATGATGTAATTATAGTTTTAAAGTTAGCAAAATAATTATCTATAGTATCCTCATCCGATATTGAAAATTATTCATATTGTTGAACAAACAAATCTATTTTATTGTTTTTAACTTGTTGATTTTCTTGATGAGTTACAACTAAAGAATTCCAAATTTTTTTAGATTTTTTAAGCATAGAAATTCTTCCGAATTCCTTTTTGGGTAAAGCATTGTGTAAAACCATTTTAGCTTCACTATTTTTGGAAAGCTTTTTCTTATGATCATCGGTGAGTTGATCATAAGGTGTGTTCACTAAATTTCCGGTTTCATCTTTTGTAGTGGCTTCAAAATCGCCTTCAACAATGATGTACCAAAGATCAATATCTTTTGACTTCACATACGTTTTGAATCTATTTTTCCAATAAATAAAACCATTAGTTTCAAGTAATGGAGGTCGTTGCATAGATTGCCCTTCTTTATAATTTTCAGAACCCATAGTGATCGAAAAGTTTTTAAAATACTATTTACTTTAAAACTTTTGTAAACTTAGCTCTTGATGCCAATTGTGAAAAACTAGAAGGGGGGTTGAATAGTTTTGCCGATTTTAACTTAGTTTCAAAAACTTTAAATTCGATGTTATGTGAAATTGTATGGATGGAGAGAAAGTATAGATCTATAAGTAATGCAAGTAAAGAAAACAAGTAAAGTAAAGGATAGAAATGACACAACCGATTTATAGTGGTTCGGCTACAATGAAACCTTCCTTTCCCTACTCCACTCCCCGAGTCACCTACTCGAGAGTTCAAGCACTATGTCAACAAACTCCTTCAGCTCAGCGGAGAAGCCTTCACAACGTCGCTTACACCTTTTCCAGTACAAAGCTAAATACCGAGTCCTTAACACGGAGGACCAAACCAACACTACTATAACACAACAAATATTTGAAATATGAAATACAAGATCTTTGTTACAGAAATCTTGTGGAAGAACAAATCAATTAAGGACCCCTTGCTTGGATAGCTTGTAGAAGCTCGTGATCTTGCCTTAGAGAAGGACCTATATGAGAATCACAACAAAAGAAAGAAGAACTACTATCTAGATCAAGAGATCTGAGATTAGAAGAATGAAAGAATATATGAGAGAGTTTGTAAGAAAAGGGGTTAGTTACAATGAGGAAATGGCTCCCTATTTATAGGCAAAAACTTGCCACTGTTGCACGGATCCCTTGCATGAGGGATCCGTCCAGTGTAAACTGAGGGATCCGTGGACGCTCCACATTATCCATGGGTTATGGGTTATGGGTCATCGGTCCTAGACTTTGGAGCATGGGTATCCAAATAGATACAATGTATTTAAAAGATGCAATGCATCTAGTCCATGGTTTATGGGTTAGCTCCATGGGTTATGGATATGCTCCATGGGTATGGGTCATGGGTTATGGTTTTTACCCATCCTAATAAACTATTACAATAAGTGAATCATTGCAACAATTAATGTTAAATGATTATATATATAAATGCTTTACAAAGATAACATGTATCCTTATAATTTTACTTATGATAACTTTATATATGTTATCAACAAAACTCAAAGAGATCGGTAAATATTAATAAATTTTTTTACGATTTATTTGTATTAACACACTGCACTAAACTTCCCAGCCAATCAAGTTCTCTTAAAAGGACTTGTTTCAATCTCACGGGGAACCATTGTAATCTATTGAATTATCTCTTAGAGATGGTTGATATTGAAACATGAGGCCCTCTACCTAGTCTCCACATAGGAAAACCCAAGTGCACTATTGAGTCTAGAGCTAAGAGATCATCAATAAATCTCATTAGGACACACTTCTTAATATGCTTGCTGTTTCATACACCATGAAAAGCAAGAAAATAATTATTAAGAGTCCTACGCATTATCCTTGTGATATTGTCAGAACATCTGAGTGATACGTAAAGTATTCACAATGAAGATAGAAATCCTTCTAGAGCCAACATCAAACAAGCTCTTGGTGGGTGACATGTGAGATCCTTCATGGATCAAGCTTGTGGTAACTGGAAAACAATGATGGGGCGATTTGCATTTGAATCAACCTTGTTCCAGTAAATGAATTGACGAATGCTTTTGAAAAACCCTTCGATGTGTTCAACAATTGTTTTCAAGCACATCGACTATGCATAAATTTTCAAACAAAAGTATTTGTGATTGAAACTTGATTTTGCTCATAAAACTTTCGTTGTATTGCAAAAACTCTTTATTCATCAATACGCGACTGTTTTTCAAATAAATTTCTCATTAATCAGTGAATCCCAATTCGCTGGTTCACTCACTCCGTATTGTCTACTTTGAGATGCTCTAGTTTGAGAACGGCTAGTACAGCTGCGAAACCCTGTCAAGGAGATTCTTCAGAATTCTACCTAATCACAGGAAATATTTATACTGATCAATGAGGAACTGTGGTTCTTGCAACCCTATTCAACGAAAGTGAACAAAGACACTTTCGTGTGCTTATCGCTAACTGTTGTTTGCAGGAACTCCCGACGGTTGCAGCTGATGGCCAATGAGATTTTAATTCATAACCAAATGCTCGCACTTCACACTCACAATCAAAGAAATCATGATAAGTGAAAGACGTACAACACTGCTTCCGCAACTCTAATGCATAATATCATGATCCAAAAAAGTGTGAGCATGTTAGTCTGAAAGTCACAACATCACATGGAGGCGATACAACAAAGGATGATTTAGATATTTACGATGGCTGAATAAATATTTGTTGTTATGTGTCAGTGTATGATGTTTCGTATATTCAAAGATCTTTCAAAATAATTTTTCTTATATTCAAAGATCTCTCAAAATTATCATACCTGACACTAACATTCTCCCTCATAGATTGAGGGGGAGCATTGTAATGTTCCTTTATCAGTATATATTAGAACATACCACATTTTCTCCCAAATTTTCTAACTTATTTAAATCAATTGAGATGACAAATCTTAAAAGGTTTGAAATTTTTTATCAGGGGAGAGAATGTGATTTAAATATTAAATCTGATAAAAATTTGATTGTTTTAGACTCAAACAGGCACTCCTCCCTCCATGTGCTATACTATTTCAAATACCGATGCACATGTTGAGGGGGAGCATTTTTGAAAGATTAAAAATAATTGAGGTACAAATGCTTTGATATCACATATCACAAGTACCTTGATTGATTTTTCAATTGGTTTTAAGGCGGAGAGAACAATACCAAATGATTGACCTTGAATTTACTTTATTGAAGTTATAAGGATGGTAAGGTTAGGTATTTGTTCTCATGATCCCGCCAGGGCCGGAGGGGTCAACCCATGGACAATCCACTAATTAGTGTAGAAGCCCTTAGGTATGATTAAAAAGGGAAAAAGTGAGAATAAGGGAAGAGTGTCGACTTAGATGGAGCTAGGACTGGAACAAACCCAACAAGGTTCTACTGATGAAGTCTCGGTACGCGTTGAAGGGGTTGAAAAATGAAAAAGAATTATAAAGATAAAGGGTGAAAAGAAATAGCCCTACAAATATTCAACCTTAGGGCAGAAACCGGGTTCAATACATATGCTACTAGTGATTACCAAGGTAACGTTGGTATTGAAGACAAGATGTCATGGACCCAATGATGCACTACACTAAACTTCCCAGCCACTCAAGTTCTCTTAAAAGGACTTCTTTCATTCTCACGGGGAACCGATGTAATCTATCGACCTTTATTTTAGAGATGGTTGATATTGAAGCAGGAGACCCTCTCCCTAGTCTCCGCATAGGAAAACCAAAGTGCACTATTAAGTCTAGAGCCAAGAGATCATCCATAAATCTCATTAGGACACACTTACAATATGCTTACTATTTCATACACCGTGAAAAGTAAGAAAATATGCATTAAGAATCCTATGCATTATCCTTGTGGTATTGACAGAACATCCGAGTTGTATGTAAAGTATTCACAATGAAGATGGAAATCTTTCTAGAGCCAACATCAAACAAGCTCTTGGTAGGTGACATGCGAGATCCTTTATGGATCAAACTGGTGACAACTGGAAAAAAACGATGGGGCGATTCACATTTGAATCAACCTTGTTCCAGTAAGTGAATTGACGGATGCTTTTGATAAACCCTTCGACGTGCTCAATAATTATTTTCAAGCACATCGACTGCGCGTAAATTTTCAAACAAAAGTATTTGTGATGGAAACTTGATATTTCTTATAAAACTTTCGTTGTATTGCAAAAAATCTTGATCCAACAATAGGCGACTATTTTTCAAATCAATTTCTCATTAATCAGTGAATCCCAATTCGCTAGTTCACTCACTCTGTGTTTTCTACTTTGAGATGTTCCGGTGTGAGAACGGCTAGTACAACTGCGAAACCCTGTCAAGGAGATTCTTCAGAATTCTACCTGATCACAGGCAGTATTTATACTGGTCAATAGAGAACCGTGGTTCTTGCAATCCTATTCAACGAAAGTGAACAAAGACACTTTCGTTTGTTTATTGCTAACTTGTTTTTGCAAAAACTACTGACGGTTGCAGCTGATAGCAAATGAGATGTCAATTCATAACCACATGCTCTCACTTCACATGAATCAAAGTAATCATGATAAGTGAAAGACATACAACACTTCTTCCGCAACTCTGATGCAAAATATCATGATCCAGAAATGTGTGAGCATGTCGGTCCGAAGGTCACAACTTCATATGGAGGTGATACAAAAAAAGGATGATTTAGAGATTGACGATGGCTGATGATCTCGACGAAAGCTCAAAGATCACCCCAAGCCAAAGGAACATTCAAAGATCACTACTGGAAGTACAAAGATTGCGGTCTTTGAAGAATCAAAGACTACAAACTTGGAAATTAAATTCATGTGATAGAATACTATAATTCAAATTTTAATTTCTAGTGTGACCTCCCTTAGGGGGGGGGGGATTGTTAGGATTTTGAAAATCCATATTAAAGATTTGGTCACCCCGCGGTTACCCCAAGTATCATCTAGCTCTAGTTAGGTCGCAGTCTTATTAGAAAACGTTTAGGTAAAGTATCACCGTAGTGTCAGGTCGAGTCTTTACCTATTGTCAGCCCGGTCTACAGCCCGTAGAGGCGTTTATTGTATGACTATAAATACCTTCTTCCCACCAAGGGAGAGGGTGAGATATTTCACTTAATCTAACCTCATCACTTTCTCTCTCAAGAAACTCTCTTATTTTCTCTCTTTTTCTCTCTATAGTACACGGCCTAAATCACAAGAACCATACATGTTTTGGTTTATGAGTAACTTACATTAACAAAGTATCATTAAGGAAAGATTAATATGGATTTCTAGTTAGTCGTGACATGACTTTTAAAAGAGATCTAAGTGATTTAGTACACTACATAACAAGCATCCATAGAGTAAATACCTATTTAGTACTCATCATATATAACTAAACGATTAGTGAGCATATCTTCCTTATTATCGGCTTGACCTCTTATTGCTATCTGTATTCTATTTGTGTATGTGTATGTCTTGTTGTCTTCACTTTAACTTTATTAGCTTTACTTAATCTACACGGCGTGCCAGTCTCACAGGCTGAAAACCCCCTTGCATTAGATTATGTTTAATTAGACTAACTTTAGGATTAAAATACTGATAGATATTTAAGTGTTAACATTCCACTCTTAGTGATCGACACTCTACTCATCAACTATGTTACATTGATCAGGTATACTGCTCGTTAATGTTTGTCATAGGTTAGGTCGGCTAAATATAAATATTAAAACTTGAATTCAAAAATAGACCTATACTAAATGACACATCAGTGACATTTGGCCTTGAGACAAATCTCATCTTTCTCCTCTTCACTTGGACACCATGAGCCGTTAACAAACACCTTTTGCTCATTATTGATTGTTTGGGACAATCCCTAATGAAGTGACTTGGATCACCGCATTTGAAACACTTTTGGTCATCCTTTCCTTCCTTGTCTTCCTTTAACTTTCAGAAGCTTTTCCTGTCATCGTAAGGTTGTTTTAAGAACCTGCCTCTTCTTCTAAAGAATTTCTTGAAATCCTTTACTGCCATGGAATATTCTTCATCATCGCTATCTGAGGATGAAGTGTCATCATCACATCATCACTTGATTTTGAATCTTCATAGACCTTTTTATCCTTTAGTATAGTGACTTGTATTCTCTTTATTTTCTTTTGAATCCTTGGTGTCTTTTGCCAGCACAACTTTATAGACCTTGAGGTTTCCAATAATCTCGTCAATACAGAGGATTGTCAAATCCTTTTATTCTTCTATCGCCATTAGCTTTGGTCTCCATTTTGCCGAAAGAGCTCTCAAGAATCTATTGACATGATTACGCTTGGAAAAAGTTTCATCAAGTGCGTGTAATGAAGTAATAATAGTGTTAAATTTAGCAAATGCATTATCAATACTTTCATCATCCGATGTTGAGTATTGCTCATATTGTTGAACAAATAAATCAATTTTGTTGTTTTACACTTGTTTGTTTCCTTGATGAGTAATCACTAAGCAATTCCAAATTTCATTAGCGGTTTTATGCGTAAAAGTTCTTTTATATTCCTTTTTAGGTAAAATATAAAACCATTTTTGCCTCATTATTTTAAAAAGCATTTTCTTTTGTTCATCTTTAAGACTCGAAGAAATGACCTCATTTTTGTCTGTAGAGACGCTGTCAAATACCGGCACATAATCCCCATCAACAATAATATTCAAAAGATCAATTTATAGTTTTTGAAATCCATTTGATCGAAAAAGTTTTAAAATACAATTTACTTGAAAACTTTTTAGAAACCCGCTCTTGATACCAATTGTAGGAAAATATAAGGGGGTTGAATACTTTTTACCAATTTAAATTTAGTTTATAAAACTTTAGATTGATAGTATGTGAAACCTTTGGATGTTGAGATATAAATAATGCAAGTTTGTATGAAAAGACATAAATACAAGAATAGTAAAAAAAAGGATAGAAATGTGACATAATGATTTATAGTGTTTCGACTACAAGGAAACCTTCCTTGCCCTACTCCACTCCCTGATCACTCAACTCGAGTGCTCTTAAGCATTATGTCAACAAGCTCCTTCAACCGGTGGAGAAACCTCACAACGTCGCTTACACTTTTTCTGGTACAAAGCTAAATACCAAGTTCGTAAAACAAACAGAAGAACCAATCCAATCACAACTAACTTTATGAATTCAAGAAGATGTATCAACAACAAGAAACAATTCAGTGGTCCTTAGGCGATGAAGAAGTCGAGCAAACTCTTCTCTTGAAGAATGGATGACTCGCATGCAAGAAACGTGATCTCATCTTGTAGGAAGAACCTTGAGAAACACGAAATCAAGCTATAAGAATGATCCTTAGATCAGAGGTTAGAGAGATATAATAATGAGAGAAGAAGTATATGAGAATGGGTGTGAAATAAGGAAGAAATAGCTCACTATTTATAGTCTAACTAACTACTGTACACCCAGATTTGACGGATCCCTTGAAAAGGAGATCCGGCCAGTGTAAACCTAGGGATCCGGCATACTGGGTAAACCAATCCGAATTTTGGGTTACAAACTGGGTTTTGGGTTGTGGGTCATGGAATATGTAGTATATTGGTTTTCACTAACACATAAATAAGCATACAAGGATTCTAGAGAGAGAAACAAAAGTATATTATGAAGCTCCAACCCTTTGCCTTGCTAGGAAAAGGGTATTTATAGTTCTTACATGAAACGCCTCCTACAGACTGTGGATCAGGCATACAGTGGGTAAAGACCCGTCCGTCCTCCATGGTGTGACTTAATTAACTACTGAAGATTACTAAATGACTATGACTACAAGCTTTCTAATGAATACATATACTTGAGGTGACCGACTCTTTAACCACTGGATTTTCTAAATCCTAACAATCTCCCCCTAAGGGAGGTCACCTCAATTACAAACAGATATTACATTTTGGTGTTCTTGGATTCTTGATAAGTTCTTTGCTCGATAGCTCGTAGTCGTTGATTCTTCATGTTTTGCATGTTTTGTTCATTCAAGTGGAGGTCTTTAACTGATCCACGTGATGTCGAGTTTCTTTGAGCCAGCATTGAGATCATCAGCCACAGTAAATCTATGACTCATCCTTTATTGTATCTCCATTATGTAAAGTTGTGACTTTTGGACCGACATGCTCACATTTTGGATCATGATATCTTCTCATCAGAGTAGCGAAAGCTGTGTTGATTCATGATATTTGCAGCAGCGTATCAGAAGCATGGATTGAAAATATCAGAGCCAATTGATGAAGATATGCACTTATCATGATTTCTTTAGAAGTGAATGTGATGTGTGAGCATGCGGTTATGGATTGACTCCTCAACTCATCACCGCAACCGCCGGGTGTCCTCGCAAACAACGCTTAGCAATAAAGCGCCGCGAAGGTGTCTTTCATCACTTTCGTTGAATGGGGTTACAAGAACCACGGTTCCCGTTAATCAAGTACAAGTAATCGCCTGATCGGGTAGAATTCTAAAGAACCTCCTTGACGGGTTTCGTAGACTAATCAAGCCGTTCTCAATCCGAACGTCTCAAAGAAGAAAGCACGAGTGAGTGAACCAGTAATTGAGATTCATCGGTTGATGAAAAATTATTTGGAAAACAATCGTGTATTGCTTAATAGAAAGTGTTTTCTTACAGCGAAGGTTTTATGGAAAATCAATTATCAATCATAAATACCCTTTAATTTTTTATTTTTATTTTTGTTTTTTGAAAACTTAATACACAGTCGATGTGCTAGAGAAAAGAGTTGTTGAGCACAATGACTGGTTTTTCAAAGGTATCCGTCAATCCATTTCCTAGACCAAGGTTGATTCAAGAGTGAATCGCCCCATTGTTTCAATCCAGTTGTCATAAGCTTGATCTTTTGAAAGATCTCACATGTCACCCACCAAGAGCTTGTTTGATGTTGGCTCTAGAAGGATTTCCATCTTCATCGTGAATACTTTTACATATCACTCGGATGTTCTGGCAATACCACAAGGATAATGCGTAGGACTCTTAAAATATATTCTTACTTTCCACATTGTGTGAAACAGTGAGTCTTCATTAATTGTGTCCTAATGAGATATATTGATGATCTCTTGGCTCTAGACTCAATAGTGCATATTTGGTTCCTATGCCGAAGACTAGGGAGAGGGTCTCCTTATTCAGTATCAACAATCTCTAAGAGAAAGTCGATATATTATGTAGGTTCCCCGTGAGAATGAAACAAGTCCTTTTAAGAGGAACTTGAGTAACTTGGGAAGATAGGTGCAGTGCGTCACTAGGTCCATGATGTCTTGTCTTCAATAACAGTGTTACTTTAGTATACACCAGTAGCATATGTATTGAACTCGGTTTCTGCCCTAAGGTTGAGTTAATGGAGGGCTATTTCTTTTCACCCCTTTTTACATTCAATTCTTTTTCATTCTTCAACCCCTTCAGTGCTTACCGAGACTTCATAACTAGAACCTTGTTGGGTTTATTCCAGTTCTAGCTCTATCTCAGTCCGCACTCTTCCCATTTCTCACTTTTCTCATTTTTTAATCATTCCTAAGGACTTCTACACTAACTAGTAGATTGTCCCTGGGTAGATCCCTTCGGCTGTGGCGAGATCGTAGGAACGAGTACCTAACCTAACCATCCTTATATCTCCATGCACAAAATAAATTGATTGGTCTTTAGGTATTGTTCATTCCGCCTCGAAACCAATTGAAAACCATTTGAAAATCAATCAAGGTACTTGTGATATAAAATCAAAGCGTTTTGTACCTTAATTGTTTTTGATATTTTAGAAATGCTCCCCCTCAACATGTGCTTCAAGGATTTGAAATCATTTTAGCACATGGAGGCAAGAGGACTTTTAAAATCTTAGATTGAGAAAGAAAGTCCCAATCTTTGATTAACAATTTCCAAAATAATCATCATCACTTCCCAATCAAATAAAGTATTTTAAGTACTTTGGATAAAATGTTCTAGGAAGGATGAGGTTTTCATTAGATTGCTCCCCCTTAATATGTGCATCGAGATTCGAAGGAATTTTGCACATATTCGAGGGAACCTGCACATAGAGACAAATCAATCACGTTTCAATCATTAGTTGGTTTAACATATGATAGATATTGGTTTTCATAAACACATCACATAACACAATATGGTTTGAATAGTTTAAGGTTCTAGAGAGAGAAAGTGGAAGATGGGAGCCTTTCTAGAGAGAGAAAGTAAAAAAAAGAAAGAAATGTTAGATTAAGTGAAAGGTCCAACCCTCTACCTTGGGAGGTAGAGGGTATTTATAGTTTTACATAATACGCCCTCTATCGGGCTGTGGATCAGGCATACAGTGGGTAAAGACCCTTTTGTCCTCCACGGTGTTGCACTAAGCTAAACTAAGCTAATAACTAACTAATAAACTAGTAAATAACAATATGTATACGAGCTAACATATGCTAGCCTATAATTGGGGTGATTGACACTTCCTTATGGAATTTCCAATTCCTAACAATCTCCCTCTAAGGGAGGTCACCCCATGAGATACATTTTGCATCCTAGCATTCTATCTTTGTCATTAGTTCTGAGCTCGTAGATTTCAATTCTTCACTTCCGTAATCTTCGTGCTTTAGCAGTGACTCTTCATAGTCCGATTATTTTTTACTTTAAGTGGAGGTCTTTGAACTGATCCACATCTTTGATGATCTTCGAGCTTTCTTTGAGATCATCAGCCACAGTAAATCTCTGGATCACCCTTTGTAGTGTTGCCTTCATGTGATGTTGTGGCTTTTGGACCGACATGCTCACACTTTCTGGATCATAACATCTTTTTATCAGAGTAGCGGAAGCATCTTTGTATATCTTTGAATATCATGATTTTATTCAATTAAGTGTGAATGCTGTGAGCATGCGGCTGTGAATTAACTTCTCAATATCGATCAGCTGCAACCGTCCAATGTTCCTACAAACAACAGTTAGCACTAAAACACACGAAAGTGTCTTTGTTCACTTTCGTTAAATATAGTTGCAAGATCTATGGTTCCCCATTGATCAGTATAAATACTGCCTGTGATCAAGTAGAATTCCGAAGAATCTCCCTGACAGGGTTTCGCAACCTGATCTAGCCGTTCTAAAACTGGAGCGTCCCAAAGTAGATAACACGGAGTGAGTGAACCAGCGAATTGAGATTCACTGATTGATGAAAAATTGATTTGAAAAACAATCGCGTATTGCTTAGAAGAAAGAGTTTTGCAATACAACGAAGGTTTTATGAGAAAGATCAATTTTCAATCAGAAATACTTTTTGTATTTGAAAAAGAATACACATTCAATGTGATAGAGAAAAGAAGAGATTTACACATCGAATGGTTTTTCCAAAAGTATTTTTTCAATCAGAGATACTTTTTGTGTTTGAAAACATGAATACACATTCGATGTGCTAGAGAAAAGAAGATTTGCACATCGAACGGTTTTTCCAAAAGTATTCGTCAATTCATTTCCTGGACCAAGGTTGATTCTATAATGAATCGCCCCATCGTTTCTATCCAGTTGTCACAAGCTTGATCTATTGGATAGATCTCACATGTCACCCACCAAGAGCTTGTTTGATGTTGGCTCTAGAAGGATTTCCATCTTCATCGTGAATATTTATCATATCACTCGGATGTTCGGGCAATACCGCAAGGATAATGCGTAGGAGTCTGAATATATACTTACTTTCCACATTGCGTGAAACAGCAAGTCTTCATTAATTTTGTATCCTAATGAGATTTTGTGGATGATCCCTTGGCTCTAGACTCAATTGTGCACATTTGGTTTCCTATGCCGGAGACTAGGGAGAGGGTCTTCTCCTTCAATATCAACAATCTCCAAGAGAAAGTCGATAGATTATGTAGGTTCCCCGTGAAAATGAAACAAGTCCTTTTAAGAGGAGCTTGAGTAGCTTGTGAAGATTAGTGCAGTGCATCATTGGGTCCATACTGGCGATACCTTGGTAACCACCAGTAGCATATGTATTGAACCCGGTTTCTGCCCTAAGGTTGAATTAATGGAGGGCTATTTCTTTTCACCCTTTTCACATTCAATTCTTTTTCATTCTTCAACCCCTTCAGTGCTTACCGAGACTTCATAACTAGAACCTTGTTGGGTTTATTCCAGTTCTAGCTCAATCTCAGTCGGCACTCTTCCCATTTCTCATTTTTCTCCTTTTTTTCATCATACCTAAGGACTCTACACTATCTAGTGGATTGTCCCTGGTAGATCCCTCTGGCTCTGGCGGGATCGTGGGAACGAATACCTAACCTAACCATCCTTATAACACCATGCATAAAGTAAATTGTTCGGTATTTTGGTATTGTTCTTTCCTTCTTGAAACCAATTGAAAAATCATTTGGAAAATCAATCAAGGTACTTGTGATATAAAATCAAAGCATTTTGTACCTTAATTGTTTTGATCATTTAGAAATGCTCCCCCTCAACATGTGCATCATGTATGAAATAGTTTAACTTATGGAGGCAAGAGTTCTTTGAAATATGTTCTTGATCACAATTTCCTTAGAAAAGGCCATTTGATTTTCTTGGTAAATTCTCCCCCTCAATATGTGCGTTGGATATTTGAAAATCATTTTGCACATAGAGGCAAGAGGTTTTTGAAGTACTTCCATGATTACGCAAACCATTAAGAAACCATTTAGAAAATCAATCAAGGTACTTTATGTTAAAACATAGAAATCTTTATACCTTGGAAGTTTATTTTCTTTATGGAATGCTCCCCCTCAATATGTGCTTCTAGATTCGAAAGCGTTTAGCACATATGGGAGAGCAACACGCACATTTGAATCAAAACGATCACCTTTTATCAAATTTCATTATTAAATCACAAATTCTCCCCCAATCAAAAATATCAAACCTTTGAGATTTTGGATCCCAAGTGATTTAATAAGGTTTAGAAAATATGGGAGAAAATGTGCCTGATTTAAAAGCTCTTCTGGTTTATGGTTAAATGCTCCACCACAATCATGTACATTGTGTATTTGAAATCGTTTGGCACATGAAGGAAGGAGTACTTTTGAAACAATCACCCTTTAAAAACCGATTTGAGATTTAAATCACGATCTCTCCCCCGATCAAAAATTTCAAACCAATTGAGATTTGTGATCCCAATTGATTTAAATTATTTTAGAAAAGTTTAGGGAAAGACATGGCAAGATTTAAATTTTAAAATTGACTGATGAGGACCAATTATAAACATTAAAGATTGTTAGTGTCATGTATGATAGTTTTTAAGAGATCTTTAAGTAAAATAAAATAATTTTACAATCAAACAAGAACATAAAAAATTTCATTTTGTAAGATCTTTGAGTTTTAAAGAAAATCATACCATGACATAACATTAAATCTTTATATCACCACTTTATTTCATACAAACAGACTTTTATGAAGAAATATCGTTTGAAAATATTTAAATTGAAATCACTCTCCCCCTCAACCCATGACCGTAGTCGTTGATTTAGTGACTTAAGTTTTGATAAAATGAGGTCCGGTGATTTCCAAAATTTGAGTTCAATTTATTTTCAAAATAATATTTTTCCATTTTCAAAACAAAATTTTCAATTTTGTTTGAAAAATGATGTTATTCACTACTTGTCCTGCACAAACATACGTTAGGTAAATAAGAAGCTTCTGTTGTTGCTGTAGGGCTGGAAGAAAACCATCTGCAGATGCAGTGAGACCTCTTAAGTTGCATCTAACGTGCCAAGTATCCATGGAGAGATCTAATTAAGCTCCGTTTCTTCTTTTGTCAACCCAAGATAGAGTTACCCTTTCCTTTCGGCATCCAATCATCTTCATTTGTGGGATCCGGATCGGGAACATTCTTATATACCATGATATCTGCATACGTTAGTGAACATACATGCAAATATATGGTGGTCGACATCACCCAAACAGTAATCGACTAATAAAAGTCAATCCAACATATCAATCAGATCATACAAAGGCATGAGGATTATGTGTTCATCAATCTCTAATCATCTAAACCTAACAATCATAACCTAGAATCCTAGTCCTTCAACATAGGCAAATATCTTTTTCTGATAAGCACGTACGATGATTATATATGCCCTGTTAGATGATATAAATTTGAAAACATTCTCCCCCTCAATCAATGACTCATTTCATAAAAAGTTTCAACCATGCTGAAGTCATTGATTGGGTTTTGCAATTTTATGAACATTCTGATTCTGATTGATTTTCAAGCAACTCGATTTCTAACATTTTGAAATAAAACAAATATTTTTCTGAAGAATTTTAGACGGAAAAACATTTGTGTAGGAACAGCAGTCCTTCGACATACTTTCCTCATTTTGATTTTGGGATAAGTGCACGAAATTTATGAAAATTGGTTTAGCGCAACACTTTCCTTCTTTTGAAGAGCGGGTTGCTATCTGAAATAATAGCAAACCATAGTTAAGTACGGGTTACAGTCTGAAATAACTGCAAGCCATATTTTGAGACATGTTTAGAAAGAAATATTTACACCTCCTGCTCGAACTTCATCTAAAGTCCCGTGCCATTATTGAATGACATTTCTAAGACCGTAGATGTTATTGATACCAGAAGACATGTATTGAGAAAAACAATATTTTTTTGTATTTTCTGATTTTTTTTTTTTGGTTTTATATTTTTCTATTTTGTTTTTGATTAATATTTACAAAGATAGAGTTGATGATATAGTTTAAGAAGATGATGATACGAGTATCGAGATAAGGATATCGAGCAACCCCGTTGTAGAAGATAGAAGTCATCATCTCTTAAACATTCACCACCAAAGCTTCTGAGGCTCTTGCATTGAAGAAAGAAATTGAACCATCTGAAAGTGAGACTTTGGTAGCTTCCCCCCAAACCAAAAATCCTTTTGCCGAGCTGATTCGAAGCTTTCTTTCAAGCTTGCCTTAGCCAGGTTCACAAGGAAGCACACCATTATCATCGATCTTGCGGCTCCTTTTTAAGAATAATCTGTGTGATTCTTCGTTCGAGGTTATATCATCCAATAGAACAGCAACGTATCATCCCACACATACAACAATCTTCTCATATTTCTTTTCTACTGAGGGCTGAGTTAACACATACCAAAAGTATCCAGAGACCACTTCCTCCCAAATGGTTGGAATGATACATCCTTCCCCCAAATAATTGGAATAATATATCTTTCCCCCAAATAGTTAGAATAATACATTCTTCCCCCAAATAGTTGGAATAACACACCAAAGGATACGAGTTAAACACTGAGTTTCTCTACGGTTATGACATTTGTCTTTCCCGGGATTACTTTAATATAAAAGAAGTATTAAGTTCATCACGTGTACTCGTTGTGTGTTTAGATGTATGTCTCCTTCCCCCTGCTGGTTTTGATACCTCAGAATCAACAACACATTATATATACCAAATATTCTTGAAATAAAGAAGGAACAACAAATTAGCTCAAATGAATCGTGTAAGAATCAACTGCTACAGAAACTCTCTCAGACTATCTTTATCAACCCATATGTAGACAATTTGAAGTGATCACTAATGAAGAAAACTTGATATGCCATACTTGAAACTGAAGTCGAACTCCCTACATTTGTATCTTAAGCTTACACTAAATGATGGAAGAGCGGTGTCGAGAATCTATGCTTCAAGCAAATCTCTAAGTACTCACTACTCAAACAAAGTATGATACATTAACACCTCTTGATTTTATCCATATCGTCGGTCTTTAACCATCCACCCCGGCTGCTGGTAACTAGATAAACCAAGTCTTCAACTCAAATTATTAAGCCCGAGCAAGTTATCAAATAAGAACACGCCATTGTGAAAGTCAACTTCAATCTCATATAAGTGATAAATGATTAACTCTGAAGTAATCAACTTGTGTCAAATGAACCGGAACAAATGATTCCTCAACATCAATGCATTCTTCCTAAAGGTATACATGTAGAGACTGATATGGAAGATTCACCAATAATGTCTTCGAGCGGATGAGGTAGTCATTTTCCTTAATGTTCATGTGGTTGATTTATAGTGTGCACAATGAGAGGAACAATAATCCGTAAAGATTTGGCAAAGGAATACCAAAGTGCGGATCTGATAACATCAAATAGTCCTGAATATTAAGTGTCAATTTCCCCCGATAATTCTCGTTATTTATATCATTTATATGTATTTACACTTGTTTTCCATTGTTTTCCACTTTCAGGAAAATTATGAGCATTGGAGCTAAAGAGACGCGGAAATGGAAACATTACTAAAGATTTATCATAGTATGCCTATTTTGAAGAAGTTACGGCGTAACTCGTCACTCACATTACGCTATAACTATTGGGTGACCCAGAAGTCCAACTTATCAAGAGGTTACGGCGTAACTCTTCCCAAAGGTTACGACGTAACTCCAGTAGGTCAAAAGAGGTTCCGCCGCCGATACTTACGCCGTATCTACTGCATCACTTACGACGTAACCAAGTTTATTGAAGACTACGGCGTAACCACTTATAAGGTTACCCCGTAACTAGCAGATCTAGTGCATTTATGATGAAATAGAAGGTTACAGCGTAACTCCTCTATTGGTTACGCCGTAACCCGAGACACTGCCTACAAATACCCCACTAATTCCGGCATTTCAAAGCATCCCATTCCACACACAACACTCTGAGAACGTGGGAAAAGCTCAAGGCAGGTCTAGGGGAGCATACGGAGCTGTTTCCAAGTAAAAAGTCACACCATTACGATACGCTTTAGCGTTTTATATTTATTTTACTTTCAATTCATGTATTTTGTACCTTTGAATATTGAATTGATTTGCATGATTAATATGAGCGGCTAAGCACCCTTTGGTGCTAGCCTAGTTATGATTCCTTAATTGTTTTGTTTGTGTTTACCTTTACTTCCCTACAATTATTTCTAAGTGTATGCATGCATAGTTCTTTGAATGGACTGAGACAGGAAGGGTAAGATATGACCAACTGACCCTAGGTGAGCGGACGGAGACGGGAAGGGTAAGATATGACCAACTGACGACCCTTTCTACTTGTGCGATTTGACCAACTGATCACCTATCGTTTGGATGAACTTAAGAATTGGGGGGGTGTAGTGTCTAAGTTCCTAACGGCCGAGTACTCACTATTTAGAATCTAGCATGTAGCGGTAATTAATGACTCGGCTTAGGGGACCAGGAACAACAGGACTTATGACGGTGCGCCTGATTTCTCCTGTGGTGGCATCTTTGCTGATAGGTTAGGGCGAATTGACCAAATGTTGTCCTCTCGAATTTGACCCCACCTGAAGTAATTGGAAGTAGGTAGACGTAGACATAACTAGCTAGGAGGATTGACTAGGTTAGCACCACTATTCTTCTATTGATTTCCCTTTACACATTTATTTGCTTTTATTTTACATTTTGCATCAGTAGTTTAATTAATTAAATCCCCATCGAAACTATTATAATTCTGTGACAATTAGACTTAGTAATAATCCGACACACATAGCTCTTGGGACGACCTCGGCTTTACCATTTACTACACTACACACGACCGGGTACACTGCCCGTTAGTGCATTAGGGTAGACCATAGGTATAGCGAGACACTATAAATATTAAGACTGTCAGTAAAACTCGCATCAAGTGTTTTGGCGCCGCTGCCGGGGAGTTATATTAGGATTAATATTAAGTCTTTCATTTAATTTTTAAACTTTTCTCACGATCATATTTCAAGTTTTCAGGTACCATGGAAGCTATTAACATCGCTAACCTCACTCTTGAGGAATATTTGGCATTGGTAAGAGAAGAACAAGGGTCAGGGATTGTTAGGCCTGCCATTACAGAAGATGCTCAATTCGAAATCAAACCTCAATTCATGAGGGAATTGCGTGCAAACCCCTTCTCTGGAAGCATCACTGATGATGCCCATGAACATGTAGACAACGTCGAATACATTGTCAAGCTATTCAAAATCCCCAGAGTCTCACACGATGCTATAATGCTACGAGTATTCCCTATTTCTCTTACGGGAGCTGCAAAAAGATGTGTCGATCGATTACCTGCAGGGACTGTCAACACTTGGCGTATCTTAAAAAAATATTTCATTCAGAGATATTGTCCTCCATCAAAGACGGCTAAGCAAATGGAAGAAATTCATAACTTCAAGCAAGAGGGTGATGAAACATTATACCAAGCTTGGGAAAGATACAACGAATTGTTATACAAGTGACCCACTCACGATCTCAACAGCCAAAAAAAAGTGAACGTCTTCTACAAGGGACTGAACATCTCTTCAAGACAAATGATTGATTCTCAAGGGCCGATTCCTGATATGACACCCACCATGGCTTTGGAAGCTATTAAAAAAATGGCAGACCACTCTCACAAATGGCACAATGGAGGAAGCAACCGAAGTAAGAATAATGATATTGAGGGCCTTGCAACAATAAACAACAAATTAGAAAGCCTTGGAAGAGAAATGAAGAAGCTCAAGGAAAATATGCATTCCATTCAAGTGGAGCGAGATGGGACTCGTCCTTCTAAAGAATGTTCTTCCAATGAAGAAGTCAAAAGGATCGGAGAAGTAAACTATGGGAAAGAATTCCCTTTCAACAGCTACAATAATTACGGACCTAAGTATCGAGAAAAATCCCCTGGGTTCTACACAAGAATCAACAATAATCCTCCTAAACCTAGCCTTGAAGAAATAATGCACTGACACATTGAAGAATCAACAAAAAAAGAAGATAGACTCAAGGAATGGATGGTCAAAGTAAAGGAGGACAACAATATGAACCTACGTAACCAAGATGCTGCAATTAAGAACCTCGAAACACAAATTAGGCAATTAGCTAAGAACCTTGAAATAAGTGATGCTAAATCCACTTCCTGCAAGGCCATATTTGCGCAGGATAAAGTAAAAAAGGAGCAATGCACATCCTCTATCACTAATGATCTCTCCGGGATTAACTATCTAAGAGAGGATGATAAAGCAGATGACGACGAGTTCCTACCAAGCCAACTTCCTGAAAAGCTGCATTACCAGGAAAGTTTTCTTCTCCCTTGCACTATTGGTAACATTAAGATTCCCGCATTAGCTGATTTAGGGGCTGGGGATAACCTTATCTCAACCACTTTATTTAAAAAAATCAAACTTACCAATTTAAAAGAAACAACTATTATGATTGAAATGACGGACTCCTCTAAGGCTGTACCGAGGGGAATTGTGAACAATGCGCTATTAAAAATTGTAAAAATTTTCTTCCCCACCGATTTTGTAGTTATTGACATGGGAAAGTGGGAGGCTTACAACTTGATTGTTGGAAGACCTTTTCTGGCCATTTGTAGGGCTCAAATTATGGTTTTTGAAAAACAAATTTCCTTGGGGACCGAAAATGAACGAATAACTTTTAGTACGAATGAGCATTTAAAACCAAAAACTGAAATTTCTAATAATGTCCAATCGCTGAACCCCACTCTACACTCTAAACCTATTACTAATAATTGTAAAGGAAGTATTGATCATTGTAAGCAGAAACAGGATGAAATTGCCCAAAGCATTGAGGAAACTCGAGTCAAACAAACATTTCTGCATGACTCGATGTCAACCAAAGAATGCGAATCAAAGATGGCCACCGCTTTACTCGTCCTCAAAATTGTGAAAGAAAAGCTAATGAATGGATTTACCCTCATAAGGGAGAGAAACATGATGTTGAATTAGCATTGGAAGATTGGTACAAATTAAAGCTTGGAAGCTCGAAATTTATTAAGGAACTTGTTAAGCAGTATGGATGCAATCATCTCACTGACATCATAGGCGGAACAAGATCCAACATCAGCATTACTGATAATATTATTACGAAAGATGACGACCAAGGAGAATTATGTGATAAATGGCTTTCACATAAGTTGGGAACAATTGGGCTCAATAATTCTACAAGGAAAAAAGGGCTTGATAATTGGATGAATGAATACCAACGAATGATGGAAGTAGGTCAAGTTCAAAGGCCCCCATAGGAGCCCCGCGGCTCTGAGTCTAACTTAAGACTCGTTAATAAAGAAAACTGCTCTTTCGGGAGACAACCCGAATTACCCCTTTCTTTTGTTTTTATTTCCTTTCTGTTGGGTTTTGTGTTTTCTAACATTTTTGCAGGAAACGAGGTACTAATTGCTGCTGCAGTTGCTGACTGAACAAGCGTAACTCATCTTGGTGATTACGCCATAACCAACATTTTAGCAGCAGAATTCTTAACGCATTACCAATTACGGCGTAATTCCATCTTAGTGGTTACACCGTAACTATTCGCTTCACAGCTCATACCAGGTTTTGCCAGTTACGGCGTAACTCCCTCATAGGAGTTACGACGTAACTCTCCTCTACTTTAATTCTTTCATTTTAAAACACAGTAACCTTGTATTAGTTTTTAAATGAACTTTGTAGGTATGTTCCTTGTAAACCCTCACGAGACTTCACTCGTCCACTATGGACACCAAGTGGTTTAAAAGGCTTGTTGCATTCGCTAAATGCAACCGTGATTCCTACGAAAGTGAGTTAGGTTTGTTTTTCATTTTAATTTTTCTTTTTAGAATTATGCTTGTCGGTATTGTGATTTCAGGGATTGAAGTTTGTTCATGACGCTTAAACGAAGGCACGGTTCTTTCTCGTGGGCCTTCTTCTTTTTGGAGCAAATTTCAGGGAAGTTCTCGCTCTAATTCTACCTTTCGCTTCACCTTCATTTTAATGCCTAGTACAAAAGGGACTTTGTACAATTCAAGTGGGGGGACGGGAGTAGAATTATCTCTTGAACTTTATTTCGCCCTCATTTTTCTAGTTTATTTTGAAAAATTATGCCATTTTGAAAATTTTGACATGTTTTTCCGAACCTAACTAGATTAGACCTTAGCTGAGCACATACAACCCTTGACATTACATGGTGAGATTAGCCTTATCTGTTTCCAATATTTTACCCAAAATCCACGAAATTATGAGTGTGCCGGTAGCTTGTAAACTTTAGAACTTGGCATTTGCATCATTTCGAGACCATAGACGAGGTATGTTGAGTTAGCTCGATGTATTTAGACTTTTCAGTTTTAGAAGGCAATATTATAGGATTATCACCCAAACAGTCTACCATTATGAGTCTATCGATTAGTCACCTCGACTTTTCGACCCCCATGTGAAACCCTTTTGTTGCACTCCCCTTTAGTGCAAGATACCCCTAGATACACCCTTCTGAGCCATTCCTTTCATTTTGTCAACCCAATATATTGTTTCGTTACACCTATACACCTTAGCCTACCCTGTAGTCTTTATTTGTGATTGGGAAGTCATCATTTGGCTAAGTTCAAAGTTCGAGTGGAAAGGTTTGGAAATCACGCTTTCATCGACAACATTTATGAAGATCATTGAAGACCCCCCGAATTCGCATTGTTCATCTCAAGTGGGGGGATATTATGTTATTATGTTATGAAAAAAAAAATGATGATGAATCGAAAAAAAAAAAAAAAAAAAAAAAAAAAAAAAAAAAAAAAAGGTTGTTTGAATTATGATAGTGTAAAGTGCAATGTTATAAGCACTATAGTATGATCTTTATTTATTAGTATCAAGGAGGCCACCTCGGTCACATTTGAAGATTGGAGTTGGTGGTTTTTCCAACAGAAGAAGAAAAGGTAGTATGCCCATCACGACGTCCTCTAATGACGCATCTACCTTGCATTTCATGATCCGGTCTCTAGACTTCTAAGCTTGAACTTTGGGCGGACGGTAAGTGGCGATGACTTGGTTATAGATTTAGACTACCTGCTTGTTTTTCACTTTACACCAATTATATATCCCATGTCTTATCCTACCCTTTAGTCATGAAGCGTGTCTAGGTGATGCAGTGAGCAATCTTTGGTGTCTTGGCCATGGATTTGGTCATGTATCATTGATTTTTCCACTTCGCCGTGACATGTTAATAATGACGAGTCACCCTTAACCTTTGTCGTGTCTACCCATATTGCCTTCGAGAATTGTTTAGCCCTTAACTCTAGTGGTGGAGATTTGTGTAACCGCCAAGCTTATGATAGAATACATGTTATGACTGTGCGATTGAGTGATCACCCCGAAATTGACACTTAGAATAGTTGAGAGATTTGAGTGTTTGTTCCCCTTTCGTGAGGTGTTCGGCTTTGTTTTATTCTAGCATAAGGGATTTGTAAGCTCATATTTTCCTGGTTTTGGGAGATATCTTTTTAGGAATCTATCTAATAAGGTCTACTTGAGGGAAAGTAGAGTTCAAGTGGGGGGATATTTGATAACATCAAATAGTCCTGAATATTAAGTGTCAATTTCCCCCGATAATGCTCGTTATTTATATCATTTATATGGATTTACGCTTGTTTTCTATTGTTTTCCACTTTCAGGTAAATTACGAGTATTGGAGCTAAAGAGACTCGGAAACGGAAACATTACTAAATATTTATCACAGTATGCCTATTTTGAAGAAGTTACGGCGTAACTCGTCTCTCACATTAGGCCGTAACTCGTCTCTCACAGTATGCCTATTTTATCAAGAGGTTACGGCGTAACTCTTCCTAAAGGTTACGACGTAACTCCATTAGGTCAAAAGAGGTTTCGCGCCGCTGATACATATGCCGTAACTACTGCATCACTTACAACGTAACCAAGTTTATTGAAGACTATGGCGTAACCACTTATAAGGTTACGCCGTAACTAGCAGATCTAGTGCATTTACGATGAAATAGAAGGTTACGGAGTAACTCCTCTATTGATTACGTCGTAACCCAAACCTGGCCTATAAATACCCTACGAATTCCAGCATTTTAAAGTATCCCATTCCACACACAACACTCCGAGAACATGGGAAAAAGCTCAAGGCAGGTCTAGGGGAGCATACGAAGCTGTTTCCAAGGAAGAAGTCACACCATTACGATAAGGTTTAGCGTTTTATATTTATTTTACTTTCAATTCATGTATTTTGTACCTTTGAATATTGAATTGATTTGCATGATTAATATGAGCGGCTAAGCACCCTTTGGTGCTAGCCTAGTTATGATTCCTTAATTGTTTTGTTTGTGTTTACCTTTACTTTTGTACAATTATTTCTAAGTGTATGCATGCATAGTTCTTTGGTAATCACCCTTGGTTTGGTAGTTTTGAATGGCGATAGAGGCCAATTGCCTAGGAGATATGACCAACTGACCCTAGGTGAGCGGGCTGAGACGGGAAGGGTAAGATATGACCAACTGACGACCCTTTCTACTTGTGCGATTTGACCAACTGATCACCTATCATTTGGATGAACTTAAGAATTGGGGGGTGTAGTGTCTAAGTTCCTAACGGCCGGGCACTCGCTATTTAGAATCTAGCATGTAGCGGTACTTAATGACTCAGCTTAGGGGACCAGGAACAACATGACTTATGATGGTGCGCCTGATTTCTCCTGTGGTGGCATCTTTGCTGATAGGTTAGGGCGAATTGACCAAATGTTGTCCTCTCGAATTTGACCCCACCTGAAGTAATTGGAAGTAGGTAGACGTAGACATAACTAGCTAGGAGGATTGACTAGGTTAGCACCACTATTCCTCTATTGATTTCCCTTCACACATTTATTTGCTTTTATTTTACATTCTGCATCAGTAGTTTAATTAATTAAATCTCTATCGAAACTATTACAATTCTGTGACAATTAGAATTAGTAATAATCCGACACACATAGCTCTTGGGACGACCTCGGCTTTACCATTTACTACACTACACGAGACCGGGTACACTGCCCGTTAGTGCATTAGGGTAGACCATATGTATAGTGAGACACTGTAAATATTAAGACCTAGTCAGTAAAACCTGCATCAGGATCATTATTCATGAACAATAATCTGTGAAGATTTGGCAAAGGAATACCAAAGAGCGGATCATTATTCAATAATGCAACTACAATATCATGATATTTATTATCAACGCCTTATGAAGTAACTAGAGATAAGGTTACTTGAGAATTCCGAGAAGTACTTCTTGGATGGTGAACCAGTTGAGTCAGTAGGAACTGGAGCATGAGCTTCAGAAACTGGATGATCAACATTCGTTGGAGGTTAGAAGTACTCATCAAATATATCTTGACAAACAATGAATCCCAAATAGTAAATCCCAGTTATCCTTAGTGAGTGAAGACATTAGGCATTGGAGAGTCGTATGACCATAAATCAAGCAACCATCAACATGTAGTATATTCACTCTTCTCCCCCTCAAAAATTGCAAATGAAGTTTGCCATTTCTGATTGAGCATGTGAATAAGAATATATACCAATGAACGGAGATCCACTTGAAGATTGAATGAGCATGGAAAAACATGAAGCTTGTTGATAAAGAATGTCGATGAGAATGGTCATAAAACTGAAGATTTCTCTGCTTCTGAAGATAAAGCACACTGAGGCGTACACTTTTCTTTTCTTTGAGGAACGGGGCCTGAAGAATTATCTATAGACGCCATAGAGTTGAAGAACGGGGCCTGAACTAATGTAAATAGACGTCATAGTCATTTCCCCTTATCTGTTTAGAGCAGCCTTAATCCAAGTACCAACAGATGATTTGTATGACCTGCATTGGAACACAGAAAAAGGTGGAAATTTGAAAACATTGGATCCCCATGTGAAAATGGGTTCCTTTTGGTTAGTGCAAACAATCTTTGAATCGTGAGAAACCTTAGTTGCTATGGCATTATCACTAGGAGCTAAACTAGTAGAATCATCAAACTTAGTTAAAGGGCATCGTGTACCTAATGGGATTATTCGACCAGTTGGCTTCCAAACCTCAACAGGAACTACTCTAGGCATAGTGGATCTAGTTAAGGAGCAAGGTTTGCCATGCGTGAATATTCGACCTGTAGGCTTCCACTGAAATCCTATATTGGTAAAAACCTTCCCTGTAGGTTTCGTGATTTCTTAATCTGTTTCGCTTTCCAAACTTTCTTAATTGGGTTTTGATTCTTAGACCTCAGAAATAACACACCACATTTATCATGATTACCAGAAAATATACATTCTTTACATGTATTGCAGCACAACATAAGACTTGAATTAATTTCAGTAAGCTTAGAGCTAATACTAGAACCAACACGATTCTTTTTTTTCAAGTCAAACTTATTGTCCCTATGGTGTTCTTTCACTTCCTTTTCATGATCACTTTCGTTTATGTAATCCTATCCTTCTTAGCATTGCTTCTAGGTTTTGACCCGCTAACTTTAGTGTCAATCTTAACATCTATAGAAATGATGACGGGAGCCTTAGTTTGTTTTCTGCGCCATTTGATTTTCCGGTCTAGAAGTGCTGGGTTCTGAGGCTTTCAGAGGCACATCAAAGGTCACATGCTTGACTTTAGGCATAGAACGGGCATAACTTCTATCTTTCCTAGTACCAGATTTAGGACATGTTGCAATCACACATTATAAGAGTTCCTGAGATCGTTTGGCATATAAGCATGCATGCCCAACAGCATTATCAAGTGGTTTCTCTATCTTATCATCTTCAACAATCTCACGGAGGCACTCTAGACTATCCTTGAGGTACGAAAGATATGTTCGATATGAAAATTCATTGTTCCGAAGATGAGGAGGAATATATTTCACAGTTATAGCATATTTAGAACAAGCAGGCACCTTTGGTGCAACATTCTCACCAGTGGTGATTGGCATTTTCCTTTTTACTACACGCTTCAGATTCTCAATTTAGTTAAGCAAAGAACTTACCTTTTCACTGTTATTATCATGATTAACCTTGAGTGAATCACGTAGTTCTTTGTTTTGAGCATTAACTTTTGAAATTTCAACTTGAAAACATTCATTTTCCTTTTGCAGTTTATTAATCATGTTTTGAAGTTGGAAATTCTGAGAATCTAAAGGTGGAGGCATACGGAGCCACCACTTCATTCTTTTCAACCTTCAATTGTGAAATTTGAGCTTTCAACCTTTTGATCGTGTTACAATGAGCTCAATTTGTTCATCACGCTTGTTATTTAAAAATCGTGATCAAACTCGTGAGCATCTGAAGATGTCTTGACATTTGAGGTTTTATCACTTTCTTTAAGATGTTGATATTTTAATTGTAAATCAAGATAATCAACTTCTAATTTAGAAAAATGCCTAACCATGTTATCATGATCATCCTTTTCGATTTTGTCATGCAATTTTGAATTTTTTGTTTCAAGCTTAATGACACGATCTTGGGAGACTTTTAAAGCAATAGACCATTCATGAAATTGAGAAGCAGTAATGGAATAATTCGTAACAGTGTAGAACACATCTTGAGCAATACATCTAGAAATCAAATTATCATTCAGGATGTGAATGTTCTTCCTTTCAATCTCATTGTCTTAAGCTCACATTCATATATTCTAACCTCGTTTTCCATTTCATTAAACATTCTTTTCATTTCTTTAACTTCTGTATCTATAGCCTTTTGAAGACTTTAAAATTGATCTTTTAATTGTTTAAAGAAAGGCATGACCTCGCTTAGATAACATTCTTTTTTGCTCAAAACCCTTTCCCTTCAAGAATTCCCTGTTGTAGTGATTCTCTTCTTACATGTTTTCTCAAAGTCAACGAATAGTTTGTAAACTACATATAGGCTGATTAAGGTCTTGCTTTGAGTGGGAAGAGTTCTAGGCACTAAATGCATTGGTGTATTGGGTGGATACATAGTGACTGGAGACAATTTCCTATGGGGAGGATTCTTTTCCACAAGCTTATTAGATTTTTTCTTTTCCATATCTAACTTCCAAAACACTTGTTCAGGGGTTAATTGAGTTTGAGGTCTAAACTTGTTTAAGGCAATCCAATTATCCTTAGTGTAATTGGGAGTTTTGAACGTTATATTATGATCTATACACCAAGGATCTTTTAGTTTCTTCTAACTCTCTATCTTCTTCAGTGCACTCTAAACAAGTAGGCTTTTGTCTAGGCTTAAGGATTTCATTACCATCATAGATCACTTTTTGAGCATCTTTTGCTTTCTTACCATACTCAGGATTGGGTTCTTCTACAAGGCCAGTACTATGCTTATCGCTTAATACTCTATGCTTAGTGATCATGTGAGCAGTCTGAATGATGTTGCCTTGTACATACAACTTGTTTTCAAGTTTGTTCTTCAAAGTTTTAAGGTTGGAAAATCATTTAAAAGTTTTGATTCCTTTTGTTTGAACTCCCGCTAAGCACTTTTACATTTTCTTGAAGTTCTTTCTTTTGCTTAACAGTTTTATTAAGTTTCTCTTGTAAGGAATTTAACTCTTGTTTTAATGTTTCTTCCTTAAGTTACTTTTTTCTCGATTATGTTTGCATTTGGCAATTCATTTCTGCTCACGCAGTGGTCACTCAAATTTAGCACGCTGGTCATAGATGGCAACTTGATCCTTATATATGTTAAGCTTAGTGGTAAGGGAGTCATCAGTGATAAATGCAGAGTACTCATTCAACTCATAATCATCATTTTGAGTAGAAGATGCATGACTAGGTACAAGAAACTTCCATGCGCCTTTCCTCTGCATTAACGTGCATAGGTTGTGGCCGGTGCATCTCTCTCTTGGGTACATCTGAAGCTTCCATGGAGCGTTCCTTTGCATTAACTTGCACAGGTTGTGGCTGGTGCACTTCTCTCTGTTGTGAATTTGAGCACCAAGAGTCCATTTTAGCATTATCCGACTCAAACACGATAGTCTGTTGTACATTTTTGGGTATCTTCTGTTCATTGATCACGTCATATAAACTGAGTATCTTAGATACAACTAAATCTGAATCGTTAGGCAAGATGTTGACGTGCACGGTATTTTACAAATCTATGATTTAAACCGAGAAATAGAATCTTTCACGGGATTTTACAAAATCAAGAAGAAACCGTTAAGCAATGACTAGCAGAACGTGTTAAGATGACTGATGGATCGACACAATGATAGAAATTCGTGTAATAGTACACAAGTACACCCACTGTTAGGAATTGGAAATTTCATGTTAAAGTGTCGGTCACCCTAAATATTATCTAGCATAGTTTAGCTCGTAGACTTGTAGTTATTTATGTTGTTTTGTAGTTAATTAGTTATTTAGTAGCGTAGTATAGTTTAGTGTAACACCGTGGAGGAAGGACGGGTCTTTACCCACTATATGTCTGATCCACAGTCCGATAGGAGGACGTATTGCTTTGTAACTATAAATACCCCTTCCATCCATGGAAGGGGTGTGGCTTCTTTGAATCTAACCTTCCTTTTATAAAGCAACTCTCTTTCAAGGAACCTCCTCTCAACTCTCTTCATCTTTCTAAAATGGCTTTCTTGTTTAATCATTGTCCTAGACCACCCGAATCATCTAACAACATAATATTCACGATCCTACAATTGGTATCAGAGCCAGGTTGTGTTGTTTTGATTGATTCGTATGGTTTTATATGTTTTTGCTATGCGGTTCGTGAGTATATTGATGTGGTTTGATGCGTATGGTTTGTGGTTTTTTTTTATATTTTGTTATAGTCACGTTAATCTGGTCTTAAGAATTGATAAAACTATTTTTATGTGTTGAATCTGGTTTTGTTCGACTTAGATGAGTTTTTAAGCAGTTTTTCAAACAGTGTCATTCTGGTTCTATTTATGTCCGTACATGTTTTCATCCATGCGAGTTAACTGTTTTTTCATACATTTGAGTTGTCAGTTTTGTCTTTACAAACTGTCCAGATTCAGTGTTAGATCTGATGCGAGTTGATCTAATGCGAGTTGATCAGTTGCGAGTTGGTATGATGCGAGTTGGGATGATTATGCTACTATGCGGTTTGTCTTTACAAACTGTCTAGATTCAATGTGTATTATGCGGGTTGTCTCATTAGTCCAGATTTATAGTATCTTGAGCGAGTTGCCAACAAAGGTCAAAAGCGACTTGCTAAACTTGTTTTCTTTAAAGCGAGTTAATAACAGCATTTAAAAGCGAGTTGGTTATGGATCAAAATCCAGTTGGTTGTTTGACTATTGAGTCAACAATATGCGTGTTGTGACAAAACTAGTTTAAGATGAAGCGAGTTGATTAAGCTTAAAGACCTAGACCACATTAGATGTACCAATTGCTTCAACATCTCATGACCTTAGTATCAACATCATCAGTCTATTAACAATCCCAACATTTTACACAACCAATATCCTACCTATCACTACCCATCACAGTTACTAACAAGTAATGATTTATCATGCAATATTGGTCTTAGTATGGTTCAACCTTGCTTCAATCTTTCAAAGATTTTTGTTGAAACCTATCATCACTGACCATGATTGTAAGACCTTGTGTCCTCTACTATCCGAATCAATAAGATTAAGAATAATAACAACTGTGTTATTCTCTTTTCTTCATTCATTTAAAGAAAGTAACATCAAGAATACAATTTTTTTCAGACTCGGACTCAAAAGTTAAATCAATTAAACTCAGTTTTTTGCTTTTTTTCTTTCGCGTCTATAACAGTAATACCTCACCTTTAAGGCCAATCATTCGAAAGAAATCAAAACATCACCTATTAAATGTGTAGCTTATGATTCAATTGATATCCGAAGCTAAAGGTTCAGGAAGATAACATGTATGTTATTTCCTTGCCTATGTTCGTTCAGAACCAAATACAAGACACAGCCACAAAGTATCACTTACCTGAGATCCTTTATTGAAAGATATTGAGTCCGAACCCATGGTTCTCTCATACCCTTAGCCATCCCTGTGGCCATGTTATAACCTCTCGTTGCCAACCCTGTGGCAAATCAAAGCACCAAGCCATCCCTGTGGCCTCTCGGATTTGTTAAAGGAATCAGGTTATTTGAGAATGATTTGGATTGATGGTATTGTGTTACTGCGTATGATGGATAGCAGAATAAGGAGGCGTATTTTTTTTGGAATGTGATTAAGGTTACTCATGGTTTGGCTTAGCGTGATTTATGAGAAAATTTAGGATGGGGGCGTAAGAAAAAGGATTTAGGGTTTGACAAGGAGTAAGTTTAGGGCAGGTGAGTACATTGCGTTTTTTATACCCAGTGGAATTAGGTTTAGCTGTATTTGGATCTTGTATTAGTCTTTGTGGTGGGCCAAGTGCCTTCATATATTCAATGGGCCGCTTCTTGGGCTTCATGTATTATCAAAAATGATAGTTTTTGGACATGAGCCTTGTAAAAATCCGAGAATATTATAGGGGTTCGTTTGGATTTGAATGATGGACTTGGATGTTGTTTTAAGATTGATGAGCTGTGCGGAGATGTTGACGGAATAGATTTGCCATGTTGTAGCATGGGTCATGAAAATTGATAATGGATAACTATGCTTGGACCAACATGATCTTCTGTACATTAACGATATCAAGTAATGTTTAATGAGGTGAATATTTATTATGTGATGTGAGTATTATCAATGTGAATATTTGGTCTCGTGGTGTTATTTTAAGTGGTGTTATTTGAAGTAAAGTGGTGTTAATCGGTCTTGGTTTATGGATAACGTGCTGGACTTGATATTAAACCATGGGGTGTCGATGGAATGAATGTTGATATGTGCTTCAGACTGGATCCGGCGAATGTTTTGTAGGACAATGAGATTTGATGAGCTATGAGATGTGATTTGTTGTGTTATACTGGTTGATACTTTGGTTTATACACTTTCACTTAGGACATTATGTCACGACTTGAATTCATATTAGAACTAGGGTGACTATGGGGTTGTTTGTACGGTATTTCTTATTTGGATTTGAAGTGACGTTTTCCGGGCTCGTTTACTTATTTTCGTCTTCTTTCTTTCTATCCTTCCGCGAAGATGACTTGTTTGGGCATTTATTGTGTGTGATAAAGACTTGGCTATTTGGTTACGGTTGTGATTCTTTCTCGTTTAACCCACAATGTAACTATCACTACGGTGCCTCACGTAGTTGAGGATATGTCAAGAGGTTTTGTACATTGGGTACACCGTTTCTTCTTCACAAGGATTAGTACAAGTTTAAGTAACAAATCTGGGGAATTTTACTTCATGCTCAAGCTTGGCATATCGGGTTTACTTCTCAATGTGGTCACTACAATAGCCGCTGTCGAAATCGCGTGAATGATGTGTTTACCAAAGTGTTTTTTGGATGGTTGATGATGTTGATGATATTGGATACTGAACCGCTGCATGTTTCCCTAAAACAGATATTCACCGAAACATAAGTTGTCATAACATATTCAAGCTGACATTGTTTACGGTTTTGTCTTGATTTTGTAAAATCCCACTGAAGAACCTATTTCTCGGTTTAAATCATAGACTTGTAAAATCCCGTGACAATGAAAACATCATGGTTAAAGTAATGAGCATTTCCGGATCTATCTTACGGTTTATTCTTGGTTTTGTAAAATCCCGCGAAAGAAACTATTTCTCGGTTTAAACCATAGAATTGTAAAATCCCGTAATGATGGAACCATCCTGGAGAAAGGAAAGCGTATTTCGAGATCTTATTTGATGCTGGTGCTACGGTTTCTGCTTTGAAGAAGGGATAAAAGGGTGTACTTCATGAATTGGATGTGTGTTTGGATATTCGTCATGGGAGTTTGGTTATACATGGTTTTACGGGGTTACGTGCTTTTAACCATGGTCGGGATGAAACCATTATCAAAGTTCATTCAAATGTCAAAGAAGGCTAGATTTGAGCAAATAACCAGAAGATGTGACAACGGAGTTAATTCAGTATTATTTATTTGAGGTTGAAGTGAAATATCACGGACGAGTGTACTTAGTATCTGAAGGTATCGGGGATGGTTGGATGAAGATTCTTCAAGATCCTTGTTCGAGCTTACTATAAAAAAATGAAGACTTGGAAATCTAGTTATTGTTGGGTGTCTTTTACCTTTTCTTTTACCACTTGGGGGAATTGGGCTCTTACCACTACAAAATAACTATCACTTTAAGGAGTTACGTTATAGTGCTCAGTGTCACATTCAATTGTGGATTTTCAAGAGGTGATGTATGTCTTATACTTGATGGTTGGTTGGATGAAGAGTATAGAGTACTGAGAGATTCAATGGAGGATGAAGTCTCGGCACCGCTTTTTGTTACATATGTGCAAGTTTAAGTCACGAGTTCAGGGTAGTTTACTTCAGGGTTGATGAGTGTCTAAATACTCATCATTTTTGTACAATATAAACTGCAAAATCATCTGAAAACACTCAAAAATGCATCAAAATGCTGAAAATATCACAAATCAGTGTTTTATGTGTTTTAAATGCAAAAATATCAAAATCGATGAAAACGTGATCAAATTTGCAAAATTGGCGCTTTTAGTCCCCCAAGTTTCAAAAGTTGTTAAAAAAATCCTCGGTATATCTAAATAAAGGAAAATATCATTCAAGGTCCCCGAAATATTTTAAATTGTCAAAAACAATTTTGAATGAATCTTTAGTCAAATGGCGGAAAAGGTCCTTCAACTTTGAAAATGGCAAAATGGTCATTGGAAATTGGAGAATGGCAAGTTTGGTCCTTATACTTTGTGAGATTGTCACTTTTGGTCCCGTGAAACCTCTTTGCTTAAATGGCAGCTTAGGTCCTTGTGTTTTCAGAATTTACATCATTGGTCCTTGTTATTTAAGCCTTTTTGACCCTTAGACCCTTGTCACAATCCAAATGAACCCTGCCTATACCTTTGGACCCTCATCATTTATCCATTTTGACCCCTTGCTTATTAATATCTACCAAGTCAACATCGGTCAAAAACAAACACCCGCCAAAGTCTCATCTTCTCAATGCTATCACTGCTCACTCAACCACCCATTCCCCAGCTCATATCTTGTTCCCCCTCCTCCACTACATCCAAGACACATTTAATGCTACCTTTTACCTCTTCACTCAACCCCAATTGGCTGGACAATAATTTTGGCGCCAAAATCTGTTTAAATGGCTAGGATCACTTTTAAAGCCATCCAATGGCTGAGGATTGCTGGGATACATTCAAAGTAGATAGAGAAGAGGATTGGATTATAAAAGAAATAGAGAGGAAGCAAACCAAGTAGTAGAGTTTTAGTTAAACATTTTCCTTATGTCGTTTTTATTATTATTGTATTAGTTTAATTTTAAAGCTGTAAGTTTTTGTTTCCAAGTGTTAAACTCAAGTTATATTTGCAATATAATCAAGTTTTAATCATTAATTCCAAGGTTTATCTATTTTCATATCTTTTGCATAACTGTTGAAAATTTCCATTTCAAAGTGTGACAAACAAGCTTTTCTTAGCTTATCTTTAAGCTTCAACAAGCTTATATGAGCCTATTATAACTTTTTGTAAGTCTGCAATCAAGTTTCAATCAAGTTTGGATGCTGGTCAACAAAAGTCAAACATGTGCAAAAATGATGCAGATTTGGTCAATGGGTGAAGCAGAGCTGGATATGGGTTGATTTAGGTCTAGTGGGTTGATATAAATAGGTTAGAGATCCTTTGGTTACTGTTTTCAAGCCATAGTGGCTAGGACCCTTTTGTGAGTAAATTTCTAGTTTCTTTGCATTTTCTTTATTTGGATTTAAAACTAGTGCATATCTGTTTAGAAAGATGTATTTAGGATATAAGAATGTAATTTGATCACTGATACACGTTTGGTCAGGGTTTAGCTCGGTTTCATTTTCAAAAAGTTGATTAAGGAGTGTTTGGTTTTTAGCTTATTCTGTCTCTAAGGCTTGTTCAGTGGTTCATTTCTGTTGGTACATGATTGTTAACTCTAATTAAACTCATTTGAGTCTTAGTTTGGGTCTGCAACACCACCAAAGTCAAATTTTTACTTAAATCTATCTCATTGATCCACTGTTGAGATTTTGGTATTGCAGATCATTGTTTTGTGTTTAGAAGTCCTAAACATTGATTGCATTAGGTTCATTACATCATATAACATCAATCTTAATACTTAAAATCAGTGGTAAAGTTCAAAAAAGTCAAACTTACATATTTGCTTCAAAAGTCAAAATGAAAAACTTTTTCACCAACCTGCAAGGATTTTTCCTTGATTCATTTTTGGGTCAAATTCAGTGAGATTTGGTGTTTCAAAAACTTCTATTGGTCTAGTTTGTTATTACCATTTTTGAAGAATTTTGTGAATTTTTATAAGCTTAAAACAAGACTTGTCTATTAGGGCCTAAGTGCCTGCTCCACTGATACTCGAGATGACAACCGAAGTTTTCTCGGTTTGTGCAAGGTGCACAGGGCTCAATAGAGCTGGTCATGGTCTGAGTTTTAGTGCATTTGGTCTCACCCAGGTCTAGTCTAGGTTCCAAGTGATAGTTTTCACATTTAGCTTATTTTGAAGATTGTGCTTGTGTCCAAAGTTGGTACCCAAACCTGTGTTTTAGCTTCTAAACTCAAAACATCAAATCTGTTCACTTGTAATTCAGAGGTTTTAGCTTGTTGAAACTTGTTCCATTTTGGTTCTTTTAGTATTTCATAACTTCTGTTTTGGGATTGGTAGCTTATGGTAGCCATTTGCCTATTCTAGTGCTTATTTCAATAAGCACTTCCACATCAGTTTCTAATTTCTACACATAAGCATCTGTTTTTCCAATTTTCCTAGCTTCTTAATATTATTTTAGAGTTTTCCTGAAATTTTCATATTTTTCTAAGCTTGTTTGTTATTTTTCTTAATTTAAATTGATTTTTAGTACTTTTTAAATAGCATTTAATATAAAAAATTAAGAAAAGCTTCTAAAAAATATGTTTTCAATTTTCCTAGATTAGGATAAATATAAAAAGCCTAAAAAGTATTTTTCCATAATTTTCTTGGTTTAAATATTATTTTTTAGCATTTTAATTAGTTTTAAATAGTAGTTAATTAATAATAAATACATAAAAAGTCTAAAAAATATATTTTCAGTTTAAAAATAAGTTTTATAATATTTTAGATTTTTCTAAGTCATAATTTTATTTTTCTAGCTTTATTTCATATTTTATCTTATTTTAGGTTATTATTTAATAGTTAAAAATAGTTTTTAATTAATAATAATTAGATAAATAGTTGTAAAAATAATTTTACTTTTCTAATAATTTTATTTTATTTTTAGGATTCCAAAAATGTCATTTTTATATTTTTAGGTCTTTTATTTCTTAGATTCACTTTTTATTTTGTACGTATACGTAGTTTTTAAAACTTACGTTTACGTTTCTTTTATCTGATTGTTGTGCTTTCCTATTCTGTATCCTATTCCATTCCAATCAATCAGTAGTGTAATTTCTAATCAAAACCTTACTGATTACTATCATTAGTGATCATTCTATCGTCTGATCAAGTGTTTACACACCATTGAGTCTCCGTGGGACTTAACGACCCGGGAATTCATTCTATTCTCCAGGACTTCATTGCATTTGTGTTTTAAGCGGTTTTAAGCTTCTTACGGTCGGCCATTCACAAGTGGCCGGTTTGTGTGAGGTAGCTTGACTGCTTTAAAGACAGATCAAATTTTGGCGCCCGCCGAGGCTTTAGCGTGTGTTAAGCCTTTTTCGCACTCATTCTTGCACATATCCCACCATTTGTAAAAAGTTTTTTGTAAAGATTATATAGAATCTCAAAAAGTTCATTAGCACTTTTTCTAAAGTGTTATCAACACCAAAAATATTTTCATTCTTTGTTTTATAGCCTTTTTTCAAAAAATTCCAAAAATATCCATCTTTACCCTCTCGCATCTTTTGATTCTACATTTCCCTTACCCTCTAATGCTTTTAATTCTCCATTCCTTATCCTCTATAACCATTTAATTCTTCATCTCTTATCCCTCTTATCTGTTTAATTCTTCATGTCATGGTTTTCAACATGTTCCTGGTGTGGAGGTCCATTTAACGGTGGAAATTGTCGTCGATGTACCAATGTGAGTTTCGGAGACAAGTTTGTCGGTAATCCCGATCCCATTTCAAATAATGAAACACCCGATTTTTCCTACCTACCTCCACAGCCCCAATATGAATCCTACTCATGCGAGTTTTGTGGGAATGATTCTCATTACGGTTTTGATTGTCCACCACGGTACCGCTTGTCTATGAGCCGAACCATGTTACAATCGAACTTTGGTGAAAGTTATTTTCCCAATTATCTCTTGTGAAATTGTGGGGGTCCTCATGAGACTTTTGAATGTCAACCGATGAATCAAAATTTTCACAATTCCAATTCTCCCGGTTTTGACAATTTCCAACCCCCACATTAGATTCCATCAGGTCATCGATTCGAGCCTTCACAAGATTTCAATGATTACGAGGAGTGTAATCTTCCCGCAAAGTTCTGAAGAAATACGCGATTCGAAAGAAACCGCAAATGAAAAGAATGGTATGTAAGCTTCAGCAGATGAATATAAGAATTCGATATGATGACGATGATGATGAGGATAGTATTCAAATGAAGGAATATTATGAGAACGACGAGGAGAGTGTTACTCAATTGAACGATCTTATTTCTCAACTCCTCAGTTATTGCTATCACACCTATCTTACCTATAATTTCTTCCAAAGACTCTCATAATGGGGGACGAGCCTCTTAGCACTATTCCAGAAATGGAATCGTCTAGTGTTGAGAGCCCTGTTCCAATCCCAAGTGAGTCCGAGGTTATCTCCGGTAATATGTGTGATGAGCCTCTTAATGGTGATTCTTCTCCTCCTCTTGACATTCCATATGATCATGTCGAGATGTTCTCCGATTCTGACAACGATTGTATTTCGTTTGACGATTCTTTATCCTATGGAGACATCGATTATGTCGAGGAGCTACCTTCTGAGCTAGTTAGCTTAGAAGATGTGAGAGATTCTGATGATCTTGAAATTAAGGATGAGGTACTTCGTGAACAATTGTTCAATATAAATCTCCTCGTTTCTAAGATCGAATCATTTTGTGCTAAACTGACTTCATCTCCTATCCCCGCTTGTGGATAGTGACTCTACATTGACAAGCCCTAAACATCTCCCCTGAACTTGAGGCTTTGTCCAATGATTCTCTTCATGAAGAGTTCTCCGGTGAACTCTCTCATGACATATCTCCTCTGGAATATGATCATTTCTATTTTGATCTTGAGGATGATATTGGCTCGGAGGAAGGTGTACTCTATCATAAGAGTTTGCTTATTGATGATACTACCTTCACTCTTCCTCCCGATATGTCTACATTTGAGGATGAAGAATGGATCTTGATTGTTATCAACATCTTTCTCCCATTCCTCACATATGATGTGACTTCTTCTCTTCTTCACTCCTTCGAGAGTGAGGACACTATCTTTGACCCCGGCATTTTTACTTATCATTTTTGGAGGGTGCGTCTATGTATATCTCACCGGTGTGGAACTTTCACGTGCTTCAAATGTTTGTCCAAACATCTTGAATGAAAGTCCGATGGAGGTTATCTCTTCCACTTACTTCCCCATGAACAAATTAATTTGGGGTCGAGTCAAGCTAGCGACTCGTAATCAAAAAGTAACAGCGCCATATGGGTTTTTCACCCATATTTCTGACTTCTTTCTACTTTCTACCACCCTAGTGTGGGGGTTGCCCCACATGTTTTCAAAAAAAATCCTTTCTAAATAATGGCCGTAGTATTTCCCTTTTACGTTCTAGGTTTCGGCATAACGCTTGTACTTTGAATATTGAGGGCAATATTCATTTCTAAGTGTAGGGGGAATTCTCACGAATTTTATCATATATTATCCACCCAATTCCCCCGTTTTTGGCCAAAAATTTTTTTTGGAGTAAGTGTTTTTCACTTACTCATCTTGGTTATCAATCCGCCATGTCTAATAGACTAAAGGATTGGCTAATCCAGGAGCAAACGGCTCTTGGTAAAGATTTCTCAAATCCGCTTATATGGCTTGCAATTTGCCCAAAATTGTATGGTTCTCAACTCACCATGTCCTAAAAGGTGAAGAGTTGGCTAGCCCGCAAGGTTATGGCTTGTGGTAAAGGCGGTGGAAAATCCATAATTGGTATTCAGCTCACCAAAGATAATTCCGATAATTTATCTAAGAGTTGGCTAGTCCGTAAGGGTACGCTTCGTAAAGACACATCAAACTGCTATACGAGCTTATGATTTGCTCAAAATCATTTGGTTATCAAGTGTACCAAGGTTCTTACTTGAACTGAAACATTTGGCTACTCCAGTAGTGATGGCTTTTGGTAAAGAGTTTTAAAATCCATTAAAGCTTTCAAACCATTGCTGTGGGACTAGCAATATCTCAGTGTGAGGGATTGATGAGTGTGTAAATACTCATCATTTTTGTACAATATAAACTGCAAAATCATCTGAAAACACTCAAAAATGCATCAAAATGATGAAAATATCACAAATCGGTGTTTTATGTGTTTTAAATGCAAAAATATCAAAATCGATGAAAACGATCAAATTTGCAAAATTGGCGCTTTAGTCCCCAAGTTTCAAAAAGTTGTCAAAAATGTCCCCTCGTATATCTAAATAAAGAAAAATATCATTCAAGGTCCCTGAAATATTTTAAATTGTCAAAAACAGTCCTTGAATGAATCTTTAGTCAAATGGCGGAAAAGGTCCTTCAACTTTGAAAAATGGCAAAAATGGTCCTTGGAAATTGGAGAATGGCAAGTTTGGTCCTTATACTTTGTGAGATTGTCACTTTTGGTCCCGTGAAACCTCTTTGCTTAAATGGCAGCTTAGGTCCTTGTGTTTTCGTAATTTACATCATTGGTCCTTGTTATTTAAGCCTTTTGAACTTAGACCCTTGTCACAATCCAAATGAACCCTGCCTATACCTTTGGACCCCTGTCATTTATCCATTTTGACCCCTTGCTTATTAATATCTACCCAATAACATCGTCAAAAACAAACACCCGCCAAAGTCTCATCTTCTCAATCATGCATCAAGCCACTCAACCAGCATTCCCAAACTCATATCTTGTTCCCCCCTCCTCCACTACATCCAAGACACATTTAATGCTACCTTTTACCTCTTCACTCAACCCCAATTGGCGCACAAGAATTTTGGCCAAAATCGCTTAAATGGCTAGGATCACTTTTAAAGCCATCCAATGGTCGAGGATTGTGGATACATTCAGAGTAGATAGAGAAGAGGATTGGATTATAAAAGAAAGAGAGAGAGGAAGCAAACCAAGTAGTAGAGTTTTAGTTAAACATTTTCCTTATGTCGTTTTTATTATTATTGTATTAGTTTAATTTTAAAGCTGTAAGTTTTTGTTTCCAAGTGTTAAACTCAAGTTATATTTGCAATATAATCAAGTTTTAATCATTAATTCCAAGGTTTATCTATTTTCATATCTTTTGCATAACTGTTGAAAATTTCCATTTCAAAGTGTGACAAACAAGCTTTTCTTAGCTTATCTTTAAGCTTCAACAAGCTTATATGAGCCTATTATAACTTTTTGTAAGTATGCAATCAAGTTTCAATCAAGTTTGGATGCTGGTCAACAAAAGTCAAACAGGTGCAAAAATGATGCAAATTTGGTCAATGGGTGAAGCAGAGCTGGATATGGGTTGATTTAGGTCTAGTGGGTTGATATAAATAGGTTAGAGATCCTTGGTTATCATTTTCAAGCCATAGTGGCTAGGACCCTTTTGTGAGTAAATTTCTAGTTTCTTTGCATTTTCTTTATTTGGATTTAAAACTAGTGCATATCTGTTTAGAAAGATGTATTTAGGATATAAGAATGTAATTTGATCACCGATACATTTGGTCGTGGTTTAGCTCAGTTTCATTTTCAAAACAGTTGATTAAGGAGTGTTTGGTTTTAGCTTATTCTGCCTCTAAGGCTTGTTCGGTTCATTTCGTTGGTACATGATTGTTAACTCTAATTAAACTCATTTGAGTCTTAGTTTGGGTCTGCAACACCACCAAAGTCAAATTTTTACTTAAATCTATCTCATTGATCCATCGTTGAGATTTTGGTATCAGTATCATTGTTTTGTGTTTAGAAGTCCTAAACATTGATTGCATTAGGTTCATTACATCATATAACATCAATCTTAATACTTAAAATCAGTGGTAAAGTTCAAAAAAGTCAAACTTACATATTTGCTTCAAAAGTCAAAAATCAAAACTGCTTTTCTCCAACCGCAAGGATTTTTCCTTGATTCATTTTTGGGTCCAATTCTGAGATTTGGTGTTTCAAAACTTCTATTGGTCTAGTTTGTTATTACCATTTTGAAGAATTTTGTGAATTTTTATAAGCTTAAAACAAATTTTGTCTATTAGGGCCTAGTGCCTCTGCTCAATCGATACTGCATGACACCGAAGTTTTCTCGCATTTGTGCAAGGTACTGTGGCTCAATAGAGTGGTCATGGTCTGAGTTTTAGTTCATTTGGTCTCACCTGTGTCTAGTCTAGGTTCCAAGTGATAGTTTTCACATTTAGCTTATTTTGAAGATTGTGCTTGTGTCCAAAGTTGGTACCCAAACCCGTTGTTTTAGCTTCTAAACTCAAAACATCAAACTGCTCACTTGCAATTCAGAGGTTTTAGCTTGTTGAAACTTGTTCCATTTTGGTTCTTTTAGTATTTCATAACTTCTGTTTTGGGATTGGTAGCTTATGGTAGCCATTTGCCTATTCTAGTGCTTATTTCAATAAGCACTTCCACATCAGTTTCTAATTTCTACACATAAGCATCTGTTTTTCCAATTTTCCTAGCTTCTTAATATTATTTTAGAGTTTTCCTGAAATTTTCATATTTTTCTAAGCTTGTTTGTTATTTTTCTTAATTTAAATTGATTTTTAGCACTTTTTAAATAGCATTTAATATTAAAAATTAAGAAAAGCTTCTAAAAAATATGTTTTCAATTTTCCTAGATTAAGATAAATATAAAAAGCCTAAAAAGTATTTTTCCATAATTTTCTTGGTTTAAATAGTATTTTTTAGCATTTTAATTAGTTTTAAATAGTAGTTAATTAATAATAAATACATAAAAAGTCTAAAAAATATATTTTCAGTTTAAAAATAATTTTTATAATATTTTAGATTTTTCTAAGTCATAATTTTATTTTTCTAGCTTTATTTCATATTTTATCTTATTTTAGGTTATTATTTAATAGTTAAAAATAGTTTTTAATTAATAATAATTAGATAAATAGTTGTAAAAATAATTTTCCTTTTCTAATAATTTTCTTTTATTTTTAGGATTCCAAAAATGTCATTTTTATATTTTTAGGTCTTTTATTTCTTAGATTCACTTTTTATTTTGTAATGATAATGAGTTTTTAAACTTACGCTTACGCTTTTTATCTGATTGTTGTGCTTTCCTATTCTGTATCCTATTACATTCCAATCAATCAGTAGTGTAATTTCTAATCAAAACCTTACTGATTACTATCATTAGTGATCATTCTATCGTCTGATCAAGTGTTTACACACCATTGAGTCTCCGTGGGACTTAACGACCCGAGAATTCATTCTATTCTCCGTGACTTCATTGCATTTGTGTTTTAAGCGGTTTTAAGTTTACGGTCGGCCATTCACAAGTGGCGGTTTAGTGGTAGCTTGACCTTTCAAAGACGTCAATTATCATATGTTTTCAAATATCACGACAAAGAGGCTACTGAATGATAATGGGGTTGATTATAAGTTTGCCAAGAGTAGATGAAAAGAAAGAGATTATGACGCCTCGCTCACATCGGTTCAGCCTCAGACTTCAACATTATGACGTTTTAACACAACAGTTCAAGCCTCGTACTCTAAAGAAAAGAAATGTGTACGCTTGGGCATGCGATTATCTTCTGAGAAGAGAAATCTTCAATTATGACCATTCTCATCAACATGCTTCATGTCCATGTGCTTTCAATTATCAAGTGAAAGGGGCCAGCTTGATTGTTTTCGATTCCACTTGCTCAACTATAATGACGATGGCTTACATCATGTGCTAATTTTGTAGGAGAATGAATAGACTACATTTGGATGATTTCACTTGTTTAATCAAGAATGGCATCTCCGTATGCAATTTTCGGAGGGGAGAAGAAATGTGAATTTTCTGCATGGTTGATTGATATTTGAGAATATATGGTCAAACGGCTCCTAACTCATGTAAGAACCGAGACTCTTCTTATCGGATCATCTTCACATGTAGTTTCTTCTAAGAGCCGCTGGTTGACATCTTCACTCGGATTGACGAGTTTATCGACAAAGTGCTTCGGTTAATGCTTCACGATACATCAAAATGATGATTCCAACAATCTCTCTGTTTTGTTTGATGTGAATGGTAGTTTGGTGTTACCATCTTGTGTGTTCTATGGCCCGATTGCTGATTTTCTTGATGAACATCTTTCTATTCTTGTTTGATTGGGAGGGATTTTAGTTAAGGGAATTTGCAAGATGTAAGTTAATTGGGATGCTTTTTGGTGTGAGTTGAAGATGTTAACACTCTATTCCCCATTCGACAATCTTGAAGAAAGTCGAGTCTACAAATGGTTCTACATTCTCTGCTACATGTTAGAAGACTAAAGACGAGTTGCATTTGATTATCTAGAGACTTCTTCTTAATTCAAGCATTCATCATAAAGATTGTCAGTTTAGGGGAGAGCACTAAGTGGGGGAGATTGAAAAGACAAATTTAATCCCCAATTAGACTTGCTCACATTCTTTTGCAGCAAGTGGATTCTCACAAGAGTTCAAGTGTTCTTCTTAACAAATTTCTAGTATAATGCTTATTATTTGTCTTGATCTCAAGTATCAAAACCGTAAATGGGAAAGGAGACAAGCATCTAAACGCAAGTAAACTTGATGAACTTAATTCTTCTAAGTGATTGAAGATATCCCGGGAAGACAAATGTTATTACCAAGAGAGAAACTCAAGGTTTGACTCATGGCGAGTAAACTTGATGAACTTAACACTTCTAAGTGATTGAAGATATCCCGAGAAGACAAATGTCATTACCGCAGAGAAACTCAAGGTTTGACTCATGGCGCTTAGTGTTTATTCCAACTATGTAGGGGAAGAACGGTTAGAGAAAGTTTCTGAAGATAAAAGAGGTACACGAGTGTGTGGTGATTTCGATGGTATCGCAATAATCGTGAGAGAGATTGTGTACATTGGGGATGCTCACTGTTTACTTGAGTGCTTAATCGCTGATTCAGAGATATAATCACTTATTTCGTTGACATCCGCAGAGATTGTCACCGCGCAGATAATCGCTGACTTGGCCCGCTTCTTCAATGTTATCGCTATTCATTCCTTGTGTATTGGTATACTTGATACTTGAGCTTCATACACATCATCAAGAAAAATGAACATGGGGAGGTGTTTCATTCCCTCATGATGTGTATTCGAGAGCTCTTGGGTATTGGTTTACTCGGTTCTTGAGCTTCAATACACGATCATCAGGGAAGAAAAATGTGAACATGGGGAGGTGTTTTCATTCCCTCATGATGTATTCGGAGATTTCTTGAGCATTATACAAAGAGACCGACGATCAATTCAACTACTTGGGGAACTGTTCTCTTAACACATTTTGGAATGGATTGCTTCATACTCGCTGAAAAGGAATTTGAGAAGATTATAAACGTGGGATGATACGCTGTCGTTTCTATTGGATGATATAACTCTCAACGAATAATCACAAAGATTATTCTTAAAAAGAGCAAGAAGATCGATGATAATGGTGTGCTTCTTCGCACCGCTAATGCAAGCTTGAAATAGAGCTTCGATCCGCTCGCCTAAAGGATTTTCGGTTTGGGGAAGTCGCCAAAGTCTCACTTTCAGATGGTTCAACTTCTTTCTTTGATTCAAGATCCCGAGAAGCTTTGGTGGTAAATGTTTAAGAGTTGATGACTTTATCTTCTACGACGCATGCTCGATATCCTTATCTCTCACTCGTATCATCATCTTATTTAACTATATCATCTTCTCTATCTTTGTATATATTTATTAAAAACAAAATACAAAAATATAAAACCAACAAAAAGAAAATAGAAAATTATAAAACCAACAAAACCCATAAAAATCAAAAATTTGAAAATTCCAAAAATATTGTTTTCTCTAGACATGTTTTCTGGTATCGATAACATCTACGGTCTTAGAAATGTCATTCAATAATGGCACGGACCATAGATGAAGTTCGAGCAGGAGGTGTAAATATTCTTTTCAATACATGTCTCAAAATATGGCTTACGCTATTTTAGATCATGAACCCAAGCCAAAAATGGCTTGTACATTTCAGACTATAACCCATGTTAAAACCATGGTTTGCTATTATTTGATAGCAACCCGCCTTCTTCAAGAAAGGAAAGTCATGCTAAACCAATTTTTAAACATTTCGCACTTATCCTAAAAAACAAAATGAGGAAAGTATGTCGGGATCATTGCTCCTACACAAATGTTTTTCCGTCTAAAATTCTTCAGAAAAATATTTGATGTTTTCAAAAATGGTGGAAAATGAGTTGCTTTAAAAACAATCGATTCGAGTTTTTGTAAAATTGAAAACTCAATCAATGACTTCAACGCTTTTAAACTTTTCATAAAATGAGTCATGGATTGAGGGGGATAATGTTTTTCAAATCTACATCATCTAACAGGCTTTTATCCTAATATGCTTAATTAAAATTGATATTAACCTATGTTGAAGGACTAGGTGCCTAGGATATGATTGCTAGGATTAGATGATTAGAGTTTGATGAACACATTATTCCCATACATTTATATGATCTGATTGATATGTTGCATTGACTTTTATTAGTCGATTGTTGTTTGGGTGATGTCGACCACCATATATTTGTATGTGTGTTCACTAACGATGCGTATTTTGGTATAAAAGAATGTTCCCGATCCCACAATTGAAGATGATTGGATGCCGAAAGGAAAGGGTAACTATATCTTGGGTTGACAAATGAAGAAACGGAGCTTAATTGACTTCTATGGAGAGTTGGCATAAATGCAACGAAGAGGTCTCATCATGATCGCAGATGGTTTTCTTCAAGTGATTGAAGAAACGGAGCTTAATTTGACCCTTCGTTGGCATTCAAAATGCAACGTAGAAGAAGTCTCACTACATCACAGATAGTTTTTCTTCCAAACCTCAAAGAACAACAACAAAGCTTCTCAACCACTAACGATCTTGTAGCAGACACCATTTTCTAAAACTTTGTTTAAAATTGTTTTGAAAATGGAAAAATATTGTTTTGAAAATAAATTGGACTCAAATTTTGAAAAATCACCGGACTTCATTTTATCAAAACCTAAGTCACTCAATTATCGACTTTGGTCATCGAGAGGGGAGAGTGATTTAAAATATAATATTTTCATACAATATTTCTTCATAAAAGTTCTGGCTTGTACGTTAAAATGTGGTGATCTAAAGATTTAATGTTATGTCATGGTATGATTTTTTTTAAAACTCAAAGATTTTTCAAAATGAAATTTTTCTGTTCTTGTTTGATTGTGAAATTGTTTTATTTTACTAAAAGATCTCTTAAAACAATCATACCTGACACTAACAATCTTTAATGTCTTAAAATGGTCCTTATCTGTCATTTTTCAAAATCAAATCTTGCCACGTCTTTCCCCAAAATTTTCTAAATTATTTAAATCTTTTGGGATCACTACTCTCAAATGGTTTGAAATCTTTGATTGGGTGAGAGATCATGATTTAAATCTCAAATTTGTTTTAATGGAATTGGTTTTAGTCCTTCAAAGGCACTCCTGCCTCCATATGCCAAACGATTTCAATATACATAATGCACATGTTGAGGGGGAGCATTTATCCCAAAACAAGATGAGTATTTAAACAAGGCCACATTTTCTCCCATGTTTTCTAAACCTAATTAAATCACTTGAGATCCAAAATCTCAAAGGGTTTGATATTTTTGATCGGGAGAGAATTTGTGATTTAATAATGAAATTCGATAAAAAGTGATCATTTTTTTGATTCAATTGTGCAGGCTGCTCTCTCATATGTGCTAAACGCTTTCAAATCTTGAAGCACATATTGAGGGGGAGCATTTCAAAAGAAAACAAACTATCAATGTAGAAAGGCTTTTATGTTTTAACATTAAGTACCTTGATTGAGTTTTAAATGGTTTCTTAATGGATTTTTGATCTTGGATGTACTTCAAAAGAACTCGTTCCTCTATGTGATAAAAATGATTTCAAAAATCCTATGCACATATTGAGGGGGAGAATTTACCAAAGAAAATCAAATGGCTTTTTTCATGGAAATTGTGATCAACAAATTATTTCAAAGAACTCTTGCCTCCATGTGCTAAACAATTTCAAAATCATATGCACATGTGGAGGGGGAGCATTTCTAAACGATAAAAAAAATTAAGGTACAAAATGCTTTGATTTTATATCACAAGTACCTTGGTTGATTTTTCCGAATGATTTTTCAATTGGTTTCAAGGAAGAATGAACTGTACCAAAAGACCGACCATTTTACTTTATGCATGGTGTTATAAGGATGGTGAGGTTAGGTATTAGTTCCCACGATCCGCTAGAACCGGAGGGATCTACCGTGGATAATCCACTAGATATTGTAGAGTCCTTAGGTATGATGAAAAAAGGTGAAAAGTGAGATATTGGAAGAGTGCCGACTGAGATAGAGCTAGAACTGGAATAAACCCAACAAGGTTCTAGTAATGAAATCTCGTAGCACCGGGGGTTGAAGAATGAAAAAGAAATGAAATGACAAAAGGGTGAAAAGAAATAGCCCTCCAATAATTCAACCTTAGGGCAAGAACCGGTTCAATACATATGCTACTGGTGGTTACTTAGGTAACGCCGGTATTGAAGACAAGACGTCATGGACCTAGTGACGCACTGCACTACAACTTCCCAAGCTACTGAAGTTCCCCTTAAAAGGGCTTGTTTCATTCTCACGGGGAACCTACATAATCTATCGACTTTCTCTTAAAGATAGTTGATATTGAAGAAGGAGACCCTCTCCCTAGTCTCCGGCATAGGAACCAAATGTGCACTATTGAGTCTAGAGCCAAGAGATCATCCACAATATCTCATTTGGACACACAATCTATGAAGACTCTCTGTTTCACACAATGTGGAAAGAGAGAATATACTTTTAGAGTCCTACGCATTATCCTTGTGGCATTGCCAGAACACCTGAGTGATATGTAAAAGTTTTCACGATGAAGATGGAAATCCTTCTAGAGCCAACATCAAACAAGCTTTTGGTGGGTGACACGTGAGATCTTCTCGTAATATCAAGCTTGTGACAACTGGATAGAAACGATGGGCTTATCACTCATGAATCAACCTTAGTCCAGAAATGAATTGACGAATTCGTTTGGAAAAACCGCTCGGTGCAAATCTTCTTTCTCTAGCACATGAATGTGTATTCATTTTCAAATACAAAAGTATCTCTCGATTGAAAAATACTTTTGGAAAAACCATTCGATGTGCGAATCTCTTCTTTTATCTAGCACATCGAATGTGTACTCTTTTCAAATATAAAAAGTATTTATGATTGAAAATTGATATTTCTCATAAAACCTTCAATGAATTGCAAAACTCTTTCTTCAAGCAATACACGATTGTTTTTCAAATCATTTTTCATCAATCGCTGAATCTCAATTGCCGTTCACTCACTCCGTGTTGTCTTCTTTGAGACGCTCCGGTTTGAGAACAAATAGAAATACTGCAAAACCCTCATCAAGGAGATTCTTCGAATTATTCCGATCACAGCAAAGACTTGTAATCGATCAACGGAACCGCCGTAGTACTCAATTCAACGAAAGTGATCAAAGACACTTTCGTGTGTTTTATTGCTAATCGTTGTTTGCATGTACATTTGGACGGTTGCACTGATTAGAATTGAGAGTCAATCCAGCCGCATGCTCACAAAGATCCACACTTAATTGAAGAAATCATGATCGGTGCATATCTACATAACCCGCTCGATATTTTTATACTATGCTTCGCGCTGCCGCAAATATCATGAACCAAAAAGCTTCGCTACTCGATGGAAAGATGTCATGATTCAAAAGTGTGAGCATGTCGGTCCAAAATTCACAACATCACATGAAGGCAACATAACTATGGATGATCCAGAGAGATTTACTATGGCTGATGATCTCAAAGAAAACTCAAAGATCATCAAAGATGTGGATCAGTTAAAGGCCTCCACTAAAAGTACAAATCAATGCGGACTTTGAAGAATTGCTACTAAAGTACAAAGATTGCGGAATTGAAGAATTGAAGTTTGCGAGCTCAATAACAAAGTCAAAGAATAGAACGCTAGGATTCAAAATGTAAATCATGGGGTGACCTCCCTTAGGGGGAGATTGTTAGGAATTGGAAATTCCATGTTAAAGTGTCGGTCACCCTAAATATTATCTAGCATATTTTAGCTCGTAGACTTGCAGTTATTTATGTTGTTTTGTAGTTAATTAGTTCTTTAGTAGCGTAGTATAGTGTAGTGTAACACCGTGGAGGAAGGACGGGTCTTTACCCACTGTATGCCTGATCCACAAACCGATAGGAGGACGATTGCTTTGTAACTATAAATACCCCTTCCATCCATGGAAGGGGTATGGCTTCTTTGAATCTAACCTTCCTTTATAAAGCAACTCTTCAAGGAACCTCCTCTCAAATCTCTTCATCTATCTAAAATGGCTTTCTTGTTTAATCATTGTCCTAGACCACCCAAATCATCTAACAACATAATATTCACGATCCTACACCCACTACTTCCACTACTTTGTCCTTTCTTTTCATTTTGTCTCAATAGACAAATCGTATAGTAGAACACCTATTCGAGACACAAATCACATGCTTGAAGCTTTCAAAATAAAACCACTTTTCAATCCAAAAACAACCCAACCACGATGATTCAAGCCTTCCAAACCAAAACCTAACCACTTATAATGATTCTAAACACAAAAGTACTATCAAAATTGAATCTTTAACACAAGAAATGATCCAAATGATGAAAACTACTCTAATCTCATTCAAACCTTATGAAAACCACTAGAAATCCAAGAACATGAAAGGTAGATGATCAAACCATGGCTCTTGATACCAATTGTAGTATATTGGTTTTCACAAACACATAATCAAGCATACAAGGATTCGAATGAGACTTGAGTTAGAGAGAGAAAGTGAAGAAAGTTGGGAACTTCTAGAGAGAGAAACAAAAGTATATTATGAATCTCCAACCCTTTGCCTTGCTAGGAAAAGGGTGTTTATAGTTCTTACATGAAACGCCCTACGGCCGTGGATCGCGCATACAAAGGGTAAAGACCCGTCCGTCCTCCACGGTGTTACTTAATTAACTACTGACGATTACTAAATGACTACGACTACAATCTTTCTAATGAATACATATACTTTAGGTGACCGACTCTTTAACCACTGGATTTTCTAAATCCTAACAGAATATGGGTCATTGTACCCAACATGATGTCATGATGGGTTATGGACTTTGGGTCATAGGTCATGGATCTTGCGTCATGGATCATAGATTTACCCAACTTGATGTCATGTATGATGTAATACACATGGTTCATGGGTTTTGGGTCAAGGTCTATGGGTCTTAGGTTATGGGTATGTGGATATTCCAACACATTTACATATATCTTTTAATTATTACAAACAATAACTTAACTAGATAAACTGAAAGTAAGTAGTAAAAATAGGATAACATCAAATAATCCTGAATATTAAGTGTCAATTTCCCCCGATAATGCTCGTTATTTATATCATTTGAATGGATTTACGCTTGTTTTCCATTGTTTTCCACTTTCAGGTAAATTACGAGCATTGGAGCTAAAGAGACGCGGAAATGGAAACATTACTAAAGATTTATCATAGTATACCTATTTTTAAGAAGTTACGGCGTAACTCCTCTCTCACATTACTGCAATTATTGCGTGACTTAGAATACCAACTTATCAAGAGGTTACGACGTAACTCTTCCCAAAGGTTACGACGTAACTACGTTAGGTCAAATGAGGATCCACGCCGCCGATAGTTACGCCGAACTATCGTGATCACTTACGACGAACCGTGTTTATTGAAGACTACTGCAAACCACTTATTAGGTTACGCCGTAACTAGTAGATCTAGTGCATTTACGATAATAGAAGGTTACGGCATAACTCCTATATTGTTACGCAGTAACCCGACACTGCCTATAAATACCCCACCTAATTCCAAAGATTTCTAATCATCCCATTCCACACACACAACTCTCAGAACGTGGGAAAAACTCAAGGCAAGTCTAGGAGAGCGCGATGAGCTGTTTCCGAGGAAAAGTCACTCCATTACGATAAGCTTTAGCGTTTATATTTCTTTTACTTTCAATTCATGTATTTCGTACCTTTGAATATTGAATTGATTTGCATGATTAATATGAGCTGCTAAGCACCCTTTGGTGCTAGCCTAGTTATGATTCCTTAATTGTTTTGTTTGCATTTACCTTTACTCCGCATAATTATTTCTAAGTGTATGCATGCATAGTTCTTTGGTTGTCACCCTTGATTCGGTAGTTTTGAATGACGGTAGAGGCCAATTACCTAGGAGATATAACCAATCAATCCCTAGGTGAGCGGACCGAGACGGGAAGGGTAAGATATGACCAACTGACGATCCTTTCTACTTGTGCGATTTGACCAATTGATGACCTATCCTTTGGATGAACTGAAGAATTGGGGGGTGTCGTGTCTAAGCTCCTAACGGCCGGGCACTCACTATTTAGAATCTAGCATGTAGCGGTACTTAATGACTTGGCTTAGGGGACCGTGAACAACGGTGACTTATGATGGTGCGCTTGATTTCTCATGTGGTGGCATCTTTGCCGATAGGTTAGGAGAATTGACCAAATGTCGTCCCCTCGAATTTGAACCCACCAAGTAATTGGAAGTAGGTAGACGTAGACATAACTAGCTAAGAGGATTGACTAGGTTAGCACCACTATTCCTCTATTGATTTCCCTTTACCCATTTATCTCGCTTATTCTACATTAGTAGTTTAATTAATTAATTCCCTATCGAAACCATCATTATTCTGTGACAATTAGACTTAGTAATAATCCAACACATATAGCTCTTGGGATCTATCTCGCTTTACCATTCACTACACTACACACGACTGGGTACACTGCCCATTAGTGCATTAGGGTAGACCATAGGTATAGCGAGACACTATAAATATTAAGACCTCGTTAGTAAAACTCGCATCAAGTTTTTAGCCTACGGGAGCTATTTTAGGATTTTATATTAAGTCTGCTTTTAATTTTCTTTTGATAATGTCGATACAAGACTCAGCTCTAGGCCATTTCTCGCCACCCCATCGATTTCGAGAAGCAATTTAGTAGAAAGAAAATCTATTCTCCGGTTCCTATTCACAACATCTTCTCATTCTACGAATCGCACTACCAAACGTTAACTAGAAGTCATCAATGAAAATAATATCGATGACTTAGCCATGGAGCAAGATTTAGAGCCGCATCAATGAGAACCGCCAACTAAGCTTCACTCAAGACTCTCACACCTAAAAGTACTCTATTCCGGATCATATTATTCGAGAGTTGCATGAACTTGAGTTTTCGGAACGAAGATGAGGACGCCATAATCACGTGAGAAGAAGTTCTCACTTGTCTTCGTTTCAACATCGAGGTACTCCGAGTTATTCACCACCGCAAAGATTTTTCCTATGACTCTTCGGGACAAAAGATGGTATAAAAACTCCTCACGACATTAAGGAGAGTGGGGTAAACTTAGAAAAGAATTGTATTGCAATTTTGCCCCTTAAAAATGGCCAAGCTTCTTGGGAAAATTTATCAATTCGTCAGATTAGAAGAAACGCTTTACCAAGCATGAGAAAGATTCAACGAGCTTCTCTATCGATGTCCTTCACATGATTTAAACAAACATCGATCATATACGCCTTCTATCGTGGATTAATGCGCAAACACGAGAACTTATCGATTCACCAAGACCTATTCCTAGCATGACTCGATCGTGCCTTGGAATGTATTCAACGGATTTCAACATTGCTACAAGTGGCACATGGATACGTGGTACGCCCGGAGATAATTTCGATCATAAGGTAATGAAGACAATAACGGCAAGAATACGCTTACGGGAAATTTTCAAAAACGAAGGTTGGAAAGAGAAGTCAAGCATGGAAAGTTGAAAAGGTTAAGAGCGTGTTTGGAACCAACACCGGGGGCGATCTTGAAAGAAAAATTCTTGACCACATCAGGGAATCAAGAGAAAGAGATGATAGGATTGAAAAAGTAATGAAGACATTGGTGGATAATACAATCTTTTCTCTCAAAATGCACGATGATAGGATTAAAAGATTGGAAAAAAGTGTTAGTTCATGTTCGTAAGCTATCTCCGATTATTTAGCGCCAAGGAGAGGAAGTTGTCCACACTATAGAAACTATCCTCAAGAACCCTTGACCTTTTCGAAAAAGTTAAACTACTAATCAAAGATGGAGAAACAATCACTTCGACTAAACTTTGCGGTAAACCCTCCTACCAATGATTCCGATATTACGCAGAATTAAGTTATGATGAGACTATTCGCCTCAACGAAAGATGCCTTAGCTTGAGGAACGAGCTGCACCGAAAAGGAAAAGATCCAGATGCTTTACTCTCCTTTGCTATATCGGAGTCTAGAAATGTGTAATGCCTAGCAGATCTTGGAGCTAGTATCAAGATAATGCCTTGTTCGATGTTTTGGCGTATGGGAATTGGTAACTTAAAGCGGCTAAGATGAAAATTGAATTGCCGACGATCTATGCAATCGCCATTAGGAATTGTTGAATATGTGTTGGCTTAAGATTAAGAAATTCCTTTTCCCAAGATTTTGTGATTCTTGACATTCCTAAGACAACAGATACCTGTCATTTTAGGAAGACCCATGCTTGCCTCGCCACACTAAGGTGGATGTCTTTCTTTGAAAATTGACTCTTGAAGCAAATGGAGAAATCGCCTCATTCAGACCTAATGAACATTTGTCTACCCCGGAGAAGGTATGTGCAATTGACCCAGAGGGAAATTTTGGTGAAGCTTTAGAAATATTTCTTAGCAATTCCGGATCCTGGAGAGGTTGACTCGAGGAAAGATTTTGATGTTTTCGTGAATTTTGAGGAAGAGGATAACTTATGATTAAGTCTTGAAGACCTCTCAAGTGATGTCAGATGACCCATTGGCAAGATAACTCGAAAAACATTCTTGCAATCGGACCAACCACGCTTTTATGATGGGGTAACTTAATCCATCATCGAATCCCTATTATCGTAAAATCTCATGCAAAAATGGGTTCATTGACTTTCACCCATTTATTGACAATGCATTCCCGCTTAACATTATTCTAGGAATGCTACAACCGGTTATGGAAAAGGAGCTTGATTACAAAGGAAACAACTTCCTCGTATTGCAACAAATATAATGGTTTTGTAGCAACTCACTCGCTTCTAGTCGACTTTTGTGGTTTTGGATGATGTTAGCGAGTTCGGTGTCGATGGGCTAACTGGGTGATTTTCGGAAAACCCTTTAAAGAAATATCTGGGCTTGATAAAAAAGTGAAGGAAGGACTGGTTTGGTTAAAGATTACGATGATAAAACTATTTTCAAAATGCCAAGGATCTGCCAAGAATTTTAAAAATTGGACTAAAAAACAGTTAAGTTATGCTCGGCCGCTGCTTGGTATTAGTGACGAAGATAAGGCCAAAGGTTTTGATCACCCTTACCAAAAGATCAAAATTTTTTACTTAGGGTGTTTAGAACTTGGAGAAGGATACAAACGGATGAGAATTTGATCACCGCTTCAACATGGAGATTGCCAAATCCACTTAGATGACAAACAAGCACTCTAGCCTCAAGGCTCGGTCTAACTTAAAGACTCTAATAAAGAAAAGTGCTCTTCGAGACAACCCGACTATCCCCCTTCTCTTGTTTTTCCTTTCTCTGTTGGGTTTTGTGTTTTCTAACCATTTTGCAGAAA